>OY757925.1:12299999-12499999 GCA_963585895.1 Sepioteuthis lessoniana
TGTTTCATCACTATGGACTGTTTTTTTTCAACTAAGTATATTGTAGCAAACCCTTATGAAACTTTGAAAATGACCTGATAGCGGAGAGACCTCTGAATGAAAACCCTTCCTCTGACGTTCATTGCTGAAATTCATTTATCTATTTTTCAAAAGCCTGCCCAAATTAAGGTGTATGGGACTATCTGTTAAATATTAGAAATATTTTTGAGTGTTCTTAAACCCAAACTTCTATGGGTGTTTCCCTTAATATCAAAAGTCAAAGTGGGTTGTTTTATGACTGATGGACATTTGTTAGTATGAGGGTCATTCAGTAAATAAGGTGAATGGTATCTAAGAGTTGGTAAAAGGAAGTACTTTTTATAGTTGCACGTTTTTCAAGGAAATTGACAGTGATGGTTTTCTTTGTCAGTAAGATAATGTTTCCACTCCGTGGGCTGTCTTTTCGACTGAGGCTTGTAGTTTCACTCATTTTTTTATTAAAATGCTTCTTTGTATATGTCTGTAATTTCACATGGTTTGCGCTCATTAGCCAGCGAACATTTGATGACAGATCTCTGTTCAAGCCCGAAGCACTTTGTTTGATTTGCTGCCATTTTAAATTCTTGAAATACCTCAGCTATGTACAAACAAATGATCGTTATAAAATAGTATTATCCATGTTACATATGAATACTATTTAACTATTTGGAAATAAATAATTTATATTAAATAGAATTATTGGGGTTAGATAGAAGTACTTGAAACCATTTAACTGTGTGTAAAAAATGAGCTCTAACCTACAAACTATCTGTTTACAAATCATATATATTTAACATGAGTATAAGTAGGCTCATTGGCCAAGTGGGTAGTGTGTTCACCAATGGTCCAGAAGACCTGGGTTCAATCCCAGGTCACGTCATACCAAAGGCTTTAAAAATGGTCCTTGATACCTCCTTGCTTAACACTCAGCAATATAAGGAACATATCAAGGGTAAAATGGAGCAATCCAGGGAAAGGAGTAGCACCCTCCCCTACACCTCAGTGTAGTAGCTATTGAAAAGGGAGCCTTCTGGTCGTCCACTTTACTTTTTTTATTTTATAAGTAGGATTTAGCATTAAATAACCTGCAAGCGTTGATATGCCATAAAAACCAAACCAGAAAGAAATACAAATATTATTTTGTTTTCCCAGACTTGCAATAAAAATGTCAAAACAAACATGTGAAAAATATCTCAAACTAGTAAAAAGAAACATTCTTACATCAAACAAACAACACAAAATATTCAATTGAAATTTACAAAAACTTAGCTGAAAATATATTATAATTAATGAAAAGATACCATTAAAAAATCTGCCTGTTTTATTGGCAGTTATTTCAGAGAAGTTAGTTTATGTTAACTCTCACCAGCTTGGATTTGTATAGGTCACAGCAATTATCTCCCTTGCTCAGCCATTAAAACATACAACATGGCCGACTATTAAATATTTACTAGTTGGCTGTGCATACAAGAATCAAAACATTACAAAAGTGATTTTAAATGCAGACCAGATTACTATTAAGTTGCAATTATCAAATAATGCTGCTGTGCTAGCAAAAGACTTACTAAGATATATATTTTTGCTGTTACAGTCATATACAAGAATCGTGCTATTTTCTTTTAAATTAAACTGTCAATCCTTATTATCTTGCCTAGTTGGCTGGGGTTGTAGAATACACTGACTGTACCCCTGTAGCGGGGTTAGACCCCTCCTCCAATGAGAATCCTGGATATGACACAAAATAATCTGATGGTGAGGTTCCAGTAATGCTGAAACTTTGGGTATTGCCATCGCTCCCAGGTTAGCTCTGGCCCGGAACAGTAGAACTAACTGCATACTTATGCTAAACTGAATTGTTTGAATAAACTGAATAGCTTGAAATAGAAATGTTTTTGACAATCAAACTGTGTACTTACTTTTAAACTGCGGGCTTATGCTAAACTGAATTGTTTGAAATAGAACTGTTTTTCGACATTGAAACTGTACTTACACTAAACTGAATTGTTTAATATAGAACTTCTGTGCTTATACTACACGGAATTAGCTGGATTAAAACTGTTTGAATAAATTGAATAGCTTGAAATAGAAATGTCTTTGACAATTAAACTGAAAACTCATGCTAAAATAGATTGTTTGAAATAGAACTGACTATTTGTATAAAAATGGATTTGGAATTAAATAACCTACAAAGGTTGATATGCCATAAAACCAACCAACCTTCATTGCCATTGCTCCCAGGTCCACTATGGCTTAAAATGGTAGCACCTGAAAGGGCCCTATCTATGAGTTAAATAGAATTAACTGCATACTTATATATATTAAATTCTTTGAATTAGAACTGATAGACTGAACTGAATAGCTTAAAGTAGAAATGTTTTTGACGATTAAACTCTACTTACATTTAAACTGCATGCATATGCTAAACTGAACTGTTTGAAATGGAATTGTTTTTGACATTGAAACTGTACTTACACTAAACTGAATTGTTTAATATAGAACTGTTTTGACATTTAACTGTGGGTGAACAAATTTGTACTTATACTGAACTGAATTAGCTGAATTTGAACTGTTTGAATAAACTGAATAGCTTGAAATAGAAATGTTTTTGACAATTAAACTGTCTACTCATGTTAAACTGAATTGTTTGAAATAGAACCGACTATTTGCATTAAATGGATTTGGCGTTAAATAACCTACAAAGGTTGATATGCCATAAAACCCAACCAACCAACCTTATTATCAATAATTTTGATTAATATTATCTTTCATTTTCCAAATTCTACTTGCTTTGTCAATCATTATTATTAATAATTTTGTCTGGTATTATCCTTCATGTTCCAAATTTTAGTTGTTTTGTCTGCCATTATTATCAATAATTTTAACTAATATTATCTTTCATCTTCCAAATTCTACTTGTTTTTTCAATCAATATTATAAATAATTTTGACTAATATCATCCTCCATCTTCCTCATTTCAATTACTTTATCAATCATTATTAATTAATCATGTACACATTCATATAACAGCCTAAATGTTGAGATGTTAGCAGTAAGGCATAAAACCTCCGTATCATCTGGTAAAATATAAATTTCATTCTGATGTTATATGCTTTATCTAAGATAATATCTGGGACTTTTGGATAACGTATGAAGTGTAGTCAAAAATTATCATGGCTGCAGATATAATTACCAATGAAGAAATGAACAATAAAGGAAACAACTTTCTTTAAAATACAAGGTGTGTTTAAAAAGTATTAAAAAGCCCTTTCTCTGGAGTTAACACTGATATATATATATATATATATATATATAACGTTTTAAATAATAGCACTTACGGTAAGGGAAAAAAAACCCACAAGTAATTCGAAGATAAAAATATACAACGGATCACTGTCTAGGGGAAAAATATATATATATATTGGAAAAAAAAAAGAAAAGGCCAACTTTGTCACATGATTGGTCAAAAGAAAAAAACAGTGTAATTGCTGGTAAGCTACAAGTGCAAAAAAGTGCTCAATACTAAGTAGAGCAAAATTGTGACAAAAATTATTTTGTGAGTAAGGAACTAACCTACTACAGTTTCGCCTAAGCGGCTCATCAGGGCACCTAATCCCAATTAGGTGCCCTGATAAGCCGCTTCGGTGAAACTGTAGTTCCTGACTCACAAAATAATTTTTGTCACTATATATTTATATATATATCTATATATAATTATGCATTATCACAAATATGATTTAAGACTGAAATAAAATGTCTTATATTTCTCACAACACAGAGAGAACTAGCCATTCACCTTTTCAGTTGTGGCTATGAAAGAGGCTGAGTTTTTGAAATTCATATCTTTGCAACTGACTTTGTGGGGTCAACCCAAAACACCCTCTCTCATTAAATAGAGACAATCATTTCTTTTCAAAATAACTATATATATATATATATATATATGATGGGTAGAAAGGACTCCAGTCGAATAACAAAACCGGGGTTAAGGCAACCCTTCTAAGCGAAGTTAACTCCAAAATCAAAACTGAAGAAGGAAGCTCCAGCCTCAAACCTCTGCTGACTTGTAGGTATTCTTTGATGTGAAAGGTCAAACAGAAGTTACTCCAAAATAAAACCTGCAGTTTGCATCATCACCAGCTATCGTGCAGTGTTTGTAACTGTGCTGCAGTTATACAGATGCAGATAAATGTCATACGAGTGGATGTCATTATAATCCAACAATGTCTTACTGTCTAATCTGATGCTTCTTGTATATATTTCACTAGTTGAATTAGTTATTAATCAAGATGCTTGAGTGGTAATTTTTGTTGGAAAAGATGGCTATCATCTGTGAAGATGTGGCAGTTATCATTTATGCATTAAGAACAAAAAAAGGGAGAGAAAGAGAGAGATGAATAGAAATTTTCCACTGTAAAAAAAAAAAAAAATGTCCCATGAGAAGGAGGATAATATCAATTCAGAATGAGACTGCGAATTTATACCAGTCATATTTTCTATAATCTTAACATTAATTTGTATCCTTCTCACTTGAAGATATTATCGATTTGACAGAAGCTAGAATTTACAAATACTTACATATATAACATCCCTTAAAGAAATGTGATAGAAAACTAATTGATTTATGCATTTTGATGAACAAAAATTATATCGAACTTCTTTACAGATCTGAAAGTAAGACAAATATTAATGACAATATGGTTATTATACACTGAAGGAAAATAAAATTATAACACTGAATATTTGCTTCAATTTATTCATGATTAAATGGTCAGTAACTTAGCTAAATTACAATTATAATATATATATATATATATAAGTTGGCTTGCTTCCTTTTCAATAGCTACTACATTGATGTGTGGGGTAGGGTGCTTACTCCTTTCCCTGGATTACTTCACTTACACTGGATCCATAACTTATAATGCTGAGTGTTAAGCAAGTAGGAATCATGTACCATTTTTTTGAGTCTTTGGTATGACTCTACCTGGGATTGAACTCCAGACCCCTAGACCAATATACATGGGACCCATGTGACTGCTAATAATTCTACTACTAATAATGTTGTGTTATTTTTTGTTTCAGATTTGAAAATAGTATACTATAACAGCTATTAATTGTCGATCACATGATGCCTTGGACAAAGCAGGAAAAATAGTTTGCTTCCCTAATTATTTGAAGACAAAATCATTGAAAACTGTATCAAAATAGATGAAACTCATTAATATGATGATGATTTATTAGTGAGACAAGAAACTCAAAAAAAGATTGCAGGTCCTGGAAGCTGATTTAATAACAATTAAAAAAGCATTGATTTGATGTCTCTAGCTCAAAGGATGCATTATTTACAGAACGTGTTCCAAATGGCTGCCATTGCACTTGTCTCAGTAATGAATCATTATCATATTAATGGGTTGCATCTATTTTGAGACACCCTGTATATGTGTGTGTGTATGTATATATATATATATATATATATATATAAAGTTGAAAATCAAATTAATCAACAAATTCAAAAATGAATTCAAAAACAAATATAAGTTGGCGACCTTAGTCGAGGGTGACCCGAAGGCTCCTTTTCAATAGCTACCACATTGAAGTGTAGGGGAGGGCACTACTCCATTTCCTGGATTGCTTCACTTTACCCTTGATCTTTATCTTATAATGCTGAGTGTTAAGCAAGGAGGCATCAAGTACCATTTTTTGAGTCTTTGGTGTGACTCAACTTGGGATTTAAACCCAGGTCTTCCGGGCCATTGGCAGTCCAAAAGTGGATTATCAAGTCCATAGTGGACTTCTAATCATAGATTTTTACTGGTGGTTTTCACTGAATTCTGAGTGACAGCAAGTCTCCTTTGGTTTCCAGTACTAGATTTTAACAGTGCTGTGGTCTGGATGGTTACAAGTTTTTTGCCAATCTCCTGTTCTTCTAATCTCTTTTCTAGGCCTTTAGGAACCAGTTGAAGGGCATCAATTACAATTAATTTATTTATTACAGTTAATAATACAGAAAGATTCCAAAATACAGGTTGTAAAAACAGAACTCATACCTTCTATGAATATACTGCATATCCTCCTTTGGGACTGAACACAAGCCTGTAATCACATAAATGTACTGTTTGTACCGATGGCAACCAACATCCAACAATACATTATTTTTTATCTAAGACCAACATAGAATTTTTGTCATTTAGAGTATTCGGAGTATTGTCTTCAACTTTATTGGTATATTTGGAACGTTTTGGCTGATGTGTCTTTCATCCTTCTTTGGGTGTTTGTTGTTGAACCTTGTAACTTCCACAGAACTTTGAACCAAACCCTTTATTTAATGCATGGGGTTGATTGTTCTAAATATACAATAAAGATGTAGGAATTAATTTGAATAGACCAATATGCAACTAAATATTTCACATTGCTTTTTAAATTAGATATTGCACTGATAACCAAGAAATATTTGGATTTAGTCATTTCTAGTGAATATGACTGATTAAAATATTTCTGTCTAAATGAAATTTCTTATTTAGTCTGAATAGACCAATATGCAACTAGATATTTCACATTGCTTTTTAAATTAGATATTGCACTGATAACCAAGAAATATTTGGATTTAGTCATTTCTAGTGAATATGACTGATTAAAATATTTCAGTCTAAATGAAATTTCTTATTTAGTCTGAATAGACCAATATGCAACTAGATATTTCACATTGCTTTTTAAATTAGATATTGCACTGATAACCAAGAAATATTTGGATTTAGTCATTTCTAGTGAATATGACTGATTAAAATATTTCTGTCTAAATGAAATTTCTTATTTAGTCTGAATAGACCAATATGCAACTGAATATTTCTCATTGCTTTTTAAATTAGACATTGCACTGATAACCAAGAAGTCTTTTGATTTGGTCATTTCTCGTGAATATGACTGATTAAAATATTTCACTCTAAATGAAATTTCTTTACAACTAATTTCTAAACTTATGCCGTTTAGTCACATTATATCCCTGACAATGGTGATCAATTAGCAGGGTCTGAAAATATAAAATTACAAAATGGGACTAAGTAACTTTTTTGATTTAATATTAATTAAAGTGTGAATAATTTTGTTGCTTTTGTTAATGAAAATAAATGAATTTGTGATGACCTAATTATTTTATTTCATGCATTTTGGTAACCAAATTACCTTCCCAAGCGGGAGTCACAAAAGCATTTTTATCTCCTTCCAAATTGTCAACTAGACAGAGACATTTGGTATGCATTAACACTATGATTTGAATTGGTTTTATTTTATGTCACATCAACCATTGTAGGTTATTTAATGCCAAATTCTTTTTATACATATATATATATTAGATATATATAATTTGGTTTTGGTTTGGTTTTAAGTCACATCAACTATTGTAGGTTATTTAATGCCAAATCCATGTTTTATACATATGAACAATTATATTTCTAACAATTCAGTTTAGTATAAGTATAGTTTTTAGTTTACTTTCAGTTAAATGTCAAAAAAATTTCATTTCAATCAAGTCCTTTTGGCATAAGTCAAATGTCAAAAACAGTTCTATTTCAAACAATTTAGTTTAGCATAAGTACACAGTTTAGTTCTATTTGACCCATAGATAGGACCCTATCAGGTGCTACCATTCCAGGCCACAGTGGACATGGGAGCGATGGCAATGAAGGGGTACTATGCATTCCCCAAAACTCCAGCATTACTAGAACCTCATCATCAAATTGTTTAGTGTCATATCCCAGATATTCATTGAGGGAGGAGTCTTACCCCTCTGCAGAGAAGCAGTCAGTGTATTCTACAGCCCCAGCTGAGTGAACAAATGACAAGTATATAGAAATTGTATAAAAAAATATCAAAAATACATACATATATATATATATATATATATATATATTCTTAATATAACAGTGTTATATGATAGTGAATACCGCTTAGGCTCGGCCCACTCTGCTGGCTGGAGGTGTAGAAAATGCCAACTGCATCTCTGCAAAGGGGTTATAACCCCCACAACAAGTGACCTGGGTATGAAACTAAACTGCAGTGTGTAAACAAATGCTTGATATTAAATTAGATAAGAGTAAGTTAGCGACCTTGGTTGAGGGTGACCCGAAGGCTCTCTTTTTAATAGTTACTACACCGAGGTGTATGGAAGGGTGTTACTCCATTCCCTGGATTGCTCCTTTTTACTCTTCTTCCTTATCTAATAGTGCTGTGTGTTAAGCAAGGCATCATCAAGTACTTTTTTTTGAGTTTTTGGTATGACTTGACCAGGGATTCAACCCTCCTCTCCCGGGTCATTGACGAACCCTCTATTCATTAGGCTAATAGACTGATACTTGATAAATAGAATTACCAATGTTAATATTTGAAACCATTTAACTTGGTGCCAGCAAATGAGCTATGGATCAAATAAAGTGTTTGATCATTTAAACTGTGTACTTTTGCTAAATTGAGTTGATTGAAATAGAGCTGTTTTCACATTTAACTGTCTATAAACAAAAAGCTGTGTACTCATGCTAAATTGAATCGTTTGAAATAGAACTGTTTGATCATTAGACTGTGTCTAAACAAATGACTGATATATAATCAAATTGTTAGTGCAATGCTCTGAATTATTTAACTTTGTTGACTTGCTAAACTAAATTGTTTGAAATAGAACTGTTTGATCATCTAATTGTGTGCAAATAAATGACTGACGTTTAATTGAATTGTTAGTGATACATAGCAATACTTAAAAACATTAAAATGTGTGCAAAGAAATGATTAATAGTTGATAGAATTATTTATATTTGATAGAAATAAGTGAAACCGTTTAACTGTGTGCAAAATAAATGAGCTCGTTTAAAAATGCCAAGTATAAAATGTGTGTAGAATATATATATTTAATATATATGTATAAAGAGGATTTGGCATTAAATAACCTACAATGGTTGATATGCCATAAAACCCAACTAAACCAAATCCTATATATTCAATATATATTTATAAAGAGGATTTAGCATTAAATAACCTACAATGGTTGATATGCCATAAAACCCAACCAAACCAAATCCTATATATTCAATATATATTTATAAAGAGGATTTGGCATTAAATAACCTACAATGGTTGATATGCCATAAAACCTAACCAAACCGAATCATATATATTTAATATATATGTATAAAGAGGATTTGGCATTAAATAACCTACAATGGTTGATATGCCATAAAACCCAACCCAACCAAATCCTATATATTCAATATATATTTATAAAGAGGATTTGGCATTAAATAACCTACAATGGTTGATATGCCATAAAACCTAACCAAACCGAATCATATATATTTAATATATATGTATAAAGAGGATTTGGCATTAAATAACCTACAATGGTTGATATGCCATAAAACCCAACCCAACCAAATCATATATATTTAATATATATGTATAAAGAGGATTCATAAACAATAAAACCAAACCACACACACACACACACACACACATATATAGGGAGAGAGAGAGAGAGAGAGAGAGAGAGAGCAAGATTAGGTTAAAAATATTTTTTCCTTCCTAACATTCAGTTTTGTTTTTTTAAAGAATGGAAACAATGATTCACTGTAATAAAATTTCCTGTTTGTTTATTTGCCCAAATTTTTGCAACTATCCCAGGCTAATTTGTTGATTCCTGTTCTTAAGAAGTATTTTAAATCTCTTCCTGAAAGGGACCTCTTAACCTTCCTGCTTCTATGACCTGCCACACTCTGCTGTCTTGATTAGCGTGAACAACACATCAAATAGGTTGGGCATGTCTGTTGCAAGTTCATAGAACTAACATCAACAAAGGAAGTAGGTGTGTTTTCGATATGGAGTTTAAGGATTCTTGGACCGTTTTGTCCAAAGTTTCGTTATAGTTTGATTTTTCAAAAGGTTCATTGAATTCATCAAAGATGAATCTTATCACTTGTACAAAATCAGGAAAAAATACATCATCCTTCTTCGTCTTTTATGTATTCAAATTCATCTCTTGAAAATGTTCTTACGTATTTTTATGTATAAGGAAGACTTGATCGACTAATTCCTTTTTTAGAGTGAATAGGAAGTCTCACATTTGTATAATCTTAGAAAAATGGTATTTCCAATGGAATCTATTAGGTTTTTGCTTTAATATTTTGATTGATTCAAATCAGTTTAATGGCTGGAAAATATAATCAAATGGAAATAAACTTCATGATAATTCAATCACTACACTTATTCCAAAATCTCAGGGGTAATACTGTTTAAAAGCGAAAGACAGTACAATGGAGCTGGTTAGTGGTGGGGGACAGCCAATGTACAAGTAGAAATTAATTAGGTTTAAAAAAAAACACAAAGAAAAAAACAATCATAAATTTATCCTATATTTACCCAACCCCTCCGCTCGGGCAGGATATGACACAAGGTCAATTTTTAAACGGAGTTTAACAGGTTTGAATTCAAAGTTTTCCTTCTCCTAGACTTGTTGCCTCACCAAGGCTGAAGAACCTAGTCTGCCCTACTATTTACCCATAGCTGGAGGGAGAATAATTGGATTCATACCTTTCCCAAGGGTATAAGTGCTATGTGAAATGCAATCAGTCTCGTCCAGGATTTGAACTCGTATTGCCGTGTCCATTTCCTACGACGATAACTCAATTATAAATTTATACATTTGCAGCATGTCATTTCATAAATAACAAGAATTTAGTCAAGTGTATCTCTAAAACATGTGGGAGAAATTCCCCCTTTTTTTTTTCAAATCTAAACTAAATGATTGACTCCCCCCACCTATCAATGGTTCATAATTATCATGTAATCCTGCTAGCACAGATTTCCCTGACCCTCTCTCACCATTTGTCTCTATCAACGATCACTTCTGAAAGGTCTTCCAGGCTACATCTTGTGTCCGTGCTGAGCTGTTGTAGATAAATAAATGACTGCAAATAAATGACTTATGGTAAATTGAATTGTTAGAAATAGAACCGTTTGATTATTTAACTGTGATATCTAGAAAATATGTTTACAAATCATATATTTAATATTTATGTAAAAACAGGATTTGGCATTAAATAACCAATAATGAGTGATATGCCATAAAAACCAACCAAACCTAAATAGTCATCTATAGTAAATAAATGATAAAAACACTTTAAACTACTCTTAGATACAAATAAGAATCATGTACATTAATAAAAACAACTCAATGCCCTTTATTTTGTATAAAGACCATCTTACAAACTGTTTGTAATATGAATAAATATTGCTTGTAAAGAAAACTTACTTTGTGTATTTTCCAAATATTTTAATATCATTTTTAATATCCTCAAGCATGGATAGTTGAATGAGAACAATCTACTAAGATATATTGAATGAAGGGTTCAATCTGAAATTCCCACAAATTAATGGTCTGAGGTTAATCAACCAGAATTTTAAAACTATAAAACCCAAGATCAGGACTCTAGCCTGACTAAATCAATATATAATGGTAGTCTAAGAAATATCCAACCATCTTTTGGTACTGTCAAAATAGGTTGGTTGCAATTTCCTGATTTTAAAGAAAAAATATTACAAAGAGTCTCAAGTGAATACAAAGATTGTGGTAAGGATTTTTTAAAATGACAAACTAGTCTCAAACATGAAACTGAATTATAATGGACTTTGCTGACTTAGGTAATGAAGAAAGGAAAAGTCAAGCAAGTAACAAATACTAAATTGTACAAATAATATTAGATTACCTGAAAATGGAAAATCTTATGCACCAAAACAACTTTATGAATGCAGCCTAGTGGACTTTAAAATAATGCCAATATACCAGACTGATGACTACTCATTGCTCCAAAGAAAAGAAAAAAACTTCATGAATAGCGACCACAGAATCTAGAGCCGAAACTCTACCTCTGAGATATTGGTCTGCATCACACACAAGCGTTGTCAAATTAACTAGTCATGGTAAACGTACGACCACTTGACCTAATTTGTCTTTTAGTTACATCCGTGTTCTTACAGGGACACGGCCACCTCCAGGACTATATATGTACATATATCTGTATATATGTATATACTTCCACTCTGTATATACTCGAGAAATGAACGTCTTCTTGTATTAAAGGACACCTAATTTTTGTCTTTTTTTTATATATTGCTGTAATGAATGATTGTAAGCTTCAAAGTTTTCAATAACCCATTGTTTTTACGATGGAAAATTGGTCCTAAGAATTGTTCATTACTAGATTGGTTTTATTTGATGGCATATCAACCATTGTAGGTTATCTAATGCCAAATCTGGTTTATACCTATTTATAAGATATTATGAGAAATGTGCTCAATTCAATAAATGTGCCAGACTTTGGGTTTTTAAATTGCAACGATCAACGTACGAAAAGTTAATAAAATTATCCGAATGATAGACGCTATATAAAGTACAATTCTACCTAAATTACCTATCAGACTTTATCTCTGCCTAGCCCTAGAATATCTTGCAGTAACTGACATGCTAGGCTAAAGCGGGGAGTGGAAACGCATATGAAATAAAGGAAACAAAAAGGGGGATGGGAATGCAAACATTTTTGCTACCTGAAAGAGAGGTGTGTCTATATTTCTTAAAAGCAAAAACAAATTCCCACAAAGTAATTTATTTCAAGAGAAATAAACTTTACAAAATCCAGCTTTGCATATTTTTCTCTATGCTTGTTGAAAGCATTAAATTTTAGGTAACAAAACAAACATAAATTCAAGTAACGACAATATTATTACCAAAAAAAAACAGAAGAGGGTATAAAAAGATAACGGCTGACTTACACGAAGCAATGCCGTCAACCACCTACTGTTAGTTTAACTTTTGTAAATGATAAAATACCATTCTTTGGTATTTTATGTCAAAGTTCTTTTTGAAGCCAATTTTAAGGGTTTGTTCTTTTCTTGGCGTCTCCATGTGTAAAATCAACCTAGACAGCTATATTCTTCTAGTTTCCTGCATAGACTTGTTAAAAACGAAGTTTAGTAGTTCTTTAAGTGAAATTCGAATAAACCACCACTTCCTCCTCCTAGAGATGAATATCTTTCTGTTTCAACTCGAATTTTTCTGTGCTGAGTCTACAGAGTCATTTACCGAATCTGCTGACCCGGCCAAAAGCTTCTCTTGTCGGCAAAAGAGTCCGATAATTCCGCCTCCAGACCTTAGTCTCAATTTCCTTTTGACGAAGACAGCATACCAAAGCCACAATTAGCCTGCAGTAGGGTTATTGTTTTAACAAGTAACGAAAAAACCCTGTAAGAAAAAGTGGCTTAGCCTAAGCGATTATTAGGCTTTTTTACTGAAGCAACTTTGCTTAAGAAAAACTGCCTAAAGTCGAAGATGAATAACCAAGTACTCACAAAGCAAAAAGAACGAGTCAGGCAATGCCTTCTACTCTAATGCTGAAAAAAAAGAGACGGGTCTCGCTTAAATAACTGTAGGGGCGGGGGATAACGCCAAAACTTCAAAACAGCCAATCATATTCGAGAAGACATTAACTGCCGAATTTACTAATTCCAACAATATATATGATTTGTAAGCATAAGCTAACCATATTTACTAACCCCTCCGCTCGGGCAGGATATGACACAAGGTCAATTTTTAAGCGGAGTTTAACAGGTTTTAATTCAGTTTTCCTTCTCCTAGACTTGTTGCCTCATCAAGGCTGAAGAACCTAGTCTGCCCTATTATTTACCCATAGGTGGAGGGAGAATAATTGGATTCATACCTTTGCCAATGGTGTTAGTGCTATGGGAAATGAAATCATTCTCGTCGAGGATTTGAACTCGTGTGGCCGTGTCCATTTCCTACGACGATAACCATTACCCCACAGGCAAACATAAGCTGACAAATTTTAATAGTTCCAAGTATTGCTATGTATCACTAACAATTTGTTTACTCAGTTAAATGGTCACAGAGTTCTATTTAGCATGTCGACAAAGTTAAAGAGTTCCAAGTATTACTATATATCACTATCAATTCAATTAAACATCAATCATTTGTTTGCACACAGTTAAATGATCAAACAGTTCTGTTTCAAACAAGTCACTCTATCGTAAGTCATTTGTTTGTACACTGTTTAAAAGTCAAACAGTTCTATCAATTCAATTAAACATCAATCATTTGTTTGCACACAGTTAAATGATCAAACAGTTCTGTTTCAAACAAGTCACTCTATCGTAAGTCATTTGTTTGTACACTGTTTAAAAGTCAAACAGTTCTATTTGACCCATAGAAAGGACCCTATCAAATGCTACCACTCCGGGCCAGAGTGGACATGGGAGCAATAGCAATGAAGGGGTACTCCACATTCCACAAACTCCAGTATTACTGGAGCCTTCCCATCAGATTGTTTAGTGTCATATCTAGGACACTCAATGGGGGAGTCCTACTCCTCTGCAGAGATGCAGTCAGTGTATTCTACACCCCCAGCTGACTATGTGTGTGTGTTACACATACATAATTACCAAATAAGATTGTTTTCTAGCTTTATAGTCGATAAAAAGAATTTAACAGTCTTAGGAATTTTATTTGATATAAGTGTATATTCGTGATTAGGGCAAGTATAAGTGCCTCTGTCTACATATATAAGGATTCACCTATATATATATATATATATATATATATTCCTTGTGTTTCCTTTTGCGTCTTTTCACTAAATTATTCATAAATTCCACATTTGAATTATCAGTCCATCAATCATAATAGTCTTACCACAACAAATCTTAACGTATTGTTTGTCTGTTTTTCCTCTATCACATAACTCCTATATTCAAACAATAATTCCCAAAACTGCACTTTTAGCTCAGGACACAATTGACCCATAAGCAATTCTCTGTCCTTCAAACAAGATTATCGATTAGCACTTTGTCCGCTTCCTGATTTTTCCGTTCTTTGAATTCTAGTCCAGAGCCAAGTCAACACTCTCTAGCAAAATTACGGTCACATATATACGAATAATGGCGATTTTAGTCATATACTAGACAACTCGTGAAACCGTTGGATACCAGTTGTAAAAACACTATGATGATCGTAAAGCTTCTACTTATAAAGAAGGGAAAGATTCTTACTATTATTCCATAGTTAACAGCAGTCCATGATGATATTGATCTTTCTATTTACAAAGAAGTGAAAGATTCTAACTATTATTTCATCCTTAACAGCAGTCCATGATGATATTGATGTTTCTATTTAGGAAGGATTCTAATTTACATTTAGTAATCTGTTTGATGGAGTGTTTGGGTGATTTAAAAATGATAATTAGCATGTGTACAACCCCTCCAAATTCTTGCTCATTTACAAATTGGACAGAAAATTGCTTCATTCTGTAAGTTATAACATGGTTAGTATATTTTTTTAATAAATGTCTCGTGATGATTTACATTTTTTGCCAGTTGATGTTTATGTATCTACAAACATAATATGAAAAAATATATATGCGACTCTGGGTCAGAGTGGTTCTGGGAATAACGGCAATGAAAGAGAACTCCACATTCCTCAAATTTCCAGAACTGAAACCTCAACCTCAGATGGCTTTGTGTCTTATATAGGATATTCATCGAGGAGGGGTGTCTTACCCTTCTGCTGAGATGCAGTCAGCATAAACTACAGCCCCGGTCGGCTAGAACTGTAGATTACGCTCTTTGGAAGAAAACAAATTTACTAAAAAGCAAATTAGAAAAGTGTATAAAAATAAGCTGCTATTTTAGCAGAGCCGGTTAAAAAACCCAAAAGGTATGTACACACAAAATGGGGAAATAAAAAAGAATAATTTTTTTTCTCAGTATTCCGTTAATCAAAAAATAATATTGCAGATATTACACCTTGAGCTTAATCTGGTAGTAAATGTCACCAAATAAATTTATTTAGATGTCTGCATTTAGAAGCCATCTAATAAACCTTCATTATCGTCACCAGGTCGCGCTAACAACACAGATTTCTCTGACTCTTTAACTTTCACTCTCTCTCCATCCGTCCTTATCATCCATCTCTGGTGGTAGGTCCTCCAAATTACATCCGGGGTCCACACAAAGCTGATATAAATAAGTTCTTGCTGGTCGGCCAACACTGGCACGTCCATGTGTAGGGGTCCAAAGAAGAATGTCACTCCTTAGTTCGTCCTTGTTTCTCCAACAGGAAAATCGTAACTTACCTGACTAGCGTGTGGGCGCGTTTTGTAGGGTTCAATCTGTTATATACTGACCCTCGACCGAGCGGTCAATCAAGAGATGCACCTGTGTAAATAAGCGGAGGAACAGCGGAAGCAGGTGGACATGAGACAGTTATATAACCAGGTACCACAGACGGGTTGGGTCAGTTCCAGTTGGAGTTGGAGTCAGTTGGGGGACAAGATGCCAGCGTGAGAATCAGTTTGCAGCCCTCAGTGACCCACGGTTGAGCAACCCCAGCCAAGATGAGGAAGAAGTGCTGCTATGGTCAGAAGAACTTTGGGTCAATATGTATTAGTCTGTCCCCGTCTCCAATTCACCTCTCACACACAAACAATATCAACCCTTTCGAGAATAAAGTGTGAGAGATTTTTATAAAGAAGTGTGTTCGTTCGTTCATTATGTTTGATTATCTCTCTGCATATATTAGTATATGTATACGTGCAGTTGTATCGTAGTATACAACAAGTCGATTAACAAAAAAAAAAAAGAAGCTAAAATGGCGACACACAGTCGCTTTTGTATTTGATTATCTCGCGTGAGTAACTTAGACTCTCGCCGTTCCAATGCAAATGAGTATGCCAGGTGTATATAAAGAGTCGTGGAGGGACCAGGCAGGTGAGTTCGAAAAGGGCGTGTCGCGTAGGCAGACACGTGCAACAGGATTGTCTGAGTCAGTAACGTTATTGAAATCAACTTTCCAACTAGACTTTCATAGTATACTCAATTAATACTCATAATCTGTATACAAGCATATAGTTTCATGTACAGGCTGTCTCAAATCAGATGCAAACTATTAATATGATAACGATTTGTTACTGAGACAAGCGCGATGGTGGTCATTTCGAACACATCCTGTAAAAATGCATTCTTTGAGCAAGAGACATCTAATCAATGTTTTTTTTTTAAATTTTTATTATATCAGCTTCCAGGACATGCAATCTTTCTTTTTAATTTTTTGTCTCGGTAATAAATCATTTTCATATTAATGGGTTTCATCTATTTTGAAACACTTTTGAATGATTTTTGTCTCCAAATAAGTAGTGAGGCAAAATATTTTTTTCCTCTCTTGTCCAAGGCATAAAGATGGAGGATTAATAGTTGTTATAGTATATAATTTTCAAATCTGAAACAAAAAACACAACATTACTATTAGTAGAATTATTAGCAGTCACATGGGTCCCATGTATATTGAGATACCCTATATATATATATATATATATATATACTTAGTAAGCAGAAATAATAGGGCAGTCACATGGGTCCCATAAATATTGAGGCTCTCTCTCTCTCTCTATATATATATATATATATAATGAGGGAGCAGAAATAATAGGGCAGTCACATGGGTCCAATGTATATTAAGACACTCTATAATTAAGGACTGTAATTATTTTAGTTAATTAATTCTATGTAATATTGATAATATTCAAACGGTTCTTTTTGAGAGCAATAGTTAGGGTCTCATCTATGATGAGATTCAATTACTATCACTTTGTTGTAAATATTTGCAATGGAAGAGTTATTTCACATGTCTCACAACTTTCTTACCCAGAGTGAAATTATTAAGAAAAAATGCTCAACACGTGAAATCAGTTTCGTCGCCGTTGTTGTGTTTCTTCTTCTTCTTCTTCTTCTTCTTCTTCTTCTTCTTCTTCTTCTTCTTCTTCTTATTATTATTATTATTATTATTATTATTATTATTATTTACTGCTTCAGAGTTTTTCACATCAGTGTTAACTGATGGTTTTACACTGGAGTTTGAGTGACAGCAAGTCTCCTCAAGTCTCCAGGACTCGTCTCAGGATTCTAGCCGTTCTTAGCAATGCTGTCGTTTGGATAGTCTCTACCCGTCCGCCAACTTCCAAGTCCTCCTGGCCTTTTAATAATCCTTTAGTTATTGTGCCTAAGGCACCAATCACAATTGGCACAATCGTTACTTTCATGTTCCACAGCTTTTTCAATTCTCTAGCAAGATCGAGGTACTTATCCTTCTTTTCACGTTCCTTCAGATTTATTCTGTGGTGCGCCAGGACAGCAAAGTCTACAATTTTGCAGATTCTCTTTTTTTTTTTTTTGTTGATTATTATGAGATGTGGTCTTCTGGCCGGAATTAGGTGATCCGTTTGTATGTTAAAGTCCCATAGGAGTTTATGCGAGTCATTATTATTATTATTATTATTATTATTATTATTATTATTATTATTCCTTGGGAGCTTTTCACTTCGGCGTTAGCTGATGGTCTTTCACTGGAGTTTGAGTGACAGCAAGTCTCCTCGAGTCTCTTTTCAGGATTCTGGCCGATCTCACTAATGCAGTAGTTTGGATGGTCTCCACTCGTTCGCTTATTTCCTGGTCCTCCAATCCCTTTATTAATCCTTTTGTGACTGTACCAAGAGCAACAATTACAATAGGTATGAAAGTCACTTTCATTCCCAAGCAAGGTCCAGGTATTTATCCTTTTTATTTTCTTTCAATTTTACTCCGTGGTCAGCCGGGAAGGCAAAGTCCACAATTCTGCAAGTTCTCTTTTTCTTTTCTTTTTTTTCTTTTTGTGTGTGTGTGTGTGTGTGTGTTGATTTTATTATCATCCGGTTGTTTTTTTTTATAATGTTCTGCCGAAGCAGGAATTTGTCATCTTATGTAGAGCTAAAAACTCGCTTATGCAAAATACGGGTCATTTGCATGAGCGAAATTTCGGCACTGGTCATCCTCTTCTGCATAGACAACATACTAAATATGGTCTCTTTGACCAAAGAGGACGGCCATTTTCACTAACGCCCCTACTTGTTCACTGTGCATTTTGCCGGACTTAAAGAACTGTCTGTCTCTCGCAGGGCTTTGCTTGCATGCAGCGGTGGGGTGGGGTGAGATATAAGAACAAGAAGAAATTACCCCACCTCCTTGTTCCAGATTGTATAAATGCAGAGGTAGTCACATTTTCGTAGAAATACGAATAAGACCGTTGAACTAGCACACGCTATTCGAATTTTGTGCGTATACTTCGACCACCAATATTCTACTGTGAGATATTGCTGCCGAGATGTGTGAATATATCTACTTATTTTAGAGATGTAGAGATGACTCCTCGTTTAAAACGCATTTATTTATGTTTGCATAGAGGCGAATGCCTCCTGGTGCTTTCTGCAGGCTATGTAGTAGGGATTCGGCTTGGGCAGGTGGATTTACGAGAAGCGCTAGATCGTTTGCGTAGTCTGATCTATTATAGTTTTTTTCTGTTTCCAGTTCATTTTATTGTAAAACCTTTTTTTAAAACGATCTATTGACGGCTGCTTCTGTTGTATAGCCATGACCATGACCAACTATACAAACAAATAATACATATACATCTACATATGCATGCAGAATCCTAACGACGACACAATAAAGATGAGCGACACAGTTCTTTAAAAAAGTCTACCTCTCACTTTATTTTAAAGGGTTGTGTGTGAGAGGGAGTTGGAGAGAACAGAACTGCAACATATTGACCCCCACTCTTATGGCCATCAGCGTTTCTTTTCCTGTTCTCCTGAGCTGCTCAACTGGGGGCCGGGGCCCAGCCTCCCTGGGTGCTGGTTTTCTCTACCGCATCTTATTTCTAACTCGTCTTATCCCCAACTGATCAATCGGGGGTCTGGAGCCCACTCTGCTGGGTGCTGGCTTTCTCTACCGCATCTTATCTCCAACTGGTCTGGTCTCCAAACTAACTGACTTCCTGTCTTCCCTGAGTTATATAATAATTCAACACCCACCTTCTTCTTGTGGGCGTCACAAATTGCACTCATTCAAGCCATCCATAGTCAAGGCTACACTCTGCTATTCCTCGACCGGATGCACCTGTTATTGACCTGTGCATTTCCTAGTTTGACTGCCCGGCCGGGTCGTAGGTCAATATACAACATTTCGACATTGTCTCTGGAGTTTTGCAAGGACATATATTATTACCATATATTTTTATGATCTGTCAAGACTATCTACTTTGAATCTTAAACTTTTCATATACTAAGCAAGAATTAATTATGGAAACAGAAATGTTGCTTTTAAATCTGACAGAATGTTGAATAACAACTGAGAGAAACTTCATAGATACAAATTTTATGTCTGAAACCTGCTAAGATACTCAAAATGGATTTTCCCCTTATAGAAACCAATCACTTACCCTCTAGCCTTTTTTTTTTCTCAGCCAAGTCGGCTGAAGCTGTAGAATACACTGACTGAATTGCTGCAGTAGGGTAAACCTCCCTCACCCATCCACCCTCCTGGATATGACATTAAACAATCTGATAGCGAGGCTGCTGCCTTGGAGATTTGAGAAATGCAGAGCACCCCTTCATTGCCATTGCTCCCTGGTCCACTCTAGCCCAGAATGGTAGCACCTGATAGGGCCCTAACGATGGGTTGAATAGAACTATGCTAAACCGAATCTTTTGAATTAGAACTGTTTGACTAAACTGAATAGCTTGAAATAGAAATATTTTTGACAATTAAACTGTACTTACATTTAAACTATGTGTTTATGCTAAACTGAATTATTTGAAATGGAACTGTTTTTGACATTGAAACTGAAATTACACTAAACTGAATTGTTTGAAATGGAATTGTACTTACACTAAACTGAATTGTTTAATATAGAATAGTTTTGACATTTAATTGTGTAAACAAACCTGTGCCTATACTAAACTGAATTAGCTCTGTTTAAATAAACTTAACAGCTTGAAATTGAAATGTTTTAGACCATAAATTGAATAGTTTGAAATAGAGCTGTTTTTCGACATTAAAACTGTATTTACACTTAACTGAATTGTTACATATAACTGCTTGAATAGTTTGAAATGGAAATGTTTCTAACAATTAAACTGTGTACTCGTGCTAAACTGAATTGTTTGAAATAGAACTATTTGCATAAAAATGGATTTGGTGTTAAATAACCTACAAAGGTTGATATGCCATAAAACCCAAACAACCTAAAAAAAATTTTTTTTTTCTTTTCTCCAATTACATTATCGTCATCCTGTATCCAATATTTTTGGGAAAAAAAATGTGAAGAGCAACTGCCATTCGATTTAAACGTGATTCTTCGTCTGAAGCTTTCTCTTTCTTTTTATCTCTTGCTTTTTCTTCTTTTTTTTTTCTTTCTCTTATTTTTTGCAATTTCTATTTTGTTTACTGAACACAAGATAAAATAATTGATGCATTAGAACAAATAAGTATGTGAATTCTTTTCTACAGGGTGCGGAAGCAAAATTAGGAATATTCTTGTATAATGATAAACAACTCTATGATAAAATAGGATTAATTTTGTAAAATGAACAACAAAATAAGAAGATAGACACAAAACCGTAAATTTATTCAATATGGCTGCCTTTTTTTTTTTCAGTTATTCCATCAACACCCCTCGGAAACGATATGCATGCCTTCAAAGTCAATTCTTCAGACATTTTATTCCATTCCTCCTCAATAGCAGTCTGAAGTGAACCAATATTTGGATGGGAAGCTGCATTTGTTTTGTTTTCTGAAACAACCCCTATAGCGTAATCAAGGGGGTTAAGGTCTGGGCTTGATGGAAGCCATAAAGAACTTCCAATTATTTCGGGAATTTTTTGGCTTGGTTTTGGCATTAAGCAAATCATAAATTCTTTGTTGTTTCTTTTTTTGCTCACTCATATTGGGCTAAATTTTAATGAAAAAGTGCCTGAATAAGACAGCTAATCATGAAAATTTAGATTTATCGCATGTTTTTTTTTTTTTTTTTTTTCAAGTCAGACTCATCAGACTATGAAAAAAACGTTTGAAAAATTATTCCATATTTTGCTTCCACACCCAGGACAAGTAATTACATTATCTACAACATTCACAAGATCCATTATTATATTTGTGCATTATGCAAGAAATTTAATATAAAAATGTTGGTGTCCTGGATATGACACAAAACAGCATCTTGTTGTTAGATGTTTTATGTAGCTGATGAAATTTTCCTGACAGATAAAAAAAAAAAAAATAAGAGAAATGAAAGAAGCTTGCATTCCCGCCTTTTCAACCTGATACTCTGTGCTCTGTGCATCTAACTCACTCTTGAGGTTTACTTCCCAATTCTTGTGTCTCTCATGATACAGAATTTTCAGACAGTTTCTTGAGGATATTATTTGTCCAAGTTGCTGAGATGAAGCTTGATCATTTTTATCATTTAGACTTTATCTTTATTGTTATATTTTTAGTGTTTCGGCCGATTCATCCTTTATGCGTAGATCGAATTGAGGGTTCAGTTCAGTTCTGTGGGGGCTCCTGAGTTTACCATGAAACACGTGAAGAAGGCTAAAGAACATATTGGCCTAAACATTGTGAATACAAAAATAAAGATGAAGACAATAGTCCGAATACACCAAATGATAAAAAAAGTTTCTTTAGGAGTTTCAGCAAAAATATATGGACAAACTTCAACAAATGGGATCCGAATTGATAAATTTTTTTTTTTTTTTGATTGGGCCTAGACTACACTGACTCTGTCCTTTACAAAGAGTTGAGACCTCTCCAAAAGAATGTCTTGGATATGACAATAAACTGTATCTTGTAGTGAGGTTCCAGTTCTAATGTTCTGAGGAGTGGGTAGTCACCCATCTATTGCCATTACTCCCAGTTAAACTCTGACTTGAAGTGGTAACGGCTTCATTAATGGGTCAAATTAGTCTGTTTGAAAATTGTTTGTATTACATAGGAATACTTGAAACCATATAATTGTGTGTGAATTATATTAAGAATAGTTACTTGAAACTGTTGTTTTCTAAGGTTTGTTATTACTTGTTACTTGAAAATATATAATGGCTTACAAAAATTGCTTTTGCATTGATTGTTTTTTTTTTTAAAATGGCATATCGACCTTCATAGGTTATTTAATGCCAAAGCCATCCTAGAAGAAATGTGGTGATACTATTCAACTTATTGCTGGGAGGTTGATGGGGTTCGTACCTTTCCCAAGAGTATTTATCTGAAAATGAATGTAATAACGTGACTGTAGTTTGAATTTGATTACTATGACTTCACAATGAAGCGCTTTAACCACGATGATATCCCCTTCTTCATTGAATAACCCAAATGACCATCTAGGGAATGGACTCACCCCCATGTGCACAATGGAATGCTCCGATGTGCCTTGGTTCTTCAGCCTTGGTGAGGCGACTAGTCTAGGAGAAGGAAAACTCTGAATTCAAACCTGTTAAACTCCGCTTAAAAAATTGACCTTGTGTCATATCCTGCCCGAGCGGAGGCGTTGGGTAAATATTGTGGAAGTGTCCGTGGTGTAATGGTTATCGTCGCAGGAATTGGACACGACGACACGAGTTCAAATCCTGGACTGATTACATTTCACATAGCACTAATACCCTTGGGAAAGGTATGAATCCAATTATTCTCCCTCCAGCTATGGGTAAATAGTAGGGCAGACTAGGTTCTTCAGCCTTGGTGAGGCAACTAGTCTAGGAGAAAGAAAACTCTGAATTCAAACCTGTTAAACTCCGCTTAAAAAAATGACCTTGTGTCATATCCTGCCCGAGCGGAGGGGTTGGTAAATATGATACAGGCTTAGCTCTAAGTAAGAACATGTGTGTGTGTGTGCGTGCTGTTGTATGCATGTGTATGGTTGTGGGTTGGCTATGCATATGCGTATGTGTGTGTCCATATAGGGGCCAATACATATTTGCATGGGTATCACTTATTCTTAGTATAAGATTCATAAAAATGTTTCTATGATTTAAAAAAATTACCACACTTTTAAACATCTCCAGGAGTTTCATTGTCTGCTTTTTTGGGTGGCCAAGGGTCTAGAAATAGGAATGTTTGCTTCTCCATATATACAGAAGGTCAGCCAGAGGACAGTTAGAAGAGGAAGTCAGTTACCAGTAAGAGTAAGAGACAGATGCAGAGGTCAGTTAGAAAAGAGATATGAACAGTACAGGAAGAAGAAGTTGGTCTGTTACTAGACACAGAGGGTACACAACCAGAGCACAAATTGCTGGGACCACAGATACAGAGATGTGCTAAGAAAAATACAGATACTAAAGAGATGGTGGAGGAGAGAACCAGAGAATGGGGAACAGAGAGTGACTGTCATGCAGATAGGCTGAGAAATATTTTTTAGTTACGGGATTTTGTTGGAAAGGGTCACTCGAGCTTCTATCCCCAAGAATATTTATTCAACCTTTTGAGCTTTCACCTTATTTCGTTCTTTGTGGAATCATCCTGGACATGCATTTTAATTGGCAGAGAAAGGGGTCAAACAATCATGCAGCCAGAGATGCATGGCCAAAGTTGTATTCCTACAGTTAAGTTAAAATCCTGATCATTCTTTTCTACCAATATTTTTCTTAAAGGAGTCCTTGTTTTATTATGGTTAAAGAGATGAACAGTGGTCATAAAGTAAGTGAATTCAAACTCCAATAATGCTATTTTAAATAAATGAATTATATATATATATATATATATATATATATATACGAGGATCATTAAATAAGTTTCCAGACTTTTTTCGTATGGTGGGTACACATGAAACTCTAGTCCCCTTTAAAGTAATCTCTTCCGGCTACAATGCACTTGTTGTACCATTTCAACAACTTCTGGAAGGACCATGGAAGTCCTCTTTTGTAAGCGTGTCAATGACCTTCGTCACAGCCTCTTTCATCTCCTCAATTGTCTCATAACGACAGCCTCTGAGCTTAGGGAATAACCAAAAGTCACAGGGAGCAAGTTCTGGACTATAGGGAGGATGAGGGACTGTCTTGATGTCAATCTTAGTTAAATATTTGTGACAAGGATGGAGTTGTGGTCTGGTGCACTGTCCTGGCAGAAATGCCACTGACTCGATTTGAACAGTGCTGGCCACTTCCGACAGAATCTCTTTCTGAACTCCCTTAAAACCTCAACATAGTAACCCTAACCCTAACCCTTTGGCCAATCAACTGTGGTGTATTGTCTTCCTTACTTCTCCCACACCTCTCATCATCCCTCACAGACTCCCTGCCTTCCTTGAATCTCTTATGCCACTCAAAAACTGATGCTCGATTCATGTAAGATGCTCCAAAAGCAGT
Organism: Sepioteuthis lessoniana; assembly: GCA_963585895.1. NCBI lineage: Eukaryota > Metazoa > Mollusca > Cephalopoda > Myopsida > Loliginidae > Sepioteuthis > Sepioteuthis lessoniana. Next base: position 12,325,283 of record OY757925.1, read on the forward strand.
CTGAAGCATTCCATACGTTTCTGTGGCATTTTTTCCAAGTTTAAAACAGAATTTTATAGCATATCGCTCTTCTAAAGTGTCCTCACATCCAGATTGGATTTTGGAAATTCAGCATCTGTTACAATCAGGATTTAGTAGGGTGTATTCCAATTGCAGCTGTAGTTGTTCATTTGAACCTGAAATCATAAAAATTAGTCAGTCATCTCATAAGATATATAGCAATAACATACTGAATTTTCAAGTCTATGATAATTCTAAATGCCTGTACAAAAAAAGTCTGAAAACTTATTGAATGCACCACATATCTCTGCTGCTCTTACACCATAACTTTGGCATCAAATAACCCATGAAGTATGATATGCTATTAAACAAAAAAAAACAAAGCAAACTAAACCAAATTTTTTCTTTTCATTTTCTTTCCCTTCCTTTCTCTCTTTTTTTTTTTTTTTTTGCTTTTTACTATTAAAACTTTCTCCACTCTCTTCTGTCAGCCTCTTTTTATTTCTTCCAATCGTCCTCTTCCATCTTTTCTCTACGTTCTTTTCCTTCTTTTTTGTTCACTGTAAATATTGATTTAGTAGGATTAACCTTTTCATTACCGTTGGCCAAGTAGCATTCAGCCAATCATTTATAACTAACAGAATATCAATCATACTTCTTGTTCGAAATGATTCCACTACACATTCATTTTTGACATTTTCTCCTTCTTCCTCTTCTAATAAAACAACAACAACAACTACTACTACTACTACTATCATCATCATCTTGTCGTGCCACTAACATGGATATCCCTGACCCTCTCTCGCCACTTTTCCCTATCGTTCATCGCCTCTGGCAGGTCTTCAGGGCTACATCCCATATCTTTGTATAGCTGCTGAATGTATGTTCATGCTGGTCGTCCTGCTTTTGCCCGGCCATATGTGGGGGGGGTCCATAGGAGTACATCAGCCTCTCTATTTCTCCTCTTCTTTATTCTTTGTTCCATTCCAATAATTTTTTAAGGGCACTATTTCTCTATTGTAAGTAAATTTGGTCACCTTAGTCGAGGGTGACATGAAGGCTCCCTTTTCGATTGCTACTATGTGTACCCTGGGAAATATTTTTTAGTTAAGGGATTTTGTTGCGAAGGGTCATTTGAACATCTCTCCAAGAATATCTATTCAACCTTTTGTGTTTTCGCCATATTTCTTTCTTTGTGGAATCAGCCCGGACATACATTTCAATTTGCAGAGAAAGCAAACATGAGGGGTCAAACAATCAGGCAGCCAGACCATTCTACTCAGTAGGCCAATGGCCCAGTTTTGAAAGGAGTCCAATCTATTGGTTAAATAGATTTTTGCGAATTATTTGTATTTGAAAGGAATAAGTAAAGTTGGCAACCATAGTTGAAGGTGAGGTGAAGGCTCCCTTTTCAATAGCTACTACATCAAGGTGTAGGGGAGGGCACTACTCCATTCCCTGGATTGCTCCACTTTACCCTTGATCCTTACCTTATAATGCTGAGTGTTAAGCAAGGTGGCATCAAGCTATATGCATAAAAATCCTGTCTTATTTCTTTCCTATGAATACTGACCAATTATCATGAAAGAATCGTGCGGATTCATTTTCTGGCATGTCTCAGCTAGCTGTGAAGCTGATGTTGCATTGGAATTGCGAAAGCTGAGATTTACTCATCAGATTGTGGATAGCCAAGTTAAGGACATAATTGTTTGCTAAGCTAAACTTAGCCCTGTACAAAGCCAGAAATATGAGACACCCTGTGAGAATCAAATTTACTTAAAATGGTCAGCTAGTCTAGGTTTTTAATCATTACATTACACTAGAGTTAGCCCTGTCAACTGGGGCTGTAGAATACATTGATAACATCTCAGCTGAGGGCAAAGACTCCCCAAACGATTGTCCTGGATATGACACTAAACAATCTGATGGTGAGGCTCCTATAATACTGAAGTTTTGAGGAATGCTGAGTACCTCTTCCTTGCCATTGCTCCCAGGTCTAGCACTCCCAGAGTGGTAGCACCTGATAGGGTCCTATCTATGGATCAAATAGAACTGTTTGATATTTAAACTGAGTGCAAATAAATGACTTATGCTAAATTGAGTTGCTTGAAATAGAACTGTTTGATCATTTAACTGTGTGTAAACAAATGACTGATGTTTAATTGAATTGTTAGTGATACATAGCAATACATGGAACCACTTAACTATGTGCAAAAGAATGAGCTTAGGCTCATTTAAAAATGTTATCAACAAAATGTGTTAACAAATAGTTGATATATATATATATATATATATATAAAGAAGATTTGGCATTAAATAACCTACAAACTAAATCAAACCCTATATCATCATCATCATCATGTCGTGCTGCTAGCACGGATATCCCTGACCTTCTCACCACTTTTCCCTATCATTCATCGCCTCTGGCAGGTCTTCAGGGCTACATCCCGTATCCTCACATAGCTGCTGTATGTATTTTCGAGTTGGTCATCCTGCTTTTGCCCGGCCATATGTGAGTATCCATAGGAGTACATCACTTATGGGCTTGTCCCCACTTCTCCAGCAGTGTCCAGCATGTCTGGTTCGTCTAACTTGGATAGTTTTCATGATGGGAGGCAGGTGGCCGTACAGCTGGTGTCTTGTGGGGTGTTGCCGCCAGGACTTGTTCAATATTGCTTGCGGCATTCTTGTGTAATTGCCGTCTAGCTTCTTCTCCAGCCGTTTAGTTAGCGTCCAAGTAGTGCATCCATATAGCAGTATTGATACGACCGCTGCCTGGAAGAAACTGTGTTTCATTTTATCGGTCAGGTCTGTATATTTGATATATATGTATAAAGAGGATTTGGCATTAAATAAACTAAAATGGTTGATATGCCATAAAACCAAACCTCAGTTAGTCTTACTTTTTTGGCAAAGTATTGTTAGTGTATGATACACACTGGGTATTTTTTTTTCCAGATTTTTCAGCCCAAAATTCAGGAGTGTTTATTTGGTCAAAGAACAATAAAATCCACTTTTTTCTGACCTCATACTTCAGCACATTTGGGACAGGATGACCAAAAGTATTCTAGAGCCTCAGCTGATTGGGCTGAATAACTTTGGTATTAAATAACCCAACAAGGTTCAGCATGCCATTAAAACAATAAACCTACCAACCAATGGTATCTCTGTCAGATTTATAGGGTCAATGAACAGCTATCTTAATAGCATTCGGTGGAACAAGAGTACCAGTCAATGGTCAATATCAGCGAACAAGTCAGGTGTTATTGATCAGTGGCATCCTTGTCCGCTAAGTCGATCATGCTTCTATGTACCACTTAAAATCCAATTCAGAAGCTCCGAGAGAATGTCTTGTGGGGGTATGAAATTATATGTTCTATCACTGTGCCAGATGCGTTGGATTAAAAACTCTGTATTGTCAATGTCAAACATGACTGTCAGCCAAAGACACATAAAAATATTTGATGTACAAACTATACTAAGATGCTTCCAAATCCATACTTTCTTACTTCCCCAGAAACTATGGCATACACAGAGAATGCTATAACATTGTTGGATAGAGCAAGTTTTCAGCTACCAAACAATATTTTCAAACTAGTCACTAACATTGGCTGCGTATTTTTACCAATTGATTAAAAAAAAAACAACCAAACAAAATAAACACCTGAACAACCAGTGGTGGTTACAAAGAGAGAAAATACATTTTTCTAGCTGAAAACTTGCTGTATTCGTCAGTTTTGTTGTACTTTCTCTTATCTGTTGTAATTTTGGTTGAAGAAAAGATGAAGCATTACTTCTGCAGAACCACCTCCTTGATAAGATGCTTGTTTATGTTTCTGATAAGTTTACCTAATATTGTCTGGGATTTGATTGATTCAAATATCTGATGTTCTGAGGTACTGTATTTGATGACATATAAGAACTCTCTTTAACCATTTCTATAATTATATTTGGTAAGGGTTGTTTGTCTGTCCAATATTAAGGGGCAAACAGTCATCTTTAAAGTTAATTAGTAATGTCTCACACACACACACACACACACACACACACACACACAAACATATATATATATATATATATATCGTCATCCACAGAGAGACTGTTTCTTCGTATCACAACTCCTCAGTGTGGCTAGACATGTAGGACACTTCAAGCTGGGATTGAAACTCACCCAGCTTTACGTTAGACTTGGTATCATACCGGTTAGCTATCGGTTGATATATGTCAGCTTGGGAATTATAAGGCATTATGTAGTAGCTTTCGCTTGTTTACATTTTGCCTTACAGGATACCGGAGTGCTCAATTCATTCGAAGAGCTTTACATTATGTCTGGGAAACTTCAAGTAAATCTGACAGCTGGTCCAGTTCACTTGGGATGCAGAATATACTGACTGCATCTCTGCAGAGGAATAAGACACACCCAACGAGTGTCCTGGATATGACATTAAACAATCTGATGGGAAGGCTTCAGTAATACTGGAGCTTTGGAGAATGTAAAATACCCCTACATTGCCATTGCTCCTTGGTCCACTCTGGCCCTGGAGTGGTAGCATCTGATAGGGTCAAATAGAACTGTTTTTACATTTAACTGTGTGTAAACAAAAAAACTGTACTTTAGCTAAACTGAATTGTTTGAAATAGAACTGTTTTTACATTTGACTGTGTGTAAACATATCACAAATGTTTAATTGCATTGTTAGTGATACGTAACAATACTTGAAATCATTTAACTTTGTTGACATGCAAAACTAAATTGTTTGAAATAGAAGTGTTTTTACATCTAACTTTTTGTAAACAAAAACTGTCTACTTATGTGGAACTGAATTGTTTAAAATTAGGTGTATAGAACATCAATGAACAGCACTCACCTTCACAAGCCAAAAGTAACATGGCTGCCTCCTTGGAAAAGCTAGCTAGCTAAAGCTCACCTCTTTTATTGAAGAGTGCATAAGCAGCATGTAGATTGTGTCACGTGATAGCTCACGGAGACAAAGAGGTAAGACTGATACTATTCTCCCGTGTTGAACTAGCAGTCAAAAAGTGACCGTTAAGAGAAAATGTGGGTCACGCAGGATAGACCAGATGTTCGCACTTAGTGACCTCAGGTCGCCGGACATCGGAAGGGGAAAGAGGGAGAAGTCAAATGATTGGCTGGGACCCCAAAACGGAAGTGGGGCTCCCTTCCCCTCAGCGGAAGTAAATAGTAAGAAGTGAGTTTTTTGAGCAGGGTTCATAGCGGGCAGACGAACCATAGCCATCTTACTCCGGGCTGAAGACAAAGATTAACTGAGACATGAGAGACCTGAGTCCCTCAAGCCAGTACTAAAAACAGAACAAAGTCTAGTAGCCCGTGAAAGAAGAAAATTCTCCAGTGGAACCCCGTCGAAAATAAGATAAGTAACTTTGGGGACATTTTTCCTTTACACCCAAATTTCGTTTACCACTCTCTCTCTCTCTCTCTCAAATTGAAGAAGGACAAAAATCAGAAAAGACGTTTATATTCGTGGACTGTCCAATTACATGTTTTTGACACTCTGAAGTAGTAAAGGATTTTATGTATTTTCATTTTACCATGTGGTCTATGTTGTTACTTCATGCTTTCTTTCCAGCTTCTATTCGCCTTATGTTATCTTGCTTAGAATTTTCCTATTAATTCCTAAAGTATCACACGGGAAACCGGAGTTGCCGACTACTGCAATATTAATATTATTACGACTAAAACCTATAGACTCATTATCTTCCATTGTCTCGGGGAAGGAAGAAAGCTGCCTGGTGGGTGTGTGATAGTGTGAAATTTGGAACCCCTTGCCAGCGGCGGTCAGTCTGGTCCTAAATTATTCCCTCACGTAATATGCCAGTTCTTATCTGCCTGAGAGAAGAACTCTGAACAGGACTTATTCTGTAGGGGATCAAGTGCCAACCTGCCCTGTCTTCACACATGCGAAAATAAAGTCCCGTTCTGGGATTTTAGTCGATTTCGCGTCACAATTGGCTCACTTTACAGGAATGGACCTATCCAACACATTTGCATGAGTGGGATCCATTGATCTACTTATTCTCAACCAAATTACTCATAGGTAATTTTTGTCACTCTACTCAAGTCAACAAATATTCTACGAGGTAAAACCATTTAACTGTGTGCAAAAAAAAAAAAAAATTGAACTCAGGCTCTATCAAATAAAATGTCTTTAGAAATCATATATTTTATATATGTATATGTATATACATATTAGCTATACTGGATATTGGCATGATGGTTAGAGTGTTCGATAACGGCCTTGGAGACCTGAATTCATTCCCAGGTCAAGTCATACCAAAGACTCAAAAAATGGTACTTGATGCCTCCTTGCTTAACACTTAGCATTATAAGGTACGGATCAAGGGTAAAGTGGAGCAATCCAGGAAATGGAGTAGCGCTCTTCCCTTACTACTATCATGTATGATTTTTTTTTACCTGTGCTCATATTCAGATTTAAAAAATTTTTTTTATCTAACCTTTTTAACCTGTGGAAATAAGAATGAAGATGAAGACAATTGTCCGAAATCCCTCAATGATAAATATATATATATATACATATATATATATATGCAACCATAGCCTGTCTGAAAAGGCTCATCATGGTGATATTATGATTTAAGCTATAATTTTAAAATACTCCTCAAGAATAAAGCTATTTCTAGTTCTTTTTGGAAGTGAATGATGTGGGGGTCTGTATTCATTCTGAATATCATTTTTTAATCTCCCAAACTCTTGATATTAACTAGGTAACCATGGAATGTTAATGAGAAAGCTTCACTCCTTCCTAAATATAAGCACCAGTATCATCATGGACCACTGTTACAATGAAATTCATGGAGTTTATGTAACTTCTATGTTTTCATATAACTGTAACCCAGCAACAAACATCATGTGGTTTTTCTTCCGGCAATATACTTAAAATGGCCAAACAAAAAGAATAAAGTAATTTCCAGTCCAATTTACCACTGAATGATTCATTTTTTGAGGGTCTCTATCTATGGTGTATATGATGTTTTAATCATTCACTCCTTAAATAGAAGCACAAATATCATTATGGACAGCTTTATAACAAGAAGTTTGATTAGTTGTCTCATCTAATAACCAGACAGTCTTTGTTAAAAGCAACTTCTAAAGAAAGAACACTGGCTTTTCTGCCGATCTAAGAACTTTCATTGCTCAGTCAAAAGATTCTTTTGGCATATTTATTACTTATTGTGGTAAATCTTTTATACCAGTATTTTGTTTTTCTTTCTATTTTCTTGAACGAGACTGTTACTGGTCAGTTATTGTCCATTTATGAACTGGTTTTGTCAAGATAGCAATTTTACTTATGTACCGTTTGGCAATATTCATCTTAGTTGACCTTCACCATGGTCATTCATCAAGAAAAATTCTTTTCTTCTTCTTTACATGTTGTAACTGATTTGTTTTTGGATGCTAACATGTTCAGCTAAATGGTTAGTGTTGTAGATATGTGAGAAAAAGGATTTTTAGATGTCTGAGAATGAGAAAGATTGGATATTTAGATCAATGGTTAGAGCTGTATAAAATAGGATTTTTGAACGAGAATGAGTTAGTACGTTCAGCTCGATGGTTTCAGCAAGATCTGTAAGAACAAATATTTTTGGATGTTTGAGAATTATTGTTTGCTTGGGTTGGGTTTTATGGCATCTCAACCAATGTAGGTTATGTAATGCCAAATCCTCTTTATACATATATATTAAATATATAGATGATGAGTAAACATATTTTCTGGATATCATTCTGAGCTCTTTTTTGCACTCACTTGAAAGTATTGCCATATACCAATCACAATTTAACATTTGTCATTTGTTTGCACTCATCATTTGTTCTATTTAACCTATAGATAGGACCCGATCAGGTGCTATCACTCTCAGTCATAGAGGACCTGATTTCCCAAATCTCCAAGGCGAGAGCCTTGCAATTTGATACTTTAATGTCAAATCCAGAACACTTGAGGGTGAGATCAAACTCCTCTGCAGAGTTTCAGTTGGAGTACTCTACAGACCCAGCCAACTGGGTTAATTTAAGAATGAATTTGCATGTTCAAATCATTTTTTCGGACTGCAAACCTGGGAGGAAGAAGATTTTTGGATGTTTGAAAATAAAAAAATTTGAATAATCAGATCAATGGTTAGGGCTATTGATCTGTCGGAAAGGATTTTTGGATGTTTGAGAATAAGAAAGTTCACATCTTCAGATCAGTGGTAAGAGCTGCAGAGTTGGGGTAAAAAAAGAATTTTAGACATTTGAGAATGAGTTTGCATGTCCAGCTTAATGCTTAAGGCTGCATATCAGGGAGAAAGAGGATTTTTTTAAATCTCTTGCACAATTCTCAGTCAATCACCTTTCTTATCCAGTTAGTAAACATAGTATTGGTCCGTAGTTGTTTGAGAGTCATCACTTTCTGATATCTTTCTTGGTGTAGTTTTCCTTTATAGTCTGGTGCTTTTCAATTCACTCTTTTTTGGGGAGCTCTAAGATTTTCTATGATATATTGGGAACTTCTAGTTTTTCACATTTCTTATAATATATTTCAGCTTCATTATTATCTTTAAGAAATTGTGAGTTTTTTACACCAGCTTTAACTGGTGACTTTTCACTGAAGTCTGAGTGACAGCAAGTCTCCTCAGGTCTCCTGGACTCTTCTCAGTATTCAAGCAGGTCTTGATAATAACTGTAGTTTGAATTGTCATGATTCTTCTCCAGTCTCTTTTCCATTTTATTATTGTCACTTCAATCCAGGTTTGGTTTTATGGCACATCAACCATTGTAGGTTATCAATGCCAAATCCATTTTTATACATATAAACAGTTCTATTTCAAACAATTCAGTTTAGTGTAAATATAGTTTTTTGTTTACACACAGTTAAATGTCAAAACAGTTCTATTTAAAACGAATTCAATTTAGCATAAGTACACTGTTTCCATGTAAAAAAACAGTTCTATTTCAAATAATCCAGACTAGCATAAGTACAAAGTTTAGTTCTTTATGACCCATAAATAGGACCCTTTCAGGTGCTACCACTCTGGGTTAGAGTGGAATAGGGAGCAATGACAATGAAGAGGTACTCCAAATTCCCCAAAGCTCCAGCATCACTGGAACTCTATCATCAGATTGTTTAGTGTCATATCCCAGACACTCGTTAGGAGGAGGGTCTTACCCCTCTGCAGAGATGCAGAGTATTCTACAGACCTGTTCATTCCCTGGACTGTGATTGGTTGCAGGTCTGTGAGTGGACATGTTAGTATATAAATACTAGCTTCAACTTAGTAGTAACTTAATACAGAACTTATGCCACTACTAAGTTGAAGCTGGTATTTATGTAATAACATGTCCACTCACAGACCAGCAACCAATCACAGTCCAGGGAATGAACTTGCCAATGTGAGCACAATGGAACACCCTAATGTGCTATAATTAACTCTCCTTCTTCAGAGTACTGGCTGAAATTTACTCAACTTGCTACACAATTGAGCGTTGATTCTGACAACCTACCACACTCAATACAGGATTTCTCATAAAATAACCTAAAATGGTTGATAGTCCATAAAACCCAACCAAACCAAAACTTTGTCACTTCATTTTCCTCAAGTACGTATCTATTTTTTTGCTTTCTTTTTCACTCTAGAGTCCATTGGAATGTTGGAATACAGTAAATAACCAACTCTTTTCTTGTTAATTAAAATTAGGGCTGGTCTTGTGGTTGGTCTCTTTGTATTTTAAAGTCCCAATGAAATTTATGCATCTTCTTTTTTAAGACAGATTCTGGTTTGTGCTAATACCATTTGTCAGCATGGCTAAGTCTCTTGCACAATTCCCAGTGAATCACCTTTCCCAACTCAATTATGTCTTACCCAGTTGGCTGGGGCTGTAAAATACATTGACTGCACTTCTGCAGAGGGGTAAGACCCCCAACGATTGTCCTTGATATGACACTAAACAATCTAATGCTGAAACTTTGGGGAATGCGGAGCACCCCTTCATTGTCATTGCTCCTAGGTCCATTCTGTCCCAGAACGGTAGCACCTGATAGGGCTCTATCTATGTGTTAAATAGAACTAACTGCATACTTATGCTAAACTCAATTGTTTGAAATAGAACTGTTTGACTAAACTGAATAGCTTGAAATAGAAATGTTTTTGACAATTAAACCATACTTACATTTAAACTCTGTGCTTATGCTAAACTGAATTATTTAAAATGGAACTGTTTTTGACATTGAAACTCTACTTAAAGTAAACTGAATTGTTCAATATAGAACTGTTTTGACATTTAACTGTGTGTAAAGAAAATCTATATTTATTCTAAACAGAATATGCTGAATTAGAACTGCTTGACTAAACTAAATTGCTTGAAATAGAAATGTTTTTGACAATTAAACTGTGTACTCATGCCAAACTGAATTGTTTGAAATAGAACTATTTGCATAAAAATGGATTTGGCATTAAATAACCTACAAAGGTTGATATGCCATAAAACCCAACCAACCACTCAATTATGCCTATTCTTGTATTACCCCAGTTAGATGGGGCTGTAGAATATGCTGCCTGGATCTCTGAAGAGGTGTGGGATTCCCCTCCCCAACAAGTTTCCTGGATAATATACTAAACCATCTGATGGTGAAGCTCCAGTCCTGGATATTTCAGGAATGGGATGTACTCTCTCTTTGCCATTAATGCCAGGTTTACTATGACCTGGAGTTATAATATTTTCAGGGTCACATTTACCATACATGAAACCATTTAACTGTGTGCAAACAAATTATGATATTGAATTATTAATGTTAGATAGCAATACTTGAAACCATTTAACTGTGTACAAACAAATGATTGATATTGAATTATTAATGTTTGATCGCAATACTTGAAACCATTTAACTGTGTACAAACAAATGTTTGATAATAGATTATCTGTGTGCAAACAAATGAGCACTTAAAAATTGTTACAACAAACTCTTCATTTACAATATATATGTATATGCAGGATTTGGCTTTGAATAACCTATAAGAGTTGATATACCATAAAACACAACCAACTAACTAAAACTATTGTATTACTTTTTGCCAGTCATTTAGGCTTTCTGTAGTATTTTTGTCTTTATTCGGTCAGTTTGTTTCAGTTACATTCAGTTGCTCTGTGTTTTTCTTTTCTTTGGATGAAATTCAGAATGTAGAGATAGTACTAGTGAAGTGTGTCTGTTTCCCAGATGTAGAAGTCACTGCTCTAACATGAAGAATAAACAACAATAATAACAACACTTACTAGCTCAGCAGTACCAGCTAGCTTCCAGCTGGCTGACGAAAATAAAACAGGCTGTAACTCAATACAGACCCCGCGCCATAACTGAAACAAGCTGGTATATATATATATATATATATATATATATACACACACTAATATGTCCATTCCTGGGCCAGCAACCAATCACTGCCCAGGGAATGGACTTAAGCACACGGGCATAATAGAATGCCCTAATAACCATAAAATCTTTCCTTCCTCAGAGTTTTGGAGAACTCACTTCCACTCATAACTCAACAGGTTACACGACTGAGTACTGACTCATATCTACCAGACTCAATGTTTCGACATGAGAGAACTTCAACACCAGAAAGCTATGATTTCAAATCTTGTGCTAGTTAGTGCAAGAATGTAAACTGGATTTGTATGCAAACAAAGGAGCTACTAGCTCTTTTAAAAATGTTATCTAAAATCTTTTGGTTTATAAATCATCTGTATTTAATATATAGATAAGAATATACAGAATTTGGCTTTAAATAACCAACAAAGGTTGATATGCTATAAAACCCAATCAACCATTTAATTGATATGCAGGGTTAAAAGCCATGAGGTATATTGTAATTTGACAAACAAAGTCATGTCAATCAAAGAGAGAGATACATTCAATATTCCTGAAAGAATATAGCAGGTAACAGACATCTGACAAAGACAAAATATTATCATAAAAACAACTTGCATTTTATTGCATTCTCTTGTAATGTTTATTTTCTTGAACAAATATTTTGTCATGAGAATTTAGGACTTGCTACATTGAACTGATTAAAAGAGACTGGGTTAATATTTCATGGTAAGACATCACTAATCCAGACTCCAATAATCTAAACAAGTCTATTCCAGGTTTATAATCGATATGTATATATATGTATATATAAATGTAAGTATGTGTGTGCCTATATATATATATATATATATATATATAAGTGTGTGTGTGTATATATATATATATATATATAGATGTGTACTGATATATATATATGTGCATGTGTGTGTATATATATATATATATGTGTGTGTGTGTGCTTGCATGTATATATAAATGTATGAATGTGTGTGCCTATATATATATATATATATATATATATATATATAAATGTAAGTATGTGTGTGTCTCTCTCTCTATATATATATAAATATGTGTGTGTATATATATATATATGTATACTGATATATATATATGTGCATGTGTAAGTATGTATGTGTATATATATATATAAGTATATGTGTGTCTATATATTTATATATATATGAGTGTGTGTGTGTATATATATATATATATAAATGTAAGTATGTGTATCTATCTCTCTCTATATATATATATAAATCTATATATATAATTATATATATATAGATGTGTACTCATATGTGCGTGTGTGTGTTTGCATGTATGTATAAATGTATGTATGCGTGTGTGCCCATATGTATATGAACTGACATATATATAAAGAAATATAAAAAAATTCTGTTGTAGGTGCAAAGAGAGAATAAAAATATTTCGTAATAGGTTGGTCCATAAACAGATTAGTATTTTTAGAATTTATCTATTTATTTTGCTCTTACAAGTGTATGTTTCCAGCTTGTTGTTGTTTTTTTTAATAATCTACAAGGGTTGAAATTCCATAAAACCCAACCAAATCAATTCATATATATTCAATATATATGTATAAAGAGGATTTGGCATTAAATAACCTACAATGGTTGATATGCCATAAAACCCAACCAAACCAAATCATATATATTCAATATATATGTATAAAGAGGATCTAGCATTAAATAACCCACTATGGTTGATATTCCATAAAACCCAACCAAATCAAATCCTATATATTTAATATATATGTATAAAGAGGATCTCGCATTAAATAACCCACTATGGTTGATATGCCATAAAACCCAACCTAATCAAATCAGATATATTCAATATATATGTATAAAGAGGATTTGGCATTAAATAACCCACTATGGTTGATATGCCATAAAACCTAACCAAACCAAATCATATATATTTAATATATATGTATAAAGAGGATATCGCATTAAATAACCCGCTATGGTTGATATGCCATAAAACAAAACCAAATGACACCTCAGTCTTGCTGGCAGAAGTCTTCCTGCTCCTGTAGCCATCTTTTACCTCTTCATGCTCCTTTTTGAACTTTTTCTGCCACTTATCGTGTTATCTCCATATAGGTGCTGAAGCATATCAAATGCTTATTATGCAGTTTTCCAAAACTGGTTCAAACTTTCAGGTTTATTTGGATCACACTAATAAATTTTGGAGTCCTTTTCTTATCAAAGCAATCAGAGTCTTCTGAGCTGCCATACCTTCCTATTCACCATTGAACTCATCCAAGTCTTTTTCGAATCCATTGCATGGGCCTCGGACTGATACCCAAAACTTAAAAGGATCTTAATAAAATTATGTAGACAAAATGTGTCTATTATTTAATCAAACATGCTTACATGAAAGACTGCTGCCCAACTACACACATGTATATATGTAGATCTTTATGTACATATATATATATATATATATGTATCTATGTATATGGTTATGTATGAATATGTGTGTGTATATATATATATATATATATTCTTTGAAGAAAAAAACAAAATTCAGTTACATTAGGATTATAAATTTATTTTACTTCTGCTAAGAGATTGATATGAATCAAAATTATATATATCTTAAAGAGAAATAATTCAGAATAGACACAGGAAGGAACACCCTTCCTTCCTGTGTCTTTTCTGCATTATTTTATCCATTAGATCTAAAGAAGTCTTGTTATTTTTGGTGTTATTGATTCATATCAATACGCATAACAGGATGGAAATAAATTTATAATCCTAATGTAACCGTTTTTCTGTTTTTCTTAAGGAAATTATTGCTCTGTGATGTTTGTTACATTGAGCTCTTTACCAGGAAAATTTAAATGTTCATAGATTTTTTTGTCCTGATGGAATTATTGCCGACTCCAGTTTAACTGGACGGAATAATACATATATATATATATATAAAGGGAGAGTCCTCATGGCATAGAGGCAAATGTGCTTGATTGTGACATACAGTAAACAAGTCTGAACTCTAGTCATGCTATTGCACTTTCAGACTAATGCCCTTGGGAAAAGTATCAACCCTCTTATCCCCTTTACTATGGGTTAAATAGTATAACTGCTGTTCTTCTACTAGGATGTCTTTGCCATTAAACAAAAAAAAATCAGCCTCAACCAACATGTGTATATATATATATATATATATATATATATATATATGTTTGTGTGTGTATATTTCTGAAGTATGGAAGATGTCTTGCATCGTAAACACATGGAGACATTAAAAGAAAATACTTCAATGAAGAATATGTTTTAAATTGGATACAGCGACTAAAACATATATTTTTTCTTAAAAGACATGACTGGGAATATATTTACCATTATTGGTTAACTTATAAAAACAGTAAAAACATTTTGCCAGCTGAAGTTGAGATAAGTAAAAGCATATTTTTTTTTTGTTAGAGAGAATTAATAAACCACAAAATAACAAAAGAAAATTTGGCTTTCAACTTTCATTTCATTTACGAACAGATAGCAGGAAAGAAGAGAATTAAAACTTCTACCTAGTTAATGGTTTTACTAAGTGGCTGTTCTATGAGTATAATAGTTTGATTATGGCAACCTATGGCTTTCTGTCTGAGACTACTTTTCACAGGTCTTTGTATGCTGTTACCCTACCTACCCCTCCACCATGAACTGGAGGTGACACAAAGTCAATTTTTAAGCAGAGTAATTTCTAATTCAGACTTGTTTCCTTCTCCTAGATTGGTTGCATAACCAAGATTGAAGACCCCAGTTTGCTCTACTATTTCCCATAGAACAGATGGATTTATGCCTTTCCTAAGAGCATTAAATGAAACTGTAAGTTGGCGACCTTAGTTGAGGGTGACCTGAAGGCTCCCTTTTCAATAGCTACTACACCAAGGTGTATGGGGGGGTGCTAATCCATTTCCTGGATTGCTCCACTTTACCCTTGATACATACCTTATATTGCTGAGTGTTAAGTAAGGCAACACCAAGTAGCAATTTTTGAGTCTTTGGTATGCTGGAGAAGCAGGGACGAGCTCATAAGTGATGTACTCCTCTGGACCCCGACATATGGCCGGGCAAAAGCAGGAAGACCAGCTTGAAAATACATACAGCAGCTATGTGAGGATACGGGATGTAGCCCTGAAGACTTGCCAGAGGCGATGAACGATAGGGAGAAGTGGCGAGAGAGGGTCAGGGATATCCGTGCTAGCGGCACAACAAGATGATGATTATGTATTTTCGTCCCAGTCACTATTCTGAATTATGGCTCGTTCCCTTGTCTGCTAACGTGAAATTTATTGGAATCCGATTGTGATGTTCAATATTGCTCGCAGCATTCTTGTGTAGTTGCCGTCAAGTTTTTTCTCCTAATGTTTAGTTAGCATCCATGTAGTGCATCCATAAAGCAGTATCGACACGACCACTGCTAAGAAGAAATTGCATTTCATTTTATCAGTCAGCCCTGGAGGCAGCACCCAACAAAGCAGCAGCTGTATGGCCACCTATCACCTATCTCGAAAACTAGCCATGGTAGACGAACCAGACATGCGGGGCACTGCTGGAGAAGTAGGGACGTACTCATAAATGGTGTACTCCTGTGGACCCCTTAACGGGGACGAATAAAGGCAGGACGACCAGTTAGAAACTACATACAGCAGCTCTGTGCCGATATGAGATTTAGCCCTGAAGAGCTACCAGAAGTGATGGGCGATAGAGAAGGGTGGCGGGAGAGGGTTAGGGATATCTGTGCTGATGGTGCAACATGATGATGATGATGGTGATGTGACCCAGTTGGCTGGAGCTGTAGAATACACCGATTGCATCTCTGCAGAGAGGTAAGATCCCTTCCCCACCCCAATGAATATTCTGGATATGACACTAAACAATCTGCTGTTGAGGTTCCAGTTATGCTGGAGCTTTAGACAATGTGGAGCACCCCTTTATTGACATTGCTCCCAGGTCCACTGGCCTAGAATGGTAGCACCTGTTAGGGTCCTCTCAATGAGTCAAATAGAGCTAAAATGCATACTTAAGCTAAACTGGACAACTTGAAATAGAACTGTTTTGATATTCAAACTGTATACTTATGCTAAACTGAATTGTTTGAAATAGAACAGTTTTAGACATTTAACTGTGTGTGATCAAAAACTATACTCATATTAAGCTGAATTGTTTTAATTAGAATTGTTTGACTAAACTGAATAGCTTGAAATGGAAATGTTTTTGACAATTAAACTGTGTACTCATGCTGTACTGATTATTTGTATAAAGATAGATTTGACATTAAATAACTTACAAAGGTTGATATGCCATAAAACCCAACCAACCAACTTAAGCTAAAAATTCCCTTGTGTCCTTCTATTTATCCCTAATTGAGAGGTGTAGGGAGGGGTTTGTGGAATCCCAAGCTTAAAAAAAGGAATTTCAGCAGGTGTTTTTTCAAGGTGGCAACCTTGATTTGAAATCAGTCGATTGATCTTAATTTGTCAGCCATTAGTCTTACTGTCAAATATTGGTTGAGGAAAGAGTAAGTTCTACAAAGAAAGAAAGAGAGATACATAAGTGCGAGACTTAGAAATTTAAGAGATAGAAAAAGTGAATATATGCAGAGAAAAAAGTCTAAGGTGTAAGATAATAAAGTATTGAAATTCTCTGGTGTGTATACACACGCAGTGCCTACAATGGGAAATGCAAACAGCCTCTTAGAAAATTTGAATTTTCTTCGCCAAGTCCATAGCTGGAGGTTGAAGAGATTTATTCATGTTTTTCCTGCGGTAATTAGAGTGAAGTGTCTAGAAACTAATGAATCTAATTTTTTTCTATTTTTCAGGGTGGCAACACTGACTGAAAATCAGTGGAACATTGTTAATGAGACTCCTTACTTTTTTCATATTTTTCTCAGTTTGGGATGTGACCAGTTGATTAGAAAGGAGTTCATCTTTCATTCTGTGCCTAGATAGTACTAGAGTGTAGAAGTCTCTGCTCTAATGTGCAGAATAAACAACAATAATAACAACATTTACCGGCTAAGCGGTCCCAACTAGCATCCAGCTGGCAGACAAAAATAAAATGGGCTGTAACTCAATACAGTCCTGTTGAAGTTTTCTCATGTCAAATGTCACTTGTGTCAAAACGTAGAGCTTGGTAGCTATGAGTCAGCACTACGTTTGCTAACCAGTTGAATTAAGAGTTGAAGTGAGAGTTTATGGTCATTGGAGCATTCCATTATGCACATGTGGTTAAGTCCATCCTCTGGACAGTGATTGGTTGCTGGCCCAGGAATGGATATATTAGGGTATTGCTTCAGTGATTTCACAGGATCTGTATTGAGTTACAGCCCGTTTTATTTTTTGTCTGCCAGCTGGATGCTAGCTGGGGCCGCTGAGCCAATAATTATTGTTATTATCATATTTACCACCCCCTCCTCTCGGGCAGGATATGACACAAGGTCGATTTTCTAAGCGGAATTTAACAGGTTTGAATTCAGAGTTTTCTTTCTCCTAGATTGTTTGCCTCATCAAGGCTGAAGAAATCAGTCTGCCCTACTATTTACCCATAACTGGAGGGAGAATAATTGGATTCATACCTTTCCCAAGGGTATTAGTGCTAAATGAAATGCAGTCAGTCTCGTCTAGGATTTGAACTTATGTCGCCGTGTCCATTTCCTATGACGATAAACATTACACCACGGGTACCTCCTAAAATTGTTGTTATTATTGTTGTTTGATCTTCGCGTTAGAGCAATAACTTAAACAAGTCCCACGCCTTTACCAAAACAAGCTGGTATATGCATACATCAATATGTCCATTCCTGGGTTAGCAACCAATCGCTGTTCAAGGAATGAACTTAACCATATGCACGTAATGGAATGCCCCAATGGCCATAAAATCTCTCCATCCTCAGAGTTCACTTCCACTCGTAGCACAACTGGTTACATGACTGAGTGCTGATTCATATCTACCAAACTCAATGATTTTGATATTAGATAGTACACAAACCTGTGTTAACTTGTTAGAATATTTCTGTTACATTGTCCTAAAGTTTGCCCTTGTATTTGATCTTTTGTTCCTTGACTGAGGTGCTTTTAGTCATCTTATGATATATTGCACAGACCAGAGATGAACCCGGCAGATGTACTTGATATATACATCTGGTCGTTGAGAAAATCAACAAAGTTACTATTGGAAAAGCAGAAATCTGTGGCCATGATACCTAAGTCATAAAAAGATGTGTGGTTATAAGGCGTGATTAATAGAGAATGAGCTTTGCATAGATAAAAAGGCATGGCCATGTGGGTTGAGTAAGAGTTTTAAGACTATATATGATTTAAAATTTGGGCTGAAGTTCAGTTTCTGCTGGCTGTTCCAACTCCCAACAGCTCCTTTGTGTATAAGAACTCTCTCCGACCGCTCTCCTGTTCCATGCAAGGGTCATTGTCAAAGGATGAAAATATAAAGTCATATTTTCATATATATGTGTTCCTCATTGTTTTTCAAGATTCAGCAGTGGCTGACAACAATTCTCCATTGCTCAGCTATCAGCTGATTTTTAATCAGGGTTGTTAACCTGAAAAAATTTTTTTTTAATTCAGTGATCTAACTTTCTAGCCCAACCTTGTAAATATGGTGTTTCCTTTTTTTTTTTTTGTCTTTTGGTCATATGACCTGATTTATGAAGAGTAATGTCTCATGAGACTTGCATCTCAAAAAAGGTTGGTTATACCTGCTTTAAATTCAGCATATTCAAAATATTTTGTGTTTAGGTTTTGTTGGTTTATTTAAAAGAAGCTTAATACTGATAAGAGTTAAAAAATTAAAAAAAAAATCAAAGAATTCTTCAACCTGTGCTTATTTTGATGTATTCTGAAAGATCTTTTTAAAATTTTTCCCCCTTGTTTATCTTGTGGCTCTATGTACAGATTAAATGTTTTCACTGCTCGCAAACAAACAAGTTTTCTATTTGTGATATTTAAGCTACTTAGGCGAAAAAAATTTTTCTGAGAATCTCGCTGATTTTATATTTTTGCATAGTATCAGCTTGTCTCAACGTTTTCTTCCCATTCTTGAAAATATCTGCCAAATGCAGAATTATATTTGGAAGTATTAATTTTTGGTTCAGCTTATTGTTGCTTTTTATCGCAAGTTTCTTTAGTGAATACCCAAACTCTAGGATTTTTTTTTTATCATATTGGAGATGTTATCCATATTTGCAGCGGTCGTTTGTCTATTGACAGTGTGGAACTGCAGCACCCCCTATTTTCTCATAATTAGTCGTGGCTCATCTACAGGTACTTTTCTTTCATTGGTTTCATTGTTTTTTAATGGCATATCAACCTTTCTAGGTTATTTAATGTCAAAGCCATTACTCCTAGAAGAGCAGTAGTGGTACTATTTAACCCATAGCTGGGAGGATAAGGGGGTTCATACCTTTCCCAAGGGTATTTATCCGAAAGTGAACATAACAGCGCGACTGGAATTCGAACTCGCTTACTACGATTCCGCAGTCCATCGCTTTAACCATTACACCATAAGGACACCCCCTCTATAGGTACTGTGGAACAGTAGCACTTACTATTTTCTTCTGATCAGTGGGGGATCGTCTATAGGCAATATGGAAATGTAGCATCTCCTATTTTGTCTTGATATATATTGAAAAAGTATATTTTCATTTCTGCAAAAGATATTTAATACTATTATCAATAATCCTCAAACTGTAATTCTCAGTGTGTGTGTGTGTGTTAAACAATATTGATAAATTTTTGTATAATTTTTATCTATTTTTTGAAGCAGCACTCTTCCCCCAGAAATTAATATCAAGAATAACCACTGCATATTTGGTTATGGTTAGCTAAATAGGACCAACACAAGAATGCTAAAAGCTATTTTAAACAAATAATGGAAGCAACACCCTACAAAACAACAGCTGTATAGCCACTTACCTCCCATCTCAAAAAACATCCAAGTAAGATGAACAAGACATGCGGGACACTACTGGAGAACTCATAAGTGAAGTTCTTCTATGGACCCCTATACATGTATGTGCTAGTGTTGGCCAACCAGCAAGAACTTATTTACAACAGCTGTGTATGAACACAGGATATAGTTTGGAAGACCAGCCAGGTGCTATGGATGATAGAGATGGATGGAAAGAGAGAGTCAAGGAAATCTGTGCTGTCAGTTTGACTTGATGATGATGATGACATTTTTCTAAATACAATTTATTGAATCTCTGTAGCTGTGCAGATTTACACAGTTGATACTTGATAACAGACCATTCTACAAAAATCAAAATAATATTTTCTATTTCAAAACAAATACCTTTGACCCTGGTCCTAGTCTCCCTTCGAATCTTTTGATGTTAACCCTTCAATGTCTGTGTCTGCAGAACAAATCACATTCCCACATAGGCACTCACAGGTACATACAGAACTTAGATGAGCCTTGAATCATTCAGGTCTGACATCATATAATTTTATAATAAACAGAAAAAAAATGTTTGTTATCAAAGTTTACCTGTTGAAATATACTGTCTTTATTGGGAATCCTTTTTTTTGAGATGAAGCTTCTTAATCTGAGTATTAATTTTATTGCGGACTTTTGTCCTCATCTTGGTAGTTTTTTTTTTCTCAAACTATGTTTCGGCCAAAAGTCCGCAATAAAATTAATACTCAGATTAAGAAACCTCATATGAAAAAAAGGATTCCCAATAAAGACAATTACAAATTCGGTATGGACCCGATTATGGAAGACCAGATTAAGAGAACAAATAATTGGATTTATAAGACCAAAAAATCCAACCTTGATCGCCCTTCAGGGCCCATCGTACAGCGGATAGAGGCATTAAGTCTCTATGGTTCCAGGTGAGCATTGTCAGATGATAGCGGTTTCAATTCCTACCCAAGCCGGCCAGAGGGTTACTTGGTCAAAACGTGGTGCGATAGAAACAACTATGGAAGGCAGTAATTACTGGGGATACTGTTACAAGACTCAGCATTCCTATCCAAGGTCGCGGTTAATCACCTGAAGACGGCCAGAGGTGAAATTTGGCCGAAATGTAGTGAGAGAAAAAAGAAACAACAAAAAAATCTACCAAGAGGAAGACAAAAGTCCGCAAAAAAATTAATACTCAAAAATATACTATTTAAAATTTTGAGATTTTCCAAGATTGTCTTTATTATTTCAGCCAGGAATTTGAGTCTTTGAAATGATTTTGGTGTTTTTAATGTTGATTTTCATAGGTCTGAAATAACTAAAAAAGTATTTTTTTTGTTTGTGTAACATTTTTTTTTGTTTTTTTGTTTATGTAGCATTATTATAAACACTGTCATAAAAAAATTGATCTAAACGAACATTTTAAGACAAAATAAAATGGAACAATAAAACTTGTTTAATTAAATCATTATTCATTATGAAACCAGCCTAGTGGTAGAGTGTTTGCCAATGGGCCAGGACACTGGGGTTCAATGCCAGATCAAGTCATACCAAAGACTCAAAAAAATTGTACTTGACATCTCCTTGCTTAACACTCAGCATTATAAGGTTTGTTTCAAGGGTAAAGTGGAGCAATCCAGGGAAAGGAGTGGTACCCTCCCTTACACCTCGGTGTAGTAGCTATTGAAAAGGGAGCTTTCAGGTAGCCCTTGACTATGGTTGCGAACTTTAATTGTTCATTATGATTCAAGTCACGATGCAGAGTCTGTTGAAAGTGAAAGACAAATGACTCGTTCTAAGAGAAATTTTTTACTTTGAAACAGGCAAAATTAAAAGAATAGCACTTTAAGCTGAACGTAAAAATCTTTACATCTGAAGATACCATGGAGATATATATATATATATATATATATATATATATATATATCTACCACCAGAGTTATATTATAGGTATAAAAATAATATATTTATATATATATATATATCTACCTCCAGAGTTATATTATAGGTATAAAAATAATATATATATATATATATATATATATATATAACCAGTAAGTCATCGGAAGAGACAAAGATTAAAATAACATTCTTTGCTGAAATAAATTTATAATGATAATTTAATCAGGTTTCAGTTTTCTTCCAGTTATATATATATATATATATATATATATATATATATATATATATATATATATATATATTTCTTTAAGAAAAAACAACAAAACCAATCACAAAGGATTATAAATTTATTTCCATCCTGTTACGCCTTTTTGAAATTTCCAAAAACACGAAAAAAAATTAACAGGACTTCTTCAGATCTTTTTGATAAAAAAACTAGAATAGACACATAAGAGTGGGAGGGGATAGAAGAGTGGGAGGGGATAGAAGAGGGGTGAAGAGTTACCTCTTCATTAAGCCAACTTCCGTTTTAAATTTAAATTTCGGTTAGCAATATAGCAAATTATTTTTTTTAATTTTTTTTAAAAATTAAAATTTTTAAAAAATTACATTTAGACTTAAATTACAGATATTTTTAATTAGATTTGAAATTTTAAATAATAATCTCACATAAAGATGCAGTAATAGATATATTAAAACAAAAACAAATATTTAATTTACTTAGATATTTTAAAATTTCGAAAATATTTAGAAGGTATTAATCAGTTACACTTTTTATGCGTAGTACATATGTATTGTATATTTTTTTCACAATTTTCTATCTAACAATTTATTTATTTATTCTCAAAATTAACTCTAATTCTCAAAATAACTTTATGCTTTTTTTTAAAAAAATTTTTATTTGTTTATTTATAGTTTAAATTTGGTCCTATGTCTACACCTAGCTATTAGTTCATTTCTCATATTTAATAATTCTCTTGGCTCAGGAAAAAGCAAAATGTGGATTTTTTCCTCAAGACACAGATTGCACCTACTATCGAAAGATTTTGGGGTACTAGATCTTTTCAGTATGGACCATTGAATGTCAGGGGTTAACCCTTTATTTTTTAATCCCCAATAATGTTTTGATAGAGCAGTTTGATTTTTTTGATGCTCATGGGAGAAGGAATATTTATGATTTCCGTACCTAATTTTAAAATTAGTTGATGAAACGCCAATATAATATTTCTTATCTTTTATGTCTTCTTTTGGATAAATAATAGCTTGATATACTATGTTATCTAAATTACACAAACCATCCATTGGACAATCACTTCGAGATTTACAATTACATTCTATTTTTTTACTATTAATATTATTATTATTTACTCGGTTATGAAATTTATTAATTAATTCATTATTATGACTATTTATTATTTGAGAAATATTTTTAGTGCAAGAATAACTTATTTTCAAGGTTTTCCTATAAAATATTTTATGTAATATATTATCTTGTTTAAAATGTTTATCTATCAGTCTCAAAAAATATTTACCTACATCTATATTTGCTAGTTTACAAAAAGGGGGGGGTTAAACCATATAATTTTCCTTTTTCTATTTTTATTTTTTTGATCGTAATTATTATTATCTCTAGCAATTTCATTTGTTATATTTTCTTTTAAATACCTAAAATCCTCCTTAAAACCACTATTTTTAAGGGCATCTATGTATTTTTTACTACTCTCTTTGAAAATCTTTTCATTTGCAGATAGCTTACCTATTCTTAAATTTACTGCTTTTGGGATTTGCTTAATTATATTTTTAGGGTGATTGGAATTAACATTAATGTACGATGGGTTCTGGTTGGATTTTATGAAAGGTTTATAAGAATTACTTGATAGATCTAAAGTCACATCCAAGAAATTGACTATTTTAATATTTGATGAGATTTCTATCTCAAATCCCAAAAACTTAAAGGCCCTTATAATCCTCTTTTGTATGCTAGAGCTAAGAGGGCCATTACTATTTGGGATATATAATAACCCGTCATCTCGGTACAAACCTACATATATGTATATATGTATATAACGTAAAGTTGGAGGGGTTTCGATCCCGGCTTCGAGCGTCCCACGTGTCTAGCCACACTGAAGAGTTCTGATAGAACAAAACAGTCTGTCTGTGGATGACAATATATATATATGTGTATATGTGGTGCCATGTATAAGTTTCCAGACTTTTTTTGTACAGGCATTTACAATTGTAGTAGACTCTTGAAAATTCAGTATGTTATTGCTATACATCTTATGAGATGACTGACCAATTTTTATGATTTCAGGTTCAAATGAACTGCTACAGCAGGAATTGGAATACACCCTACTAAAGCCTGATTGTCACAGCTGCTGAATTTCAAAAAATGCTATCTGGATGTGAGGACATTTTAGAAGAATGATATACAATAAAATTCTGTTTTAAACTTGGAAAAAATACCACAGAAACGTATGGATGCTTCAGACTGCTTTTGGAGCATCTTGCATGAATCGAGCATCAGTTTTTGAGTGGCATAAGAGATTCAAGGAAGGCAGGGATTCTGTGAGGGATGATGAGAGGTGTGGGAAAAGTAAGGAAGTCAATACACCAGAGTTGATTGGCCAAAGGGTTAGGGTCAGGGTTACTATGTTGAGGTTATAAGGGAGTTCAGGAAGAGATTCCTAGGGAAGAGGCCAGCACTGTTCAATTCGAGTCAGTGGCATTTCCAGCAGGACAATGCACCAGTCCACAACTCCATCCTTGTCATAGACTATTTGACCAAGATGAGCAACAAGACAGTTCCTCATCCTCCCTATAGTCCAGACCTTACTTCCTGTGACTTTTGGTTATTCCCTAAGCTCAGAGGCTGTCGTTATGAAACAAT
The DNA here is from genome assembly GCA_963585895.1 of Sepioteuthis lessoniana. Taxonomy (NCBI): domain Eukaryota; kingdom Metazoa; phylum Mollusca; class Cephalopoda; order Myopsida; family Loliginidae; genus Sepioteuthis; species Sepioteuthis lessoniana. The sequence goes on from OY757925.1 coordinate 12,350,428, forward strand.
TGAGGAGATGAAAGAGGCTGTGACAAAGGTCATTGACACCCTCACACAGGAGGACTTCTATGGGGCCTTCTGGAAGTTGTTGGAACAGTACAACAAGTGCATTACAGCCGGAGGAGATTACTTCGAAGGGGACTAGAGTTTCATGTCTGTACTATCAATAAAAGTGCCCATATAAAAAAGTCTGGAACTTATTTAATAATCCTCGTATATCCAGTAAGTCGTCTGAAGAGACAAAGATTAAAATAACATTCTTTGCTGAAATAAATTTATAATGATAATTTAACCAGGTTCGAGTTTTCTTCCAGTTATATATTTATATATATAGTAAATTGACTTTAAAGTCAAATTAAAAAACTTTTAAAAATAAATTCAAATACGAATATAAAATACTTGTATTATATCCCAAAGTGAATTATCAAGTTGATAACTTTATACATAGTAGACTTTAGATTTAAATTTTTTCCTGTATAATGTTCAGTCTATGAGATTTTAATCGCAGGGATAAAAATCACTAAAGTTCACAATGTGGAAAGCTATGGACTTGATTATTTACCATCCTTTTAAGTGCTTTGATAAGAAAGATGATTATGTGTACAACATTTCTTTTCATGATTAGACTGCAGACTGAAAGATATGATTCCACAAATAACTTTATATGAAACATATTCATAAATACTATATATATATATATATATATTACATTCTTTACCATCTATATCTCAAACAGGCTGATTTGACATTTTTGGGATTCATTTGAAAAAAAAAATTATTTTTTTTTGTTATTCATCTGTTTTATTTTTTAAAGTTTTTTTTTTCTCCTTTTTCTCTTTTATTTATTTATTTATTTATTCTTTTATTTTCAAACTTCCTTACTTCCATTTTTGTTTCTCTCATTTTTTTTTTCATTGCTTTTATTGCAAACTCTTTTTTTTTTCTTTCTCTGCTTTGTTTTCTTTTTCTTTCTCTCTTTGAATCGATTTCCTTTCTCATTTAAACTTGTCTATCTATCTTAACTTTCATGTTTGTTTTTCCTTCCTCCTTCTTCACCTCTCTTAATGCTATTTTGACATCTACCCTGTCTGTCTGTCTGTCTGTCACTCTCTATCTCTCCCTCTATCTATAGATATATAAGGAGAGAAAGACAAAGTGACTAAATAGATGTATAAATAAATTTTCTCAATTTGTTAATCCTAGCCACTTTCAGCCTTAGGCCATCGTTGGTTAGGGTTGGGGGAAGTATTTCAAGAGTATATTTGTTTACTCATACTAGTGATATGAATGTTGTAGACAATATTCCATTCTCATCATTACATGGTTGTTTTGATATATTTTTAAATTTGTAGATAACTTTATCTACTCAGTGTGTGCATATATATATATATATATATATATAATGTTTGATATATATATATATATATATATAATGTCCAGTGGCAAAAGCTGCTTGGTAGCGCCAGGAGTGGCAGTACCACCTTGAGCTACCGAAACTGTGTTATCAACCTGGTTGGCGGCTGATGAGGCTAGGGTATCGCACATGCTTTCACACGTTGTATGATGAAAAAAAAAAAATTAAGAAAAAAAAAAAATATATATATATATATATATAATGTTTGATCTATGGGATCATTATTCAGCATCGTTTTTAGAGAATTGGCACGGAAGGAAATTATGTTGAAGGTGCTTCTTTTCATTATCATACTGCAGACATTATATATACACATACATACACACATATAAATGCTCACACACACTCACATATATATATATCAATACACACACTATACATATATATCAATCTAGAATTATATATATATATATATATATATATATATATATATATATATATATATATATCAATATGCACAAACATATATATATGGAGGTGCCCGTGGTGTAATGGTTATCGTCACGGGAAATGTACACGGCGACACGAGTTCAAATCCTGGACGAGATTGGTTGCATTTCACATAGCACTAATACCCTTGGGAAAGGTATGAATCCGATTATTCTCCCTCCAGCTATAGGTAAATAGTAGGACAGACTAGCTTCTTCAGCCTTGGTGAGGCAACTAGTCTAGGAGAAGGAAAACTTTGAATTCAAACCTGTTAAACTCCGGTTAAAAAATTGACCTTGTGTCATATCCTGCCTGAGCAGAGGGGTTAGTAAATATGAGATATATATATAGATATATATATATATATGTATATGTGTGCATGTAGTTAGGCAGTAGTCTTTTATTTAAGCATGTTTGATTAAATAAAAAAGACACATTTTTTCTATATAATTTAATTAAGATCCTTTCAAGTTTCCTGATAAGTGTCTTAGTTTCAGGTTGGAATTGGATGAATTTACCAAAATTGTCCCAAGGGCTTTCGGACCTTTCATAGGTCATCATCAGGGGTTGCTTGCATGTATAAAGAGTGTTTGTTTAAGAGTTTTTTAAAGCGTTTTTTTTTTAATTTGTTTTATAACATTATGAAATTACATTAATGCAAAGTTGGATAAAACTGAGATGCTGATGATATCAAACGAATTTAAAACACAATGCTATCAATGGAAATAGAATATTGTCAAGAAAAATAGAATATTAAAAAAAGACAACTATTTATTTATAAAACAAAACACTCTTTACACATGCAAACAATCCCTGATGATGGCCTATGAAAGGACCGAAAGCTCTCTCTGCAATTTTGGTAAATTCATCCACCAATTCCAACCTGAAACCAAGACACTTATCAGGAAACTTGAAAGGATCTTAATTAAATTATATAGACTCAATTTGTCTTTATTATTTAATCAAACATGTGCATATATATATATATATATATATATATATATATATTATGCTCCCTCTGTTAATAAGTATGGTATTATGAGTACCATAATTATTTCTTCAAGATTAGATGATTCCATATTTTCATCTGCAGGGCTTGAAAAAATTATATCATTAACTTAAATGATTTAATCTAATTAGTTGAAGGAATATTTTATGAATCCAGAATGTATAGCTATTGAATAAAAAATATTTTATGTCTTTTAATTCAACATAGTGATTTCAGTGTTCATCAGTGGTCTGTCTGGGAAATAGAGGTTCAATTCCAGGTCAAGTCATACCAAAGACTCAAAAAATGGTACTTGATGCCTCTTTGCTTAACACCCAACATTATATGGTATAGATCAAGGATAAGTGGAACTTTCCAAAGAAAAGGAATAACACCCTTCCTTACACCTTGGTGTGGTAGCTATTAAAAAGGGAGCCTAGAATACACTGACTGCATCTCTGCAGAGGGATAAGAACCCCCCCCCAACAAGTATCCTGTGGCCCAGTCAGCTGGCGCTGTAGAGTACACTGACTGCATCTCTGCAGAGGGATAAGACTTCCTTAACAAGTGTCCTGGATAAAACACTAAACAATCTGACAGTTAGGCTTCAGTAATTCTAGAGCTCTGGGGAATGTGGAGTACCCCTTCACTGCCATCGCTCCCAGGTCCACTCTGGCCTAGAGTGCTAGAGTGATAGCACCTGAAAGGGTCCTATCTATGGGTCAAATAGAACTGTTTGACATTTAAACTGAGTGCAAACAAATGACTTATGCTAAACTGAATTGCTTAAAATAAAACTGTTTGATCCTTTTACTGTGTGTAAATAAATGACAGATGTTTAATTGAAATGTTAGTGATTCATAGTAATACTTGGAACCATTTAACTTTGTTGATATGCTAAACTGAACTGTTAAAAATCAAACTTTTTGATCATTTAACTTTGTGTACTTAAGCTAACCTGAATTATTTGAAATCAAACTGTTGACATTTAAATTGTACTTATGCTAAACTGAATTATATGAAATAAAACTGTTTTTACAGTTAACTGTGTATTTGTATTTGATATAAATAAGTGAAACCATTTAACTGTCTGAAAAAAATGAACTCAGGCTTGTTTAAAAATTGGACTAGAGAGTAAAGTGTTCGCCAATGGTCAGTAAGACTTGGGTTCAATCCCAGGTCAAGTCATACCAAAGATTCAAAAAATTGCATTTGATGCCACTTTGCTTTACTCTCAGCATTATAAGGGTATGTGGATCAATCCAGAGAAAGGGGTTGTGCTCTCCCCTAAACCTCAGTGTAGTAGCTATTGAAAGAGAAGCCTTTGGGTTGTCCTCAACTACAGTCGCCAACTTAATATATATGTATAAAAAAGAATTTGGCATTAAATAACCTGCAGTGGTTGATATGCCATAAAACCAAACCAAACTGTTGCTGTCTCATAACAACTGCATATGTCAGGGTCAGAGATATACAGACAATTAAGCTGGTCTTGTATATGTATAAAAAAGAATTTGGCATTAAATAACCTGCAGTGGTTAATATGCCATAAAACCAAACCAAAATGTTGCTGTCTCATAACAACTGCTTATGTCAGGGTCAGAGTTATACAGACAATTAAGCTGGTCTTGTGAGCAACCTTTCTGTCAAAAAGTTTCAAGACTGGTCTCATATTTTTTTCAGATTGTCACTGATTCTTTTTGATGTTGTTTCAACATCGTCACTTTATTATAGAAATTGTACTTCTTTATTCAAATTTTGAAATTTAAAAAAATTGAAAACTTCAGTTTTTATACTTCGTTATCATTTGTTTTTAATATAGCTGTTTTTCTTTTGGTGAGGTGCATGAAACAGAACAGTTATAATCATCTGAAACATTTGGATGAGGCTGTTTGGATTTTATTTCACACTAATGTTCTTGGGAAAGGCATGAATCCATCTGGTCCCCTCACCCCCACAAGCTGTTGGTAAATAGTTTAACTGAGTGGGTTCTTTAGCCTTTGTTAGGTAACTAGTCTAGGACAAAGAAAACTCTTAATTTAGACAAGCGATACTCCACTTAAAAAGGGGATGTCCTCATGATGTAATAATTAAAGCACAGGACTGCAAGATTAGAGTAAGTAAGTTCAAACTCCAGTCGCATTATCATATTCACTTTTCTACCCTTGGGAAAGACATGAACCCCATTATCCCCCCCCCCAAGCTATGGGTTATATAGTACCACTACTGTTCTTCTACAGAGATGGTTGAGGCCTTGAATAACCTAAAAAGGTTGATATGCTATTAAATTAAAAACAACCAAACAACCGAACAAATCCACTTAAAAATTGACCTTGTGTCACAACCTGTCTGTGCTGGAAGGATTAGGTAAATAAAGACACATTTTTTGCTAGATTTTTAATAATGCATATTGTACATTAGAAAGGTTGATATGCATATTGTACATTAGAAAGGTTGATATACTATTAAATTAAAAACAACCAAACAACCGAACAAATCCACTTAAAAATTGACCTTGTGTCACAACCTGTCTGTGCTGGAAGGATTAGGTAAATAAAGACACATTTTTGCTAGATTTTTAATAATGCATATTGTACATTAGAAAGTGGAGGTTTCCGTAGTACAGAGGCTAAATTGCTCAACTGCAGCCTTCGAAGTAATCATAGATAGAATGGGTAATATAGGTTAGTCTTGGTGGATGTCTTCATCCAGCCTATTTTTTTCAAGTATCAGATATCTTCTAAAGATACTATTGTATATGATACACAAGCTTTGTTTTATATACGCATTTAATACCTTTTTCTGAGTTTATCACATTTTTTTTTTTCACTAAATGTCCATGCATTTATTACGTTGGTATAAAGACAGATGTCTGAATGTTACATACAAATAATCTCTATCGAGTTTATTTCTCATATCTTATTTTATTTTCTTTTTTTTTTCTCTCTTCTCGGCAGATTTGGCTGTAGCAGGCTCGTGGATTTTACTGTTGACTCAATAAGTGGCCAGCGTTTTACTCATTGAATCGCTTTTACATGAAAACTGAAGTAAGTAGATTTTTTACCTTCTTTCATACTCTTTTTCTTCTTTAAAATTTGTTCATTTATTTATTTTTTTTTCTTGTATTTAATATTTTATTCATTGGGTTTTTATTCAAGTGGGAAATAAACCAGCTGTCTTTGTGGAAGACATTTTTTTCCTTCTTTATTCAACAGTACTTATTTTTCAATATCTTGTGATTTGTTTCATTTTTTTAATATATTTTTTGGGGTTGAGGGGGGCAAAATTATGTAAGAGACATTTTGTGGATGGTATCTTCTTTAATTATATCTTGGTATGTTTCTTCATATCATCTATTTATGAAAATTATGACATTCTCCCATAAAACTTGGTTTCTGCTTCAGATTTTTTGTAGAACTGAAACTTTTAAGCTTAGAATTAAAGAAAGCGATAATTTTAATGTAGAAGTGAAGATTTATTAAGTCCTTTTTCTTGTAACCTGAAAGTAAAATTTGAATTGAGTAAAACTCTTTTGCACATCGTAAAATATTGGGGTCGAAATATATGGGTAAAGGGTAATTGAAGTATGTGGCTGGCCCTACATTTATACAGTCTAAAACAAGGGAGATAATTCTCTCTTGTTCTTACATCTCCCCTGTCATCTCCTTACATGCAGGCAAGGCCCTACTAGGAGCAAACAGTTCTTTAGGGCAAGCAATGTTATTTGGGAGTAGTCTGGATAGGGCTTGAGGAATTTTCAGTGACATGCATTGTGTGTAGCAAGAGCATGATGATGTGTAAGTGCCTCTCATTAAGTGTCCAAATGTTGTATGGCTGTCATCATTCGCAGGGTTTGGGGAATTGGAATGCATGACAGGGCCTGTGGGGTCAGGCAGTGAATTTGGTATGAGAGTGGACTTGGTTTGAAGTTCTACATTCCCCTAGAAATGTTGATTTTTAAGTGTAATTCTGCCGGATCTATCAACTCTGATTCATTGTTGGCAATCTGGAAGGACCGTGATTACTTTGCCCGTAATGTTCAATCAGCAGTTGGGATGATTCAACGGTCTCATTCTTATTTCTCCAAAAGTGTGGTTGGCTCTGTATTCATATAATCAAGAACAAGGGAGATAATTCCCCTTTGTTCCTAAAGGAATTGGTTAAATAAATTTAAATTCCAGCCAAGGATTTTGCATTCACTTTACACTAATGCCCATGCAAAAGGCATTAATCCATCTCTTCTACAGGGTGCAGAAACAAAGTATAAAATAATTGTTAAAACATTTTTTTAGTGTGATTTGTTCAATTTTTGAAAAAACATGATAAATCTAAATTTTCATGATTAGCTCTATTATGCAAGCATTTTTTCATTAAAATTCAGCCCAATATGAGTGAGCAAGAAAAGAAATGACAAAGAATCTATGATTTACTTAATGCTGAAACCAAGCAAAAAAAAAAAAATTCCGAAATAATTGGAGTTTCTTTATGACTTCTATCAAACCCAAACCTTAACCCCCTTGATTACACTATATGGGGCGTTTTAGAAAACAAAATGAATGCAACTTCCCATCCAAATATTGGTTTGCTTATAACTCTTATTGAGGAGGAGTGGAATAAAATGTCAGAAGAATTTATTTTGAAGGCGTGCAAGTCGTTTGGAAGGCATGTTGATACAATAATTGAAAAAAATGTGGGTCATATTGAGTAAAATTACTGTTTTGTGTCTATCTTTTTATTTTGTTGTTTATATTTTGAAATTGAAATTAATTTACTTTTATAATAGAATCATTTATTATTATACAAGAATATTCCTAATTTTGCTTCCGCACCCTGTCGTGACCGATGAAATAAAGACTGAATTTATTGTGTTGATGAACAACTGACCTAGGAGAAGGAAAACCCTAAATTTAAATTGCACAGTTGGCTAGGGCTGTAGAATACACCGACTGCATTTCTACAGAGGGCAAGACCACCCACCGAGTGTCCTGGATATGACACTAAACAATCTGATTCTGAGGTTCCAGTAATGCTGGAGCTTTGGGGAATGGCTTCGTTGCCATCACTCCAAGATCCACTCTGGCCTAGAGTGGTCACACTTGATAGGTTCCTATCTATAGGTCAAATAGAAATAAACTGCATACTTATGCTAAACTTACTTACTTGCAATAGAACTGTTTTTGATAATTCAACTGTGTACTTAAATTGTTTGAAATAGAACAGTTTATTGTATAAAAATGGATTTGGCATTAAATAACCGACAATGGTTGGTATGCCATAAAACACAAACAAACAAACTAAATTTAAAACTGGAATCTTTTATGCCATCTGACATTGTGTTCAACTATATTCTAACAACTCCCTGACACTGCGGCGAAGCTATACTGACTCTTGCCCTGTACTTGAACTGCATTGAGGGGAGTTTCCATGGTGTAGCGGTTAATGTCCTGGTTTGCGACATTATAGTAAGGAACTACAGAATCCAGTCTCACGATTACATTCTTTTTTAGACTAGTACTCTTGTGAAAAATATGAATGCCCTTATCTTCCTTCCAGCTATGTTCTTCAAGGATAGCTTTGGCTTTAAATAACCCATGAAGTTTGATATGTCATTAAACAAAAGAAAGAAAGAACAGTATTGATCATATGAGGAGAAAGAACAGTTGCATGAACAGCTGATGTTGTCATTGACAACCTTGACAGTTGTGCTTAACATAATTGCTATCGTCATTGGAAATTGAATTGGCTGCCCAAGTTCAAATCCTGGATGCAGCTGTTTGCGTTTGATTTAATTCTAATGCCTCTGGAAAAAGCACGAATCCATCTACGCTCCCGCTGTATATGGGTAAATAATATATATGTATATATAATCGGACATCATTCTGCATTACAGTAATGGATATGCTACATCAACAGTACATTTTATTTATATATATATATATATATATATGAGGGTCATTCAAAAAGTTCTGAGCCTCAACCAGAAAGAACATAGCTGAATATTTTTGTTGTGGTAACACACCACAATTTCTTATAAAACTGGAAAAATCTGAATTAGTTTTTCTAGTTATATAAGAAGTTGTAGTATATTACTACAACAAAAATGCCCAGCTGTGGCTATGGCTCTTCTTCCTGGGGGAGGCAAATGAATTTTTGAATGACCCTCCTATATATATAAAAGTTGGCCGACTGTTATTGAGGGCAACCTGAAGTTTCCCTTTTCAATAGCTACTACACCAAGGTGTAGAGCAGGGTGCTACTCCTTTCTCTGGATTGCTCTACTTACCCTTGATACCTACCTTATAATGCTAAGTGTTAAGTGAGGATGCATCAAGTTCCATTTTTTTTAGCCTTTTGTATATATATTTACCAACCCCTCCACTTGGGCAGGATATGACACAAGGTCAATATTCAAGTGGACTTTAACGGGTTTGAATTCACAGTTTTCCTTCTTCTAGACTAGTTGCCACACCAAGGCTGAAGAACCTAGTCTGTCCTACTATTTACTCATACCTGGAGGGAGAATAATTGGATTCATACCTTTCCCAGGGGTATTAGTGGTATGTGAAATGCAATCAGTCTCGTCCAGGATTTGGATTCGTGTCACCGTGTCCATTTCCTACGACGATAACCATTACACTCAACCTGAGATTGAACCTCAGTCTCCCAGAACATTGGTGAATACTCTAACCATTATACCAATGGGGAAATAAATATGTAATTGGAATTAGTTTTTTCTAGTTTTATAAGAAATATTTATTTGTCGTTGCAATAAAAATTGTTAAGCAATGGCTTTTCTTTCTTGGTGAAGCTTAGAACTTTTTGAATGTCCCTTGTGTGACTGTGCATATATATATATATATATATATAAAGAATAAAACAAAAAAAAGGAATTTTATATATCTTATGTAAATGGCATTTGTAGTGTCTGCAATTTTCCAACAGTTCTTATTTTGTCCATTCTGAATTTCCTGTGTCTTTTTAACAACAAAACTCCATAGCTTCGTATTTCAACATATATGAGAAAAGTAGGTTTGGCTGCTCTCCAAATTTGCATGTCATTTGTTCTCCGCTTCTTTCTTTTTATAAAGTTTCTTGGTGAAGGTCCTTGTGTACCTTTGGGCTGTGTCATCCGTTCAACAACTATTTACAAACCTTTGCAGATAATCACTGTTCCTTCCCAGACAAATCTGTGGCTAATCTTAATGGATACCAGCTTTCACATTCTAATATAGATGTTCACCTATCACTTGCTTCTTTTACAACAATGGCTTCTTTGCCATGATAAGAAATTTTAGGTGGTTCGATGTTAACCAAAGGAATAAATAAGTAAAAAATTAGAATCATGGGTGATGTCTCCGACATTGTTGAATTTATCTAAACGTTCTCTTAGTATAATTGAATTTGTAAAGAATCCAGCTTGTTTCGCTCAGAAATAAAAGCTTGGAGGGGAAAAATAGCTCACTCATTTTCTCTCTCTCTCTACATATATATATATATATACACACACACACACATATATATAGAGAGAGTTATACAAAAATCATGAGTTGTACCACTTGTATTATTTCAGCCAGTCAGTTCATCTATCTTTGTCAACCTATTCAAATCTATCTATTAAATAATCTGTTGTGATGCTAACTAAAAGAAAGACACAGAGAACACAAAAGGTTTGATAGAAAAAACATATATATATCCAAGTAACAGAAACAAGATACAAGTGAACCTGGTTAAACAGTTGTTAGTTGGGAGAAAGCTGAGAGTCAAGTGTGGTAGTAAATAACCGTCTACTTCACAAATGGTATCACACGTGATTGTGTCACGCTGATTGATGCACTCCATCTGATGCTCTCTTTAACGTGTGGAGGAGGGCGAGTCCATTATGTAGGGAGTACAACATCTTAGATCAGTCTATTTGTATCTCCTTCAACCTCTTCAGAATTCTCTCTCTCTCTCTCTCTCAGCCTCTTCAGAACTCTTTCTTTCTTTCTCTCTCTCTCTCTCTCTGCTTCAGCCTCTTCAGAACTATTTATTTCCTTCAACCTTTTCAGAACTATATATCTCTCTCCTTCAGCCTCTTTAGAACAATCTCTCTCTCTCTCTCTCTCCTTCACCCTTTTCAGAACTATATATTTCTCTCTTTCAGCCGTTTCAAAACTGTCTATTTCCTTCAACATATTCAGAACTATCGATATATTTCCTCCAGTCTTTTCAGAACTCTCTCACTCTCTCTCTCTCTCTCTCCTTCAGCCTCTTCTAAACTATCTCTTTCTCTCTCCTTCAGACTCTTCAGAGCTATATATCTCTCTCTCCTTGAGTCTTTTCAGAAGTATATATTTCTCTCTTTCAGCCATTTCAGAACTATCTATATATTTCCTTCAGCCTCCTCAGAACTCTCTCTCTCTCTCCCTCTCTCTCCTTCAGCCTCCTCTAAACTATCTCTTTCTCTCTCCTTCAGACTATTCAGAACTATATATATATATCTCTCCTTGAGCCTTTTCAGAACTATATATTTCTCTCTTTCAGCCGTTTCAGAACTATCTATATATTTCCTTCAGCCTCTTCAAAACTCACTCTCTCTCTCTCTCTCCTTCAGCCTCTTCTGAACTATCTCTTTGACTCTTCAGAACTATATATATATATATATATATATCTCCTTCAGCCTTTTCAGAACTGTATATTTCTCTTTCAGCCGTTTCAGAACTATCTATATATTTCATTCAGCCTCTTCTGAACTATCTCTCGTGGTCAATTTGTATGTCTTTCAGCCTATTCAGATCGATCCATCACATATTGTTAATTTCTATCTTAGTTTGCTCGTCATCGGTTTTCATATCCAAAACTTTTGATTTCTTGACCATTTGTGTGTATATATATATATGTGTGTGTAAGGTGGATAGGTTTATATATAATATATGTGTGTTTTCGTATACATATATGGTAAGTTCAAGAATATAATCTTAGAGGTATAAGAAAAGGAAGATTATTATGAAAAGCAAATTGACATCTTCTTCTATAAGAATGGATTTTTCAGGAATAAATTTTATGTATAAAAAAAAACAAAAAAACAAACAAAATCTACATGGGCCCAAGGAGACGGTCTTCTTTTTCTCATATATGTATGTTTCTGTATATATATATACTTGCATGAATGTGTGTGTACATATATATATATATATTTATAAAGTTGGCGACCATAGTCAAGGGCAACCTGACGGCTTCCTTTTCATTAGCTACTACACCGAGATGAATGGAAGGGCGCTACTGCTTTCCCTGAACCACTTTACCCGTGATCCTTACCTTATAATGCTGAATGTTAAGGAAGGTGGCATCAAGTGCAATTTTTGAATCTTTGGTATGACTCGATCTGGGATTGAACCCTGGTCTCCCGAGCCATTGGCAAACACTCGACCCACTAAAAAATGTGTGTATATATATATGTATGTACACACATACACATATATATATATATATGCATGTGTGTGTTTGCGTGTGTACATATATATATATATATATATAGGCAGCATTTTCTCTTTAATCTCACACACACAAACACACACACATATATATATATATATATATATATATATATATGATGGCTGTCCTCTCGGTTTCGAGCGTGACCACCTCCTTTATCTCATGTCCTCTCCCCCTATATATATATATATATATAAGCATGTGTGTGTTTGTGCATGTATATATATATATATATAGGTGTCATTTTCTCTTTAATCTTACACACATTCACACACACACACACATACATATATACACGTGTGTGTGTATTCCTATATATATTGGCAGCATTTTCTCTTTAATCTCGAAAATATTCAGACACATATATATGTATATATATATATATACACACACACACATATATATATATATATACGGAATCCATGAGTCTAAATGAATTGTAAAACCAACTATAAATTTTCCTTAAAATAACGAACAGATTAAATCTTTAGAAAAGAAAGAACTAAAATATATGATAAAATATTTATAATTTTATTAGTAGCTGTCTTTGAGAAAAAATATAAAATGAAATAAAAATCTAACAAAACTGAAATTGCACACAAATTGCTCACAAATTGCTTGATGCACATGTCTGTGAAGAAATTGTGAAATCGAAAAGATTTTTGCATCGTATTTAATAAGTTTTCTCTTCACCCATTCTGGAACAGAGATCAATCCAGTGGTTAAAAACTACTCAGTAAAATTAAACATCGGGTAAAAAATATAATCATATGAAGTTAGAAAATATTTTTTTAAAGAAAAATAACCAAATTAGATAAATTAAAAACAAACAAAAAATTCTAAAGAATTAGAAAACATTGATCACTCAAAGTAGGTTACATTCAATTTCAAATCAATGAACCGAATGTTTTAATGTTTAATCGTTTTGTTTGCAAAATAAAATTGTTTCTTTTCTTTATGTTAATTTCTTTATTTTCCATCATTACTTGGTTTGCAAGCCAGGCCCATTTTTCAAGCAGAGTGATATTTCTGGAAGTAAACCAGGCTATTGGCATAATGATTAGAGTATTCGCTAGTAGTCCAGGAGACCAGGGTTCAATCCCAGGTCGAGTCATACCAAAGACTCCAAAAATGGTACTTGATACCTACTTGCATAACACTCAGCTATATAAGGTACGTATCAAGGGTAAAGTGGAGCAATCTAGGGAAAGGGGTAGCGCCCTTCCCTAAACCTCGGTCGCCAACTTTACTTATTATTTTATTAAGTTCATTAGAAAGTTGTTGTTTTTTTTTAACTTCAGATATTTAATAAATATTCTTATAGTTGAAAACGTTTATTAAACTCAAGTTGTGTCAGATTTTTGCTTAACACTCAGCACTATAAAGTACGGATCAAGGGTAAAGTGGATCAATTCAGGGAAAGAGGTAGTACCCTCCCCTACACCTTGGTGAAGTAGCCATTGAAAAGGAAGCCTTTGGGCCGCCCTTGACTACGGTCGCCAACTTAACTTACTTCTGGATAGCATAATAATTAATAAGCTGCATCCATTTTTCTTCACTGGTAAGTTCAAGTTTTGGTTGTAGAATCACAATAACAATTACCAGCCTAGGGATCCCAACTTGTGTTCAGTCAACTGACAAAAATAAAAAAGATATATTTGTCTGGTGCCCAACATACACCAAAGTTTGGCACAAGGGCTTTTTAGTATTGGAACCAAGCACAGGGCCATAGTCTACACATGCCCAGGGGTTCAAAAAATGCCTTGAGCTCCATTGGTATTCCTCTAAAAAGGGGTGCCTCAGGGACCTGGTGATAAACCAAGCCTTGCTGGAGCAGTTGGAAACATGGGGGAACACATCAGGCAGCCTCGGCCTACAGCCACGACACACCTGACCTGATCCGTGTATAAAGGAACACTATTGGCCGAAGTGCATCCTGGTTCAGTGGCCAGAAGTCAATAAAAACTGTGCTACTATTAAATTGAAGCTGATATTTATACACAAATATATCCACTCAAAGATCAGTAGCCAATCACAAACCAGAGAATGGGCTGACCCACGTATGCACTAGAGAACGCTCTGATGTTCTAAAAATGCTTTGAGCCCTGTCAGCATTCCCTTAAAAACTGGTGCTTCAGACGCCAGGCGATTAACCTAGCCTCTTTAGGGATCGTTAGAGTCTGGGGTGATGACCTTCTTAAGCTCATGAGCTGGTCTTTGGGTGCGTGACATGAATTCCAGCTTCCCTGAATCCATGTCAGATGGCTTCAATCGACTGCTGCTGGAACCAAGATACACCCGACCTATTTCGGGTATCATCGAACATGGCCGGCCGAAGTGTGTCTCAGCCAAGTGGACCTGGCTTTAACTTAATACATACCATGCGCTACTGCTAAATTGAAGCTGGTACTTATACACTAATATGTCCACTCGTAGACTAGCAACCAATCACAATCCAAGGAATGGACTTGCCCAGGTGCACACAATGGAATGTTCAGTCTTAACTAACTCAGCTGTCGTGTAACTGAGTGCTGATTTTGATAATCTTCTAAACTAAATATGATGCTGCGAACAGGATTCGAACCTGTGAGGGAAAACCCAACCGGATTCGAAATTTTACATCACGGGGAAAACTTTAAATGCCCTGTGCTGGAAGTTCTTTTTGGGAGGGGGGATTTTGTGAGCTCAGGTACACAGTATCTGTGGACCAAGGGGCTAAGGATTCAAAAGATTTAATATTTACTTATAATCCTGTACCACACATGCATTTGTCTAGCTTTACCAATATATTCACATACTTTTAATATATAAGGAATCCATAAGTCTAAATGAATTGTAAAACCAACTATAAATTTTCCTTAAAATAACAAACAGATTAAATCTTTAGAAAAAAAAAAAGAAATATGTGTGTGTGTATTTGATATAGGTATTGGCTGTTGGGTGATGGATAATGTAGTTATTTTACAAGCTTTCATTTGTGAATTCTTTTCTTATTGGGCTCTCTATTGAATTTGCTAAGTGTTACATAAGATAAAAATCTGTAGAGTCAATAAAGTATTATTCAAATTAATCATCTCTTGTTTTTGATGGCTGTTGACACTCAAACCGCAGTTCGTCTTCTTCCAGTTTATCACCGATTTGAGAGGAAGAATTTGTATTATTTAAATTGATCATTTTCTCTTCAATGAGATGTAATTCTGTCGAATTTTTTTTAAAGATGCTTAATGGATCTTTTGAATTTTGAAACTTAATGTAAAATAATTTATTGATTTTAAATCTACGGAGAAAAAAAAAGTTTGATCAGAATTTTTTTTTTTTTTTAGATAAGGTGTTGTAATGATTAAAGAAGGAACCAAAGTTTTTAACAGTTTGGCTTTGACTTTTTTCTTGAGGGGTCACCAAAAAACCAAGACTTGCTGCATTTTTGTGTATGTAGTACAAACCATGATTATAACGGAAACATTTATGAATCAATAAATCCTTGCAAAATCATAGGCGGGTATTATTATCATAGGCTTGTGTTTATTGCTACAAAAAGTGGATGGATACATTTATGTTTTAATTATCATACTGTGCTATAAATGCTTTATATATATATATATATATATATATATAACAAGCATCTATGGTATATATATATATATATATATATATATATTCGTAGAAACGATAAAATTCTGTTGGATTCAATTCATTTCTTCTCACATTGCTACAAAAAGTGGATGGATACATTTATGTTTTAATCATCATACTGTGCTATAAATGCTTTATATGTATATATAGTTATCCACAGACAGATCTGTTTCGTTCTATCAGAACTCATCAGTGTGGCTAGACAGTATCTCCCCATAGCTGGGATCGAAACCCGGTTGACTCAAACGCCAAGCCAAAGCTTCTAACCATTTAGCTACGAGGAGATATTAGCTGCGAAGTAAATTTGAAACGGTTATGAATCACAATTACTATTGTTTACATACATCCGTTCAACGGCCGCCGAGATCTCAATTCAAATACGAAGAGACTTGCAAAGGCGCTAATGGCAACACGATTACTTCTTCGCTAGAGAACTCGACCCTACGCGGGTAGGGGAGTATATATACATATATATATATATAGTATATATATATATATATATATAAAACAAGCATCTATAGTGTATATATATATATATATATATATATATATATATTCGTAGAAAAGGTAAAATTCTGTTGGATTCAACTCATTTCTTCTCACATTGCTACAAAAAGTGGATGGATACATTTATGTTTTAATCATCATACTGTGCTATAAATGCTTTATATATATATATATATATATATATATATATATAAAGCATTTATAGTACAGTGTGATGATTCAACTCATTTCTTCTCACACACACGCATATATATATATATATATATATATATATATGCCCGTGGTGTAATGTTTATTATCGTAGGAAATGGACATGGCCACACGAGTTCAAATCCTATGGGGATCAGAGGCCATTCAGGAGGGGTTTGTTACCCAGAGGGAAAAGAAATCGTTGTGGATTTTAGAAAAATAGAGAACTACTGTCGGAATTATCTTACCGACGAGTAGCGGGGGGGGGAGATGTTAAAGCCTGTAACAAACTGGTAACACAGACACACGTGTCTTTTTGAAAACCAAACATTAACTCTCAAAGAGAGACCGAGTGTAGCATATTTTATACACCCAACCTCTCATTCAGCGAGATTTGATGATACTAGCGTGTCTATATAACGCATCGAATCCGGGCACAGAAAAACGGTCCAACTTTGTCTACACACAAGAGTGTCTTACTTCCTCTCCGACCCACCCTCGGTAAGTTTAACAATTCCAGGTTCTCACAATACATGATGAATAAGGGTAGTATTGGAAAAAATTGTTTTTTTATTCTATCGTAATTTACAATTTGTTTTGATGTGAGGGCTAGTTATTATAATGCCTGAATTATTTCGAGGACAAAGAGAATTATGAAAACAAAGTGTTACATCTCAAGGTTATTGTTATGATTTCATAGCAGTCTTGTAAGCTAAATTTAGCTGTGAAATTCTTTGACGAATATGGTTGAAGGCTGATGCTTCTTTGAAGTCACCGCCACCCCTACTCCGACTCAGTTACGAATACACAGGAATTAACTAGAATAGCAGTAAGCAGTCAGACTAAGACCAGACCAGATTGACTGGAACAGACTGGATAAGAAAGCAAAAAGACAGGGGTTGAAACGGTTCCTGAGCTCCTAGCTAAATAGCCTTGAGTAGAGAAAGTGAGAAAGCCGTCCAAATACGACGCTGTGAAAAAAACAACATAAACATCGTAAAAGATTGCCTTGTACCAGACTACCCTGGATATAGAAGATAAAAGATAAACTAGGATTTAGATGAACAACTGACGATCTCTGACAGAATTTGCAACTTATATAAGAACTATGAACATAAAATCTTAGAGCGACATTTTTATATATATAATAAATACTACACCAAGCTACTACACCAAGGCGTAGAGGAGGACGCTACTCCTTTACCCTTGATACGTTCCTTATAATGCCAAGTGTTAAACAAGGTGGCATCAAGTACCATTTTTTTAGTCTTTGGTATAACTCGATCTGTGATTGAACTCCAGTCTCCCGAACCATTGGCCAACACTCTACCCATTAGATATGAGCCGGTGTGTGTATATATATATATATATATATATATATATATATATAATATTAAGATAGAATAACAGCAAATAAGAAAAGTTGATAGCAGAGTGGGTATAAACCAATGTGTATACATATTAGTAAAATTACATCTCTTTCTCTCTCTTTCTATATATATATATATATATATAGTGTCAGGAAAGGTCAACACACATGTTGAAATAAGAGGTATTTTATTCTGTGGGGGTACATGTGATTGTTTAGTGGATATGGAACTCTCCAATTTGTAGTGGTATGTTGTTGGTGTTTTTGTTTGATCCCCCATAATTTATGTTAGAATATTTAAAGAAGGCAAAGGAGGCAAATGATGTGTGAAACGACGCGTACAAAAAGAACATATAAAACAAAGTGGTACAAACAAATTCAAAGTTAAACTTCAACAATACATGTAACGAAACATTTCAAAACATACATCTGTAGAATACACTGACTGCACCTCTGCAGAGGGGTAAGACCCCCCCATGAGTGTCCTGGATATGACACTAAACAATCTGATGGTGAAGTTCCAGCAGTGCTGGAGCTTTGGGGAATGTGGAGTACCTCTTCATCGCCATCGCTCCCAGGTCCACTCTGGCCCGGAGTGGTAGCACCTGATAGGGCCCTATCTATGGGTTAAATAGAACTAACAGCATACTTATGCTAAAATGAATTGAGTAAACTGAATAGCTTGAAATAGAAACGTTTTTGACAATTAAACCGTACTTACACTTAAACTGTGTGCTTATGCTTAACTGAATTATTTCAAATTGAACTGTTTTTCGACATTAAAACTGTATTTACACTTAACTGAATTATTACATATAACTGCTTAAATACTTTAAAATGGAAATATTTTCGACAATTAAACTGTGTACTTATGCTAAACTTAACTGTTTTCAATAGAACTGATTATTTACATAAAAATGGATTTGGCGTTAAATAACCTACAAAGGTTGATATGCCATAAACCAACCAACCAACCAAAACATTAGTGTTCTAATACTGTACGTAAAATATTCCTGTGTGTGTGTGTGTGTGTGTAACTAACACTAATACTACAAAAAAGGACTATTTAACAAAAGTGTCCTATGCGTGTTGACTAAGTATTCCTACTGTTTGTTTCTTTCTGTGGTTTGATGAAATTTCTGTGTTCGAGGCTGGAAAAAGTCTCACTGACAAAGTATAACAAGGAAGAGAAAGGTTGAATGGAGTATACATTTTTGTGTCGGAAGTCAAATGTAAAAAGAGGAAGAGTGTGTTGACTCTGTTAGTCGAAATTGAAAGAGTGTAAGTGAAAATGTGAAAGAGAGTGGTGCTGGAAGATGAGAGTATTTATAGACAATTCTTGTCATGCAGTAGGCTCCAAAAATAGAAGTTGTGGACGTAGTTGTGAGCACTAACCATGTGGTTTTCCTGGCCAATAGGTTCCCAAGAATGATTAGTTTACCGATGTCCACCATCTTTGTTTCGGGAACAAGTGGCATCATGGCCATTTTAAAATATAGGAGTGTAAATCCTATAATTCTTTCGAGTATACAGTATACATTTGAGTATGCTGATTAACGTAAGTAACTGTTAGTTACTATTTATAGTCTTGAGCAAGCACAGTTTTAAGCGGTATTTACACTAGTCTACATTATTGGGTTGTTCCAGCTACTCCACAACACACACACACGCACACACACACACACAAATATATATACACACACACACATATATATATATATATATATATAGTACGAATGCATTTGCATAAAGATATTTTAAACTTAGTATATCATATATTGATGGGACAGTGGTAGCAGTTTAATTATTCATGATTCTTGACATAAGAGTATTAAGTATAATTTTTTCCAGAATTTCAAGAAAGCTAATATTGCTTCTTACATCTGCTGCTATATCCATTATCAGTTCTGACTGATGGTCACTTGCATGTTGATTATTAGATAAGAATTACCAACTCTTCAAATAACATGCAATTCTCGAACATTTTTTTCTTTTTACCTAAAACAAAAAAAGAAAAAAAGCCCGACATGATTTGTTTTTTCTCCTTTTCTTAACGATTCCAAGAAGAAGAACACACGAAAACTCCAAGAACTTGTTTTACCATTTTCTTGTTGTGCGTGGCACATTGCATTGAGAATGTTTTGTCTGTCTGCAATCGTTTTGATTTGGTTATGCCATTGCAGATATATCGGCTTGTAAAAGAAAACAAAACAAACAAACCAACAACCCCCCCAAAAAAAAACCATGAAAAAAGAAAAAAGAAACTTAGATTTTTTGTTGCCTATTGATTGTTACAGATCAATCAATAAGATCAATTCGTTGTCTGCTTCCTTTGTAAATGTAAGAAAAATAACGTCACTCTTACCGGTCGTAATGTTTTCCTGATTGATTGTCGTACTATAAAGGTAATTTTATTTTAAAATTTCAAATCTATTAATAGTCTTTTCATGTCTCTTGAGAATGCACAAAAAATTAAGCGGAACATTATTCTTATTTATTACAATATCATCTTTCTTTGTCTAAATTTCTGTGCTGTTACATTGTTCCTATAATTCATTGATTCTTTCCAACAGTTTTCTAAGCTTTGTTGACTTTATTACAATTTGGCTACTGCATCCTTTCCACTTATTAGCTCTATTTAGTTTAATAGAAACATATATATATATATATATATATATGTGTGTGTGTGTGTGTATGTAGTCCCATATATATGCATATACACAGGACTATATGAGTGTAGGCGCACACACACACACACACACACACACGCACACTTACGTGTATGGATATATATGTATATTATATGTGTATGTATATATGTGCATATATATGTATATTACATGTGTGTATATATATATATATATATATATATATAGAAGAAGGAAGTTACTTATCAAATAACAGAAACTCACCAAAAAGTGATTGGATAAAAAACGCTCCTTTAGCCATTCTTATTTCCACCGAGCAGTTTTAACTCCTTGCTTGTTTTGGGGTCATCAGGAAAGAATTTGCACCGTTTCAGTGTATATATATATATATATATATATATATATACACAGGGTGACGCAAAAAAACAGAACCCATATTACTTCTACAAAAATATATGGGTTGTGTTTTTTTGGGGGTCACCCTGTATATATATGTATATATACTTGTATGTATATTCATATACATATATTTATGTATGCTTGTACATATATATATGAATGTATAAACGTACACACACACACATATATACACACACAGAGAAAGAGTGAGATATAAATAAATAATGGCCTACCGGTCTTTTTTTATAAAAAGTTAATTTTCTTCCAAATGAAAGATACCGAGATTTCATTATTTTTATTGCTTCAATATTATTATTAGCTCTATTTAGTTTTATAGAAACATATATATATATATATTTTTATCAGGCCAAACATATATATATATATTTTATATGGCCAAACATATATATATATATTTTATAAGGCCAAACATCATGCATTCAAAGCGGTTATTATTAGGTGTTATTCATTACCATACTCTCCAGCACTAAAACTCTGATATTGCCTTATTTCTATAATTTCTTGATTCTTTGTTTTCTTGCCTTTTTTGGCTACTATATTTTTCCAACATATTATGCCTGTATTTAGTGCTATATATATATATATGTGTGTGTGTCTGTGTTTATATTAATAAGTGTTACAACACTGTAATTATCTAACCAAAAATGAAATTGTACTTACTTTAGGATGGCTACATATGCATATATTTTGTAAAAGGTTTTCAGTGTAACACTCTTTGGTTATAAATATCACCTAATAATATCTGTTTTAATTGTATAAAGTTTCACTAGCTGTAATAAAATCATTGTGTTTTACAGAAGATGGAACCAACCTCCCATTAGATGGCAAGAGTCTGAAATTAGTAAACCAGATCTCATACCTCGGTAGCAATATCTCATCTATTGAAAGTGATGTCATAAGGAAGTCATTGGCTGCTATTGATGGGTTACTAACTATATAGAAATCTGATCTCTCTGATAAAATTAAATGGGATTTTTCCAATCTGTTGCTGTATTAGTACTACTGTGTGGTTGCACCACCTGGGCTCTAACAAAATGCTTGGAAGAAAACCTAGATGGAAACTCCACAAACATGTTTTATGCTGTTTTGAACAACTCCTGCAAGCAGCGCCCCAATAAATAGCTGCTGTAAGGCCACTTATCTTCCAACAAAGCATCCAAATAAGATGAGCAAGGCATGTTGGGCCCAGAAAAATGAGAATGAATTCATGAGTAATATTACACTATGGACTACTATGCGTGGGTGCACCAATGTGGTCAACCAGCAAAAAAGTACATGTACCAGACCTGTCCAGAAGACCTGCCAGGAGTGAGGAACAATAGGGACTTGATGGGGTGAGACAGTCAAGGGAATCTAAGCTATTAGAACAACTTGATGATGAAGTTTGATTTAGAAGAAAATAAAATTCCTCTTGAGAAATGTTTCATTGGTTTGGTTGGGTTTTATGGCATCTCAACCATTGCAGGTTATTTAATGCCAAATCCTCTTTATACATATATATTAAATATATGATTTGGTTTGGTTTGATGGCATATCAACCATTATAGGTTATTTAATGCCAATTCCTCTTTATACATATATATTAAATATATAGGATTTGGTTTGGTTGGGTTTTATGGCATATCAACCATTGTAAGTTATTTAATGCCAAATCCTCTTTATACATATATGTTAAATATATATGATTTGGTTTGGTTTGGTTTGATGGCATATCAACCATTGTAGGTTATTTAATGCCAAATCCTCTTTATACATATATGTTAAATATATATGATTTGGTTTGGTTTGGTTTGATAGCATATCAACCATTGTAGGTTATCTAATGCCAAATCCTCTTTATACATATATGTTAAATATATAGGATTTATAAATATATTTTATTAACATTTTTTAATAAGTCTGAGCTCATTTGGCACACAGCTAAATGGTTTTACTTGTTTCTAACAAGTACTAATAATTTTATTTACTGTTAATAATTTGTTTTCTCACAGTTTAATGTTTTCAAGTATTGCTATTTAAAACTAACAATTCAATTAAACATCGGTCATTTATTTACACACAGTCAAATGACCTGGCAATTCTATTTCTAACAATTAAATTCATCATAAGTCAACAAAATTAAATGGTTTCAAGTATTATCATGTATCACTAACAATTTAATTAAAATCAATTATTTGTTTGCACATAGTTAAATGATCAGTTTTATTTCAAAGGAGTCAATTTAACACAAGTCATTTGTTTGCACATAGTTTAAATGTCAAACAGTTCTATTTGACCCATAGATAGGACCTTATCAGGTGCTACCACTCCGAGCCAGAGAGGACCTAGGAAAAATGACACCAAAGTGGTACTCTGTGTTCTGCAAAATTCCAGCATTTCTGGAGCCTCGCCATCTGATTGTTTAGCATCATATCTAGGACACTCGTTTTGGGGGTGAGGGTCTTACAACCCCAGCAGAGATGCAGTTAGAGTATTCTACAGCCCCTGGACTGGGTAATATTTGGGGACAGGGAAATTTTTAAAAATACTCTGGCTCTATTTTCCATAATATCAAAAGAAAAATTTCAGAGGTGCTTCAGCCCATGGAAAACTCAGTGAAATAAATGTGTGGAAGGCTTATTTTGAAAAAAAAAATCAAGCCATTCATTGTTCATTTATGTCTTGGTAAAGAGAACTTCAATCTTAATTCTTTTTAATCGCACCTCATCTATGAATATTTATGTTTAAAGACAGATGCTTTTACATGAATATTTGTATAAAAAATATGTGGTTGAATCTTCTCTCTGTCTCAATAAACGAATTTATGAGCACAAACGAGATTTTAAAAAAGGAAACATAAATAAATGTTTATTCAAACAATTTAGAAAATAATCAGAACTTTAATTTTTAAAGATTCCAAGATGTTATTTTATATTTTATATACATAATAAAAAGGTGTTATTTTATATACATAATAAAAAGATGTTATTTTATATACATGATAAAAAAGTATTATTTTATATACATAATTAAAAGATGTTATTTTATATACATAATAAGAAGTTGTTATTTTATATACATAATAAAAAAGTATTATTTTATATACATAATAAAAAATGCCAGTAAATTGAATCTCATATTTCAAGTTATAACACTATCAAACAGAGACTGCTTTTTCAGTTTCCTTTGGCTTCATATATATATACTTAGAAAAAATAGAGATAGAAAAAAGAAGCCGAGAATTGGTAAAGATGGATATATATATTATGGAATATTTATAATTGGTAGATATGGTTTGGTTTGATTTTATGGCATATCAACCTTTGTAGGTTATTTAATGCCACATCCTTTTTATACATATAAACAGTTCCATTTCAAACAATTCAATTTAGCATAAGTAAACAGTTTAGTTCTATTTAACTCATAGATAGGATTCTATCAGGTGCTACAACTCTGGGCCAGAGTGAACCTGGGAGTGATGGCAATAAAGGAGTACTCCACATTCCCAAAGCTTTGACATTAAATTGTTTAGAGTCATATCTAGGACACATGTTGGGGGAGTTTTACCCCTCTGTAGATAAGCGGTCAGTGTATTCTACAGCTCCAGCTGACTGGGCCATATAGGTAGATATGAACTAAATGATATAAATATTGATATAGATAGACAGATAGACTGATATACGAAGTCCTTTTTTTGTAAATAAATTTTGGATTGCTAATTACCTCATACAAATTTAAAAAGGAATGCTACCAATGGAAATAAAATGTTTTAAAACTTTCTTACCTTTTCCATTTCGTTTAATAACTCACACTCCCTTATGAAGGTATAAAAAGTGAAACATTTAAAATTCAACTTTGGCAAATCATTTTGTTCATAAAATCTTCCTCTTAAGATCTTGTACCTTTTATGCATGCATTTTACACACACACACACACACACACACACACACCTACATATGGGGTGTCCTCGTGGTGTAATGGTTAAAGCGATGGACTGCGGAATCGTAGTAAGCGAGTTCATACTCCAGTCGCGCTATTACGTTCACTTTCTGGCAAATACCCTTGGGAAAGGTATGAAACCCCTTATCCTCCCAGCTATGGGTTAAATAGTACCACTACTGTTCTTCTAGGAGAATGGCTTTGGCATTAAATAACCTACAAAGGTTGATATGCCATTAAACAAAAAACCCAAATCCAAACACCTACATATATATATATATATATATATTGATAGATTGATCATAGCAGTGAACAAGTGGATCATTGAGCAATAACAGCCATAGCATTCCATCATGGCATTGATTGGTGACTATTGTATGTTTGTGATTGAAACTTATTTTGAAAAATGGTAATTCTCTCATTGAACCATATGATGACATTCCATGGCCAGCTCACTCACCAGATCTCTTTCCCCTTGTGACTACTTCCTCTGGGCATACCTGAAGGCTTAAGTCTTTAACATAAGGCTACAAACAACTGATGAACTGAAATATTTTATTTGTCATGAAACCACAAGACTACCAGAAGCGATTACTAGTCAAACACTGCAGAACTTCTGGGTTAAGGCTTCAGGATGAGTCTATTGCTTGTGAGGACAAGCATTCGGACGATATAATCTTTAAACTATAACTAAGCAAAATAGCATATAATTTTATTTCTATAGTAAAATAAAATTTTGAATAGGATCTGTCTTGCTTTTTTTCTATTTGCATTCAAGACTCAAGAGATTATTTTACTCGATTTTATTTATAGAAATACATATTTATCTAACATGCAGAATGAACAAGAAGACTTACCGGTTCAACAGCCCCAGCTAGCAGACAGAAAGTAAAATGGGCAGTAACCTAATACCGAACCTGTAACATATTAAGCAAGTACACATGCACTAATATACCCATTCACTGGACCAGCAACCAATCACTGTCCAGAGAATGGACTTGGTCACTTGAGAGCAATGGAATGCCCCAATGTTCATATAATCTTGCCTCAAGAAGTAGGATTGCTTTTTACGCGAACAAATTTTTACTCACAGCTAACGAGCATTACAAACAAATTCCAACACCTTCCACCATGAGTGAGATATGACAAGGATTTGTGCATTTATCGACATCACTTTCAGTAGATGAGATATTGCTACTGAGGTATGGGATCTGGTTTACTAATTTCAGACTCTTGCCATCTAATGTGAGGATAGTTCCATCTTCTGTAAAACACAATGATTTTATTACATCTAGTGAAACTTTGTACGATTAAAATAGATATTATTAGATATTATTTATGACCAAACACTATTACACTGAAACTCTTTTACAAAATATATGCCTATGTAGCAGTCCTAAAGTAAGTGCAGTTTCAAGTTGAGTACAGCTGGTTTGAATTCAAAGTTTTCCTTTTCCTAGATTGGTTGCCAACTCAAGATTGAATAACCCAGTCGGCTCTACTATTTTACTCATAGCTCAAGAGTGAAGAGATAGATTCATAGGTTTCTCAAGGGCATTAGCATGTAAGGAAATGCAAACAACCTCATCCTAAATTTGAACATGGGTTGTGATTTAATTTCTGAAGACAATCTGTGTGAACATACCGCCTTATATATTCATGTAGAAATGAATATTTACCTATCACTAAGTGTTATTGAATAAGCTTATATAACACAATTTCTTCCAAGCAGCGGTGGTATCATTCCTACTTAATGGATGCACCACATGGACGTTGACTAAACGTATTGAGTAAAAGCCAGACGGGAACTGCACAAGAATACTACAAGTTATATTGAACAAATCCTGGAAGCAACATCCCACAAAACAGCAGCTGTATAGACACTTACCCGCCATCTCTTTATTCATCCAAATAAGATGAACAAGACATGCAGGACATTGCTGGAGAAATAAAGACGAACTTAAAAGTGATGTTCTCCAATGGATCCCTTCACAATGATGTGCAAGTGTTGGCCGACCAATAAGAATTTATAATGGCTCTGTACGGACACAGGATATAGTCTTGAAGACCTGTTGGAAGTGATGGATGATTGAGATGGATCGTGACTGAGAGTCAGGGAAATCCTTGCTAGCAGCATGATGTGATGATATATATATATATATATATATATATATATATATATATATATATTGACTGTTGATCTGGTTAGTGTGTCAGCATCATTTAATCTCAAAATTTAACGGCACTTAATCTGCCTGATAATATTTTGATGCCAGAGTCAAAGGTTTGATGATATTCTTGGAATAGAATAGTGTTCCTGATGATGGTTAATAAGTGAAGCTAGAAGACCATTACTATTGTTTTTTTATTCTTACTAGTGGCTCCATACGTCTGACCTTGTACCACAACTATGTTATACATTGTAAATGACTATATCTATGGAACAGAGAGAAAGGCATACACGGTAACTAGAATTCTCTCCCAAACTTAATGTCCTCTTCCTAAAATTCAACCTTCATGTGGATCATTTTACCTTATCAACCAGATATTTGTTTTAAATCTTGATTCTTATGCAATTTTTTCAATGAACCCACTAAAAAAAAAAACAAACTTGTGTTGAATCACGAAACACACTTGTAGTCAGTAGCTAGGCTAAGACCAAAGTCTTTAGCAAGGCTAAAACCAAAGTAAAGCAGTCCTCAATGAAAGAGCTTTTTATGGCACATTGGGAGATTCCAATGTGCACACATTGGCCAGTCCATTCCTAGGATTGTGATTGGCTAGAACATCTCATTGGATATGTTTGTTCATAAATATGATAAATAATAAATTATTCCCTCTTATTTCTAAATCTCCCCTTCTTCCCTGCACACAGGCAAGGCTTTATGAGGAGCAGATAGTTCTTATATGGGAGTAGTCTGGATAATGCTTAAGGGATTCTCTATGCCACATAATGTATGTACCTTGGGTATGATGATGTGTAAATGCTTCTTGTGGGGGAGGGGTTTATCCCACTGTTGTATGCTTATCATGAGAAGCAGGGTTTGAGAAATTAGAATACATGTTGGAGCATCACTGCAGAGTCTGTGGGGTTGGGCCATAGATGTGGTTTAAAATTCCTCAAGAAGCAGCAATTTCTCAGCTTAATCCTGCTAGCAGCACCATGCAGAATATTCGTGGTTGAAATATATGGTTAAAGTCTGAGTGATGTATGTCAGTTCAACAGTCTCATTCGTATTTCTCCGAAAATTATGCTGACTCTGCATTCAGACAATCAAGAACAAAGGAAGATAATCCCCTCTTGTTCCTAAACTGTTGAAGATTGAAAACTATGTAACACCAACGGAAATGATTATCAGTAACTTATCCTAAGTTGTGGCATATAAGTTGACCTCTTAAGCCTTATACGGCAGAGTTAAAATCCAAACTTGTGAATTAAGGTGTTGGTAGTCAATGGTCCTTCATAGTTTGCCAATTTTTTTCTGTGGTTATTACCATCGTGCTACACCAATCAGTAGGCATGCTGACAAGCACTGGGGTTATGATTTCCCTTCTTACGTCTTCCCAAAGAGCATGCTATACTGGTTCCTTGAAGTGGAAGGGTATGAGAATTGGGTTATGTCTGGTTTTGGGGGTTGCTTCCTCTTTCAGCTGTATGTGAGTGGGTGGGCCTGACATTAGTGGGAATGCTCCGTTATTCTTGAATGCCATGTTGGCAAATTGTTCTAGGAGCCAATTTTTGAGCCTATCGACATTGTTTTCTGTTGGAGGAAACGGGATTTTTGAGGACCATTCTGGTAGCTGGTCCATGCTGGTATCGGGTGTAGTGATGTCATCTATACCCGCAATATTTTTCTGGGTTGGTGGTATCACGATGGGGTTCAGAAAATTCACGGGCGATATTCCCACATCAATGCAAGCTGCTTTGCTGAAGTACAGCTGAATTTTATCACATATGTACAGGGCCTACTTGGTTTTCCGCCTTTGGATTGTGAATTTGACTGGCAGGCAACTTTGGCATATCAGTCGGATTCATAGAATATTGTTATAGAATAACAATAGACACCGCTCATGTAAATGTATTGGGCAGGTCCATCCTAGTAAAGTGGACCAATCCACATGCTGCCAAGGCATCATCATCATGTCGTGCCACTAGCACGGATATCCCTGACCCTGTCTTGTCACTTCTCCCTATCATTCATCGCCTCTGGCAGGTCTTCTGGGCTACATCCCGTATCCTCACATAGCTGCTGTATGTATGTTCGAGCTGGTCGTCCTGCTTTTGCTCGGTCATATGTGGGGGTCCATAGGGGTACATCACTTATGAGCTTGTCCCTGCTTCTCTAGCAGTGTCCTGCATGTCTGGTTCGTCTAGCTTGGATAGTTTTCATAATGGGAGGCAGGTGGCCATATAGTTGGTTCCTTGTGGGGTGTTGCCGCCAGGACTTGTTCAATATTGCTCGCAGCATTCTTGTGTAATTGCCGTCTAGCTTCTTCTCCAACCGTTTAGTTAATGTCCAAGTAGTGCATCCATACAGCAGTATCAACACAACCGCTGCCTGGAAGAAGCTGTGTTTCATTTTATCGGTCAGGTCTGATTTCCATATGATCGATAGCTTATCAATAGCTGTCCATGCTTTCGTTAGCTGCATGTCGATGTCTTTTCAGTTGATGAGACGCTGCTTCCCAGGTAGGTGAATTTGTCTACCAGTTTCAGAGAGGTTCCGTCTAGTGTGGAAATTTCACCTGCTTGATTAAAGCACATATATTCAGTTTTGTGTGCATTGACTTGGAGGCCAATGCCTGCGGCGGCTTGTTCCAATCTATGCAGTAGTGTTTCGGTTTGGTTGGGTGTATTTGCCAGTATCGCTATGCCATCGGTGTAGTCGGCATCGGTAATTGTTTTTGCGGGGTACCTAGGGAACTCTCCTATAAAAGAGGTGAACTTAGTGGGCTAGCTTTTCCAAGGAGGCAGCCATGTTACTTTTGACTTCTACAGGTGAGTGCTGTTTATTGTTATTCTATACGAACCTTTGCGACAAAGTGGTCAGCCAATGGAATGCCACGCTTAAAAATTGATATACACAACTTAGCCTCACTCCAGTCGACCACCTCAAACATTTCCAACTTAAACTTTTGCTTGTGAACATTTTTACCAAATTAACACCGAGATTAATATGAAATAATGACTGCAAATATCACAGTAGCTGACTGTATATTTCCGGTTCAAACTATACAACAAGTACAGGTCTAACCCAGTATTTTGAACTAAAGGTTTTTTGGTTGATTTATGACAGTTTGACTTGAATGCCACATGTTACAGTAACTAATTTTCAGAAGAGGATGTGAATAGACATTGAAATATCAATATTGAATATTCTTGACTTTTTTTACTTCATGAGAAGTCTGGTCTTTAACCATATTTATAGAATGGCTACACTTTTGACTTACTGGATAATTTTTGAAAAGATATGTGGTACATTCAATAAGTTTCCAGACTTTTTTTGTACAGGCATTTAAAATGGTCGTAGACTCTTGAAAATTCAGTATGTTATTGCTATACATCTTATGAGATGTCTGACCAATTTTTAGGATTTCAGGTTCAGATGAACAGCTACAGCAGCAATTGGAATACACCCTACTAAAGCCTGATTGTCACAGCTGCTGAATTTCAAAAATGCAATCTGACACTTTAGAAGAACGATATGCAATAAAATTATGTTCTAAACTTGCAAAAAATGCCACAGAAACGTATGGAATGCTTCAGACTGCTTTTCAACCATTTTGCATGAATCAAGCATCAGTTTTTGTGTGGCATAAGAGATTCAAGGAAGGCAGGGAGTCTGTGAGGGAGGATGAGAGGTGTGAGAGGAGTAAGGAAGTCAATACACCAGAGTTGATTGGCCAAAGGTTAGGGTTACTATGTTGAGGTTTTAAGGGAGTTCAGGAAGAGATTCCGTCGGAAGAAGCCAGCACTCTTTAAATTGGGTCAGTGGCATTTCCAGCAGGACAATGCACCAGTCCACAACTCCGTGCTTGTCACAGACTATTTGACCAAGATGGGCATCAAGACAGTTCCTCACTGTCCCTATAGTTCAGACCTTGCTCCCTGTGACTTTTGGTTATTCCCTAAGCTCAGAGGCTGTCGTTATGAGAAAATTGAGGAGATGAAAGAAGCTGTGACAAAGGTCATTGATACGCTCACACAAGAGGACCTCCATAGGGCCTTTCAGAAGTTGTTGGAATGGTACAACAAGTACATTGCAGCTGGAGGAGATTACTTCGAAGAGGACTAGAGTTTTATGTGTGTACTATCAATAAAAGTGCCCATACGAAAAAAAAGTCTGGAAACTTATTTAATGTTCCTCGTATGTATAAAAATATACAAAAATATATTGATTATAAGTATATTGATCATCAGATAAATCTGTTGATCTGTCGGATAATAGATACATTATGAAACTCCTTGCAATGTAAAAAGGTTTTACTGACCAGCACGTTTTGGAGTTTGTTTTTTTTAGAAGCAATTTTAAAAGGTGATTTTTGCTAAAGTCTAGATATGACTTCTGTTTTGGTTTTATCCTTGATATTGAGCATTGTAGTAAAAACGGTATAAATGGTATTTATTTTTTACTTATTTTATATTGAAAATACTAACTACACATATACGAGGGTGGTTTAAAAAGGTCTAAATATCACCCAGGAAGAAGAGTGATGATTCACATTACTACACCTGAGATCCACAAATATTGGGAATTTAGGCATTGCCTCAGCACTGTCAACAGTTTAGTGCTTTTGGATCTAACGATCATCTGAACATTTTTCTTACAGCAACACGCTAGTTTTATAAAAAGTGTTAGCCTGTTGTCACAACAGAAACGTTCTGCTGTGCTCTATTTTCTCGGCAAAGTATAGAAGTTTTCGAATGACCCTTGTATATGTTAGTGTATACGCACACACCCACACACACATGTATATATGTATAAAATCATTTTAAATCGGTGAAATGGAGGGCTGTATGTATAAAAATGTAGGGTTATATTATATTTTCATCTATGAAATAAAACAGAATAAAAATTCACAGCTGAATGTCATGTGACTGATTTTCAGGTGATCTTGTATCAGCATATCGATTGATTTCGACTGAATAAATACCAATTCTCAATACAATACTTAAGTCACATGACTATTTCGCGAATAATTTACTAAATCAGGTGGTTCAACCTAGCACCAATTTATAGAGTGGATAATTACCTTCATGACAAAAATTTGCCGCCGATTCCAGTTTTTTATTCTACAGATTGCTAAATATGGTATTTTTCCTCCAAGCACAATTTCTAAAGTTCGTGAACCCTCATTATTAACAAAATAAATCACTTAACCTCTAATTCTTCACTATAGTTTTTCGTTTTTATTCCAAGATGTACGTGGGTAGTTTTGAGATAGTTTTGTTTGCAACAAAATATAACATTGCTTATATCACCCCTTATGGTCTGGATGATGGTTCAGTAGAACTGAAACGCTATAGTGTCGACTTCTTAATAAATCTCTCCTTCCACTTGGATTACCTTGTTATCAATTTTTCTACATGTATATATATATATATATATATGTTTGATTAAACAGCAGTATAAACATCTTTTGTCTACGTATTTTTGTTTTGTTCCTTTCAAGTTGCTGTGTGGATGTTATAATATCCAACCAGAATTGGCTTATAAAAGTTCTATAATTAATTGGTTCCAAAGTACTTTCAGTCCCATCTTGGGCCATTATCAGGAGGGTGCATATTGCAAAAGCAATACAACCTTTGCAAGTACATTATAACTTTGTAAGAATTAAGCATTCAGTGTTTATATATATATATATATGTTTACTTTGTGCTAATAATCTTGGGTTATGCATGAATCCAAGTTCTCTGCTTAGCTATGGATGACTAATAGTGAAGACTATATTCTTAAAACCTTGGTTAGGCAACCCCTCCAGGAGAATGAAAACTAAATTTACTCCACTTAAAAACTTGTTTGTGTGTCACATCCTTCCCAAAGAGGGGTTGGGTAGCTCTTCAAAAGAATTGAGCACTCTGGAGCACTCAGGGTATAAAAAATTGATAACAACGATAGGGTATAAAAATTTGATAGGGTATAAAAAAAAATTTAATAGGGTATAGAAAAATTTAATAGGGTATAAAAAAAAAAAACTGATAACAACGATAGGGTATAAAAAATTGATAACAACTGATACGGTATAAAAAACTGATAACAACGATAGGGTATAAAAAAATAGATAACAACGATAGGGTATAAAAATTTAAACAAACGGACGCTGCTGCTGCTGCTACATAAATACCTTAAAAATTCCCTTAGCCAACATGGTACTCTTGTTGGCCGAGCAGTCTGAGACTTAGTCTAACATAAAGTTGGATGAGTTCCAATCCTGGCTTCGAGCGTCCTATGTCGCTAGCCACACTGAAGAATTCTAATAGAACAAAACAGCCTGTCTGTGGATGACAGTGTGTATATATATATATATATATAGAAGTGAATGAGGAAATTAAATCAGAAAGTTAGAAGAAACGCAGAAAAAAAGATGTTGAACGTTTCGGTTATCATAACCTTCTTCAGGATTCTAAATTCATGAAAAGTGTTGTTAAAACAGCAAAGGATGTTTGATAAAATAACAGAGGAAAAGAAAGTGTGTATAAAAAGAAATATTCATAACACTACATTCAGCATTTGATTTTTAAAATATTATTACATTGTTGTCACGTGGAATGATGTTTGAAATTTGTTGGGGTTCTAAGGGATAAAACGGAAGAGGATATAAACAAAGATAGAATATTTCATATTCATTTTCTCTTCCTTTCTTCCATTTTTTCTTCATATATATATATATATATATATATATATATATATATGTGTGTGTGTGTGTGTGTGATGCTATTGAATGATTAGAAGACTTTAAATAGTGTGCATAAACCAAATTTGATATGAACTTTTTTGAAAATTTATATATAAACTTATTCATTGACTTTCTTGATTTGTAGAATCAGAACCAAGTTTTAGTAACACCAAACAATAGTTTCTTGCTTCTTTGTATCAACACAATACATCAAATTTTATTGTCAGTAAATATAACCATTAAATAATATTGAGAAAACATTGTAAACTTTTGATTTCACAGTTTGATTCTGTTATGCGTAAAAAAAAATCATGATGAATCTGTTTGTTTTTTGTACTCTATTTCATCTTTAGTGTATAATGTTGACAATATTTTAGTCCAAAATGGTAAAGTTTTCAATTTACCTGTAACTGGCAAGGGACTATTTGGATTCATGCCTTTATATAATTTGGAGTACAGAGTTTACTTCTTATGATGAGGATCATAACAGTTCTCTTCATAATCTAAAAATCTTGGCGGGAGAAGTCCTCTGGGTGGAGTGGCTGAAATACTAGACTGTAGCCTCAAAATAAGTAAGTTTTAACGCCAGTCACTCCATTCAGTTTTGAACGAATACTCTTGGGAAATCTATGAACCTCTCTATCATCCCAGCTATAAGGTTAAATAGCATCACTACTGTCATTCTACAAGGATGGTTTTGGCATTAAATAACCCATGAAGGTTGATATGCCATTTAAAGAATCTTAAATTGATAACAACGATGATGCAAGTTGCAATTGCAGAGATGAAAAAATTCTTTAAAAGGTAATTGTTTGATCAATAATGTAATATGTAAAGATTGGCTCGTTGGCATAATGGTTAGAGGGTTCAGCAATAATCCTGGAGACGAGGGTTCAATATCAGATCGAGTCATACCAAAGACTCAAAAAATGGTACTTGATCCCTCCTTTCTCAACACTCAGTATTATAAGGAACAGATCAATGGTAAGTGGATCAACCCAGGGAAAGAAGTATTGCCCTACTCTACACCTTGATGTAGTAGCTGTTGAAAAGGGAGACTTCAAGTCACCCTCAACTTTGGTTACCTAATTTATTTATTGTGAGAATGGTAGTTGATAACAACTGCCCTGAGTAAACAATGTTGAGATTATGTTGTCACCTAACACTCCATTCAGTTTTGAACGAATACTCTTGGGAAATCTATGAACTTCTCTATCATCCCAGCTATATGGTTAAATAGCATCACTACTGTCGTTCTACAAGGATGGTTTTGGCATTAAATAACTCATCAAGGTTGATATGCCATCTAAAGAATCTTAAATAAATCTTACTTTACTTTAATGGCATATCAACCGCTGTGGGTTATTTAATTCCAAATCCATCCTAGTAGGACCGTAATGTTATTATTGAACCCATGAGGTGGTAAGGGGCTCATACCTTTCCCGGGATATTAGTCTCCAAGGGAACGTAATTGCATGACTTGTGCTCAAAACCATTTACTATGATGTTACTGTTCAGCACATTAACCATTACACCACAAAGACTTCCTTAATAAGAAGTGGTCTTAACTTTTGAAATAATTAATGTAATTGCTGATTATAAGAGACATTTTTCCAATATTTCTTCTCAAACTGGAAATTTACTATCAAGGCAGGTTGCAAAGCAGAAGTCGACTTATCAATTGGATCTTTTATCTTTGAGTTATAGAGTTTTCAAAGAAATTGCCTAATCAGGTCAAGAACAGTATTAGGGCAAAATATATTAAGATTGAATTAGATGATTACAGTTTGGTTTGGTTTTATGGCATATCAACCATTACAGGTTATTCAATGCCAAATCCTTTTTATAGAATATATTAGATATATGATTTCTAAATACATTTCGCCCTTATCCTCCCAGCTACAGTTTAAATAGCATCACTGCTGTTCTTCTTGAAGTATGGCTTTGGCTTTAAATAACTCACAAAGGTTGATATGCCATTAAACAAAGAAACCCAAACCCTTAATACATTTTGTCGATAACATTTTTAAATGAACCTGTGCACATGTTTTGCACGCAGTTAAATGGCTTCGCTTATTTCTATCTCATACGAATAATTTTATTTCCTATTAATCATTTGTTTGCACACAGTTAAATGTTTTCAAGTATTGCTATCTATAATTATCTAATTAAAGATCAGTCATTGGTTTACCCACAGTTAAATGGAAGTAAATAATGGAAAGGAATGCAACATCTATCGTTGTTCTGTAACACTTGGTATTACCATTTTAAAGTCCTGATGAAGGTTCATTAAAACCGAAACATTTTACATCAACTTTCCTTCATAATAAATTCTTTACTTTTGATGACTTAGTTTTTCAATTTTTCACCACACAGTTGATTGATCAAACAGTTCTATTTCAAACAATTCAGTTTAGCATATGTACACAGTTTTTTTTATCTAACCACAGTTAAACATAAAAACAATTCTATTTCAAACAATTCATTTTAGCTTAAGTGCATAGTTTAAATGACTGACAGTTCTATTTGAGTTATCTGAATTTCTGAGATGAAGCTTGATGGTTTTTATCTTTCAGGGTTTTCGTACTATTGTCTTCATCTTTATTGTTATATTCTCAACGTTTCAGCCAATTTATCCTCAGGTCTTCTTCAGGCATTTGTCAAACTTTGGAGCCTACACAGAAGTTCAAACTACGTCATTTTTTTAATTCACCGGGGGTCGGTAGGACAGATAATATAACAGTTATAGTCGTTGGTTCCTTAGTCTTCTAAAGAGACAATCATCTGGAGGTTGCAGGTTCAATCCTGACTGCAGGTGAGTAACAGTACAGAAATACTTAGCACTTATACCCGGTTATTAGAATAAGCGACTCCCATGGATTAAATAAAGGATGTGGTTTAAAGTTCCGTGTAGGCTTCTGAGTTTGACAAACACCTGATGAAGGCCGAAGGACATATCAGCCGAAACGTTGTGAATATAACAATAAAGATGAAGACAATAATCCAAAAACCCTGAATAATAAAAGTTCTATTTGACATATAAATAAGACTCTATCAGGTACTACCTCTCAGGGACAGAGTGGACCTGGGAGTGATGGCAATGAAGAGGTATTCTACATTCCCCAAAGCCTCGGCATTACTGAAGCCTCACCATCTGATTGTTAGTGTTGAAATTCTATTGTAAGGCTCTATAGCTATGAGTCAGTGCTCACATGTGTAGTAATTTACGAAGCTCATTGCTTCGATGTGGCACAAAGCCGAATGAATCGGGCGCCCACAGTGCTCACATGTGTAATAATGAATTACAAGTTGAAGTGAGATTATATGGACATTAGGACGTTCCATTATTTGAAGGTGGCTAAGTCCATTCTCTGGACAGTGATTGGTTGCTGGCCCAATGAGTGGGTATATTTGTGTATATATACACCAGCTTGCTTCAGTCATGTTATAGGTGTTACAGGCTCGATGTTGAGTTAATGCCCATTTTATTTTTTGTCTGCTAGCTGGGGCCGCTGAGTCTGTAAGTGTTGTTATTCTTGTTTATTCTGCACGTTAGAGCAGTGACTTCTACAATAACCAGGACACTTATTGGGGGAGTCTTACCTTTCTGTAGAGAAGGTGATTTCAGGAATAATGGTAAGAAAAGTATTTTGGGAACTATCTCATGGTCGGTTATTGTTTGCATATCAAATAACATTAATACCCTTGGGAAAGGTAAGCATCCACCTTTTCTCTCTCCAGCTATGGATAAATAGTAGGGCAGACTGGACTCTTTAACTTTGGAGTGGCAACCAGTCTAGGAGAAGGTAAACTCTGAATTCAAAACTTAAACTCCAAAGAATTGTCCGTGTATCACATCCTGCGTGTGTGGAGGGTTTGGGTTTATATAGACCCTCTTCTTTTTGACCAATTAAAGGCATAAACACTCTCTCTCTCTCTCTCTTTTCTCTCTCTCTCTCTCTCTCTTTCTATCTCTCCTTTTTCTCCCTCCCTCTCTCTCTTTTTTTCTCTCTTTCTGTCTCTTTTTTCTCTCTTTTTTCTCCCCCACTCTCTCTTTTTCTCACTCTCATACTGATTTGGGATATGTATAAAAAAGTAGAAAGTGCACTTATGTGTTCCGTGAAGACCTTTTTTTTTTAATTTGATAATCCAAGCATTTTTAATAAGGAATTTTGCGTGTAAATTAAATTATATCATCACTAAAAGAAAGATAACATATATATAAATATATAAAAATATACGGCAATGAAAAAACACACAGTTTTTAGAGGATGATTTTATTTAAAGTATTGTTTTTTTTCTCATTCATTTCATACTGTTGTATTTATTTCCATTTTTTTCCATATATATATATATATATATATAAATATGTGTGTGTGTGTGCGTGTATATATATTTATATGTTTCTATTTATACGGATTTATGCATATATATATTTATATGTGTGTGTGAGTATCTATGTATTTCTTTGTGTTAATAATATATATATATATATATATATATAAATGTAAATGACGTGTATATATGTATTCATGTATGAATCTGTTTATGTATACAGAGTGAAAATATATTCACGTATAAATATATATATCTATATATGTATGTGAACATACATATATGCTTGTGTATATATATATAAATGTATGTTTATGTAAATATCTGTGGGTGTATATACGTGTATATATATATATATATATATATATTTTTATGTATATATGTATGTATTCATCATTTATGTCTATACATACATACATATATATATAGGTGTATATATATATATATATATATATAGGTATCTATATATATATATATATATATATATAGGTATCTATATATATATATATATATATATATATATATATATATATATAGGTATCTATATATATATATATATATATATATATATATATATATATATATATAGGTATCTATATATATATATATATATATATATATATATATATATATAGGTATCTATATATATATATATATATACACCTGTGTGAATGTTTGTTTTTTCCTTTTCTCCGTTGTGTTCCAGAGAAAATGTAATAAGTAAATAATTTGGTTGGGGGTTGAATTCTTTGGAAGCTCCATCACTCTTTGTTATGTGAAGCAGGTCAAAGTGTTTGCTCTTTAAAGGTCAGGGGTTCAATACTTGGTTGCAGCAGCCTGGCAGATCGTAACCTTTTTTTTTTTTTTTTTTTTTAGCCATTTATTTTCATTTCTTCTTTGTTGATATGTTTTATCATTTTTATATTTTTTATTTTTTATTTTTTATTTTGCCTCAGTCTTTACTGAGGCACAACCAATTTTTATTGGTTATTTACCGTTCTGCTGAGAAATAATTCAGTTTGGTTTCTTGATTTTCTTTGTTTACTGGCATATCAACCTTCATGGGTTATTTAATGCCAAAGCTATCCTTGTGGAAGGACAGTAGCAATACTATTCTATTCTTAGCTGAAGGGTTTTTCATAGCTTCTTGTGGGTCAGCCATGATTGCAGTGGCAAATTTCATTCAAAATTTAGACTTTTGATCTCTCATTGTCATCTGTTAAAAAATGTTTTTGGAATCCTGGGGTTTGTTTACAACTATGTCCGCATGGATTCGCTCTCCCTCCAAAATTGATGCCTAGATGTCTTTTCTGTTCTACATTTAAAGTAGATGTAAGATTTATTTTCATGTATTTGTCTAATTTTTTTTAAAAGGGCGTGATGCACACGCACCCACACAAACATATTTTTCTGACCCCATCACTTGAGGAGGAGGTGACACAACGTCAGTTTTAAGTCAGTTTTCCTTCTCTTAGACCAGTTACCATACCAAGTTTAAAGAGATTTGTCTACCTTACTATTTACCCTAAGCTGAACGAGATTAGTGGGATTTATGCTTTTCCAACAGTTATAAGTGCTCTGTGAAATGCAAACATACTCGTTCAGGATATGATCTTAGTTTGTTGTGTCTATTTCCTATGGCAATAATCATTACCTCACAAGTATATATATATATATATATTTACACATATATATATATATATATATATATATTCATACACTCTGTGTGTATTTAGGTAGCAGATGTTCTTGTTAACTTTTTTATTAAAAATGACAGACAGGGATTTTTAGAGTCGAGATTTTTATTAGCCTTATCCTATTTGTGAGTGAGATGTTACGACTGCGGATGAAGGCGGTTTAAGAATTGTCTGAAATCTTTGATGCTGTCACCTGAGTGCATATACTTTCAACCTTCGTTAGCCATTGACAAGGATGTGCATACAACCATAATATTTTATGCACTCTCACACATCCACACATGCAAACACACACACACACACATATATATATATATATATATATATATATATATGTGTGCATGTTTTTGTATATCTTCCTCCAGAACAAAACAAATATTTGTTTTGATGTAATGTGAATTCTTCCGACTTATATTCAGAGAGTAAAATC
The DNA here is from genome assembly GCA_963585895.1 of Sepioteuthis lessoniana. Lineage (NCBI taxonomy): Eukaryota > Metazoa > Mollusca > Cephalopoda > Myopsida > Loliginidae > Sepioteuthis > Sepioteuthis lessoniana. The sequence goes on from OY757925.1 coordinate 12,390,768, forward strand.
TGGAAAGGGAATAATGTCTGCCTTTCTCAAGAAATTCTACTTAATGCAGCTTTTCAATGTTTTGTTGAGCTATGTCTGTCACTTAGTTGACACTTTATAGGATCACTTAATTCACTTAACACTCTGCATGATTCCATGATAATATCAACCTATATATAAATGCATGTGTATGTCTGTGTGTATGCACTGCCATTCTGGTTAAAGTGGTTAATCGACCATGATAAGTAATCAAGCTGAGTTAAAAACCATGATTTTGAATGATTTTACTTGAGATTGGAAACTTGACGAAACACAGTGTTCCTTGTAACCATTCTCTGAACCTTTATTGTGATAGTACGTGACATTAGCATAATGGTTAGAGTGTTCATCAATGGCACAAGAGACCTGGGTTCAATCCCAGGTCGAGACATACCAAAGACTCTAAAAATTGTACTTGATGCCACCTTGCTTAACACTCATTATTATAAGGTGGTGTAATGGTTATCATCACAGGATGTGGACACGGCGACACGAGTTCAAATCCTGGACCTGACTGATTGCATTTCACATAGCACTAATACCCTTGGGAAAGGTATGAATCCAATTATTCTCCCTCCAGCTATGGGTAAATAGTAGGACAGACTGATTCTTCAGCCTTGGTGAGGCAACTAATCTAGGAGAAGGAAAACTCTGAATTGAAACCTGTTAAACTCCGCTTAAAAATTGACCTTGTGTCATATCCTGCCCGAGCGGAGGGGTTGGTAAATATGATGATTATAAGATACAGATCAAGAGTAAATTGGGTCAATTCTGGGAAAAGAGTAGCGCCCTTTGCTACACCTTGGTGTAGTAGCTATCGAAAAGGGAGCCTTTCGGGTCTCTCTCAACTGCGGTCGCCAACTTTACTTTACTCTTACATGGATATTTATCGTTTATACAATTTCATTTATATTCATCAATACTGCATGACAATATTCAGTAATCTTCTATTTTTAGAGGCTCTCTCTCTCTCTCTCTCTCATTTTATGCTTGTGGCAGATATTTTCATCTCTGTAAATCTCTTCATAAATACATACATACATACATATATATATATGTGTATGTAGTTAGGCAGCAGTCGTTCATTTAAACATGTTTTATTAAATAATAAAGACAAATTTTGTCTGAATAATTTATCTAATTAAGGTGTAAGGTGTGCTTGCTATTTTTGTTATGGTATAAACTTTCAAAAACTTTCAAAATTCTTTTAAAAACAAGCACACCTTACACAAGCAAGCAACCCCTGATGATGGCCTATGAAGAGTCCGAAAGCGCTCGGGACAATTTTGGGAAATTCATTGAGCAATTCCAACCTGAAACTAAGACTCTCATAAGAAAACGTGAAAGGATCTTAAACAAATTTTACAGATAAAATTTGCCTTTATTATTTAATGAAACATATATATATATATATAAGATTACATTCCTAATGAATATTTTTCTTTCATTATATATTTTAGTTAAGTCTAACAAGCAACGAATGAAAAGTTTGCTCATCAGTGTATTTGAGTAATTTGTTTCCAGATATCCATGTCTATTATATCAGTGCATATATATATATATATACTTACCTAGTTTCCAGGGCCCATCTGATACTTATATGAATGTATATTGAAGTATATATGTATACATATTGATGAATGTATATTTATGTAAATAGATGTATGCAGTGTTCGCCAATGGCCCGGGAGACCTGGGTTCAATCCCAGGTCGAGTCATACCAAAGACTTTAAAAATGGTACTTGATACCACCTTGCTTAACACTCAGCATTATAAGGTACGGTTCAAGGGTAAAGTGGAGCAATCCTGGGAATGGAGTAGCGCCCTCCCCTACACCTTGGTGTAGTAGCTATCGAAAAGGGAGCCTTCGGGTCACCCTCGACTATGGTCGCTAACTTTACTATATATGTATACTTACCTGGTTTTCATGCTGGCTGATATATATATCTATGTAAATAGATGTATGCATATATATATATATATGTATACTTACCTGGTTTTCATGCTGGCTGATATATATATCTATGTAAATAGATGTATGCATATATATATATATATATATGTGTGTATACTTACCTGGTTTTCATGCTGGCTGGGTTGTTTAAAGTTGACTACCTGGTCCCACAGTAATTTCCCGTCAGGCTTAGCTGGATTGAATGTATCACTTGGCCGCTGATGTCACACTAAAGAGGAATGCCAAGGAGAGCAACCATTTTTGTGCAGGCCATTCTTGAGTCTCGATTCATGGATGGGCCCGCACAACAAAATAGCCTTGTGTCAAATCTGACTTAGAGGGAAGTCAGATAAATCTTATATGTATATATGTAAAATCCACTACTGATAATGATCAGTTCGTTTAACACAATTTACTTTTCTGGTTTTTTTTTTCTTCTCATCCTTTCATGTTTTCATTGCTCCCATAGCTTTCTCCCTTCCTTTTCATTTCTGCAAAATCCGTTGGGAAATGTATAATATCAATCTTTGGTTTTACATGATTTTCATGTCATATGAGAAAATAAGTCAATATCTATCAGAATTTCTCTAACTTTGACTAGGTCTAGAAGAATGCTGCGTGCAATCCTGAACAAGTCCTGGCAGCAGCACCCCACAAGACACCAACTGTACGGCCACCTGCCCCCTATCACGAAAACTATTCAAGTTAGACGAACCAGACATGCAGGACACTGCTGGAGAAGCAGAGATGAACTCATAAGAGATGTACTCTTATGGATCCCCACACATGGCCGCGCAAAAGCAGGGCGACCAGCTCGAACGTACATTCAGCAGCTATGTGAGGATACAGGATGTTGTCCTGAAGACCTACCTAGGGCGATGAACGATAGGGAGGAGTGGCGAGAGAGGGTCAGGGATATCCGTGCTACCAGCACGATCTGATGATGATATATATATATATATATATTTGTGTGTGTGTGTGTGTGCATGCAAATTAATGTATATATATATATGTATATTTATGTACCTGACCAATGAAATGAAGCGCAGTTTCTTCCAGGCAGCGGTTGTATCGATACTGCTATATGGATGCACTACTTGGACGCTAACCAAACGGCTGGAGAAGAAACTTGACGGCAACTACACAAGAATGTTGAGAGCATTATTGAACAAGTCCTGGCGACAACACCCCACGAGACGCCAACTGTACGGCCACCTGCCTCCCATCACGAAAACTATACAGGTCAGACGAGCCAGACACGCCGGACACTGCTGGAGAAGCAAAGACGAGCTTGTAAGTGACGTACTACTATGGACCCCCACATATGGCCAAGCAAAAGCAGGACGACCAGCCCGAACTTACATACAGCAGCTATGTGAGGACACAGGATGTAACCCAGAAGACCTGCCGGAGGCGATGAACGATAGGGAAAAGTGGCGAGAGATGGTCAAGGATATCCGTGCTGGCGGCACGACATGATGATGATACCTGCCCATTGACTTAGTGGTTAGAGTATTTGCTAAAGGTCTGGGAGACTGGGGTTCAATTTCAGGTCAAGTCATACAAAAGACTCAAAAAATAGTACTTGATGTCTCCTTGCTTAACACTCAGCATTATAAGGTATGGATCAAGAGTAAGGTGGGGAAATCAAGGAAAAGGAGTCACAACTGAAAAGGGAGCCTTTGTGTTGCTCTTGACTAATTTATAAAATTCAATGGATAAGAATTTTAATGCATTTGAAATGGGTGGAAGGTTTCGTATTGTTTTTTTTTGGTTGGAATAAAATTTATATCAGTGGCTTACAATAAAATTCTGTGCAACATTGAACTTTATTCTTTATGGAAAAAAAAGTGTTTTGATATAAAATATTAGATATATTTTCATTCTCATTATTGTGGGCTGATGGTATGGATTCTCTTGAGTCTCCCTCACCATCTGTCCCTCTCAGCCATTATTCATGGTAAGTTTTTGATAGTTGACCAACACTGGTGTGTCCATGTGTAGGAGTCCATAGGAGAATATTGCTTATGTGTTTGTTCTTTCTTCTCCTTATAACCCCCCACCCCATATCTTGCTAGTCTTTTTTGGATGGTTTCTGAGATAGAAGGTAGGTGGACATGGAGCTGCTATTTTCTAGGATGTTTTTTTCCAGGATTTGCCCAAAGCAGTTCACAATTATATAAATATATACAGTAAGTAACAGGCCATTAATCTAATAAGTAGAGTGTTCACCAATGGTCCGAGAGACCGCCGTTCAATCCTAGGTCAAGTCAGATCAAAGACTTTAAAAATGGTACTTGATGCCACCTTGCTTAACACTCAGTATCAATTGGTACATATTAAGAGTAAAGTGGAGCAATCCTGGGAAAGAGTATCACCCTCCCCTATACCTTGGTGTAGTAGCTATTGTATAAGGAGCTTTTGGGTCACCCTTGACTAAGGTCACCAACTTTACTTAACTGGGCCATTGGTCTAATGAATAGAGTGTTCACCAAATGTCTGTGAGACTGCTGTTCAATCCCAGGTTGAGTCATACCAAAGACTCAAAAAATGGTACTTGATGCCGCCTTGCTTAACACTCAGCATTATAAGGTAAGGATCAAGAGTAAAGTGGAGCAATCCTGAGATTGGAGTAGGGCCCTCCCCTACACCTCGGTGTAGTAGCTATTGAAAAGGGAGCCTTCGGGTCACTCCCAACTGAGGTCGCCAACTTTACTTACTTATATACATATATTCCAACCCCTTCTCACGAGCGGGATGCAACACAAGGTCAGATTTTTTTTTCCTTCTCCTAAATTGGTTGCCATACCAAGTTTAAAGAACTCAGTTTGTCCTACTATCATGCCTATACCTGGCGGGAGAGATGTTGGATTCATACCTTTTCCAAGGGTATTAATACTGTGGGAAATGCAAATATCCTTGTTCAGGATTTGAACTCATGTCTCCGTGTCCATTACACCACGGGCCCCTACCTATATATATATATATATAACCATATTTACCAACCCCTCCACTCAGGCAGGATATGACACAACGTCAATTTTTAAGCAGAGTTTAACAGGTTTGAATTCAGAGTTTTCCTTCTCCTAGACTAGTTACCTCACCAAGGCTGAAGAACCTAGTCTGCCCTACTATTTACCCATAGCTGGAGTGAGAATTATTGCATTCATACCTTTCCCAAGGGTATTAGTGCTATGTGAAATGCAATCAGTCTCATCCAGGATTTGAACTCATGTTGCCGTGTCCATTTCCTATGACGATAACCATTACACCACGGGCACCTCCTATATATATATATATATAACAAAGTTCAAATTAAGTTGTATGAGCATTAGTAGGATGATATCAGTGTGTTTGTATATGGCTCAGCTCCATTATTTTATGTGGTAATTTACTCCCTTCAGTCATAGATTCTTTTGTGATAATGATAATTCCATCTAATTTGACTTTTTCTTTCTTTTCCTCGTTTATAAGCCTCTCTTTTCTTTCATATCTTGCACTAGAATTTACCGCTTTTATTTATCTATTTATTCTTTGTAAGACCACAAATATTGATTGGTTTGCTATTAACTAAACTTATGGAGTCCTTTACTGACCAGTTCCCATTAATCTTCCTGTTCATAAACCTCTCTTGCAGAGGAAACAAGACTGCTGATTCATGTCTTTGTTGAACTTCCTTATTTATTAGTTGATGTGGCCACTGCGGGCATAAGATCATTATGTTTTATCTATCAATAAATTTTTATCCATGGGGATAGATAAGTCTGTCGAGGTCTATTTGTCCTTGAGAAAGGGAAATATGCAAACAGCAATGAATAACTGATCCATTAGACAGTTAAATAGTTTTTTTTTTCTTGCTGTAGATGTAAAAAAGAGAAAAATAATAAATCTAGATAACCTATCTCTTCGTTTTGAACCCACCTATATATAAAACATTATATGACATATATTCGATCAACTCTAATTAATAAAAGCATCAAGCACTTTAAATAAATTCTCATACACTCACTAAAAATGTTTTTACTTATATATATATATATACATACATATATATGTATAATGGTTAAAATTTAATACCAAAACACTCCTAAATGTCAAAAATAAAAAAGTTCCCAATAAACTATCTTTATATTTTGAACCCACTTGTATATGAAACATAATGTGACTTATATATATTAGATTGACTCTGTTTAGTAAAAACATCAAGCACTTTAAAAAAAATCCTTACACTCATGGTAAAAATGTTTATATATATATATATATATATATATATATGTATAAATAATTATCCTGAAGATCCATTAGGAGAAACCTGGGTCGGTAGTTTCTGGCTCTTTTAGGTATTCTAGTTTTATTCTACTTTGTGCATTGAGCACATATTAGCTTTGTTAACTCTGTCAGTGTTTTTTGCTTTTGGCAAGACATTGCAGTGCTGGTTGATTATTTTCAAGCAACATGGTGTTTTTAGTCTTTTCTTTTTTTATTAATTTTTTCCAGATATTGGTTTGTAATATGTTTCTTTTATTTAGAAATTGCTTTTTCTGTTTTTTTCATGTTGCCAGACTTATAAAAATAGTTATAAAAATGAAATATATATATATATATTTCATTAAGAAAAAACAACAAACTGGTCACATTAGGATTATAAATTTATTTCCATCCTATTATGCGTTTTTGAAAAATCAAAAAACACAAAAAAAAATTAATGGGACTTCTTCAGATCTTATGGATAAAATAAATCAGAATAGACACAGGACAGAAGGTTGGAGGGGATAGAAGAGGGGTGACAAGTTATCTCCTCATTTAGCCCACTTCCGTTTTTTTATTTTAATGTCAGTTAGAATTATAGTAAATTAATTTTTTTTTTAAATTCTAATTATTTGCCAGGAAAATTTAAATGTTCATTCTTGAATAGTTTTCTTGTTCTGATGGAATTACTCCCAACTCTGGTTTAACTGGACCAAATAATATATATATATATATATATATATATAAGTTAGCCAACTGTAGTTGAGGATAACTTGAAGGCTTCCTTTTCAATAGCTACTAAACTGAGATGTAGGAGAGAGCATTACTCCTTTCTCTTGATTGCTCTACTTTACCCTTGATCTCTACCTTATAATACTGAGTGTTTAGCAAGGAGGCATCAAGTACCGTTTTTTGAGTCTTTGGTATGACTCGACCTGGGACTGAACCCCTGTCTCTTGGTCTATTGGCGAAGACTTTACGATGCCAATGGGCCAGTAACATATATATATATATATATATATATATATAATGGTCATGATTTGATACTGAAAGTGTATCTTAATTGCAAAATTTTTACAGTGCTCAATACGTAAAAGTTCAGAGTAATATCAGAAAATATCATTTATAAAACAAATCTCATCATCATAATCGTCACACCTTCAGCAAAGATATCCCTGACCCATCTCTATTGTCCGTTGCTTCTGACAGGTCTTCAGGGCTACATCCCGTATCGGCACAGAGCTGCTATATGTAGGTTCTATCTGGTTGTCCTGCCTTTGCTCATCTATGTGAAGGGGTCCACAGGAGTGCATCACTTATGAGTTCATCCCTACTTCTCCTGCAGTGTCCCGCATGTGTGGTTCATCTAACTTTGATAGTTTTTGTGATGGGTAATAAGTGGTTGTACAGCTGCTGTTTTGGGGAATGCTGCCTCCAGAACTTGTTCAATATTGCTTGCAGCATTCTTGTGTAGTTGCCGTCAAGTTTTTTCTACATACGTTTAGTTAGCACCCATGTAGTGCATCCATACAGCAGAACACAGAAATAATTCCTCTTTGTTTTTCAGTTCTTTCATTGTCAGGTAGATTGGTAATACACCCATCTGGTAATCAAGGACGTGAAATTTCAAGTGGCGAGTTGTTACTCTGCCTTAGATTTTTTATTGAGATAATTGATATACTGTTTCAAGTCTCTTGTTTCTACACATCAGCCTTCATGGGTTAATGGATTCAAATTGATCAAATTTGTATACCAAATACCTTTGGCGTCAATTATTTGATGCCAAAGAAATCCTTGTGGAAAACCAGTAGTGCTATTTAACAATAAAGATAAGGGGTTCATACCTTTCCCAAGGGTATTTGTCCGCAAGTGAATGTACTGGTACAACTGGAATTCAAACTCACTTACTTTAGTGCCACAGTTCTGCACCTGAGTTAATTCACCAAGAGAACTCCTCCTGAAATATTATCAAGTTGTGCTGACAGTAGGGCACCTCGGGTGGTGTAATGGTTAGCATGTTAGACTAGCAAACCTACATGAGTGAGTTTGATTCTCATTGGGTGCCCCATTCATGCAGCCTTGTGCTACATCTAAGCAAAAAGCTTAGTAAATTAAAAGTTGTGCTGACAGCTGATTCTCCTTTACCATCGATGGAATTTGGCAAAGTTAGAATCAGCACTCAGCTGTGTAATAAGCTGAGTCAAATCTCCAACCGAACTCCTGATGATAGTTGGCTGGTTGGTTGGTTTGGGTTTTTGTAGGCTATTTATTGCTGAATCCATTTTTCTACAAATAATCAGTTCTATTTCAAACAATTCAGTTCAGCATGAGTACACAGTTTGTCAAAAACATTTCTATTTCAAGCTATTCAGTTTAGTATCAGTATAGTTTTTGTCCACACACAGTTCAGTTTAGCGTAAGTACAGTTTCAATATCAAAAACATAGTATGCAAATTAGTTCTATTTAACCCATAGATGGGGCTCTCTCAGGTGCTACCACTCAGGGCCAGAGTGGACCTGGGAGTGATGGCAGTGAAAGAGTCCTCCTTGTGCGCATGTGGGCCAGCCCATTCCCTGGTCTGTGATTGTCAGCTGATCTATGAGTGGATATATTTGTGTAAAAAATACCTGCTTTAATTTGGGTTACAGCCTGTTTTATTTTTGTCTGCCAACTGGTTGTTAGTTGAGACCCCTAAGCTGGTAAGTGTTATTATTATTTTACAATCCATTGCTCCTGGTAGGGTCCTTGCTGGTTGGCCCACACTGGCTCATCCATGTTTTGTAGTTTAGAGGAGAACATTGATTACAAGTTCATCCTTTCTTCACTTGTATCAATTTCATCCCGTAATGAAAAATATTGGCGAATATAACAGCTGTCTAGGAGGTTGTCATAGCAATGTAATTGGGAATATGAATCGTTATGACACTTTTAACCTATCAGTGAAAGGATTTGAAAATATAACGATGTTTGCAAAATTTTAACTGAGGATGCAAAAAGAAATTAAGAATTTAAATTCAATTTAATTTTCTACAACTGCAGCCCAACAAAGCCGAGAAAAGATAAGGTTATAAGAATTGATGTTTTTTTTTCCACATCCTACATACTCACCAGATTTAGCCCATGTAGATTTTCTTTTGTTTTAATTGTTGGAACATTTTGTAGGTGGCAGAACTTTCAAAAACAAACAAGTTGAAAACAGTCATTCAAAGTTTTGGGGAGGAAATCCTAAGATTTCCTTAAATATAGAATAAAAAATGCACCTTCCTCTTGGTCTACAGTCTTTGTGCTTTTTTTTTTAAAACTAGGCTCTGTTAGCATCTAGTAGTCATTAGTAGAAATCCCTTTGCAGACAAGGGAGGTAATCTGATTGTAAAAATTCTGTAAATTTGCATCTAATTTCACCAGAGGATCATTTTACTTTTATCATTTTAGAATTTTTCTTTTATATTCAGGAAATGATGGAATTATTTTATTTTCTGTCACTCTCTCTCTCTCTCTTTCTCTCTCTCTCTCTCTATATATATATATATATTATATATATTTAATTCATGGAATTCGGACTGCAAGCCCTGGGTTTCATGGAGTTAGCAAAATTTTGTTAACTGCTTGATGATTTTTGTTTTGTAAAAAACTCCGTGAAACCCAGGGCTTGCAGTTATTCATTATTATTATATAATAGCTCTATCCTAGATATTGAACCCTCTCAATATTATATTCGACACAAACCTACAAAGTGATTTAGTGACAACCAACACTGTTATAATATATATATATATATATATGTATGTGTGTGTGTTTGTTATGACGATGTAAAACTATTTAAATATTGCCATTGTTCTTTACAAATTTTGCTGTTCTTGAGGGAATCCTTACAGCAATGGCTACCAGGTGGTCATTTGTCGTTAGGACAATTGGAAGATAAATTTCTCAGGAAAAATAAAAGACATTAAAAAATGTGTGTTAGATTTATTAAAATAATTTATTACCTGTGAGAAAACAAAAAAAACATATGCTTAAATTTCTTGGGTTATAATTTAAAAAAGAAACAAAAAATAACTCCAAAGCCTTAGCATGTAAATGTTTTGATTTTTTTTTTATTACCTTGCACGGTCTGATTCTAGAAATTACTTCCTTCGGCTATTAGAGCAGGTATCAAGACATATCTCTGCTCTTTCTCATTGAATAGATTGGGGAGGTTCTGAATGAGAGACGGACCCTCGGGTAACAGGCTTCAATTATTAGATTTCAGTTCTTTTACGCTCAACAGACAGAGAGGTCTGAATCTAACTTTAATTCTTAAAAGAAACAAAAATACCAATTCTGTCAAAGAACTTTGAGTCAACCATAGAGTGATACAATAATTTTTTTGGCTAACATATATATATATATATATATATATAATCGGGGGCATTTACTGGTTTAATCTGATGAAGCACTGTTAATTTTTTAGAGCATTGATTTATATCAATGCTTTTTAACAGGATAGAAATAAATTTATTATTTTAATGTGACCGATTGTTGATATTTTAAGAGACTATATATATATATATATATATGAACCAAGTAGGAAATCGAAGTGGTAGGAGTATCCAATATGAGTGCTCAATACTAACGGCTATTGATGTATAATTAATTTGGGATAAATGATGCATGAACACTACAAATACATATTCATACATAGTTAAATACACATGGTACAAACGTTTTATTAACTTCTGCTTTCGGTTCTTCGACACGAGGAGAGAGACACAATTCCTACCATGCTGACTGTACTATCTGACCCCACACACACGTGGTACATCTTGTGGTGTTTAAGATCTCTGTCAGTAGAAATCTGCAAAACTCCAACTACATGCCTCAGCAGTAGTGGACTCAATTCTCTATGCCCTAATGGCAGAGACTCAATTGTCTACCAGCATTGCCCAATCTCAAATCCTAAAATTCTCAACACCATGGTCGGACCCCAATTTCTCAACACCATGGTCGGACCTCAACTTCTCAACACCATGGTCAGACCTCAACTGAATCTTTTTCAAAATCTTCCAAATTCTCAACCAATCTCTTCTGGGCGTGATGTTATCCACACTCCAGCCCTATTTATGATTGTCATATCCTTTGCATGCGAGTGTAAACTACACCAATTGACTACACACCTGAACTCTTAACCCGAATAGTTCAAAACCCAACCAAACTGAATGATAATATATTATTAATGAAAAATGATTAAAATGAAAAAATCATTCATTATCTATATAACATAAACCTCCTATGACCCCATTCAGCGTGGGGTTTTATAGTGTTACCTATTTTTCTAGATAAAAAAAACTGGGTAATTTGCTCCGGTCAAAATAAAGCAAAAAAAAAAAATATATCAAAGTTATCCCCGCTGAGGGATAGAAAGTGAGTTGTCTCCCATGGGCTGTGCATTATGGGATTGTGCAGACATGCAAGACAAGAAGAGACTTGGAATCGACCATGATACATGGTAGATGCACATTTTGACTGGTGCACACAAAACAGCTTCTTTTCCTGTTCAATAGACATGTCTCTGCCTGTGTTCAAATAAACTTAATTGTTTTGTTATACACCACTGTCTCTTTTCAGTTTGGTTTACAAATTTTCTTTGCATGTAAAAACGTAGCTGAATCCAAATTTTCAAGTATTTATGCCAAAGTTATAAAAAACTGGGGGAAAAAACGAGTTTAGAAGAGAGTAGTTTTTCATGATCAGCGACAGCTATGTAGATCAGCCCCTTGATATAATCTTCCATCATGTTTTGAATATTTCATTTCCCAGACGTTATAAATAAGTGTATGGTTGTAAGGAAAGGACAAAACACAAAGTTACAAATCAAACAAGAAGACAAGTGAAAAATTTAACAATTATATTAAAAAACAAGAAACAAAAGGTTCAAACAATTGTGTTAGTGAATATAGTAATGTCTGTGAATTTGAGAAGAAAATGTTCATCGTTGCATTGATAGGAAAGAGATAATTTTAGGAAATTTGATGTTTTAAATGGTAGTGAAAATCGAGACGTAAAACGTTCCAATATTTGCGTTGGTAGGGGTGAGTCGTAGACTTACGCGATCAACTAAAGTATATGTCGATAGGGAAGGAGAAACGTCAGTGTTGAAAAGTTGGAATGTAGTTAGGGTGGTGATTCTCGGGTCATGCAGCTTCCATCAAAGGACTGTAGTTAGAAATTTCAGATGAGTTTGTGTGATGTTAAATGCTGGAGGCGTAGTGGTCGATGTTCTCTTGAGGTCTTGAAGCTGACAGACTTTGGAAATTTCGTTGACCATTTCATAGTTGCGTTTGGGTTGAATCAGCTCCAAAAAACTTTGGGAGAGGGAAACTTGCTGATTGGGTTAAAAAAAAACGGATTTTTTAAATTATAAATACAAAGTTACATTTCAACCGGATGGATGCACAGAGCCTACCTGCACAGCGATGTGTTTTATTCATTTTGGTTTCAGCCGTCATCTAGAAAATATCCGGCTTTTGCAATGTATGTTTGTGATGTTTTATTTGTTTGTTTATTTATTGTTCTTGCTTTTGAGTTAGTTTGAAATGTATTAGTGAATCATAAAGCATTTCTGTATATCATCATATTTACTAACCCCTCTGCTCGGGCAGGATATGACACAAGGTCAATTTTTAAGCAGAGTTTAACAGGTTTGAATTCAGAGTATTCCTTCTCCTAGACTAGTTGCCTCACCTAGTCTGTCCTACTATTTACCCATAGCTGGAGGGAGAATAATTGGATTCATACCTTTCCCAAGGGTATTAGTGCTATGGGAAATGCAATCAGTCTCGTCCAGGATATGAACTCATGTCGCCGTGTTCATTTCCTATGATGATAACCATTACACCAAGGGCATTGCTGTATATTATATAGATCACAAAAGCAAAGTTTAAAGAGAAAAATTTTTTTTTCATTTACTTTAAGCACAAACGATTGAAGAATTACACTTTCTGATGTCGAACAAGAAAAAGTAATACACTTTGCACAGTTATTAAATCCTATCTATTTGGGGTGCTGATAGAACCCTAAATGGGGACCACCATGCAGGGTTACAGTGATCCTAGGTTTCATAAAAATAAAAGGTGACTTCATACACCCCAGATCCTCAAAACTGAAGCCCTGTTATTGGATACTGTTTAATGTTGTATCCAGGATTCTTCTATAATATTCTAGTTATAAAATACACTTACATGTCCCAACATGGCCAACTAGTAAATACAGCCCGGCATGTTACATTACTAGGCTGAATTCTAACAGGCCGAAGTAATTTTCAATCGCATCTACAGTTTATAGACACTGTTTGGTAAATTTGTTAATGCATAATTAATTGCATTTAAATGTTGAATTTTTAAAGTTTTTTCATTAATATTTTATTCAACAAAAATGATTAAAAAATATACAGGATGTAAACAAATGTAAACAAGATCAGTACTTATACTAAACTGAATTAGCTGAATTAGAACTGTTTGAATAAATTGAATGGCTTGAAAAATAGAAATGTTTTTGACAATTAAACTGTGTACTCATGCTGAACTGAATTGTTTGAAGTAGAACTGATTATTTGTAAAAAAAAAATGGATTTGGTGTTAAATAACCTACAAAGGTTGATATACCATAAAACCCAACCAACCAACTTGAAATGCTTTGATCATGTGATATGTAAGTAAGTTAGCGACTGTAGTTGAGGGCGACTTGAAGGCTCCCTTTTCAACAGTAGGGGAGGGCGCCACTTTCGATGAGTAGGGGAGGGCGCTCCCTTTTCGATGAGTAGGGGAGGGCGCCACTCCTTTCCCTGGATTGCTCCACTTTACCCTTGATATGTACCTTATAATGCTGAGTGTTAAGCAAGGAGGTATCAAGTACCATTTTTTTAAGTCTTTAGTATGACTCGACCAGGGATTGAACTCCGGTCTCCTGGATCATTGGCAAACACTCTACCCACTAGGCCAATGAGCCGGTTTAATATGTACATTGCACATACCAAAAATGTTGTAAAATTTTTGACTGACCTAAAACTTTGATTAACTCCTGAATATTGGATAAAACAATCACTTTGTTATATTGAGATCCTCAAGCTGAGATTATGGGAAGACGTGAGAATTATCTCCCTTGTTTTAGATTGCATAAATTAAAAGTCAATCACATTTTCTTTGAAATGCAAATGAGACCATGACCATTGGACTGACATATGTTACTCAGATTTTACCCACGTATTTCAACTACCAATATTCTAGAGACCTCCACAGTTAAAAGTAATGGGGTGATCCCATCTTGAAGAGGAGAATGTGTTCACAAATAAAAACTGGCTCTAGGGATCTTTTGGGTTGATTATTAAAAAGTTCTGAAGCATGGAATGATCAGATGTTGAAAAGCAGGCTTCTCTTCTTATCTGATGGAATGTCCATGGCATTATGGCTAAAAATACGAGCTTCAGGGTGTCTCAAAATAGATGCAACCCATTAATATGATAATGATTTATTGTTGTGACAAATGCTATGGCAGTCATTTGGAACACATCCTGTAAAAAATGCATCCTTTGAGCTAGAGTCATCAAATCCATGTTTTTTTCAAATTATTATATCAGCTTCCAGGACATGCAATCTTTTTTTGAGAGTCTTGTCTTAATAATAAATCATTATCATATTAATGGGTTATATCTATTTTGAGACAATTTTGAATGATTTTTTTTCCAAATAAGTAGTGTCACAAAATATTTTTTCCTCTCTTATCCAAGGCATTGTGATCAAGGATTAATAGTTGTCATAGAATACTATTTTTTGTTTCAGATTTCAAAATAGTATGCTATGACAACTATTAATCCTTGATCACAATAATAATAACACTTACCCATCCAGGGGTCAAAACTGGACGCTAGTTGGGACACCTGGGTTGGTAACTGTTATCATTGTTATTTTTCATATAAGATCAATGACTGTGCCGTTCTTTGAGGCCTGGCTTATTATGTGGTAATAACCTCCACAAGCAATGCCCGACTCTTGCACCCTGATCCTCCAACATCTTCCAGTAATGCCACACCCACAGCAATTGAACCCCCCAAAGATGTCACATATACACCAACACACCTTCAGTTGTGGAAAATTCTCCAAGCTCTGTCCAGGTTGTTACCTCAAAGATCGGCACAGCCCTCATACAACCCAGTCTACATGCAGCGGGGGTGAGCAGAGGGAAGATGTAGAAGTCACTGCTCTAATGAGCAGAACTCCAACAATAATAATAAGACTTACTAGCCCAAGGGTCCCAACTAGTGTCCAGTTTGTAGACAAAAATAAAATGGGCTGCACCATTACTAAAATAAGCTGATATATATATATATATATGTAAAGTTAACTTAAATCGCAAGTCAGAAAACTTCTACTAAAGTTTCACCTTATCGGATCATCAGAAAGTCTAACCCCAACTAATGGTAAAGGAGAAAACGCTGTCTTATATTCACCAAAAACCCACCAAGCTTAGAATTTACATAACAAAAATAAATAAATAAATAAAATAAAATAATCTTACTTTTACTTAAAACCTTACTTTTATTAAAAAAAAAAAAAGTCTCTGAAACCTATCCCTAATTATAGAGCAACCATGCTCTTTTGTGTCTACAACTATTTAACACCTCCGATCTTTGTTCCTGGTGGGTTTTTTTCTTTTTTTTCTGGTACCGTGAATGCTGGTAGATATTAGATTAGTAAATATATATATATATATGTATATATATACCAATATCTCCATTCCTTGGCCAGCTACCAATCACTGAGTAGGGAATGGACTTTACATGTGTGCAATCGAATGCCCCAGTGACCATAAAATCTCTCATTCCACAGAGTTCAGGACCTCTCTTCAAGACATAACTCCACTTGTTATGCGACTGAGTGCTAACTTTATAATTACCAAACTCAAAGATTCGACAGTATTTAACTGTTACCAAAAAAGACATCTTGCAAAAAGCATTTAAAGGTTATTAAATTTTTTTTTTCATATCTTTTATGTCATATATATTAATTGAAGTTATTAAGTGAAAGGTTAAATTCTAGATTTTCTTGTAAATGTCCAAAAGGTTTAATGAGTGTAACCTTATTAGTCACAAATTTCAACGAGGTCTTTCCCAACCCATTCCTACACTAAAGATGGGAGATCAGAAAATGCATAATTGTTAATGACGAGAATAGAAATGGCCAATCAAATTTGAATTTCTGCTGAGGCTGTTTATGCTTTGGTTTGGTTTTGTTTCGTTATTTAATGGCATATCAATCTTTTTGGGTTATTTAATGCTGAATTTATCCTTGTACAAGAACAGCAGTAATACTGTTTTACCCACAACTTGAGAGGTGAAGGGGTTCAAACCTTTCCAAAGGTTATTTGTCAGAAAAGGAACACAATAATATGACTGGAGTTCTAACTTGCTTACTACTATGTGAAGTCCTGCACATTATCCAATACACTACAAAGACTCCAATTATGTTTACTTAGAATTATTGCTCTTAGAAAGGCCCACTTCTCTTTGCGTTCTCCTGACACAATCCCTTTCAAGTAAAAAATAAAGATCACCATTATTTTTCTTACGGAATCAGTGTGGACACAGGATATAGCCTGGAAGACCTACTGGAAGCGATGGACGAGTAGTGAGGGAGAGTCTGGGAAATCCATACTAGAGGCATGACATGATGATGATGACTTGTTATAGAATAATGTGCCAATTTTATCAGTTAGGAAACGTTTTTATATTCTTATAATACGTCTTATATGTATTAAGTGTCTTGTATGTGTAAATGAATCTATTTTGTCTTCTCTTCCATTTGTTCAGTGTTAGTATATCAATGGATATACAAATTGTGACACTATAGATAGTTGTATACAGACTAGCTCTATATGGGTCGGGTCGGTGTGAGTGCTTGGGTGTGCGTATGTTTTTTTTTTTATTTTAAGTATTCTTTTAGAAATTCACAAAAAAAATTTTTTTCAGCTTATTTTGATTGGAAGCAAAATTAGAGAACTCGCTATTGAGAAAAGCATGCGAGGTCCCAGAGGGAGTACTTTGCAGAGGACTAAGGAACTATAAAGCAGATGCTCGTGATCCCATAAGTGGTTTGTTTTTGTAGAGTCTTCTGAAAAATGAAAGGGGTAATGAGATGAATATGTGAGGTCCCATGGGGAGTGCTTTGAAAAGGAGTAAGGCACTTTTAGGTTCTTTCTTGCTTTTTTTTTTCTCTGTAAATATCAAATAGTTGAATTCTTTTAGGACATACCTTGTTGATTTAGCAGATATCAAGTATGACAAGCGAACAGCTCTTTCTCTCTCTCTCTCTCTCTCTCTCTCTGGTAACTTCTATTGACTTGATTTCCCATCTGTCTTTATCAGCATCTTTTTTATTGTATCCAACTAGGGAGATGCGACATGTGACATCAGCCTGATTTCCCATGTGATCGAGGAATTAAACATAGATGCTTGTACCAGGAAAGGTCATTCTCTATTCTATACTCATTACAAAAGCTACAAACCATTGTTTTCTCTGTAAGTGAATTACATCACATGAACCATCATTTTCATGATTGTATGTTCTTCATGACATTACTTACGTAGAAGCAGTCTCTCAAGAAGTTGGTCCAGTAGATTGGGGCTGTAGAATACACTGACTGCATCTCTGTAGAGGGGTAACACTACCCTCCCAACGAGTGTCCTGGATATGACACTAAACAATCTGATGGTGAGGCTCCATTAATGCTGTAGCTTTAGGGAATGCTGAGTTCTCATTCACTGGCATCACTCCCAGGTCCACTCTTGCCTAAAGTGATAGCACCTGATAGGATCCTATCTATGGGTCAAATAGAAACGTTTGATATTTAAACTGAGTGCAAAAAAATGAGTAATGCTAAAATGAATTGCTTGAATTAGAACTGTTTTTACATTTAACTGTGTATAAACAAAAATCTGTGTATTATGCTATGCTGAATTGTTTGAAATAGAACTGTTTGATCATTTAACTGTGTGTAAACAAATGACTGATATTTAATTGAATTATTAGTGATACATAGCAATACTTGGAACCATTTAACTTTGTTGACATGCTAAATTGAATTGTTTGAAATAGAACTGTTTGATTATTTAACTGTGTGTAAACAAATGACTGATTTTTAATTGAATTCCTCGTGATACATAGCAATACTTGAAAACATTTAACTATGTGCAAACAAATGATTAATAGGAAATAGAATTATTCGTATTAAATAGAAATAAGTAAAACCACTTAACTGGGTGCAAAAAAAAATGACCGACATTCAGTTGAATTGTTAGTGATACAGAGCAATACTTGAAAACATTTAACTGTGTGCAAACAAATATTTAATCATAAATAGAATTATTCATATTAGATAAAAATAAGTGAACACATTTAACTGTGAGCAAAAAAAAGTGAACTCAGGCTTGTTTAAAAATATTATCGACAAAATGTGTTCAGAAATCATATATGCAATATATATGTATAAAAAGGATTTGGCATTAAATAACCTACAATGGTTGATATGCCATAAAACCAACCCAAACCCAATGATATATATTTAATATACATGTATAAAGAGAATTTGGCATTAAATAACCTACAAGGGTTGATATGCCATAAAACCAAACCAGACCAAATCATATATATCCAATATATATGTATAAAAAGGATTTGGCATTAAA
This sequence comes from Sepioteuthis lessoniana, assembly GCA_963585895.1. NCBI lineage: Eukaryota > Metazoa > Mollusca > Cephalopoda > Myopsida > Loliginidae > Sepioteuthis > Sepioteuthis lessoniana. The sequence goes on from OY757925.1 coordinate 12,409,704, forward strand.
TAACCTACAAAGGTTGATATGCCAGAAAATCCAACCAGACCAAATCCTATATATTTAATATATATGTATAAAGAGGATTGGGCATTAAATAACCTACAATGGTTGATATGCCAGAAAACCCAACCAGACCAAGTCCTATATATTTAATATATATGTAGAAAGAGGATTTGGCATTCAATAACCTACAATGGTTGATATGCCAGAAAACCCAACCCAACCAAACCAAATCATACATATTTAATATATATGTATATAAAGGATTTGGCATTAAATAACCTATAATGGTTGATATGCCAGAAAACCCAACCAAACCAAATCATATATATTTAATATATATGTATGAAAAGGATTTGGCATTAAATAACCTACAAGGGTTGATATGCCATAAAACCCAACCAAACAAAATCATATTTATTTAATATATATGTAAAAAGAGGTTTTAGCATTAAATAACTTATAAGGGTTGATATGCCATAAAACCCAACCAAACCAAATCATACATATTTAATATATATGTATAAAAAGGATTTGGTATTAAATAACCTACAAGGGTTGATATCCCAGAAAACTAAACCAAACCAAACCATTTAAGAAGTACCCATCTAGAAGAAAAATATTTGTGAATGTGTGATGAGACTTGAGCATGGAGAGATGAAAGATTTTAACGCAAACTACATTAACCGGCTCATTAGCCTAGTGGTCCGGGAGGCCAGGGTTCAATCCCAGGTCGAGTCATACCAAAGACTTAAAAAATGGTACTTGATACCACCTTGCTTGACACTCAGCAATATAAAGTGCATATTAAGGGTAAAGTGGAGCAGTCCAGGGAAAGGTGTAGTGCCCTCCCCTACACCTCAGTATAGGAGCTATTTATATATGTTTGTATGGTAATGCAAGGGAGATAAAAGAAGAGAGAGTGGATGTGGAAAAACTGATTGATCAGGAATATGATGTCAAATGTTGTAAAGCAGCAGGTGGAAGTAATGACAAAAAACAACTATTGAATTAACAATTGCTGAACACTTAGGGTTTTAAGGTATGTAATAAGGTCAAGTGGAACAATCCCAGGAAAGGAGTAGTGCCCTCGCCTATAACTCATTGTTCACCAACTTTACTTTATATGCATATAGACAACTTTGCGAAAAAGAACTGGCAAAATACAAAAATCAGTGATTATTAATTGTTTTGATGGCATTGTACAAGTATTTTTTGTCAGTTTTGGGTGCCTTCCTGCTTGCTACTCAAAAAGTTTGCTTTTTGGCTACATGAGCAGCTCACCACTAAATCCATACAGCAACCTTGAATGTCCTACCTAGCAGTCTATTTTTGACCATGAAGAAGAGGGTCTTGAATCATGACTGAATTTGACTTTGAGTGTAACAATAGCCTCAAAGAATATGGCTCTTTATATATCATATTATAATAGGGATTGAGAATCTGAAGCCTTAAGATTGCGTGGGACCTTTTAAACTATTAAGTGCCACCTTCCACAGCTTTGTAGGAAGACTGATTAAAATTTGACACGTTAGAACCTGATAACCTTATGTTTTCTCGAAGAAAGCAAACCCACAAAAAAAACACTAAAAGATTATTAAAGTTTTTTCGTTTCTTTTATGTCGTATATATTAATTAAAGTTATTAAGAGAAAGGTTAAATTTTAGATTTTCTCATAAACATCCTAAGAATTTTAATGAGTGTCACCTTATTAGTTACAAATTTCAACGTAGTCTTTACGCATGAACAGATTTCCATATCTGTTATGACATTTTTTATAAAAGATCAAAAAGAACATAATTTTTATGAAGAGAAATAGAATTAGCCTTCCAATGCACTTGGAAAGGCATGAATCCACTTCTCCCTACATTCTCTCTATAAATGTGCTTGCCATTATTAATGCACTTGCAAAAAGCATGTATCTACTTTCCTTGCATTTTATATAGGTCTTCTGAGCAATAATAACCGTGTAAAAGGCATAAACTCACTTCTCCCTGCATTCTGCATTTGCTTACCATTATTGCCTTTATGAATGCACATTTCCGTGCCATAGATGTATAAAATGATTACATAATCAGTGAGGAGAACAGAATTTGGAAACTAAGTTCAAATTTTAACTGAGGTTGTCTGTGTTTGATTACCAGTAATTCTCTTCGGAAACTAAGTAATTCTCTTCGGAAACTAAGTTCAAATTTTAACTGAGGTTGCCTGTGTTTAATTACCAGTAATTCTCTTCGGAAAGGCATGAATCTACTTCATTCTGATATTAAATGAAGGTTTAAGATGGTAATCATGAAGTATACAAGACCATTCAGTTAATCTAAAGTCAGTATTGCCTCTAGAGCTTCTGTACTTATCCGTTCCTTGTAATAGACCATAATAATCATATATGAATAGCTTGCCCAGTCAGCTGGGGCTGTAGAATACACACCAACTGCATCTCTGCAGAGGGGAAAGATTCCCCTAATGAGTGGCCCTGTCGGCTGGGGCTGTAGAATACACTGACTGCACCTTTGCAGAGGGGCAACCCCACCAATGAGTGTCCTGAATATGACACTAAACAATCTGATGGTGAGGTTCCAGTAATGATGGAACTTTAGGTAATGTAGAGTACCTCTCCATTGCCATTGCTCCCAGGTCCACTGTGGCCCAGAGTAGTAAAACCTGATAGGGTCCTATCTATGGGTCAAATAGAGCTAAACTGTGTACTTGTACTAAATTGAACTGTTTGAAATAGAACTGTTTTTGACATTGAAACTGTACTTATGCTAAAATGAATTGTTTGAATTAGAACTGTTTGACTAAATTGAAATAGAAATGTTTTTGATAATTAAATTGCGTACTTATGCTAAAGTGAATTGCTTGAAATAGAACTGATTATTTGTATAAAAGTGGATTTGGCATTAAATAACCTACAAAGATTGATATGCCATAAAACCCAAACAAACAAACAAACCAAAAATATATAAATAGCTTATATATTTGCATGTTGATAGAAAATAACACACATAGATTTGAACAGAATGTATATTGGTAGATAGAGGGATGGATGAAAAAAGATTACGTGTTTTAACTTGAAGATCGGTAAACACAGATAAAGGCAGGCGAGTTAATATCTAGTATTATTAAAAGAAGTGCGTAGATGTGAGCAGACTGGGATAGATAGAAAAATAATAACACAGATATAGATGTAAATGAATTGATAGATGTGTGCACGTGTGTGTGTATATATATATATATATATATATATATATATATATAAGATATTATTCAATCCAGTAAATCTGGAGTTGGGAATAATTCTAATCAGAACCAATGAAATGTTCAAAAATAGAATATTGAATTTAAGTAATCTTGATAAAGAACTCAATGTAAATAAAATCCACAGATGGCCCAGTTGGCTGAGGCTGTTGAATACACTGACTGCACCTCTGCAGACGGGTAAGACCACCCCCAATGAGTGTCCTGGATAAATCTAATGGTGAGGTTCCAGAAATGCTGGGGCTTTGGGGAATGCGGAGTACCCCTTCATTGCCATTGCTCCCAAGTCCACTCTGGCCCGGTGTGGTAACATCTGATAGGGCCCTATCTATGGGTTAAATAGAACTAACGGCATCCTTATGCTAAACTGAATTGTTTGACTAAACTGAATAGCTTGAAATAGAAAAGTTTTTTGATAATTAAACTGTGTACTTACATTTAAATTACGTGCTTATGCTAAACTGAATTATTTAAAATGGAACTGTTTTTTGACATTGAAACTGTACTTACACTAAACTGATTTGTTTAATATAGAACTGTTTTGACATTTAATTGTGTGTAAACAAAATCTGAACTTATACTAAACTGAATTAACTGAATTAGAACTGTTTGACTAAACTGAATATTTTGAAATAGAATTGTTTTTCACAATTAAACTCTATCTACATTTAAACTCCATACTAATGCTAAACTGAATTGTTTGAAATAGAACTATTTTCATGAAAATGGACTTGGCATTAGATAACCTACAAAGGTTGATATGCCATAAAACTAACCAACCAAAATCCAACTAACCAACCAAAATCCACAGAGCAAATAATTTTCTCTTAAAAAACCAACAGAAGAGAATATATATATATATATTCATATTTGAAATATATTTGTGTATGTAGTTGGGCAGGAGTTCTTCCTTTAAGCATGTTTGATTAATAATAAATATACATTTTGTCTATATGATTTTATTCAGATTCTGTCAAGTTTCCTGATAAGTGTCTTGGTTTCAGGTTGGAATCGGTAGATGAATTTTAGGTATTTTATAACATTACAAAATTATATAAATGGAAGGTTTGATAAAACTGAGACACTGAAGACATCAAATGAATTCAAAACAGAACACTATCAACAGAAATAGAATATTATCAAGAAAAATAGAATTTTAAAAACACTCTTTACACAACCTCTGGTGATGGCCTAGGAAAGGTCTGAAAGCGTTCAGGACTATTTTGGTAAATTCATCTACCAATTCCAACCTGAAACGAAGACACTTATCAGTAAACTTGAAAGGATCTTAATAAAATTATGTAGATAAAATGTTTTTATCATTTAGCTTGGTTTCTTTGTTTTAATGCCATTAAACAAAAGAAAACAACCAACCAACCTGGGTTTCATGCATTTTGCAATCAGACAGAGTGAAGATATAAAAAAAAAAAATTAATATGGATAAATTTTGTTCAAAAATTAGGTTTGGTTTCTTTGTTTTATGGCATATCAACCTTTGTAGGTTATTTAATGCCAATGCCTTTCTCCTTGAAGAACAGTAGTAGTACTATTTAACCCATAGCTGGGAGGATAAGGAGGTTCATACCTTTCCCAAGGGTATTTGCCCGAATGTGGATGTAGTAGCGCAACTGGAGTAAGAACTCACTTACTACGATTCCACTCTCCATCACTTTAATCATTATACCATGAGGACACCTCCTTTATTATTTAATCAAACATGCATATATATTTATGTGTGTGTTATATAATTACGGAAGGATTTTTTTATATTATCAATTTTCGTTTTGTATATCTTATCTTTCGGTTTAGTTAGGCTGAGAACCTTTCGGATGAGTGCATGGGTTTGTTAGGTGCACACATTGAGTGCAGGTGTTCACGCATGCGCGGGAAGGATGTGACAATCACAGATGTCACTATAAAAACCCCAGATAGGAAATGAATCTGGGGATGTGAATGACGTCATGCCCGGAAGCGATGGGCTGAGGATTTGGAATTTGAAAAAAGTTGAGATTTGGACTTAGATGGGGGGGGAGTTGATTTTTGGAGTTCACCGAGGCCAGACCTGTAGTTTGCGGCGGGGTCAGATGGAAAAGTCAGTATAGAAAGAAATTGTGTCTCTCTCTCATATCTAAAAACCTTAAACTCAAAAAGGTAATAAAAAGTTTCGTACCTGAACCCCCCAAAAAAAGAGTTGTAAGTGTTTCATGTTTTTTTGATTTTTATGTTTATGAACATTTGTGAACGTTTTTCGTATCCGTATGAATATGTCTATTTCACGTGTTTGTATCTTGGGGTATATTTTTGGATGTGAATATATTACATGTGTGTGGATTGTGATAGATATGAAGTAATTCAGATAGATATTATTAAGCAGATATATATGATCAGACTGAGATCGATGAATATGAGCGCTCTGAAAGAGATGGAGGATTCCCAGTGTTGTAATGGCTAAAGTGCTGGACTCTGAACTTGAAGTGAGTTCAAACTCTATTCATATTATTACATTCACTTTTGGACTAATACCCATAAAAAAGGTGTGAACCCCCTTGTCCTCTCAGCTATTGATTAAATAGTATCACTGCTACTTTTCTATAAGGAGGGCTTTGGCATTAAATGACCCACAAAGAGCATATTTAACAACCCCTCCACTCGGGCAGGATATGACACAATGTCATTTTTTTAAGTGGAGTTTAACAGGTTTGAATTCAGAGTTTACCTTTTCCTAGACTAGTTGCCTCACCAAGGCTGAAGAACCTATTCTGCCCTACTATTTACCCATAGCTGGAGGGAGAATTATTGGATTCATACCTTTCCAAACGGTATTAGTGCAATGCGAAATGCAATTAGTCTCGTCGAGGATTTGAACTCGTGTCGCCGTGTCCATTTCCTACAACGATAACCATTACACCACGGGCACCCACAAAGAGTGATATGTCATTAAACAAAGAAATGAAGCAGAGATAGATACATAGAAATGAACACACTGAGATAGCTAGTTATATAGATAGATAGGAAGAAATTGAGATAGATATGAACAGAGATAGGTAGATAGATAGATAGATTGATAGTGACATAGATAGATAGATAGATAGATAGATTTGAACAAACCAAGATAGATAGACTCATCTCAACTGAGACCAGATTCGAGAGATTTATGTGTGAATATGTATGTAAAGTCATATTTGTTCTTTCCCACCCCCAGCTGATCCCCGTCAAATTTGTCATATATTTGACTTGTTATATTCTTGGTAAAACTAGCAAATAGAATGATAATGGTCTGAATCCATTAGCCTGCTCCGGTGGTCACCCCCCGAATGAATGTATTTATCCTACCCACCGCTGCATTAAGCAGTGGACTGTAATATGTATGGGAGGATTTCTATGTTGGACATTAGCCAGTGTTATCATAAGAAAATATCCTTCAGCGGTATGTCTTTCAAATCATTCCATTAGCACTGAGTGTCTGCAGTTATTTAAATAGCCTTTTTTTTCTTGTGAGCAGGAACCAAGGTGTGTATTTGTAGTCACTAGCTAAACTGTCAGTTTCCTTCTGTTGAAAGAAGTTCTAGTCTTTGAGAATCTTCCTTTCTACCAATGGTCTTCTTCCTTGAAGCCATTAACCTTTTGGTCAAGGTGCCGACCCTTTTGGATAATCAGATTGATATGACCACCTGCTTCCTGGTTTTGAAGTACCATAGCTAATAATGGTCTGCAAATTCTGAACTTCTCTTATCAAGGCTTCTGACTAAATTTTGGCCAATATGGGCACCTTCTTCGCAGAGGCAGTGGCTGGTATAATTTCACATGTCCGAAGATGAATGGTTTTTGCATCTTGGCATTTAATATTTTTTTGAATTATTTTGTTTTAATTAGATAATCTTTTATTTTCTATCTGACCAGTTAGTATTTTGAAAGTTAGTAATATGTGAATAAAACAAAAACATACTTAGATAGATTATGGATTTTGCCATCTTTTCGTTTAATTTCATCTTCTCTGTTTTAATATGACGAACTTTTATTTTCTATTGCTTTTTATATGAAGGTTTGGTTTCTTTGTTTAATGGCATGTCCACCTTTGTGGGTTATCTAATTCCAAAGCTGTCCTTGTAGAACAACAGCAGTGATATTATTTAATCCATAGCTGGGGAGATAAGGTGGTTCATGCCTTTCACAAGGGTATTAGTTCATAAGTGAATGTCATAGCACAATTGAATTTCAAACTCTCTTACTTAAAATTCATAGTACAGCATTTTAGCCATTAAACCATCGCGACTCCCTCTTTTATATTAAGATGTGTTGGGCTTTGACATATTTAGTACAATATGATGCACTAATTCAGAAAAAAAAGACCTCATCAGCTGATAGTGTTTAAAATTGCATGGAAGCAACGACTTATCTCTCTACTTCAAGCCAGTGAGTGCGCGCACTCCCACACGCGCATGTGTGCGCGTTTAAATATATCTTTATCACTAAATGCAGTGTAGTTGAGTACAGTACCAAATGGGAAACATTTGTTTTAGGCCTGTCACCCATCAGGGAATAGCATGCTTATTATAAAGAAATCACTATTCAGCTTCCTAAATGTTACTAAGCAGGTTTTAATAGACATCTAGACGAGATCTTAAAATAGATAGATTTTACATAGACTGATTAACAGATAAAAGAAATTATATTCTCATATAAATAGCTAATATATTTGCATGTTGATAGATAATTACACAGATAGAAAGATAAATAAGCTGAGATCAATAAATAGATAGTAGATATGAACCTAATAAGATAGATAAGAATCTAGATAGAGTGATAGACAGTTGAAATAATATTTCTTGTTTTGACTTGAAGATAAAAAAATGAAGACTGGCTAATTAGTATTTAGAAAGCAAGTGATATGAGAATAAAACTGGAAAAATAGATATGAGGTAAATAAAATTAATGAATAGACTGAGATTAATAGATAGGTAGATATAAACTAATGGAGATGAAACAGATATATCTCAATAAAGAATGGAATTGATAGATTATCTCAACAGAGACTGATATGGATAGATAGGTCTCAAGAAAGACAGAAATTGATAGATAGATCTCAACAGAGACAGAAATTGATAGATAGATCTCAACAGAGACAGAAATTGATAGATAGATCTCAACTGAGACAGAAATTGATAGATAGATCTCAACAGAGACAGAAATTGATAGATAGATCTCAATAGAGACAGAAATTGATAGATAGATCTAAATAGAGACAGAAATTAATAGATCTCAACAAAGACAGAAATTGATAGATAGATCTCAACAGAGACAGAAATTGATAGATAGATCTCAACAGAGACAGAAATTGATAGATAGATCTCAACAGAGACAGAAATTGATAGATAGATCTCAATAGAGACAGAAATTGATAGATAGATCTAAATAGAGACAGAAATTAATAGATCTCAACAAAGACAGAAATTGATAGATAGATCTCAACTGAGACAGAAATTGATAGATAGATCTCAACTGAGACAGAAATTGATAGATAGATCTCAACTGAGACAGAAATTGATAGATAGATCTCAACAGAGACAGAAATTGATTGATAGATAGACCTCAACAAAGACAGAAACTGATAGATAAATCTCAACTGAGACGGAAATTGATAGATAGATCTCAATAGAGACAGAAATTGATAGATAGACCTCAACAAAGACAGAAACTGATAGATAAATCTCAACTGAGACGGAAATTGATAGATAGATCTCAACAGAGACAGAAATTGATAGATAGATCTCAATAGAGACAGAAATTGATAGATAGATCTCAATAGAGACAGAAATTGATAGATAGATCTCAATAGAGACAGAAATTGATAGATAGATCTCAAGAAAGACAGAAATTGATAGATAGATCTCAATAGAGACAGAAATTGATAGATAGATCTCAAGAAAGACAGAAATTGATAGATAGATCTCAACAGAGACAGAAATTGATCGATAGAGCTCAACAGAGACAGAAATTGATAGATAGATCTCAATAGAGACAGAAATTGATAGATAGATCTCAATAGAGACAGAAATTGATAGATAGATCTCAACAAAGACAGAAATTGATAGATAGATCTCAATAGAGACAGAAACTGATAGATAAATCTCTGTCTATACATATTTATTAACACATATATTTATGTTAAAATCAATGGATTTAATTTGATATTTCAGAGAACCTTTGTAAAAGTTTGTTCAATTCAGAAATTTCCCTCTGTAGGTCTTAATTTTTGTTTTATTTTTGAAAGCAAAAATAGAAACTTTTTAAAAAATAATTTAATAAAATTGCAGTGTCTCTTGAATAAATGAAAAATTGAATCATTCTTGCAACTATTCAACTTGACATTTTCCAACCAGGAAATAAACGTGTAGAATAAAATAATGCAATGATATTCTATTGTTAAAAGACTGAATGGCTATTTCAAAACTTTAGTCACTTCATAAGAGGAACAATGGTGGAAAAACTCAACAGGAATCCATTGACAGACAAAAAAATTGAAACGCCCTGAAAATGTGTTTCAGTTTATTCAAAATTCAGCTTACAGGTAAGAAACCTGAGGAGGTACTCATTGTATAATGGTTATAGTCACAGGAATCAGCGACCTAGTTTCAAATCCTGAATAAGGCTGTTTGCAATTTGTAATCATATTTATAAAATGAATAATTCTTTAAAACTTTCTGTTCCTAACTCAGGCAAAAATCATGGAATTTGCACACTTAGACAAAGTCTACCTTGATTTTTATTTAGCAGTAAATAAACTAATAACTGATAAGTCACTAATCACTTTTATTTAACGGATGAATATTCTAACATTGAAAAATATTTCTTATATTTTACACTACCACTGGATCTTGTCAAACAATGAGAAGCGTATATATATATATATATATATATATATATATAAAATATGATTTTATATTTTTATTCTTTGACGGTGATGTTTGTGTGGAGCAGGAGTACAGTCGGAGAGATTTGACACGCATAAAAGAGCTGTTGGGAGTTGGAACAGCCAGCAGAAACTGAATCTCAGCTAAAATTCTAGACCTTATATAATCTTAAAACTCCATGAATGTTTTTTCATTGGCCATGGTTTACACTGATGCATTTTTTTATGCCTCGAGTATCATATTCATACTTTGCTTGTTTTCCATTGGTCACAGTTTACACCCACACATTTTTTATGCCTCAAGGATCACACCCACGCATTGCTTGTTTTCCATTGGTCAAGGCTTACACCCACACATTTTTTATGCCTTCAGTATTGAACCCACACATTTTTGTTTTACCGGTAATCACTTTGTATTTTATCTTCGACCGGATGTATATGTTAGCTTTATCCACAGGGTTCACTGCTGATCAAGGCAATATATTACACTTAAACTAGATTAAATTGTTTAAATTAAAGATATAATTTTTTTTCTAAGCTATGCAAAGAAAAATATAATTAAATAACCCAATATTGAGGAAAAATGATGGAATTCATTGACAAAAGAATCAAGATTAATATATAGTTGATTTTTATTTATTGCGGAATTTTTTTCCTCATCTTGGTAGTTTTTGTGTTGTTTCTTCTTTCACTACGTTTCGGCCAAATTTCACCTCTGGCCTTCTTCAGGTGATTTTACTGCAACCTCGGATAGGAATGCCGAGTCTTGTAACCGTTTCCCCAGTAATTACTCCTTCCATAGTTTTTGTCTATCGCACCACGTTTTTGACCAAGTAAACCTCTGGCCGGCTTGGGTAGGATTTGAAACCGCTATCTTCTGACAATGCTCACCTGGAACCGTAGAGACTCAATGCCTCTATCCGCTGCGTCACGGGCCCCTTCGGTAATTACTGGGGATACGGTTACAAGACTCAGCATTCCTATCCGAGGTCGCGGTAAAATCACCTGAAGAAGGCCAGAGGTGAAATTTGGCCGAAACGTAGTGAAAGAAGAAACAACACAAAAACTACCAAGATGAGGACAAAAAGTCCGCGATAAATAAAAATTAATTCTCAAATTAAGAAACCTCATCTCAAAATTATTCCAATTAAAGACAAGTATATAATATATAGTTGCCCTCCCGGAGCTTCTATGAAGGCTTTTATTCTTTCAGACATGGATTTCTCTAATCGTTACCAAAATGATTCCAACTTTTCTGATTGGTTGTGAAATTTTTAGTGAATGGAGTCTTTGCATGGACCATTTTTGATTTCACATCATGCTAGTACACTTGAAAAAAAAAAATGACAGAAAATTTCAAACCCTCTCATCATCTCAATTCAGAGCCTCCTCAACATTAAAAAGGGGGATGTCCTCGTGGTGTTATGGTTAAAGCGATGGACTATGGAATCGTAGTAAGCGAGTTCGTACTCCAATCGCGCTATTACATTCACTTTCGGGCAAATACCCTTGGGAAAGGTATGAACCCCCCTTATCCTCACAGCTATGGGTTAAAAAGTACCATGACTGTTCTTCTAGGAGAATAGCTTTGGCATTAAATAACCCACAAAGGTTGATATACCATTAAACAAAGAAACCAAACCAAATTAAAATTAAGAATAAAATCTTTTAAAATCATAAAAAAAAATGATTAAATATGACCAAACAAACAAATATAATGCAACTGCCAAAGATTCAAGAAAATCCTCAATGGATCCTATAGTGTAGAAAGTATGGATTTTGAAACTGACAACCTATTTGCAAATCTCAAATTATTATATGTATATATATATATATATATAAATTTCATTAAACATAATAGACATTTTATGTCTACATATTTTTCTTCTGGATCCGTTCGAATTCCCGTATTACTTTTATCGTATTCGAAGGGAATTGATTTATGTATTGTCCATAGTGGTAATATGCTAAAACAAAAGTTACATCACTTTTTGTAATAGATCCTCCCCTGATGATGGCCCGAAGTCGGGCAGAAAGTACTAGGGATACATAGAACTAAGGACAATACATAAATAATTCCCCCGAATACGATAAAAGTAATATGGGAATTCGAACGGATCCAGAAGAAAATATGTAGACATAAAATGTCTATTATGTTTACTGAAATTTGTATTAACGAAGAAATGCTGCCAATATATATATATATATATATATATATGATACATCTACGAAACAAGACCATCTACAAAGTACATGCCTGTGAAGCAAAATTTGTTTACTCACTGTGCTCTACCAATTTGTTTAAAAACAAAAATATTTACTCATAAACTATTCACTTACAAATCATATATTCATTCATGGCTTAGCTTTTTGAAACAAAGATCAAGGACCAGTCCACGCCCACTGCAAGCGTATTCATGACAGGTAGGCATGATTGCATTGGTTACAGCTGAAGGTCTGATCAGAGATTGATGGTATAGAATTATGGTTCTTCCTCCTATGTCTTTCGTCTTTGAAAGTAACTCTGGGGGTTGTTTTCAAAGGAGGAGACGACATGATTAGTGGTGAGACACCTGGTGTTACAGTCCCCCGGTAGGGTGAGTCATTGGTGACAATTAATGTGATAGGCACCGAAGGACTTTTTTCAAGCTGTCCTTAAATCACTTCTTTGGCGCCCCTCTGTTGCAGTGGCCAGCAGAGTGGTCTCAGTAAAGTATGATCCTGGGTCAAGAAGGATTTTCCATTCTGGAGACATGACTAACTCAGTGGAGTTGTGACTTCAGCAGCATGGCCTTCATGCTGGTGGTCTTCAGATTTATGATGAACATATATACATGGTTTGGTGTCTTTGCTTACTGTAACATGGTTTGGTTGTGAGGGCACTACTAATATACTGTGTCTTGTAATGGTTATTATGGAGGTGCCCATGGTGTAATGGTTATCGTCAAAGGAAATGGACACGGCGATACGAGTTCAAATCCTGGCCAAGACTGATTGCATTTCATATAGGTATGAATCCAATTATTCTCTCTTAGTCTTGGTGGGGCAACTAGTCTAGGAGAAGGAAAACTTTTGTTTTAGCATATTACTACTGTGTAAGAGCGTCTAAATATGCTAAAACAAAAGTTACATCACTTTTGTAATAGAACCTCCCCTGATGATGGCCCAAAGTCGGGCAGAAAGTACTAGGGATACATACAACTATGGACAATACATAAATCAATTACCCCCGAATACGATAAAAGTAATACGGGAATTCGAACGGATCCAGAAAAAATATGTAGACATAAAATGTCTATTATGTTTAATGAAATTTGTATTAACGAAGAAATGCTGCCTAAATATACATATATATATATATATATATATATATATATATATATATAAGAAAATAAATATAAGACAATTTGGAAAGGAAAGAAAAAAAGATGTTTTCTTTTCTTTCCAAAATATCTTATATTTATTTTCTCATTCTGTCAGAAATACATATACTTCTACAATACACACACACACACACACATATATATATTAAAATATGTGTACTTGGGCAGCAGTCCTTGATTTCAATGGAAATAGAATATTTATATCTCAGTGTTTAGGGTGTTTATTTTTTTCTTATTCAAGTTAATTTGTCTTTTTACTAGACTACGCTGATACCCTAAACACTGAACCACATGAATATTCTATTTATGTCGAACTGCAGCCCAACTACACATATTTTAAAATACGTGACCCTGCAGCTCACGACAATACTGACACGTGAAAGTATCCGTGTTGTCTTGTAAAAAGACAAATTAACTACAATAAAGAAAAAATAAATGCCATAAACACTGAAGTGCACACACACACACACACACACACACACATATATATATATATATATATATATATGGTGACGAATATATCACAGTCCCTGTGGTGTAATAGCTGAAAGTGCTAGACTGCAGCCTTGAAGTAAGCGAGTTAAAACTCCAGTCACGCTATTGTTTGTTTTCGAATTAATACCCTTGGGAAAATTATTCAACCCCTTTATACCTACCCGATGTGGTTTAAATAATATCACTGCGTTTTTTGTTTGTTTTTTTTTACAAGGAGGGCTTAAGCAGTAAATAACTCACAAAGATTGAGATACCATTAAAAAAAGAAAAAGAGTTTCAAAAATTTTGTGGAAAATTAAAGATTAATTATTTCATTCATTAGAGTTTCAGTGTTAATTTCCGTCTTGATGCTTTTTGAACATACCTCGTATAAAAAATTTTTTACCTCAACATTCTTAGTGTTTTTATAAAGAGGTTGGGCAGTTTTAACACTATTCTTGACGTCTTTAGCATCAACACAGTGTTCCTTTGAATACATCTTTGAAATTTTTCTGCGGTTTCTCTTAACAACAGGAATTACCATCATTGTTGTTAATTAAAATAAATAAGGTCCAGGCAGGAATGGAATAAATATATATTTTATTTTAGAGTTAACACGTGCAACTCGTCTCGAAGAGATCCCTCCAAAAAAGTGCTCAACCCTCTTTCTCTCCCTTCGTCTCCTGGCAGCTCCCTCCTCCTCCAGGGGGGAGATAATTGCTCGTCCCGTTAGCCAAGATAGGATGTTAACAATTGTTATACCCTAATTTCATCTTTCTTTTTTTCAATCTCTATTCAGAATTTTCCTTGATGTGTTCCAATTCCGTTACACCAAACATTTAGCATGTCTGTCTTTTTTAAATATTTTTTTCATACTGATTCACTGAAGGGCGTGTGTTCTGCTATGAATCCAAACAACTACTTTTTTTTTTATTGTCATCTTGACAAAACATGTTCTGATTAACTGAATCTAATCAATTCCTTTTTATCATTTTATCAACAAAGAGATATTTCAGTCACTCAAATATCTCTGTGACAATTTCCACAGTGCCTATGATATTCTGAAAATAGACAGTTGTCATGAAAAGCTGTCCTCATCCTGATTTAGGCGAAGCTTAAACCGTACATTTTCCTCTATATTCATTCTTATCTGGTCAGCTGTCCGTCTTGTCTTTTTCTCATGTAAGTGTGACTTATAGATAAACATGTTTGTGTTGAGCATTGGTCAAGTGAATAGAGTGTTCGCCAGTTGCCTAGGAGACCAGGGTTCAATCCCAGGTCGAGTCACACCAAAGATTCAAAAAATGGTACTTATGCCGCCTTGCTTAACACTCAGCATTATCAGGTAAGTATCAAGGATAAAGTGGAGTAATCAAGGGACTGGAGTTGTGCCCTCCCCTACACCTTGGTGTAGTAGCTATTGAAAAGGGAGCCTTCTGGTCACCCTCGATTACAGTCGCCAACTTATTTTACTTATTCTTAATGTTGAGGTTATCGATACTGCTATATGGATGCACTACTTGGATACTAACTAAACAGCTGGAGAAAAAGCTAGATGACAATTACACAAGAATGCTGCGAGCGATACTGAACAAGTCCAGGAGGCATCACTCCACAAAGCACCAACTATACGGCCACCTACCTCCCATCACGAAAACTATCCAAGTTAGACAAACCAGACATGCAGGACACTGCTGGAGAAGCAAGGACGAGCTCATAAGTGATGTACTTCTATGGACCCCCACATATGGCCGAGCAAAAGCAGGACGGCCATCTCGAACATACATACAGCAGCTCTGTGAGGATACAGGATGTAGCCCAGAAGACCTGCCAGAAGCGATTAACGATAGGGAGAAGTGGCGAGAGAGGGTCAGGGATATCTGTGCTGGCGTCACGACATGATGATGAGGATGAATGTTGAGGTGGCTCTGAATTGAGATGATAAGAGAGTTTGAAATTTTCTGTAGTAGCTATTGAAAAGGGAGCCTTCGGGTCACTCTCGACTATAGATTCAGAGTACTTTCACCCAATTTTGTTCGGTGCCGAGGAAAACAGAGTGAATATTAATTGATTCATTGATTGATTTTAATGGCATGACAACCTGTCTAGGGTTATTTTATGACCAGAGGTTTAGCAGTCATGTTCATTGTGTGTTTGTATTTACATTTTTTGAGTTGTAGTTTCTTAAGAGTTTTTTTTTTTTTGAGGCGGGGGAGTGCCCACGATCCTATCAAATATGAATTACATATTTGCACACTGTTATTCGACTCCAATTATTCCTATCCAATACAAATTTTCAAACATCTCTTTTTGACCCATAGGTGGAATCCTAACAGGTACTACCACTCCAAGTCAGAGTGGACCCGGGATTAATGGTTATGAAGGTGTTCTCTGCACTCCCCAGATCTTCAGAACTGGAGCCTCACCATCTATTTAGTGTCATACCCAGGATATCCTTTGTTTTTTTTGTTTTTTTTTATGACGGGTGTCTTCGCCCTTTTGCAGGGGAGACAGCAAATTCAAAGTCCTACAAATATTTTTTCGTATTCTACTGCTTAAATACTAATAATATATACACAACTATATCGTCTCTAGTATTCCTATCTAATACTAATAATTTATACATTGTTGTATAGTTGCAAGTAATCCAGCTCAGTCGGCTGGCTCTGTACAATATGCTGGCTCCATTTCTGCAGAGGAATAAGATCCCTCTCAATGAATGTCTTAGATATGACACGAAACTGCATCCGATAGTGAGACACCACACCAAGAGCTTTAGGGAATGTAGAGTACCTCTTCAATGACATTACTCCCAGGTCGACTCTGTGTGTCAAATATAAATATTTGATAATTTTCTATACTTTGAACCATTTAACTGTGCAAACAAATAAATGATGTTGAAGAGAATTATTTGTATTAAATACCAATACTTGAAACTGTGTGCAAATAAAACTGCTTGTATTAGATAGCAATACTTGAAGCGATTTATACTGTATTGCCCACACAGCTGAGGCTATGGAATACACCGACTGCTTCCTCCCCCAACAAGTGTTCTGGCTATGACACTAAACAATCTGATGGTGTGGTTCCAGAAATGCTAGAGTTTTGGGGAATGTGAAGTACCCCTTCATTGTCATTGCTCCTTGATCCACTCTGGCCCAGAATGGTAGCACCTGATGGGGTCCTATCTTTGGGTCAAATAGAACTAAACTGTGTCCTGATGGTAAACTCAGTTGCTTGAAATAGAACTGTGTTGACATTTAACTGTGTGTGGACAAAAACTATAATTATACAAAACTGAATTGTTTGAATTAGAACTGTTTGACTAAACTGAATAGCTTGAAATAGAAATGTTTTTGACAATTAAACTGTGCACTCATGCTAAACAGAATTGTTTGAAATAGAACTGTTTATATGTATAAAAATGGATTTGGCATTATATAACCTGCAAAGGTGGATATGCTATAAAACCTAAACAACCAACCAGCAACAATCTGACAGTTCTGAAAATTGATGAACAGCACAAGACTGCTAATGCACCAACTACCATTCTACAATCCATCATAGTGGTTACCTACCAGTGCTTGTACTTCTTTGATCACATGATATATGAAGCACAAAACTGCATCCTAGGAGATACCAAAATATTACAAAACTTTTGACTCCCACTAGTATATTCAAAATTTTAGGGAACTCCTTGAGATCATGCAAAAACATATCATGGAAGATTTTATTTCGTTAAATTTAAATATTCAGGTTAAGACCTCTCCTGTTGAAAGTAATGGAGGGATCCTGTCTTGCACTGAAGAATGTGTTGTCAGATGAAAACCGGCTGAAGGGATCATTTTGGTTGATTATTAAAAAGTTCTGAAGTACAGAAGTGTCGGGTGTCAAAAAGTAAGATTCTCTTATCTCTCAGTTGACTTTTTTAGCAATCCTATACAGTAACCCTTTTTTGGGAGGTGCTTGTGGTGTAAAAGTTCTGGATGTGGCTGGTTATATTTCACATAGCACTAATACCCTTGGGAATGGTATGAATCCAATTATTCTCCCTCCAGCTATGGGTAAATAGTAGGGCAGACTGAGTTCTTCAACCAACTAGTCTAGGAGAAGGAAAACTCTGATTTCAAACCTGTTAAACTCTGCTAAAAAAATATTGACCTTTGGTTATATCCTGCCCCTGCAGATGGGTTGGGTAAATGCAACCCTTTCTTGGCCTTGTTTTAAATCACAAACAGATTGGAGCAATGTACAATGTTAAGGCCCCAACTATTAACCACAATGAGTACCTTCCAAAACTTGAACTGTTTCAGTCACATGATATACACATAACATATATAAGCATTTCAGAATTAACAGTGGTCCATAATGATATTGATGCTTCTGTTTAGAAAGGAGGAAAGGATTCTAATTAATATTTCATGGATATCTCTGTTTTATCAAGATTTGGGATGTGGAAAGTTTACATTTTAGAAGAAGTATTAAACTGTACGTAAGTTGAGAGAATTATTTTCATTTGGATAACAGTAGACAGTTTATTGTGAAAAAGAAAAGGAGGTGCCCGTGGTGTAATGGTTATCGTCGCAGGAAATGGACACGGCGATACGAGTTCAAATCCTGGCCAAGACTGATTGCATTTCACATAGCACTAATACCCTTGGGAAAGGTATGAATCCAATTATTCTCCCTCCAGCTATGGGTAAATAGTAGGGCAGACTGGGTTCTTCAGCCTTGGCGAGGCAACTAGTCTAGGAGAAGGAAAACTTTAAATTCAAACCTGTTAAACTGCGCTTAAAAATTGACTTTGTGTCATATCTTGCCCAAGCGGAGGGATTGGTAAATATGATTGTCAAAAAGAAAATAATGGTATTGTTTTCCAATACCAATTATTCGTTTTAATATCAATCATTTTTTTGCACACAGTTAAATTGTTTCAAGTATAGTAAATGAATTAATAGTTCTTTTTGGCGCATAGATAGGACCCTTATACATACTACCAATGTACGTCTGAGTGAACCTGACTGTAATGGTAATGAAGGACTACTCTACATTCCCCAAAGCTCCAGTAGTGGAGCCTCACCATCTGATGTAGTTTAGTGTCATATCAAGGACACTCAGTCTAACAGATATTACCATTCTGAGTCATAGTGGACCTAGGAGTAATTGCAATGAAGGGGTACTGTACATTACATCCTTAGATGGTTTAGTGTCATATCCAGGATACTTGTTAGGGGAGGAGGCCTTAGTTTCCTGCAGGGGTGCAGTTGATGTATTCTACAGTCACCTTCGGCTGATTGGATTGACTAACAAAGAATTTATACCCCTTGTAGAAACTGAAGATCATTTAGGAGAATTTCTTTCATGACAGACAAGGATCAATTAGTGTCCAATTAATTGATTTAATTAATTTTTTTTTTTTTTTGCTTAATCAGCAATGATTAATTACATCCACTTGCCAACCCTTATTTCTATAAATATCTGTTTGGCATCTCATCTACGGTCAATGTTCGTTCATTGGAAATGTACCAAAACAATTTGATGTAAGTTAGAGCTTAGTCTTTCTTATCTGACAACTGCTAAGTTTGAACATGTTGCTACTGGTGATGCCAAAGACCGATGCTAAGTACTTTGATCACTTTAAGAAACATCGATCAGAGGTCGCATTATTTATGTAGATCAGCATGATGGTCTAAAACAAACATATCCATACAATGGATCACTGTCACATCAGTCTAACACAATTGCAAAAATGCCAACCAAAGTTCAAATCCTAGATGAGACTGTTAATGTTTTTTTGTAAAGGTATGGATATTTGTCTCTGCCTCCATCCAGTCAAGACTTGGCACAAGGTCAAATGACCCAAAGGTCGATTATAGTGGAGATTTAGGGGAGGGGAAAAGGTCGGGCACGAGCCAAGGCTCGAGTCCTGCTTAACTCTGCTGGTCATCGACCCACTTAGTGCAATGTGGACCTGATGAGCCTAGCTGGACATGGACCCAAATCTGGATCCAGACACGTATGCCTGATTATAGCTTAAAGTGCACCACGGGGTCCAGTACTATACAAGGGTGACAAAATGTGTCAGTGATGCAGGTTGACCACCCGAGGGTGGCCCAGCCGAAACTAGGGGCCTTTCGGCCTCGAGTCTGCCATTGATACTCAATGCCCATCCAGCACAAAGGCCTGATGGCCCAGCTGATGCCAGGTAAGTATTTTTTGTAAAGGTATGAACCCATCTCCTCTAGCTGAAATTGTATTACCCAGTCGGCTGGGGCTGTTGAATACAGTGACTGTACCTCTGCAGAGGGTTAAAAAAAACGAGTATCCTGGATATGGCACTAAACAATCTGATGGTGATGTTCCAGTAATGCTGGAGCTTTGGGGAATGTGGAGTACCCCTTCATTTCCATTGCTCCCAGATCCACTCTGGCCTGGCATGGTAGGATCTGGTAGGATGCTATCTATGGGTTAAATAGAACTAACGGCATACTTATGCTAAACTGATTTAGCTTGGCATAGAAATGTTATTGATAATTAAAGCGTACTTACATTTAAACTACGTGCTTAAGCTAAACTGAATTATTTGAAATGGAACTGTTTTTTGACATTGAAACTGTACTTATACTAAACTGAATTGTTTAATATAGAACTGTTTTGACATTTAACTATGTGTAAACAAAATCTGTACTTATACTAAACTGAGTCAGCTCTGTTTGAAAAATGAAGTTTGAAATAGAAATGTGTTTGACAATTAAACTGTGTACTTATGCTAAACTGAATTGTTTGAAATAGAACTGATTATTTACATAAAAATGGATTTGGTATTAAATAACCTACAAAGGTTGATATGCCATAAAACCCAAATAGCCATCGATGGGGCATAGCTGGACGAATAGTAGAGATGCTTCCCAACCGCCAATATAGAATTAGTGTTGCAGGATCAGGTAGAATAACCCTGAGGAACCTGTGGTTCCTCGCGAAACTTAAAACTCCCATAATCGAGACCCCCATACCAAGTGCCTTGCCTGTGTCACCTGAGCCAACAATTACAGATATGAGTACACCACATCAACCTGTCAAAAAACCAGGACATGGTGGCATTACGTTGCAAAAAGATCTGGAATCCCAGGATCCGACTCAATCACCGCCATCAAGAAACAGGATTCCTAGGGCGCTATCTCGACTACTTCCATACAATCGGTCAGGAAATAAGGAACTGATTCCGCCACAACGGCCATTATGCTTCCGTGATGGGGAGAGGAGGGAGATGTAGAAGTCAAATGACTCACCTTCTAACATGGCTGCCTTCTTGAATCTTCATGGTAAAAGCAAGCCAGCTAAGCTTACCTCATTTTATAGGAGAGTACCTAATGCAGCAGGTGGGTTGTATCTGAGGTGCCAGGATGGCATGCCCAACACATTTGCATGAGTGATGTCTATTCACCCATATATTCATCCAGTAAATGCAATGTGTATCTTTTGACTACTTGTGTGTCAGAATGGCAGACTTGGGGCCTTTTAGGCACTTAGTTTCGACTAGGCTACCCTCGGGTGGGCGAGCTGCACTTTTGTCTCCTTTGTAACCCATGTATAGCACTAGACCTCGCGTCTAGTTTAAGCCGTAAACTGGCATACGTGCCCGGACCCATATTTGGGTTCGTGAAACTGCTTGCCTCATCAGGCTCACATTGCACTAAGTGAGCTGATGAGCAGCGTAGAGCAGCAGGGTTCGAGTCTCAGCTCGTTCCCGACCTCCCCCTCCCTTTATCCCCACTTTAATCGGCCTTCGGGCTTTTGACCTTGTGTCAAGTCGTGTCTGGTGGGAGGCAGCGACAAATATCTGACTACTTGTGTGTCAGACCACTCTCAAGTCAACCAATATTGTTCACCAACCAACTGAAATTGTAAAATGTTGTAATCTGTTATTGAACTGCTTTACAGGCTGTTAAATAACTGATCACAAAATTTTGGAGACAGTTTAAGATATATTCAAAAGTCGTTAAGTTGTTTGGATTGCCCATTCAACTGAGGCTGTAGAAAATACACCGACTGCTTCTCTGCAGAAGGGTAAGACCCCAACCCAACGAGTATCTTAGAAATGACATTAAACAATCTGATGGTGACGTTCCAGTAATGCTGGAACTTTGGGGAGTATGGACTACTCCTTCATTGCCATCATTCCCAGGTTCACTCTGTACTGAAGTGGTAGCACCTGATAGGGTCCTATCTTTGGTGAAATAGAACTAAACTGTGTACTTATGATAAGCTGAATTGCTTGAAATAGAACTGTTTTGACATGTAAACTATGTACTTATGCTAAACTGAATTGTTTAAAATGGAACTGTTTTTGTATGCTAAACTGAATTCTTTGAAATGAAACTTTTTTTGATATTGAAACTGTACTTACACTAAAGTGATTGTTTAAAATAGAACTGTTTTATATTTAACTGTTTGTGGACAAAAACTATACTTATACTTAACTGAATTGTTTAATATTGAACTGTTTTTACCTTTAACTGTGTGTAAACAAAATCTATACTTATTGTTTGAATTAGAACTATTTGACCAAATTGAATAGTTTGAAATAGAAATGTTTTTGACAATTAAACTGTGTACTTATGCTAAACTGAATTGTTTGATATTGGATAAAGAGTAGACTGGAGGGGAGACAAACCTGCTCAATGCTAGTCCATTTAAAACCAAGTTCATGTACCAACCTACGCCAGGATCTCATGATATGAGCCAAGACATACAGATAGAAGGCCAGGTACTAACCCTAGCAAACAAATTCTAATATCAAGACTCTACAGTCACCAACAACAGACTAGATATGGAGCTTAATACACAAATGTCAAATACTTCCAAGACTTTTGGCAGACTGAATAAGTGAGTATGGATCAAAAAAGACCTCTCCATAAATACTAAATGTGCAGTGTACTGCACTATAATAGTTCTCTCAATCATATTGTATGCCGCAGAAACTTGTACAGTATACAAAGACATTACATTGGTTGAATTGTTACGTTTCGCTCTAGCCAAACAAACGACAACACGTAATATGTATAAAAATATATATTTATTTTCTCGACGTACGATTGTGTGAAGTAGGAGCAATCAGGAGAGGTATTAGAATCGTTCGTCTATGAGGTCTGGACTCTTCGGTGTAAGTAGACGATGGCTGAGAAAACGCACACAGGATAATGACAAGACAAGCTTGCGTGAACAGCGGAATTTTTCACTGTCTTCCGTTCAATTCGTCGGCCTTATATTACCACCAAACTCCCACGCGGAGATATGGACACGCCTCCACGCCCCCGCGATCTCTTCCCATAACTGGCAAATGGAATATGTACTCCCGCCGTCTTTGGAATGGCATGTTTGATCGTCATCGAGCGGAAATAACTGTCATGCAGTTCACAGGTTACTCTCTTCCGGTGCATCACTTTGTGACGGCACCGTGGGATTTTTACCTTGTCCCATATTGTCAGCCAAGCTGTATTTTACAGAATACATCACTACCGCAAAATATTAAATGTCAAGTAGTGGTATCATACCCCCCCAAAAATTCATCCTGGAGATATCTAAACACCCTGGTAGGTACAATATATTTGCCCAATGCAACCTAAGATGGGCTGGCCACTTAAAAGATAGTTGACTACCAAAACGGATCCTGTAATCTCAACTTAGATAAGGGACATGTAAAACAGGTAGACCCAAAGCTCAGGCATAAGGACATTATCAAAAGAAACCTGGGGGTCATGATCATTCTAGTAGACAAGTGGCAATACCTGTCTCTTGGTGCACATGTTTAGAATTTTGTTTAGGTGCCATAATAAATCGGCGTTTAGGTGCGAACGTATATATGCGTTTACCCAACCTCTTTCGTCACGGATAGGATAAGACATAAGGTCACCTTTTTAGCAGAGTAAAACTGGTTTGAATTCAGAGTTTTCTTTCTCATAGACTGGTTGCCTAATCAAGGCTAGAGAACCCAGTCTCCCTTTCTATTTACCAATAGCTGGGGGTAGAACAGGCAGATGAAACGTGCAATGAACGCGATTCCCTAACCTCAAGACTTAAGATATCCGTAGACAAGTCGATGGTACAGAAGAAAGGGTACGATGCTCACAGCAAGGTCTATTACGTCGACAATATAACAACGGGGAAATTGATACTGTTTTTATTATAAAAAGAAGTTCCACAATTTATTAAATTGTTCGGAAAATACTGACCGATTTTAGAAAAAAAATTATTCCTGAATGAATGAATAAGTTTAAACAGTGTGTTTAATCAGTTAAAATATGATCCCTGATTATCTATGAATTTCTGCCATCAATTAACATGGTTATTTAGGCCCGTATGACAAAGCTCTAAAGGTTTTGATGCCAAGAAATCTTTGAATTCAGTTTGTGCTTCTCTTTGGAACGGAACGCTTTTTGGCGTAAAAAAAAGTGTCCAGATGGTTGAAAAAATGTTAGTCGCTGGGTGAGAGATCAGGAGAATAGGGTGTCTCTAGGTGCACATGATTAAACTCGAAAGTCTTTAATGCCAAGAAATCTTTAAATGGAGTTTATACCTCTCCTTTGAAATGGAATGTTCTTTTTTGCATAAAAAAGTGTCCGGATGCTTGAAAAAATGATAGTGGTTGAATATGGTAGATGTGGCTAAGTCTCATATCGCAAATTAGTGAGTTTCTGTTGTGTTCAAGCCGAGCATGTTCATGATTATAACCTTCAAAATTAAATTCTGAAAGAATTGGTTGAAAATTAACAACCCTTTAATCATTAACAATGTAAATTTTTGATTTTAAGATAATCTTAGAAAAGAAATTCAACAGTTTATACAATAATCTGACAGTGTTTTGCAGACAATCAAATATCAAGTTGAAAGATTCCATGGTAAAAAATATGGCTGCCAAGTCTTACGTGCATCTCGTTAGCAGCATGACTATTTGGTACCCATGTTCTTAAAAATGGTCCTAAAGAATAAATTATTGGCTTAGTGCTTCTAGTAGGACTCAAACCTTTGGAAAAGTAATATTGATGCCGATGGCATATTTTCTTTGTATTTTCATGCAATCGAAGGAAAAGACTTTTTGCCAAAACATTGAATTTTTTTTCAATGTATGTGAAGAGCAATGCAATTTTGATGCGACCGATACAAAACTTTTTGAATAGCATAATACCATTTACTCTCTTGTGAGAGGGTGTTCTGAAATGTTTTCAACCCAACCAAGAAGACTGCCCAGTCAGCTGGGGCTGTAGAATACACTGACTGCACCTCTGCAGAGGGGTAAGACCCCGCCAACGAGTGTCCTGGATATGACACTAAACAATCTGATGGTGAGGTTCCAGCAGTGCTGGAGCTTTGGGGAATGCGGAATACCCCTTCATTGCCATTGCTCCCAGGTCCACTCTGGCCCGGAGTGGTAGCATCTGACAGGGCCCTATCTGTGGGTTAAATAGAACTAACAGCATACTTATGCTAAAATGAATTCTTTGAGTAAACTGAATAGCTTGAAATAGAAATGTTTTTGACAATTAAACCGAACTTACATTTAAACTACGTGATTATGCTTAACTGAAATATTTGAAATAGAACTATTTTTTGACATTAAAACTGTATTTACACGTAACTGAATTGTTACATATTTTAACTGCTTGAATAGTTTGAAATAGAAATGTTTTTGACAAACTGTGTACTTATGCTTAACTGAATTGTTTTAAATAGAACAGATTATTCACATAAAAATGGATTTGGCGTTAAATAACCTATAAAGGTTGATATGCCATAAAACCCAACAAACCAACCAACCAACCAACCAACCAAGAAGAAGAGGATGAATTCTTTATTAAAAAACATGTTGGAACGTTTAAAAAAACTTGGGAAAAGACGTACCAAATGCTCTGAATGATACAACAAATGAATGTAATAATATGTATGTTTCGTAATATGTATGTTTTCGCGCCGCTGGCTGGCAAGTGTTGCGGAGGTGCCCGTGGTGTAATGGTTATCGTCGCAGGAATTGGACACGGCGACACGAGTTCAAATCCTGAACTGATTGCATTTCACATTGCACTAAGACCCTTGGGAAAGGTATGAATCCAATTATTCTCCCTCCAGCTATGGGTAAATAGTAGGGCAGACTGGGTTCTTCAGCCTTGGTAAGGCAACTAGTCTAGGAGAAGGAAAACTCTGAATTCAAACCTGTTAAACTCCGCTTAAAAAAATTGACCTTGTGTCATATCCTACCCGAGCGGAGGGGTTGGGTAAATATATGTATGTTTCGTGAATTTAGCTTTTGGTCATTTCGTTTTTGGTAATAAATCATTGGTAGAGTGTTCGCCAAAGGCCTGGGAGACCAAGGTTCAATCTCTGGTCAAGTCATGCCGAAGACTCAAAAAGTGGTACTTGATACCTCCTTGCTTAACACTCAGGATTATAAGGTACGCTTCAAGTGTAAAGTGGAGCAATCCAGGGAAAGGAGTAGCATCCGCCCCCTACACCTCAGTGTAGTAGCTATTGAAAAGGGAGATTTCGGGTAGCCCTCGACTACAGCCACCAACTTTACTTTTTTAATGGGTATGTCCTATTCCTCATAAATACATTGGACACTATTGGGAAGGGTGAAAATATACTAAGTAGTCACCACTAGCAGCGGTTACCTTTTTCGCGCCGCTGGCTGGCAAGTGTTGTATTTTGTTAATGTTGTAAAGATTTCTATTTTATTTCCAACCTTCGTTTTGGTTATTTCTCATTCAATAACATTTGGTTGGTGACAACAGATTGATATGATATTAGGTAAAATAATCAACAAATCAACCAAAATTGACTACACTTTTATCTTGAACTCAAATCTTTCATCTTATAACGAAAATATTTACCTACGGACAACTTGCTTACAGATCATTTATACAAAAGAACAAAAGACAAAAAAAAAAAGCCCCTTAGATTTGCTATTAGTGTTGCGTAGCCATATACACGAATATGGCCATGTGCGAAATAGACATGTAATGTTCATTACTACAGAACATATAAAGAACAGGAATCTCAAAAACACGTAACTACTTCTTGTTCAGGTACGAAACCTTTTTATTAACTTTGAGTTAAACGTTTCGACGTAAGGAGGAGAGACACAATCTTCTATGCTGTCTTATTCATTTGGCCCCCAATTCGAGCGGCCCCCCATAGGGCGCACGTTCGCCTCGCGCCTGCGAGCTCCAAAATCGATCCTTCTCGTTCGACGTCCAAAACCCGACTCTTATTTTCTTCAAATTCTCACGCAAACTTCCGCGTGCTTCCGGTGCGTGACGTCACCCGCACCTTGTCACCCAGTATCGTCTCGGACTGTTATGACATCTGAGTGACACCTCCATCCGCTCGCGCGCACCCGCGTTAACACCTGCTTCAATCTTACACCCAACCAACCCATGTGCTGAGCCGAAAGGTTCTCAGCCTAACTAAACTCAAAGGCATGAACCGAAATCCCTCGGCTATTTCATAACATTTGATAACCCACAAGGGTTGATAAACCATTGAATAATAACCAAATATTTTTTAGTTATCAGTAACAGTTAAGTCACAAAAATTTTTTGGAGTCAACATCTTAGTGGTGGATGGGGGAGAGAAAGTTTAGTGTTTCGGGAAATGGTTAATTTCTCTAACACTATAAATTATTTTTAATACAAATGAATAACGAAACTTCTTTTAAACAACACAACAAAGAAATGTTTATAATCGTGGCTGGCGTAAAGGAGTGAGAAAGTGTCCCTGGTCAGTTTGTTGGTCCTTGGTTTGTAGAAAGCGTGTACGAAGCTAGGAGCAACGTTTTCTTCAGCGATGAGTTTCAAGTGGAATCAGTAGCAGTCATGTGAGAGAGAGGTCTGTTTGTGTCGCTGGCTCATGGCTCTCTGACCGTCGACACACAAAAAGAACGGACTAGAAAAAATAGTTCTTGAGAGGAAGAAGGAATTAATGCGCTCTGCCAGTTGATTGGTCAGTGAGTGACCTAATCACTTGGCGGGGGCATTGATTCGCGAAAGAAAATTGATCTGTGGCTGCTACAAAAGACTAAAGAAATATGGTAGTTTGGTGAAGTAATGAAATCCACACCGGAAAGAGTTAAGGCTGACATAGAAATATAAGAAGGTGTCACGAAGTATTTATTCTAATCTTTTTTTTTCTTAATTTCATAATTTTTTCCTCGTTTCGGCTGATATGTCCTCCGGCCTTCTTCGGGTATTTGTTGAACTCGGGAACCTACACGGAACTTCGAACTACGTCCTTTATTAAATCCAGTGGGGTCGCCTGTTCTGGTTCCGTTAGCCATAAGTCCCCAAAATTCACTCTAAACTGTCCAGCAGGACACATAGCGTAACGGTTATAAGCGTTGGTTTCCTAAACTTCTAAGGAGACAATCATCTGGAGATTGCAGGTTCAATCCTGACTGCAGGCGAGTAATAATACTGGAATACTTAACACTTGTAACCGGTTATAGCCAACGGAATCTAGGATCCTTATCTTGATTGTTATAGTCACAGTCCTTTCAATGTTTCTGGGATGAGGAATTATTATTCACTTGTGGACTCATCTTCTTCTAGTCGAATAGGATCAAAGAATAACCTCATCTCGGAAATTCAGACAAAAATTATCAAATCAGTACAGGCCCTGATGTGATGCACAAATGGAGACAATTAGAAATGGCCCATCAAAAATTGGCACGGATATTGTAGCTTCTAACGTCACTGAGATCTGAAGCTAATTCCACCTGGTTTAACTATCAAAACTTCAGTCAATTCTAGAGGAGTC
The DNA here is from genome assembly GCA_963585895.1 of Sepioteuthis lessoniana. Taxonomy (NCBI): domain Eukaryota; kingdom Metazoa; phylum Mollusca; class Cephalopoda; order Myopsida; family Loliginidae; genus Sepioteuthis; species Sepioteuthis lessoniana. Next base: position 12,438,534 of record OY757925.1, read on the forward strand.
GTGGAAAGGACAAGGGATGCTTTCATAAGGGAGATAATCCATCATAATCACCAGGTATAAAGCAAACTATTCAAGCGGGAAAAGTCGTTTCTAGATCGAATAATATTCGACTTGGTTAGAAATAGAATCCAACACAATCTAGGCAAATCTTTTAAAGGGGCAAGGCACACCAAGTACAGATGCTAGAGTTCTTAAGATGATGACTAATTTTTTTTTATTAATTATTTATATTGACACTTATATGTCTTGCTAAATTAGGAACAAAAAAAATCATTGTCATTCAGTGCAAGTACACAAATAAAAACACGAGATTTTTGAAATCAAAACATTTTAAATTTTTCATAAGTACATTAAGAAGTATTTATTTTTTAAAAAATATATAAAGTTCTTTGCAAATATGTTACTTTCAAAGTAACATTTTTAGCGTAAATTACATCGTATATATTTCAAGCAGTACGCTACTAAAAATTATGGAATGTAAAGAATTTTTTTGTTCTTGGTTTCATTTTCATATCTGAATATAATTCAGAACATTTAATATTGCATATCAACATAGCCCTGATAATGGTTTAATAAAAAAAAAGAGCTGTATTTAACATTGGCATAATATGCAATAATAAATAAACTCATCCTTCAAGTATTTTCTTCATAATTTTATATTTACATCTATGCATGCAATATATATATATATATATATATATATATATATATATATATATATAATGTATGGGTCAAATAGAAATGTTTAATCATTTACTATACTAAAAATTTATTTTTTGGAGCACTGATATATATATATATATATATATATATATATAACTTGCTTTCAAAAAGTGGAAATTATCTATGACTCAACCCAATATATGTGTATGTGTGTGCATGCATGCATGTGTGTATTTGTATATATGTGTATTTTATATATATATATATAAAATAGAACTTTGATGTATATATATATATATATATAGAACTTGCTTTCAAAGAATGGACATTATCTATGACTCAACCCAATATATATATATATATATATATATTTGTATGCGTATGTGTACGTCTGTGCATATATATATATATATATATATATATATATATATAAAACAGAGCACAGATAAATAACATATTTTCATATATATATATATATATATAAAGATGTACATGTATATTTATAGAGAGTTACACTTTTGTAGTTATATATGCATACATAAATCTCTGTAGATTATTTTTTATATACCGTTACATTTATACCCACCACCCAAACTCACATAGATAAATTCATTGACATGTATAAATATAAGTTTGGCTATAGTTTTTTTTCTTTTAATGGCTGATCAGCCGTGAATATAAGTCCACCTGCTTCTAACACATACATTTTGTGTATATATGTGTCTCTTCGTGTGTCTGTCAGCCAAACTAAAAGAAAAACCTAGCTGTTTTTACCCTTATCTATATTTCTTCTTCATTTGACTTGTCTAGGCATTGCTTTGTTTACCTGCAACATTTTCTCAGTCTGTACAGCCAAATTGTAAATTCACTGGACCAACATAGAGTAAAATGATTTACTCTGAAAACAACTAAACGTCAGTTCTTGCCGCAGACTTTCTCTCTCACTATATATATATATATATATATATATATATATATATATATATATATATATAATTCTTATCTTATAAAGAAGTAAAAGAAAAGAGAAATACCCAAGACTAATTAAGAGCAGAGACTACATTGATTAACGTCCAATGTAGTCTCTGCTCTTAATTGATCTGGCGTGTATATATATATATATATATATATATAATTCGCTTAATACCCTGTCCAGTGGCAAAAGCTGCTTGGTAGCACCAGGAGTGGCAGTACTGTCTTGAGCTGCCGAAACTGTGTTATCACCCCTGGTTGGTGGCTGATGAAGGCAGGGTATCGCACGTGCTTTCACACGTTGTATGATGAAATATATATATATATATATATATATATATATATATATATATATATATATATATATAATTCTGATCTTATAAAGGGGTAAAAGAAAAGAGAAATACCCAAGACTAACAAGAGAAGAAATTGCTAAAAATTCCTTCTATTTAATGCTTTATTTGACATCTTAGCAAATTGTATTTACTGCAGCCATTTTTTTTATATTTATCTGTTGCTTATCATAAATATTAAACTCGAAATAGCAAGGTAGAGATTTTTCAAAATACAAAAGTAGGCTGAAGTACAATAACGAGAAAGTATATGCAATGGACATTAATCATTTATTTTTGTATTTTATTTACAAGGAAATAAAATTTCTAAAAAGAGAGAAAAAAAAAAACGAAAAACAAACAAAAAAACCTGAAATGTGGCGAGGGGGCAGGTGGATAAAATGTCCATTTTTGAATAACGTGGAATTTATTATCTGTTTTAAAATAGATAATTAATCAGCTTAATCTTTAAATATTTTTTTTTGTTGTCGTTTTTTTTCTTTCTTTAATATTCCAACGTTTCACAGATAAAAGGAATCAAACTTTATAGGAAAAGTTTTTAATCAAAACTGAACTGAAAGATGCAAATTATAAAATTCCATTTTTCTAATATGAAAACTTTATTTACATTTCTCTGATGGAAATAAATAAAGAATTTTCTACCCATCCCACTCTCTCTGTCATATATATATATATATATATATATATATAGGAAAGAAACTGACAGCTATCAAGTGTATCATAGCTGACTCTATGTCTTTGCTAAAGAATGATTGCCAATGGCCTGGTGGACTGTGGTTCTGTCTCAGGTCGAGTCAGACTAAAGACTAAAAAAAAATGGTCCTTTATGTCTTCTTGCTTAACACTCAGTATTATAAGGCATGTGGAGTCGTCCAGGTAAAGGAGCAGCACCCTTCCCTACACTTCAGTGTAGTAGCTATTGAAAAGGGAGCCTTTAGGTTGCCCTCGACTGCAGTTAGCCGACTTATATATGCTTTATCACTAATATCACTCTTTATCTATATATAGCACTATATATATATATATATATAGTTGGCGACCATAGTCGAGGGTAACCCGAAGGCTCCCTTTTCGATAGCTACTACACCAATGTGTAGGGGAGGGCGCTACTCCTTTCCTGGATTGCTCTACTTTACCTTTGATCCGTACCTTATAATGCTGAGTGCTAAGCAAGGAGGCATCAAGTACCATTTTTTGAGTCTTTGGTATGACTCGACCTGGGATTGAACCCAGGTCTCCCGGGCCATTGGCGAACACTCTAACCCCTAGGCCAATGTCCGGTAAATCACTCTTATATATATATATATATATATATATATATATATATATATATATATATATATATATATATATATATATATATATATATATATATATATATATATATATATATATATATGAAATGTGTGTGTGTATATCATAAAAATGGATACTTTCTTGTTGATCTTGAGAACAAATCATTTACAGACTTGAACTGTTCTACCACAAATATTGTGACTTGTTTATGTTGTCAAAAACCTGTGAAAGGCTAACCACACTTTTTGCATGAGATGTTAACAAAATACTCCAATCAAACAAACTCTCAACAACACTCGGAAGACAGGGGTTCAATCCCAGGTCTAGTCATCATCATTATCATGTCGTGCCGCAGGCACGGATATCCCTGACCCTTTTTCGCCACTTCTCCCTATCGTTCATCGCCTCTGGCAGGTCTTCAGGGCTACATCCCGTATCCTCATATAGCTGCTGTATGTATGTTCGAGCTGGTCGTCCTGCTTTTGGCCGGCTATATGTGGGGGTCCATCAGAGTATATTACTTATGAGCTCGTCCCTGCTTCTCCAGCAGTGTCCTGCATGTCTGATTCGTCTAACTTTGATAGTTTTCGTGATGGGAAGCAGGTGGCCGTATAGTTGGTTCCTTGGTGGGTGTTGCCGCCAGGATTTGTTCAATATTGCTCACAACATTCTTGTGTAATTTCCGTCTAGCTTCTTCTCCAGCCGTTTAGTTAGTGTCCAAGTAGTGCATCCGTACAGCAGTATCGATACGACCGCTGCCGGAAAAAAACTGCGTTTCATTTTATCAGTCAGGTCTGATTTCCATATGATCAATAGCCTATCGATAGCTGTCCATGTATTCGTTAGCCGTATACCGATGTCTTTTTCGGTTGATGAGACACTGCTTCCTCGGTAGGTGAATTTGTCTACCAGTTTCAGAGAGGTTCCCTCTAGTGTGGAGATGTCGCCTGTTTGATTATAGCACATATATTCCGATACAAGACTTAAAATATGGTACTTGATGCCTCCTTGCTTAACACTCAGCAATATAAGGTAGGGATCAAGGGTAAAGTGGAGCGATCCAGGGAAAGGAGTTGCACCCTCCTCTACACCATGGTGTAGTAGTTATCAAAAAAGGAGCCTTCGGGTCACCTCGACAACGGTTGCCAACTTTATTTACTTTCTTATATATATATATATATATATATATATATATGTGTGTGTGTGTGTGTGTGTGTGTGTGTAAAAGGTGTAATCAAATTATATTGAAACTGAGTCTTCACTTTTTTCCATTTTCAAATTTAAATGAAGATATTTGCTCAGCTAGATATATGCACAGCCAAGCAACTTACATTATAAAGGGATGATGTCTACACGTCTAGATTTCTGTCTTGATGTGTAGACAGCTGAGCCACTTACATAATAAAGGACGATGTCTCGACATTTAGATTTCTATCTAGATATGTGCACAAGTCAAGCAACTTAAATTATAAAGGGTTGATGTCTAGATGTCTAGATTTCTGTCTTGACTTGTACACAGTTGAGCAACTAACAATAAAGGAGGATGTTTCGACATCTAGATTTCTATCTAGATATATGCACAGCCAAGCAACTTATATTATAAAGGGGTGATGTCTACACGTCTATCTAGTGATCTTGACAAGTTAATGTCAATTTGAAAAATTTTATAATGCTAGTCTCAGTACTTGTTAAATGGCAGTTGTTGGTGATGGTTTGGTTTGGTTTCTTTGTTTAATGGCATATCAACCTTTGTAGGTTATTTAATGCCAAAGCTATTCTCCTAGAAGAACAGTAGTGGTACTATTTAACCCATAGCTGGGAGGATAAGGGGGTTCATACCTTTCCCAAGTGTATTTGTCCGAAAGTGAACGTTTTAGTACGACTGGAGTACGAAATTGCTTACTACGATTCTGCAGTCCATCGCTTTAACCATTACACCATGAGGACACCCCCTAGTTGTTGGTGAATCATCAAGTGTGTGTTTCTAACAATAAACACTTATCAGCAAAAAGTCACGATGCGGTAAGATGAGAGCAGTTACACTGAGTTTAAATATCGAAGCTTCCCAAGAAAAAAAATTAGAAAATCATTTATCTTATTAAAATATCTATTCGATTAAGTAGAGGGTGAACGATAAAATTGTTGCCTTAGAAAAGATGACATGATTCCATTTCCATTTAATGAAAATCGGTTTTCTTTTTTGGTGCAGACCATCTACTAGTTGGCCAGTTGTGTACAAATCTCAAGAGCGATAGGAGCCTTCTATCATGTCTGAAAGTGACACAAAGTTCAACGAGCGAGATTGGAGATGCGCCGCTGTGCAACTCATGCTCTCTACCGATCGAAGTTATGACAACAGGACCATTGCCAGCACCCTCAAAATGCAAATCCGGACGGTTCAACGTGCCCAGGGTGAGGAAAACAAAGTTTCCGGCTACGGTTATGGTCTTTGGTATGGTTTCAAGTGAGGGTCACATCATGCCACCTCACATCTTCGAAGTCGGCTTGAAAGTTAACACCAAAGTGTACCTGGATGTGCTGAAGAGTGTGGTGATCCCCTGGTGCAATCAGGTGGCCGGTGGCAAACCCTGGGTGTGGCAGCAGGACTCGGCGTCGGCCCACAAGTCCAAAGAAACCCAGGCTTGGCTTCAGAAGGAGTGCTACGACTTTGTACCCTTCTCTTACTGGCGCCCCTCCTCCCCCGACCTGAACCTGCTGGACTACTTCGTTTGGTCATACGTCGAGAACATCACCAACATGACCTCCCACAACACCAAAGCCAGCCTGATCGCCACCATTTGGCGAGTATTCGCCAAGCTCCCTCCGGCGCTTGTGGAAAAGGCATGCTCCCAGTTCTGGATCCATATTGAGGCTGTGATTGAGGCTACATTGAATAGATGTCAGCTCTACTACATAATCAAGTTAGCTGAATTAATTTTTTCAATAAAAGTTTTAGAATAAAGCTGTAGTGTTGTTTTCTTTAGAACGACAATTTTATCGTTTCACCCCATATTACTTATTAGTTTTATAGCTAAACTGCCTCTAGATTTTACTCTTATATAATAGTAGTCGTGTTTGTATTGAATTTCGTATAAATTTTGAGATATCTTTTTTTCTTATTTAAGTATCTTTGTTAGCATCATCAAATGAGGAATGATTATTATTATAGCCCGCATTATCTATTAATATGAGTAAGATAAAAACTAAAAATAGTATGCATTATCGATTTGGTTAAAATAATTAAATTTAACGGCATTTGTATATTTATGCAATTTTATTTATGGTTGGTGAGCTTCAGTGCTGCAGAATTCATTAATTATAATATCTAATAATATCCATTTTAATTGTATAATGTTTCACTAGAATTATAAAATAGTATGTATGTGTCCGTGTGAGTGTATACATGTTTGGTTAATCGTAAAATACAAAGAAAATGTATGAATTTAAAAAAAAAATTTTTCTTGTATATGAACAAAGGAATGTTAATTCGTATCGAATTAATTTAGAAATTGTTGGAAAGCTTTGATGTATTTGTGAGATAATTAATTGTATTATGTTTTTTATGATTTGCTATTAAAGGATGTCTGGGTATTTATATTTCTCGTATAGTCGAACGGTTATTGTCATCGAACATGGAATTGGTAACCAGAGTTCAAATTCTCGATGGGGTTACTTGCATTTCACTTTGTGCTGACACTCTTGGAAAAGGCATGAATCCGTGTGTTCCCCTCTTAGTTATGAGTGAATAGTAGGTCAGACTAGGTTCTTTAGTTTTAATTAGGCAACAAGTCTAAGAGAAAGAAAACTTTTGATTTCAAACCAGTTTTACTTTATTTAGAAATTGACCTTGTGTCACAGGGGTTGGGTAAATGCATATAGGATGCGGAAGCAAAATATGGAACAGGGAAGATTGGATTTATGCTTTTACTACTTTTAAAACCTTCTTTTTTTAGTCTGATTTGTTCATATTTTGAAAAAAAAGTCTAAATTTTCATGATTAGCTGTATTGTTCAAGCACTATTTTTATTAAAAATTTAGCCCAATATGAGTGAACATGAAAAGAAACAACAAAGAATCTATGATTTGCTTAACGCTGAAAACCAAGCCAAAGTTTCTTTGTCTACCAAATACAAAGCAAAGAAAAAAAATCTTTACAGAAAAAGAGCTTTTTTAAGGAAAAAAGGAAGTCGAGGATTGAAGAAAAAACAAAAAGAAAGCTTTTAACGAGAAAGCTTCTCGTTAGGGGGATTATGAAGGACTCCTCAACATCAATAAGAAAGTATACAAAGGAATTGAAAGTCCATGAGAAAACTGTGAAGAAAACTATTCTGCAAGATTTAAGCCCAGACCTTAACCCCCTTGATTACGCTATATGGGGCATTTTAGAAAACAAAACAAATACATCTTCACATCAAAATATTGGTTCACTTAAGACTGCTATTGAGGAGGAATGGAATTAAATGTCTGAAGAATTTATTTTGAAGGCTTACAAATCATCTCGAAGACGTGTTGATACAATAATTGATAAAAATGGTGGCCATATTGAGAATTGAAATTAATCTAGTTTTATAATTGAGTCATTTCCAACTATACAGTCACCTGCCTCCCATCACGAAAACTATCCTAGTTAGACGAATCAGACATGCAGGACACTGCTGGAGAACCAGAGATGAGCTCATAAGTGATGTACTCCTATGGACCCCCACATATGACCAAGCAAAAGCAGGATGACCAGCTCAAACATACATACCGCAGCTATGTGAGGATACGGGATGTAGTTCTGAAGACCTGCCGGAGGTGATGAACAATAGGGAGAAGTGACGAGAGAAGGTCAAGGATATCCATGCAAGCGGCACGACATGATGATTATGATGATGATTATTATGCAAGAATATTCTTAATTTTGTTCTTGGAAGTCACGGCAGAAGTATGGGTTGAAGTAACATTTCTTCGTTTGGTTTCTTTTTTTAATGGCATATCAGACTTGATGGGTTATTTAATGCCAAAGCTATCCTTGGAGAAGAGCAGCAGTGGTACTATTTAACTCATAGCCAGAGGATACAAGGATTCAGTCATATAAAATGGGCGTTTGGGTTATGTGTTATGTAAAAAAAGCCGTTGAATCGGTGGGTGCTGGTTTCAGTTTGCATAATTACCTTGCTTATGATAAGCAAAACTTGCCAAGTGAAGAATTAGTTGTTTGGGGTTTGTGGCATATCAACCTTTGTAGGTTATTTAATGCCAAATTCCCCTTTATGCAAATAGTTCTATTTCAAACAATTCAGTTTAGCATGAGTACACAGTTTAATTGTCAAAAACATTTCTATTTCAAACTATTAAAATTCAGTAAATTCAGTTGAGTATAAGTACAGATTTTGTTCACACAAAGTTAAATTGCAAAACAGTTCTATATCAAACAATTCAGTTTAGTGTAAGTAGAGTTTCAATGTCAAAAACAGTTCCATTTCAAACAATTCAGTTTAGCATAAGCACAAACTTTAGATATAAGTACAGTTTAATTGTTAAAAAATATTTCCATTTCAAGCTAATCAGTTTAGTTAAACAGCTCTAATTCAGTTTAGCATAATGTAAACAGTTTAGATTGAAACAGTTTTATTTCAGATAATTCAGTTCAGCATAAGTATGCAGTTTAAATGTCAAAAAAAGTTCTATTTTAAACAATTCAGTTTAGCATAAATACACAGTTTAAATGCAAAAAACAGTAAACTCAAACCACGGTTTAGTTCTATTTAACCCAAAGATAGGACCCTATCAGGTGCTACCACTCCTGGGCCAGACTAGACCTGGGAGCGATGGTAATAAATGGGTACTCCACATTCTCCAAAGGTCCAGCATTACCAGAACCTCACAGTCAGATTCACGGGCGATATTCCCACATCAATGCAAGCTGCTTTGCTGAAGTACAGCTGAATTTTATCACATATGTACAGGGCCTATGGATGATAGGGACGAATGGTGAGAGAGAATCAGAGAGGATATCAACTTACTGCATCTCTGTTGACTCCTCCAATGAGTGTCCTGATATGACACTAAAAAATCTGATGGTGAGGCTTCAGTAGTGCTGGAGCTTTGGGAGATGCAGAGAACCTCTTTATTGCCATCACTCCCTGGTCTTACTCTGGCCCAGAGTGGTTGCACCTGATAGGACCTTATCTATGGGTTAAATAGAACTAACCTGAATAAATAACTGTTTTGACATTTAACTGTGTGTTTAAACTGTGTTCTTATGCTAAACTGAATTTTTTTTTAAGTAGAACTGTTTTGACATTTAAACTGTGTATAAACAAAACTGTACTTATACTAAACTAAATTGTTTGAAAGTTTTATTAAAATGACTTAATTCTATGTTAAATGACCTGAAAAGGGTTGATATGCTGTAAAACAAAGAAACCAACCAACCAACCAATCTTATTTTTCCCAGAGGTATTCGTCTGAAAGTGAATATGATAATGTGATTGGAGATTGGACTTGTTTACGATGTTGTTGCAGTTCAGTACTTTAGCAGTCATATCCAGGACACTCGTTGTGGTGGTTTTTTTTACCCCTCTGCAGAGGTGCAGTCAGTGTATTCTACTGCCCCAGCCAACTGGGCATTAGCACATAGGTGCTGTATTTTAAGGCTTCAGTTCTGATTCCTTTTTTTTATACCTTGGATATGGCAAGAAAATGAATGCTTGTTTGATGACGTTGATGTGAGAATTAGTTTGTTGATGAAAAAATATTCTGTTTCTTTATGTATCCTGGAAGCAACACCCTACAAAACAGCAACTGTATGGCCACTTACCTCCTATCTTACAAACCATCCAAGTAAGATGAACAAGACATGCCGGGCACTGCTGGAGAAATAAGTACAGACATATGTGTGATGTTTGATGGATTTCTGCACACAGATTCACCAGTGTTAGCTGACCAGCAAAATCTTACATTGATCAGCTTTGTGCAGATACTGGATGCCGTCTAGAGGACTTCTAAAAAATGGAGAGCAAAAGGGAATCAATCTCTGCACACTTTGAGACAGTGAAAGTGTACAGGGCCAATAACCCAGAGTTCTGTAGCTCCTAACTACACTCTGCAATGATTGATGGTCTGGGTGAAAGTTATAAAGGTCCTCCTACCAGTAGAAAATGAAGGGGATTCATCTGACTTCCCATCTTGTTAGATTTCACTTTGAGTCCTTTTATAGTGTGGGGGTACATGTACAAATCATGACACATGCATGGCCATCACAAAAAATGATAGATCCCATCAGTATATACCTTTTGGGGTACCTCAGGTTCCAAGCTATAAACATACCCCTAGTAAACAGGCATTGCCTGTGGAGAAAGCCCCCTAGGGACCATGTGATCAGCTTACTGTTACCCATCCCATATGAACACCAAATGGGCCCACCCAGAGGTGCAGCTAGATATTGATGGGATTTAACTAGCTTTCCACTTAGTTGGTACATGACACAAGGTCATTAATATAAATTGGGGAGCCATGCACGAATGGACACTCATGCCTGACTATACCAAAGAATCCTTGGTTCCATCGGCATTATCTTATTGGGGTTCCTTAGGTGTCAAGTATTGCATATTAACCCCGGCTGAGCTGTCAAAATAGGAAATGCCCATGTGTAAATAACAGGTGCATCCGGTCGAAGGTATCAAGGGGATAACCTTGACTGTAAACAGGTTGAATTGAGTGGGCGTAAAACAATAATATAACTCGGTGCACAGGAAGTTCGAGTTAGTTGGAGATAAGATGCTGTAGAGAGAACCAGCACCCAGCAGAAGGGGCCCTCAGGACCCCCGATTGAGCAGTTGGAAGTCAGATCGGTTGGAGAGAAGATGCTGGAATGAGGACCATGTTACAGAGAGGCTGGGCCCCCAGGCCCCCAGTTGAGCAGCCCAGGAGAACGGGAAAGAAACGCTGTTATGGCCATAAGAGTGGGGGTCATTATGTTGCAGTTTTGTTCGGTCTCTAACTCAAATCTCACACAGTAAAACCTTTAGTAACCCTTTCAAACCCTTTCAAATAAAGTGAGGGGTATATTTTTCAAAAGAAGTGTCTTCGCTCGTCCTTATTGTGTTGAATATGTTTCTGCACGCATATGTGTATGTATAGTTGTTCATGGCTATACAACATCAAGCAATAAACCTCGACCCTGCAAAGCAGCAACATAAATGACATCTTGTCGTTCCTGAAAGAAAGAAATTTCTACCAAACTAAGTTTATCAGATAAATTTATTCTTTAAAACAATCTCCAATCCATTTAGCAATAAAGAACTGCATACAACCTATTGTCAAAATCAATAAAAACCCTTGAAATAAACATGAAAATAAATTTGACCATCCTTCATAATTACCACTTGGCATAAAATAACCCTAGATAAGTTGATGTGCCATCAAAATTAAAAATTCATTAACCCACCTAGATGGTCGTGCCTGGCAGCAGGGGAAAATTGAAGGTATTTAACAGACTTCACACGTGGTGCGATTGACAACAACTATGGAAGGTAGTAATTACTGGGGATACAGTTACAAGACTCATCATTCCTATCCGAGGTCGCAGTAAATCACCTGAAGAAGGCCAGAGGTGAAATTTGGCTGAAACTCAGTGAAAGAAGAAACAACACACACAAAAAAAAAAAAATCTACCAAGATGAGGACAAAAGTCCGCAATAAATAAAAATTGTTTCTCAGAAGAAGCCTCATCTCAAAATGATTCCAATTAAAGACGATTACTAAAATTCGGTACAGACCCGACAATGGAAGACCAGATAAGGATTATAAGACCAAAAAATCCATCCTTGATCGCCCTTCGGGGCCCATGGTGCAGCGGATAGAGGCATTGAGTCTCTACGGTTCCAGGTGAGCATTGTCAGAAGATAGCGGTTTCAAATCCTACCCAAGCGGGCCAGAGGTTTACTTAATCAAAAAAAAACGTGGTGTGATAGACAACAACTATGGAAGGTAGTAATTACTGGGGATACGGTTATAAGACTCATCATTTCTATCCGAGGTCCCGATAAATCACCTGAAGAAGGCCAGAGGTGAAATTTGGCCGAAACGTAGTGAAAGAAGAAACACAAAAAAAAAAAAAATCTACCAAGATGAGGACAAAAGTCCGCAATAAATAAAAATTAATTCTCAGATTAAGAAGCCTCATCTCAAAATGATTCCAATTAAAGACAGACTTCACACCATGCCAAAATTTGACCCAAGGTCAATTTATAGTGAGGAAGATGGAAATTAAAAGGGTTTAGAAAAATTTCATCTAGCTTGAATAAAGTTTAATGGTTTGGCGGCTTCATGCTCAATTTTGTATGTCTTTCAGAACAATTTTTGATCAAATAAATCTTAATAATGTTTCGAAACACATTTAGGATAACCATATCAAGTAATGTTTAATGGTTAAATCTATCTTGGCAAGAGAGGAGACAGGCCTGCTACTGTTGCGGCTGCGGTAGCTTGGAATATATCCATTAAGCTTGAGGATAGGGAATTATAAAGTTAAGAAAGATGATAATTCATAAAATGTTCTGTTTTTTTTTTAAAAGAGAAAGGATTATTGTTGACTTGGGTTTATAGTTACATCATAACAACTTTCCTAGAACCTCATTATTAGACTTTAAATATCAGTCCTCTAGCTGAATAAAATCTTTGAAAAAACTAGCAAAATAATAATGATAAGCTTGAGATAATCTTCAATCAAATTCCTTGTAATTATTTTTTTTTTTTTCTTTTTTGTGATACATCAGATGGATGGATGATTTTGAGATAGAGTTACATATCTTCCGTATCTTGTAATTAGTTTTAATTTTTGTACTTTTTGATCAAATATTACAAGAAAATCACTGTTAATTTGATAACGTAGATATGAGAGTTGATTTGATGATAAAATGTTCTTTTCCTTGTTGTATTTTATTCACAAACTGGATTTGATTTAATTTTTTCTTTTGTTTTTTAAGAAAAGAACAGTTTATCTAGAGCTGTGGTTTCCTGGGGCATATAGCAGCCACATAACTATTTTCTAAGTGTCTCATCATTAAACTTTCAATATCAGTACTGTGACAGATTAAAATCTAGTAAAAACAAACAAAATAATTATAATAAAAAACTTAGAATAATTTTTAATTCCTTCTATTTAAAAAAAAAAAAAAGATTTAAAAATTGGTTGTATAAAAATCCATAGTATCTCTGTTGATATTGTCTTGTCTTTGAAACATCTTCCAGGAAAAGAAGTTTTTTTTTTTTTCTAGAATTAATCCTTCTAAATTTTTTTTAAATACATAGGATAGATGGTTTTAAGATAGTGAGAGGTATCTTCTCTTTCTTGTGATTACAAAATGTGTATATGGGATCCTGCTCAGGATCTTTTGCGACAAGAGAGCAGGAAAAAAAAAGGCCCAAAATTCCTATGACTAAAATAAATCGGATTATTTTATTAAATCTTTCAGTACTATTTTTTTTATTTTACCCCTTTTTTTGTAGCTTTATTTTTCATTTTTCTTTTCTTTTTTTTCTTGTAATTTTACATATTTTTTATTTTTATTTTCTTTAAGTTTAGATTTTTTTGGTGGGGGATTTTTTTTTTATAGTTTTAATAAATCTTGTTTTTTTTTCATTCATCTTATTTTCTTTTCCTATTGTTAACTACATCCCCCAGGGTGTAGCATGTTGCATAGTCTCTTTCATGAGGAGGACTGATAAAGGTACACTTAAGCAAAGACTAAAATTAGCTTGCAATCTCTCACAACTTCCATGACAACATTGAATTACTTGTTAGGGGGCAATGGTGGAGGTCCTGTTACAAGGTTGAAATACTCAGAACCAAGCCCATCTCATCACTGTTATTTGCCATATTATGTCTCAAGACAAGAACATAGTTCTGAGAGTCAAAAGGGGAAGCTCGATGAGCCACTGCTTCATGCTGAGACTTTTTAGCGGACTGTCTGGCATTTGTGCCAAACAGTCAATGTTCCATGGTAGACTTGAGGCCGAAATGGCTTTGGCTTTGGCTGGGCCACCCTCAGGTGGGCGAGCTGCATCATAGACACCTTTGTCACCCTTGTATAGCACTGGACCTTGCTGTCCAGTTTAAGCTATAATCAGGCATACATGCCTGGACCCAGATTTGGGTCCAAGTCTAGCTAGGCTCATCAGACCCACATTGCACGAAGTGGGCCTATGAGCAGCATAGTCCAACAGGTAATGAGCAGAGGCTCGGGCCCAACCTTCTCCTCCCCTAAATCCCCACTATACTCGACCTTCAGGTCATTTGACCTTGTGTCAAGTCCTGTCTGGTGGGAGGCAGAGACAAATATCAACTCTGAGAGTCAAACAGATACTACACTTTAATCTTCATTTGTCACTTCTTCTCATCTTGGTATTATTTTCTACTTTTTTTTAATGCTTATTTATCTTCATATAATTTTCTTCCTCCTCCTTCTCCTCTTTATTTTCATTGTTTTTTGCTTTTGTTTTGTGAATATTTGTCCACTTTTATTTACTCTTCTTGATTCCCCCCCTTTTTCTTTGCACTGTTTTCGTTCTCTCTCCTTTTTTCATTCCCTCTCTTTTTTTTGTCATTCCCACTCTTTTTTTTCTTTCTCTCTCTCTTTTTTCTTTCTCTCCCTCCCTCTTTTTTCATTCTCTCTCTCTCTCTCTCTTTTTTATCCTCTGTGTTTTTTCATTATCTCTTTCTTTTTTCATTCTCTCTCTCCCTCTCATTCTCTCTTTTTATTTCATTCCCTCCCTCTTTTTTTCATTCACTCTCTCCCTTTTTTCTTTCTCTCTCTCTCTCTCTCTTTTCATTCTCTCTCTCTCTCTCTCTCTTTCATTCTCTATTTTTTTCATCCTCTCTCTCTTTCATTCTCTCTCTCTCTTTTTTCTTTCTCTCTCTCTTTTCATTCTCTCTCTCTTTTTTTCATTCTCTCTTTCATTCTCTCTCTTTTTTTCATTCTCACTCTCCTTTTTTTCTTTCTCTGTCTCTTTTGTTTTCATTCTCTCTCTTTTTTCATTCTCACTCTCCCTTTTTTTCTTTCTCTCTTTTTTCAATCCCTCTTTTTTTTTTCATTCTCTCTTTCATTCTCTCTCTTTCCTTTTTTCTTTCTCTCTCTCTTTTTTCAACCTTTCTTTTTTTTTTTCATTCTCTCTCTCTTTTTTCAATCTATCACTTTCTTTTTTCTTTAATCCATCTATATTCCTGTTTACCTGATTTTCTTCTAATCCCTTCTTCTCTTTTCTTTCTTTGGTCAAATTCTTCTTTATTCACATTACTTTCTTCTTCTTCTTCTTCTTCTTCTATTCCTTCTTTGCATCGTTTTTTGTCGCATTAGATTTTCTTCTTTCCATTCTTTTTTCATGTTCATTAGGTGTTGTTATTCTTGTTCAAATTTAATTCTACCTCTGTTTTATAAATACTTACTGTATTTTCCAAAATGTCATACAGTCGATAAAATTACCTATGGTGGCCCATATAAACCAATCTGTCAACCCCATTGTTTTGATGATATAGAATGATGAAGTAAGCTAGATATTCCTACTTTCCTTTAAAATCTTTTTATGTTTGCTTTGCTATTTTCCCATCATTTTTCCCTCTTTTGTTCCATCTCAGATACAATTTACTTGATTACAATACAGCTGGAATTTCCAATAGCGCATGTATTTACCGAGGAAAGCAGTGCTAGAATCACGTAGGAAATTATTAACAACAGTGTCAAAATAGAATGATGCCAATCATATCATTATATGAGATAAAGTCGTCTTTAAAATATGAATTGCATGGAACTGTTTGCTAAAACACAGATTGTGTATGCGTGTATATATATAGACATACAGTTGAAGCAATACATCTGTATTTGATAAGAATTTGATAAGAATACTTGAAACCATATAACTGTGTGCATCAAAACCAAAGAAGGGATTTAAGGACACAATAAAATATTATCTGAAACAATCTGGACTATTTGTGGACCAATGGGAAAAAATGGCTTCAGATAGAAGTAAGTGGTGGAAGCTGATTCACGAAAGCATAGAATCCTTTGAGAATAGCCATATGCAG
Organism: Sepioteuthis lessoniana; assembly: GCA_963585895.1. NCBI lineage: Eukaryota > Metazoa > Mollusca > Cephalopoda > Myopsida > Loliginidae > Sepioteuthis > Sepioteuthis lessoniana. The sequence goes on from OY757925.1 coordinate 12,454,887, forward strand.
TACAGCGCTTACAAAGATCGGATTCCCAAAGATGAACAGGGTCCAGCGCTGGGTCCACAAAATCACCAACGCTAACTGTGACATATGTGGAAAATTGTGCCTATCTCTTGCTGGTCTCAAAAGCCATCTGTGTAAATGTGCAAAATCTAGCTCACACCCAAATAATGTCACTGCAAACAAAACTGATTGGTTGTGCCAAATCTATGGCAGAATCTGTCGCAGTTTGGCTGGCCTGAAGAGTCACCTATGAGCACATACAATTTAAGAGAGGAGTAGGGGAGTGGGGAGAAGGCATGAAATGAAGGAGGTGGTCACGCTCGAAACCGAGAGGACAGCCATCACAGTAGAAGCAATACATCTGTATTATAAGAATACGGTAAGAATACTTGAAACCATGTAACTGTGTGCCAACAAATAGGTATTATTAAATAGAATTAACTACTTGAAATTATATAATTATTAGCATTAGAGAGGAATATTTGAAACTATACAAATGTGTGCAAATTATTTTTATTAAACTGTCTGATTTTAGTATAACCTGCTAACTTCTGTTCCAACATATTTTAATAGTAAGTAAAGTTGGCGACTGTAGTTGAGGGTGACCCGGAGGCTCCCTTTTTGATAGCTACTACACCAAGGTATAGGGGAGGGTGCTGCTCCTTTCCCTGGATAGCTCCACTTTACCCTTGATCCTTACCTTATAATGCTGCGTGTTAAGCAAGGCGGCATAAGTACCATTTTTTGAGTCTTTGGTATGACTCAACCTGGCATTGGCGAACACTCTAACCATTATACCAATATCCAGTACTATTTTAATTTTAATTGTATAAAAAATTCACTTTCCTTTGTTAATTTTCAATCACTTCTATCAGAATATGATTTTTAAGGTTATATGTCCCTAATCATGAACATATGTGTTTATGCTTCAATCTTGACCATAATTTTGTTTCATGACAATACGTAGTCACATGTTTCTTGGATGAAATTGCAGAAGCTCAGGATATTAGAGTTTCCCACACTGAAGAAGTTAACCCTCTGATATAGTAAAATCAATTAGGTACTCACCATTGCATGGTGGATATTTATCTATCACCATATCCACTTAGAAACCAGTGGCCAGTGGACTCGAGGAATGCAATCACCCAGATGTGAGAATGGGATATTCCAGAGTACTATAAATACTGATTGCTTTATGTGCTAAGCCATTAAGAAACGGAAAAATATAGCTATTTAATTTTGTGGAAATTATGAGAAGTGTGAAAAATATTGAACAAAATTCTCGAAGTCAATATGCTCCCCAATTGGCCGGGGTTGTAAAATATGTGGTGCATTCAATCGGTTTCCTGACTTTTTTATACAGGCATTTAAAATTGTCGTAGACTCTTCAAAATTCACTATGCTATTGCTATACATCTTATGAGATGACTGACCAAATTTTATGATTTCGGGTTCAAATGAACAGCTAGAGCAGCAACTGGAATACACCCTACTAAAGCCTGATTGTCACAGCTGGTGAATTTCAAAAATGCAATCTGGACTTTAGAAGAACAATATGCAATAAAGTTGGCGACCATAGTCGAGGGTGACCCAAAGGCTCCCTTTTCGATAGCTACTACACCAAGGTGTAGGGGAGGGTGCTACTCCTTCCCAGGATTGCTCTACTTTACCCTTGATCCGTACCTTATAATGCTGAGTGTTAAGCAAGTATATGCAATAAAATTCTGTTTTAAACTTGGAAAAAATGCCATGCAATGAAAGCTGGATCTACTGCAATGACCCAGAGACTAAGAGACAGAGTTCCCAGTGTAAGCATGCTGGCTCTCCCAGACCCAAGTAGGCCAGACAGAGCAAATCCACCCACAAACTTTTGATGATCCCTTTTTTTGACAGCACTGGCATGATCTACATGCACTGGGTTCCCACTGGATAGACAGTCAACAAGGAATACTATGTTGAGGTTTTAAGGGAGTTCAGCAAGAGATTCCGTCAATTGAGGCCAGCACTCTTCAAATCTGGTCAGTGGCATTTCCACCTGGACAATGCACCAGTCTACAACTGCATCCTTGTCACAGACTATTTGAGCAAGATGGGCATCAAGACAGTTCCTCAGCCTCCCTACAGTCCAGACCTTGCTCCCTGTGACTTTTGGTTATTCCTTAAGCTCAGAGGCTGTCGTTATGAGACAATTGAGGAGATGAAAGAGGCTATGACAAAGGTCATTGACACGCACACACAAGAGGACTTCCATGGGGCCTTCCAGAAGTTGTTGGAACGGTACAAGTGCATTACAGCTGGAGGAGATTACTTCAAAGGGGACTAGAGTTTCATGAGTGTACTATCAATAAAAGTGCCCATACGAAAAAAGTCTGGAAACCTATTTAATGATCCTTGTGGGGGGAGAAGAGGATTCATATCTTTCCCAAGGGTATTGATCTGAAAGTCAACATAATAATGTAGCTTTCGTTTGAACTCGCTTACTTCAAGGCCACACTCCAGCGTGTTAACCATTTCACCACTGAGACTTCCTTACCAACTACATAAAAATGCTGGAAACAATACCTTACAAAACATCAGCTGTACAGCCACTTACCTCCCATCTCGCAAACCATCCGAGTATGATGAGCAAGACATGTTGGGCATTTCCGGACATGTAAAAACAAACTTATAATCAATGTTCTACTATTGTTATATAATTGTGGAAGGATTTTTTTTATATTATCATTTTTCGTTGGTTATATCTTATCTTTGGGTTTGGTTTGGCTTAGAACTATTTGGCTTAGTGCACGTGCAGGTGCACACATTGAGTACAGTTCACACTCACGCGTGGAGGATGTGACAATCACAAATGTCATAATAAAAACCCCAGATAGGAAATGGGACTGGAGTGTGAATGACTTTTGGTGATTTTTGAAAAAGCAATAGTTGAGATTCGGACTGGGGCAAGGCCAGTCGAGTTGTGGTCTACGGGATGCACCGCGCGTTTGTTGGGTCAGTGAGTTGAGATTCTGATTCTGGGCCGAGAGTTCAGCTGGAGAGTTGACTGAAGGGCGATGTAGGAACAGTCAGCATAGTAAAAATTGTGTCTCTCTCTCCTCGTGTCAAAAAACTAAAAGTCGAAAAAAATTAATAAACGTTTCGTACCTGAACTAAAGAAAGTCGTCAGTGTTTCGCCTGTTTCGGGATTCCTATGCATATGAACATTTTACATATCTGAATATTTTATATATTCTGATTTTGACTATGTTGCACCTTGGACGAATACTCATGAACACACTATAGTTGGCTGACCGGCAAAAACTTACATTGATCAGTTCTGTGCATACAGTGGATGCCATCTAGAGGACTTTCCAAGAGTGATGGCCAATAGGGACTGATAGTGAGAGAGAGTCAAAGGAAACCATGTTGTCAGCATGTCTTGATGATGATGATCTTTCTGCAGAGGATTGTGTGTGTTTATACTCAGCTTTGCCTTAAGGCCAGAATTTTGTCATATATGTTGAATCACGAAACACACTTGTAGTCAGTAGCTAGGCTAAGACAAAAGTCTTTAGCAAGGCAAAGACTAAAGTGAATCAGTCCTCAATGAAAGAGCTATTTATGGCACATTGGGAGATTCCAATGTGTACATGTTGGCCAGTCCATTCCTTAGATTGTGATTGGCTAGAACATCTCATTGGATATGTTTGTTTATAAATACCAACCCTGTCCAGTTCAAGCATTAATCCTGAATAGGCTGGACCTCTGGTAAGTGTTGCTGTTATTATTATCACTATTATTGCTGTTGTGTGTTGTTGCCTTCTACAATATAATCTAACAATAGTTGACGTTCCGTAAAACCATCTGATCAACCAACCAACCAAAGTATAGTCATACTTTGATGACAGTCATCATCATCATGTCATGCCGCAGGCACGGATATCCCTGACCCTCTCTCGCCACTTCTCCCTATCTTTCATCGCCTCTGGTAGGTCTTCAGGGCCATATCCTGTATCCTCACATAGCTGCTGAATGCATGTTCGAGCTGGTCATCCTGCTTTTGCCCGGCCATTTGTGGGGGTTCATAGGAGTACATCACTTATGAACTCGTCCCTGCTTCTCCAGCAGTGTCCTGCGTGTCTGGTTCGTCTAACTTGGATAGTTTTCATGATGGGAGGTAGGTGGCCGTATAGTTGGTGCCTTGTGGCGTGTTGCCGCCAGGACTTGTTCAATATTGCTTGGAGCATTCTTGTGTAATTGCCGTCTAGCTTCTTCTCCAGCCGTTTAGTTAGCTAGGACATGCAAGGTACCCCAAATTGAAATCAAAACCCAGAATACTTTCCATCAGCTTGATAACATAACCTGTTTGTACATTTTAATTTTTTTCAGTATGGCACTGAACAATTTGAATGAATTACAAAGTTTTTCTGTTAACTCTAAATGAAGCCATTATTTCAGCACAACAGAAAATTTAAAATACGGTGAGGAAAAAAAAAAGACAGAATCTAACACGCCCCACTCTTTTTCAATTATCAAACTTTGGAATTGAATGCAAGAAGGTGCAAAAGTTTGGCAAGTAGTTAGTTCCGTGTACCTCTTGTCATTTGCTTCTAATTTCACTGGAACAGACACGCTCTCAGCAAAATAATCATCAATTGTACTTTTTGCCTTGACTAACTGATCAGAATTCATTCTGACAAAAATCTTTGGCCATATTTTTTGCCAATGTACATTTTCTTTTTTAAGTAGAGGAATTGTATTGTAAATTGAATTACCAGAAAGTGGTCATGGTAATTCAATTCTCAATATATTTTGCTGTTGGCTAAAATCACTTGATGCAAGCACATGGGTGATGTGACACACTATAGTGAACCTCAGTGTCTCCTGGTGAAGAATGACAGGGAGTGCTGGATTACATTTTTTTTTGTCACCAGCTAACATTGGCTGCCTGGAATTAGTTCATATGACTCAGTTTGATTATGGCCACTGCTTGAATTTACTTTCATATTTGTAGTTTTCATTTGAAGGTTCTTTAATTATTTGGTAGGAAGTCCCATGGTGTGGTGACTAATGTGCTGAACTGAGACATTGTAGAAAGCCAGCTCAAAATGAATGAACCCCTTCGTCTCCCCAGCAATGGGTTAAAAAGTATCACTCCTGTTTTTCTACAAAGATGGATTTGGCATTAGATAACTCATGAAGGTTGATATGTCATTTGTTGGAATTCAGTTAGCCATCTTGTTTCTGGTTGAGTGATACAAGATACTCCATCTAAGTAACAAGGCTGCATTAAGTCGGTTCTGTTGAATCACGAAATACACTTGTAATCAATAGCTTGGCTAAGATCAAAGCAAGTGACTCCTCCATGAAAGAGAACTATTTATGGCACATTGGGAGACTCCATCGTGCACACATGGGCCAGTCCATTCCTTAGATTGTGATTGGCTGGATCATCTCATTGGATATGCTTGTTCATAGATACCAGCCCTCAGTCCAGCTTAAGCTGTTAGTCTTGTGAATAAGCTGGACCTCTGGTAAGTGATGCTGTTATTATTATCACTATTATTGCTGTTGTGTGTTGTTGCCTTCTACAGTTCTTTTGTTTATTCTACAGGTTCTCTGTTAATTTACCATTGTTTATATGTGACTTAGTGGCGTCTGATTGGATAATCTACTGCTTCCTTTTTTAGTCGCTTTTCATTAACTAATCTACTGATGGGAAAGTCCATGAATATTTGATGACAATCTATAGATGGCCAACATCTGAAAATCCACCCCCTCTGCAAACAATCCAACACGATTAAATAACCCCCCTCCATAAATCAGCATCTTTAATCACTTATAAACTAATCTCAAGTATACTTACCTTCACTGTGTAATGTAACAAAAACTGTACTTGATCACTGCATGTTAACAGGTGGGTGGTGTGATACACTGTAGATGACCTCAGTGTGTCCTGGTGCTGAAAGAAAGGGAGTGCAGGTTAAATATGTTTTTTGGCACAGGTAAAAATTCAGAATTAGCTAATAAGGTTCGGCTTAAAATTATGCATGCCTTCTGTTATGATTTGATTACTGACATAGGTATCTTGTATCTACCCTTTTGCGTTAGTTCTTTTCATATGAAGTTTCCTTACTCACTTACCAACCAATCCCAAGTATACTCACTTTCCCTTTGTAATATAACAGATGACAAATGTGTTGGATCACTGTGTGCTAACAGGTGGGTGGTGTGACAAACTATAGATGACCTCAGTGTCTTCAGGTGCACAATGAAAGGATTTCTTGACTGACTGGTTGCATCTGACTGGCCAAATACGTGCATCGATTTATAACTGAATTAAATAATAAGTGACTGTATAGTGTCGAGTCAGACAAAGCAATGTGGCAGCTTCCATGACAACCAGAAATAGACTTTCAAATGTCCAGGAGGCCTAGCAAGCCATTCTTTACTCCAATGACATGTTTGAAGTGAGGGAAATCAATGAATTTAGTTCCAATGGTGAGTTGGATTTTGACAGTTCTATCAGTGTTACAAATATCCTGATAATGGCTATACATGCTGTGGGTCAATTGAGTTTTCATTTTTTTTTTTTTTTTTTTGACAAGTTTATTGCATTCTGCTCAAATCAGATGAAGATACTTAAGATGCTTTACAAGAGGAGTATCGGTAGGTATTTTATTTAATAAGTTAATTATGATATTTTATGAGACTTTCTTTTTCATGAACCTGTCACTTTTGTTTCTTTCACTATTCTTTCTATCTTTCTTTCTTTTGAACTTGCAATTTTTTCTTTACAATATTCTTTCTTTCGTTCTTTCTTTTTTTTTTCTCAATATTTTTTCTTCTCAATATTCTTTCTTTCTTTCTTTTGAACTTGCAATTTTTTCTTTACAATATTCTTTCTTTCGTTCTTTCTTTTTTTTTCTCAATATTTTTTCTTCTCAATATTCTTTCTTTCTTTCTTTTGAACTTGCAATTTTTTCTTTACAATATTCTTTCTTTCGTTCTTTCTTTTTTTTTCTCAATATTTTTTCTTCTCAATATTCTTTCTTTCTTTCTTTCTTCCTTTCTTTCTCAATATATTTTTTCTTCTCAATAATCTTTCTTTCTTCCTTTCTTTCTTGATATATTTTTTCTTATAAATATTCTTTCTTTCTTTCTTAATATATATTTTTCTTCTCAATATTATTTCTTTCTTTCTTTTGAACCTGCAATTTTTTCTTCTCAATATTCTTTCTTTCTTTCTTTCTTTCTCAATATATTTTTTCTTCCCAATATTCTTTCTTTCTTTCTTTCTCAATATATTTTTTCTTCTCAATATTCTTTCTTTCTTTCTTTCTCAATATATTTTTCCTCTCAATATTCTTTCTTTCTTTCTTTCTTTCTCAATATATTTTTTTCTTCTCAATATTCTTTCTTTCTTTATTTCTTTCTCAATATATTTTTTCTTCCCAATTTTCTTTCTTTCTTTCTTTCTCAATATATTTTTCTTCTCAATATTCTTTCTTTCTTTCTTTCTCAATATATTTTTCCTCTCAATATTCTTTCTTTCTTTCTTTCTTTCTCAATATATTTTTTTCTTCTCAATATTCTTTCTTTCTTTATTTCTTTCTCAATATATTTTTTCTTCCCAATTTTCTTTCTTTCTTTCTTTCTCAATATATTTTTCTTCTCAATATTCTTTCTTTCTTTCTTTCTCAATATATTTTTCCTCTCAATATTCTTTCTTTCTTTCTTTATTTCTTTCTCAATATATTTTTTCTTCCCAATTTTCTTTCTTTCTTTCTTTCTCAATATTATTTTTCTTCTCAATATTCTTTCTTTCTTTCTTTCTTTCTCAATATATTTTTTCTTCTAAATATTCTTTTTTTCTTTCTTTCTTTCTTTCTCAATATATTTTTCTTCTCAATATTCTTTTTTTCTTTCTTTCTTTCTTTCTCAATATATTTTTCTTCTCAATATTCTTTTTTTCTTTCTTTCTTTCTTTCTCAATATATTTTTTCTTCTCAATATTCTTTTTTTCTTTCTTTCTTTCTTTCTCAATATATTTTTCTTCTCAATATTCTTTTTTTCTTTCTATCTTTCTTTCTCAATATATTTTTTCTTCTCAATATTCTTTTTTTCTTTCTTTCTTTCTTTCTCAATATATTTTTCCTCTCAATATTCTTTCTTTCTTTCTTTATTTCTTTCTCAATATATTTTTTCTTCCCAATTTTCTTTCTTTCTTTCTCAATATTATTTTTCTTCTCAATATTCTTTCTTTCTTTCTTTCTTTCTCAATATATTTTTTCTTCTAAATATTCTTTTTTTCTTTCCTTCTTTCTTTCTCAATATATTTTTTCTTCTCAATAATCTTTCTTTCTTCCTTTCTTTCTTGATATATTTTTTCTTATAAATATTCTTTCTTTCTTTCTTAATATATATTTTTCTTCTCAATATTATTTCTTTCTTTCTTTTGAACCTGCAATTTTTTCTTCTCAATATTCTTTCTTTCTTTCTTTCTTTCTTTCTTTCTTTCTCAATATATTTTTTCTTCCCAATATTCTTTCTTTCTTTCTTTCTCAATATATTTTTTCTTCTCAATATTCTTTCTTTCTTTCTTTCTCAATATATTTTTCCTCTCAATATTCTTTCTTTCTTTCTTTCTTTCTCAATATATTTTTTTCTTCTCAATATTCTTTCTTTCTTTATTTCTTTCTCAATATATTTTTTCTTCCCAATTTTCTTTCTTTCTTTCTTTCTCAATATATTTTTCTTCTCAATATTCTTTCTTTCTTTCTTTCTCAATATATTTTTCCTCTCAATATTCTTTCTTTCTTTCTTTCTTTCTCAATATATTTTTTTCTTCTCAATATTCTTTCTTTCTTTATTTCTTTCTCAATATATTTTTTCTTCCCAATTTTCTTTCTTTCTTTCTTTCTCAATATATTTTTCTTCTCAATATTCTTTCTTTCTTTCTTTCTCAATATATTTTTCCTCTCAATATTCTTTCTTTCTTTCTTTATTTCTTTCTCAATATATTTTTTCTTCCCAATTTTCTTTCTTTCTTTCTTTCTCAATATTATTTTTCTTCTCAATATTCTTTCTTTCTTTCTTTCTTTCTCAATATATTTTTTCTTCTAAATATTCTTTTTTTCTTTCTTTCTTTCTTTCTCAATATATTTTTCTTCTCAATATTCTTTTTTTCTTTCTTTCTTTCTTTCTCAATATATTTTTCTTCTCAATATTCTTTTTTTCTTTCTTTCTTTCTTTCTCAATATATTTTTTCTTCTCAATATTCTTTTTTTCTTTCTTTCTTTCTTTCTCAATATATTTTTCTTCTCAATATTCTTTTTTTCTTTCTATCTTTCTTTCTCAATATATTTTTTCTTCTCAATATTCTTTTTTTCTTTCTTTCTTTCTTTCTCAATATATTTTTCCTCTCAATATTCTTTCTTTCTTTCTTTATTTCTTTCTCAATATATTTTTTCTTCCCAATTTTCTTTCTTTCTTTCTCAATATTATTTTTCTTCTCAATATTCTTTCTTTCTTTCTTTCTTTCTCAATATATTTTTTCTTCTAAATATTCTTTTTTTCTTTCCTTCTTTCTTTCTCAATATATTTTTTCTTCTCAATAATCTTTCTTTCTTCCTTTCTTTCTTGATATATTTTTTCTTATAAATATTCTTTCTTTCTTTCTTAATATATATTTTTCTTCTCAATATTATTTCTTTCTTTCTTTTGAACCTGCAATTTTTTCTTCTCAATATTCTTTCTTTCTTTCTTTCTTTCTTTCTTTCTTTCTCAATATATTTTTTCTTCCCAATATTCTTTCTTTCTTTCTTTCTCAATATATTTTTTCTTCTCAATATTCTTTCTTTCTTTCTTTCTCAATATATTTTTCCTCTCAATATTCTTTCTTTCTTTCTTTCTTTCTCAATATATTTTTTTCTTCTCAATATTCTTTCTTTCTTTATTTCTTTCTCAATATATTTTTTCTTCCCAATTTTCTTTCTTTCTTTCTTTCTCAATATATTTTTCTTCTCAATATTCTTTCTTTCTTTCTTTCTCAATATATTTTTCCTCTCAATATTCTTTCTTTCTTTCTTTCTTTCTCAATATATTTTTTTCTTCTCAATATTCTTTCTTTCTTTATTTCTTTCTCAATATATTTTTTCTTCCCAATTTTCTTTCTTTCTTTCTTTCTCAATATATTTTTCTTCTCAATATTCTTTCTTTCTTTCTTTCTCAATATATTTTTCCTCTCAATATTCTTTCTTTCTTTCTTTATTTCTTTCTCAATATATTTTTTCTTCCCAATTTTCTTTCTTTCTTTCTTTCTCAATATTATTTTTCTTCTCAATATTCTTTCTTTCTTTCTTTCTTTCTCAATATATTTTTTCTTCTAAATATTCTTTTTTTCTTTCTTTCTTTCTTTCTCAATATATTTTTCTTCTCAATATTCTTTTTTTCTTTCTTTCTTTCTTTCTCAATATATTTTTCTTCTCAATATTCTTTTTTTCTTTCTTTCTTTCTTTCTCAATATATTTTTTCTTCTCAATATTCTTTTTTTCTTTCTTTCTTTCTTTCTCAATATATTTTTCTTCTCAATATTCTTTTTTTCTTTCTATCTTTCTTTCTCAATATATTTTTTCTTCTCAATATTCTTTTTTTCTTTCTTTCTTTCTTTCTCAATATATTTTTCCTCTCAATATTCTTTCTTTCTTTCTTTATTTCTTTCTCAATATATTTTTTCTTCCCAATTTTCTTTCTTTCTTTCTCAATATTATTTTTCTTCTCAATATTCTTTCTTTCTTTCTTTCTTTCTCAATATATTTTTTCTTCTAAATATTCTTTTTTTCTTTCCTTCTTTCTTTCTCAATATATTTTTTCTTCTCAATAATCTTTCTTTCTTCCTTTCTTTCTTGATATATTTTTTCTTATAAATATTCTTTCTTTCTTTCTTAATATATATTTTTCTTCTCAATATTATTTCTTTCTTTCTTTTGAACCTGCAATTTTTTCTTCTCAATATTCTTTCTTTCTTTCTTTCTTTCTTTCTTTCTTTCTCAATATATTTTTTCTTCCCAATATTCTTTCTTTCTTTCTTTCTCAATATATTTTTTCTTCTCAATATTCTTTCTTTCTTTCTTTCTCAATATATTTTTCCTCTCAATATTCTTTCTTTCTTTCTTTCTTTCTCAATATATTTTTTTCTTCTCAATATTCTTTCTTTCTTTATTTCTTTCTCAATATATTTTTTCTTCCCAATTTTCTTTCTTTCTTTCTTTCTCAATATATTTTTCTTCTCAATATTCTTTCTTTCTTTCTTTCTCAATATATTTTTCCTCTCAATATTCTTTCTTTCTTTCTTTCTTTCTCAATATATTTTTTTCTTCTCAATATTCTTTCTTTCTTTATTTCTTTCTCAATATATTTTTTCTTCCCAATTTTCTTTCTTTCTTTCTTTCTCAATATATTTTTCTTCTCAATATTCTTTCTTTCTTTCTTTCTCAATATATTTTTCCTCTCAATATTCTTTCTTTCTTTCTTTATTTCTTTCTCAATATATTTTTTCTTCCCAATTTTCTTTCTTTCTTTCTTTCTCAATATTATTTTTCTTCTCAATATTCTTTCTTTCTTTCTTTCTTTCTCAATATATTTTTTCTTCTAAATATTCTTTTTTTCTTTCTTTCTTTCTTTCTCAATATATTTTTCTTCTCAATATTCTTTTTTTCTTTCTTTCTTTCTTTCTCAATATATTTTTCTTCTCAATATTCTTTTTTTCTTTCTTTCTTTCTTTCTCAATATATTTTTTCTTCTCAATATTCTTTTTTTCTTTCTTTCTTTCTTTCTCAATATATTTTTCTTCTCAATATTCTTTTTTTCTTTCTATCTTTCTTTCTCAATATATTTTTTCTTCTCAATATTCTTTTTTTCTTTCTTTCTTTCTTTCTCAATATATTTTTCCTCTCAATATTCTTTCTTTCTTTCTTTATTTCTTTCTCAATATATTTTTTCTTCCCAATTTTCTTTCTTTCTTTCTCAATATTATTTTTCTTCTCAATATTCTTTCTTTCTTTCTTTCTTTCTCAATATATTTTTTCTTCTAAATATTCTTTTTTTCTTTCCTTCTTTCTTTCTCAATATATTTTTTCTTCTCAATAATCTTTCTTTCTTCCTTTCTTTCTTGATATATTTTTTCTTATAAATATTCTTTCTTTCTTTCTTAATATATATTTTTCTTCTCAATATTATTTCTTTCTTTCTTTTGAACCTGCAATTTTTTCTTCTCAATATTCTTTCTTTCTTTCTTTCTTTCTTTCTTTCTTTCTCAATATATTTTTTCTTCCCAATATTCTTTCTTTCTTTCTTTCTCAATATATTTTTTCTTCTCAATATTCTTTCTTTCTTTCTTTCTCAATATATTTTTCCTCTCAATATTCTTTCTTTCTTTCTTTCTTTCTCAATATATTTTTTTCTTCTCAATATTCTTTCTTTCTTTATTTCTTTCTCAATATATTTTTTCTTCCCAATTTTCTTTCTTTCTTTCTTTCTCAATATATTTTTCTTCTCAATATTCTTTCTTTCTTTCTTTCTCAATATATTTTTCCTCTCAATATTCTTTCTTTCTTTCTTTCTTTCTCAATATATTTTTTTCTTCTCAATATTCTTTCTTTCTTTATTTCTTTCTCAATATATTTTTTCTTCCCAATTTTCTTTCTTTCTTTCTTTCTCAATATATTTTTCTTCTCAATATTCTTTCTTTCTTTCTTTCTCAATATATTTTTCCTCTCAATATTCTTTCTTTCTTTCTTTATTTCTTTCTCAATATATTTTTTCTTCCCAATTTTCTTTCTTTCTTTCTTTCTCAATATTATTTTTCTTCTCAATATTCTTTCTTTCTTTCTTTCTTTCTCAATATATTTTTTCTTCTAAATATTCTTTTTTTCTTTCTTTCTTTCTTTCTCAATATATTTTTCTTCTCAATATTCTTTTTTTCTTTCTTTCTTTCTTTCTCAATATATTTTTCTTCTCAATATTCTTTTTTTCTTTCTTTCTTTCTTTCTCAATATATTTTTTCTTCTCAATATTCTTTTTTTCTTTCTTTCTTTCTTTCTCAATATATTTTTCTTCTCAATATTCTTTTTTTCTTTCTATCTTTCTTTCTCAATATATTTTTTCTTCTCAATATTCTTTTTTTCTTTCTTTCTTTCTTTCTCAATATATTTTTCCTCTCAATATTCTTTCTTTCTTTCTTTATTTCTTTCTCAATATATTTTTTCTTCCCAATTTTCTTTCTTTCTTTCTCAATATTATTTTTCTTCTCAATATTCTTTCTTTCTTTCTTTCTTTCTCAATATATTTTTTCTTCTAAATATTCTTTTTTTCTTTCCTTCTTTCTTTCTCAATATATTTTTCTTCTCAATATTCTTTTTTTCTTTCTTTCTTTCTTTCTCAATATATTTTTCTTCTCAATATTCTTTCTTTCTTTCTCAATATATTTTTCCTCTCAATATTCTTTCTTTCTTTCTTTCTTTCTTTCTTTCTCAATATATTTTTTTCTTCTCAATAATCTTTCTTTCTTTCTTTCTCAATATATTTTTCTTCTCAATATTCTTTCTTTCTTTCTTTCTTTGTCAATATATTTTTTCTTCTCAATATTCTTTCTTTCTTTCTTTCTTTCTCGATATATTTTTTCTTCTCAATATTCTTTCTTTCTTTCTTTCTCGATATATTTTTTCTTCTCAATATTCTTTCTTTCTTTCTTTCTCGATATATTTTTTCTTCTCAATATTCTTTCTTTCTTTCTTTCTTTCTCAATATATTTTTTCTTCTCAATATTCTTTCTTTCTTTCTCGATATATTTTTTCTTCTCAATATTCTTTCTTTCTTTCTTTCTCAATATTTTTTTCTCTCAATATTCTTTCTTTCTTTCTCTTGAACCTGTAAACTTTTTCCTCTCAATATCAGTTTTTTTTCTCTTTTTTTCTTTCTTTTTTGATTTCTTTCCTCTCAAAATTCTTCTTTCTTTCTTTCTTTCTAGCTGGTCATTATTGTTTCTTCACACTGTTCTTTCTTTCTTTCTTTGCAACAGTTTTGTTAGCTCTGTGGAATATGTAATGATCCCTTCTTTACCATTATCTGGATTGCAGAATCGAAGAAGTTGTATCTGTTGGATTCCCTTTTATGGATCAAACAGATGTGCACAAGATGTTTAAATTTTGAATGATATTAATATATTGGCTCTTAAAACCTTTATAAAACAACTAATTTTCAAGTAACTAATTATAAAGGTTTAAACCAATTGTGAAGTATATTTAATAGCTTGAAAATTATTTCTATTTAGTACGAATAACAAAAACCATATAATTGTTGGCAAATTATTTGTTTTAGATAGGAATTATTACTTAAAGCCATATAATGGTTCATAAATTATTACTATTAGATACAGTTACGGAAGTAAAATTAGGGTTTGTTTTTCTTTAGTATAAGAAAAAACAACTCTATTATAAAACAAGATTGATTCTAATTTTAAAAAATGAACAACAAAATAAAAAGATTGACAGAAAACAGTAAGTTTTCTCAACATTACTGCCATATTGTTCAATTATTGTATCAACACACCTTCAAAATGAATTCCTCTGACATTCTATTCCATTCCTCCTCAATAGCAGTCTTAAACAAACCAATATTTCGATGGTAAGTGGCATTTGTTTTGTTTTCTAAAACACCTCATATAGCGTAATCAAGAGGGTTAAGGTCTGTTCAATTGCTGTCCTCACAATTTTGTGGACTTTCAACTCCTTAGCATGCTTTCTTATTGAAGTCGTGGGGACCTTCTTAATTGCTGGAGTTAAAAAGCCTTTTTTCATTTTTGGTTCAATCCATCACTCCGCCTTTTCCTTAAAAAGCTTCTTTCACTATGAATTTTTTCTTTGCATTATATATGGTAGACAAATAAACTTTACCTTGGTTTTGACGTTAAGCAAATTATAGATTCTTTGTTCTTGTCTTTAATTGGAATCATTTTGAGATGAGGTTTCTTAATCTGAGAATTAATTTTTATTTATTGCGGACTTTCTTCCTCATCTTGGTAGTTTTTGTGTTGTTTCTTCTTTCACTATGTTTCGGCCAAATTTCACCTCTGGCCTTCTTCAGGTGATTTTACCGCAACCTCAGATAGGAATGCTGAGTCTTGTAACCATATCTCCAGTAATTACTGCCTTTCATAGTTGTTGTCTCAATATTCTTTCTTTCTCGATATATATTGAGATGCCCATTTACTAAAAATAGTGACTTGCCGATTTATTTGATTAGATACTAATACTTTAAATTGCCCAGTTGGCTGGGGCTGTAGAATACATCGACTGCACCTCTGCAGAGGGGTAAGACCCCACCCCAATGAGTGTCCTGAATATGATTCTAAGCAATCTGATGATGAGGTTCCAATGATGCTGGGGCTTTGGGGAATGCGGAGCACCCCTTCATTGCCATTGCTCCAAGGTCCACTCTTGCCCGCCATGGTAGCACCTGATAGGGCCCTATGTTTGAGTTAAATAGAACTAACGGCATCCTTATGCTAATCTGAATTATTTGACTAAACTGAATAGCTTAAAATAGAAATGTTTTTGACAAACTGTGTCCTCACATTTAAACTGCGTGCTTATGCTAAACTGAATTATTTGAAATGGAATTGTTTTTAACATTGAAACTCTACTTACACTAAACTGATTTGTTTAATATAGAACTGTTTTGAGATTTAACTGTGTGTAAACAAAATCTGATCTTGTGCTAAACTGAATTAGCTGAATTAGAACTGCTTGACTACACTGAATAGCTTGAAATAGAATTGTTTTTCAGAATTAAACTGTACTTACAATTAAACTGCATACTTATGCTAAACTGAATTGTTTGAAATAGAGCTAATTTCATAAAAATGGATTTGGCGTTAAATAACCAACAAAGGTTGATATGCCGTAAAACCCAACCCACCAACTTACTTCAAACTATATAAAACAGGAAAAAAAAAGACTAACTTCAGCATTGAATAAAGCTGTATGAGTTGACCTGCCATAAAACTCAGCCAACCATCAATATATGAGTGTTGAATCACGAAACACACTTGTAGTCGGTAGCTAGGCTAAGAGCAACGTCTTTAGCAAGGCTAAAACTAGAGCAAATCAGTCCTCAATGAAAGAGCTATTTATGGCACATTGGGAGATTCCAATGTGCACACATTGGCCAGTCCATTCCTTAGATTGTGATTGGCTAGAACATCTCATTGGATATGTTTGTTCATAAATACCAACCCTGTCCAGTTTGACTTGACTATGCTGGACCTCTGGTAAGTGTTGCTGTTATTATTGTCACTATTATTGCTGTTGTATATTGTTGCCTTCTACAATGAGAATATCTTTACTCCTGAGAAACAACAAAGACAAACCAAATTTGGTAGCATTACATGAAATTGTTTAGCCACTTATAGAGGACAGACATAGAAACGATACCCAATTATTGACATAGATTTTTCAGTAACAATTTAGCATGATCTTTATATGTCTGTTTGCAAGTCCCATTTCAGTTCCACCTAATGAGTAGTTTTCTCGTCAATACTGTGTAAACACAGGCTATATCTATACGGATCGGTTGATTGAAAAGAGTTATGAATAGAAGCATAAAATGCACACTTAAATGAACTAAAAATCTCAGGATTCCAATCAAGTTCTCAGTATTACTTCTCAATTGTGGTTCTCCGTCTTTGAATGAGGTCATACATACCTGCCTCAAAGAATTTTGTCAACTACTTTCTTAGTCATGTACAAGTTGCTTCTTTTGCCTTATTATCTTTGGAGAACCGTTGTCTATTGAGTGATTCCTTCATGTGCTCAAATACATGAAGGTCTGAGGATGCTCTTGTCCATCTTTGTCGAACTCCTCTGCCACCACAAGCGGGATGTGACTCAGAGGTAAGAAAATTGTCTACTGACAGCACAGATTTCCCTGACTCTCTCCATTCATCCTTATCATCCATCGCTGCTGGCACGTCTTCCAAATTACATCCTGTGTTCGCACAGAGCTGATGTAAATAAGTTCTTTCTGGTCGGCCAACATTGGCACATCCATGTGTTGGGGTCTATAGAAGAACATCCATTTTGTGTTCATCCTTGCTTCTCCAGCAATGTTCTGCATGTCTTCATCTTACTTGGATGTTTTTTTTTTTGGGGTGGGAGATAAGTGGCCGTACAGCTGTTGTTTTCTGGGGTGTTGCTTCCAGGATTTATTCAAAATAGCTCGTAGTATTCTTGTGAGTTTCCCATCTCTCTCTTTTTCTCTATGAGTTTTATAGTGCATCCATATATTAACATTGACAATGGGGAACAAATAAAATAACCAATGGGCATAACCATAACCAATGAAAAAGAGGGATTGTGGCAGGTCATGTGAGAGTTGTAGACTATATAAGTTCCCAAATTTTGGCTAAAGTCAGTTGTTCACTGGCTCTACCGTCTCCTGACAACTCCTTCGTGTGCGCGAACTCTCTGCGATTGCTTTTCTGCTCCATACAAGTATCATCGCCAAGAATAAAAATATAATCTTATATATATGTGTGTGTGTGTGTGTGTTCCTCGTTGTTAATAATGTTATAGCTGAGTATACGACATTACCTGTTAGATCAGACTCCCTAATGACAGATAATTTATCCATAAAAATATAATCTTATATTCATATATATACGTGTGTTCCTCATTGTTAATAATGTTATAGCTGAGTATACAATGTTACCTGATAGATCAGACTCCATAATGACTGATAATTTATCCATTGCCGTTCTTGCCCTCACAGGATGTATGTTAACATCGTATTCATAGGATGCTTATATTAGCATTTTTTGCATATTTTCTTCAATTTTTTTGTATTTCCTACTACAAATAATTTGCAAACAGACCTGGTGGGTCAGAGTGGATCTGGGAGTAATGGCAATAAAAGAGGAGGTGCCCGCGGTGTAATGGTTATCGCCGTAGGAAGTGGACACGGCGACATGAGTTCAAATCCTGGACGAGGTTGATTGCATTTCACAAAGTATTTCACCTTGGGAAAGGTATGAATCCAATTATTCTCCCTCCAGCTATGGGTAAATAGTTCGGCACACTGGGTTCTTCAGCCTATGTGAGGCAACTAGTTCAAGAGAAGGAAAACTCTGAATTCAAACCTGTTAAACTCCGCTTAAAAATTGACCTTGTGTCATATCCTGCCCGAGTGGAGGGGTTGGGTAAATATGGTAAAGGCAATGAAAGAGTACTTTACACACCTGAGAGATGCAGTATAGTATCATACCCTGTAAGCATCAGATACCGTTTGGGGGCATAACAAGAACAACCCCTTTTGGGGGGAAGGGCTCTCACTCTTCTGCAGAGAATACAGTGTATCTCTTATTATTGAACTTCTTTTCAGCCCAGTCAGCTGAGGCTGTCGAATATACCAACTGCATTTCTGCAGAGGGGCGATACCCCCCCCCACTCTTCAACAAGTGTTCTGGATTTGATACTAAAAAATCTAATGATGAGGCTCTAGTAATGCTGAAATGTTAGTGAATGTGGAGTACCCCACATTACCATCACTCCCAGCTCCACTTTGCCTCAGAGAGGAAGCACCTTATTGGGTTCTATCTCTGGGTCAAATAGAACTGTCTGACATTTAAACTAAGTGCAAACAAATGACTGTATGCTAAACTGAATTGTTAGAAATGGAACTGTTTGATCATTTAAATCTGTGTAAATAAATGACTGATCTCTAATTTAATTGTTTGTGATACATAGCAATACTTGGAACCATTTAACTTTGTTAATTTATGCTAAATTGAATTGTTAGAAATAGAACTGTTTGATCATTCAAATGTGTGTAAATAAATGACTGATGTTTAATTAAATTGTTTGTGATACATAGCAATACTTGAAAACATTAAACTGTGTGCAAACAAATGATTAACAGTAAATAGAATTATTCATATTAGATAGCAATAAGTAAAACAATTTAACTGTATGAAAAAAAGAGCTCAACCTCGCTTAAAAATGTTATCTACAAAATGTGTTTAGAAGCCATATATTTAATTTATATGTATTAAAATGAATTTAGCATTGAATAACCTACAGTAATTGATATGCCATAAAAACCCAATCAAACAAAATCTTATATATTTAATATATATGTATAAAAAAGATATGGCATTAAATAACCTACAATGGTTGATATGCCATAAAACCCTACCAAACCAAATCCTATATATTTAATATATAAAGAGGATTTGGCATTAAACAAACTACAATGGTTGATATGCCATAAAACCAAACCAAACCAAATCATATATATTTAATATATATGTATAAAAAAGATATAGCATTAAATAACCTACAATGGTTGATATGCCATAAAACCCAACCAAACCAAATCATATATATTTAATATATAAAGAGAATTTGGCATTAAATAACAGTAATTGATATGCCATAAAAACCCAACCAAACCAAATCATATATATTTAATATACATGTATAAAGAGGATTTGGCATTAAATAACCTACAATGGTTGATATGCCATAAAACCCAACCAAACCAAATCATATATATTTAATATACATGTATGAAGAGGATTTGGCATTAAATAACCTACAATGGTTGATATGCCATAAAACCAAACCAATCCAAATCAATAATATAATTGAATTGAAGGTGAGTGATTGTCCAACATGCCAATATGAGGCCTTAATGGGTCCAATTGGCTGGCGCTATATCGCACTGCATCTCTGCAGAGGGGAGAGACTCACCCAACGGGTGTCCTTGATATGACACTGAACAAACTGATGGTGTGGTTTCAGTAATGCTGGGCCTTTAGAGAATGCTGCATACCCCTTCATTGCCATCACTCCCAGGTCCACTCTGGCCTAGAGTGGTAGCACCTGATAGGGTTCTATCTATACGTCAAATAGAACTAAACTGTGTTTGTTGAGAGAGGACTGTTTTTGCATTTGAACTGAATCATTTGAAATGGAACTGCTTTGACATTTAACTGTGTGTAAACAAAAACTATACTTATACTAAGATGAATTGTTTAAATTAGAACTGTTTGGTTAAACTGAATAGCTTGAAATAGAAATGTTTTTGACAATTAAACTGTGTACTTACGCTTAACTGAATTGTTTGAAATAAAACTATTTATTTGCATAAAAATGGATTTGGCATCAAATAACCCACAAAGGTTGATATGCCACAAAACCCAACCAAATCAATCCAATAATAGAGTTGAATTGAAGGTGAGTGATTGTCCAAAATGTTAACACAAGGCATTACAGTCGTTAATATCAGATGTCTTAATTAAAAAAGAACCAGTTTTACTTTCCTTGATGAAACTTTGTATTAGTTATCCTGGCTCATTAATGGGGAAGTCCTTGTAGTGTAGTGGCTAACATGTTGGACTGTAATCTCATAGTAAGCTGGTTCAAACTCCAGTCAGTCAATGACGGTCCCTTTCAGTCTAGTACCCTAAGGAAATGTAAGGAGCTCTTTATCCTTCCTAACTCAGAGCTAAATAGTACTACAACTGTTTTTTCTCCAAGGATTGGTTATGGCATTAATAAATAACCCTGGAAGGTTGGTATGCCATTAAACAAAAGACAGCATATCAACTTACTGACATTGTCTTTCTCTTTCGATCATTAAACACCCTAACTCCTTTTATATCTTTTTCTTTCTCTTCACTAAATCGACTTCACAGTTTCTTTCTCCTTCTACTCCCTTCATGAACTACTAAACACCTTTGTATTTTCTCTCTCTCTCTCTCTCTCTCTCTCTCTCTCTCGACTCAATAAACTATCTTTTTACCTCCTTTCCCCTTCCATGATAAACCAACTTTCTTTGAATGTCTCTGTCTCTCCCCACTCTCTTATTGATTCACCTAAATTCCATTACCCTCTAATCCGACCTACGGACATGACTTACATGAGGTGGATAATTATCAATATTAGGATTGCCTCTCTCAGTTCAAGTTAAGCACAGTATAAATAAAAAATAAAGAAAGAGAAAAATAAATCTGTTGATATTAGATATACTTTTGTAATTCTTCCAACTTTTACCTCCCTTTCAGCTGAAAAAAAATATCGACTCAACTTGAACTGTTTTCAAATTGTGCTTCCCATAGTTTTCCTGGAATTCAATTAAACAATGTTTGTTTAGTTTCATCATTTCCTTTGGGTTTTATTATTTTTATTTTAATAATAAGCATTGCCTGATCGAGAACATTGCCTCGTCCGTACCTCATCATTGATAATTGAGATAAGAATTTTTCCCTTAATAAACAGCAAAGGAATCTCATTATATATTCTTCTGTCTTTTAGTTCTTCATCTTAATTTTCTCTTTGTTATTTAGATTCTTTCAGATACCTGGTGAACATAAAATTAGATAGTCCAGTCAGCTGGTCCTCTAGAATATGCGGATTGCATCCTTGCAGATTCCCCACCCCACAACAAATGTCCTGAACGACACTTATCTGTATCTGATGCTGAGGCTACAGTTCTAGATCTTTAGGAAATCTGAAGTTCTCATTCATCGCCATAACTCCCAGGTTCACTCAGACCAAATTTAAAATACTTGCTAAGGTCCCATTTATGAGTCAAATAGAACTGTTTTATAACTTACTATATTTGAAACCATTTAATTGTATGAAAACAAATGTTACCAAATAACTATTCACTTAAAAAGCATATCTGTAAACAGGATTTGGCATTAAATAACCATCAAGGGTTGATATGTCTTTAAACCAAGGAAACGAACCTTAAAATTTTAGGGCTGAGGAATACACCAACTGCACCTAAGCAAAGGGGTAAGACCCTCACCAATGAGTGTCTTGGATATGACACTAAACAATCTGATGGTGAGATTCCAATGATGCTGGGGCTTTGGGGAATGCGAACTATCTCTTCATTGCCATTGCTCCCAGGTTCACTCTTGCCCGGAATGGTAGCACCTGATAGGGCCCAGAACTAACGGTATACTTATGCTAAACTGAATTGTTTGAAATAGGAATGTTTTTCCCAATTAAAGTGTACTTACATTTAAACTGTGTGCTTATGCTAAACTGAATTATTTGAAATGGAACTGTTTTTTGACATTGAAACTGTACTTACACTAAATTGATTTTTTTGATCTAGTGTTATACTATGTTTTACATTCACACACATTTTTAAATTTTGGGGCTTTTTGGCTAAAATAGTAAAAATGTGTTTTTTTAGGCATCAATGTAACACCCCCACACCCCTTTAAAATATCTATGTATATACCTAACTGCCCAATATCACACAATTGTAAAATCAGCCCACTTAGCTGGGCCTGTTGAATATATCGGCTACATCTCTGCAGAGGGATAAGACCCTCCTCCTGATGAGTGTCCTTGATATGACATTAAACCTTCTGATAGCAAGGTTCCAGCCTTAGAAATTTGGGGAATGTGGAGTATCCCTTCATTGCCATTGCTCCCAGGTCTACACTGACATAGAGTGGTAGCACCTGATAGGGTCCTATTTGTGGGTCAAATAGAACAAAGTATGTAAACAAATAATTGATGTTAAATTGTGACTGTTATATTGCAATGGATGAAACCATTTTATTGTGTGCAAAGAAGAGCTCAAACTTTTTTGAAAATGCTATCTACAAAATGTGTTTACAAATTATGTATATAAATTTGATATATATGTATATAGAGGATTTGAAATAAAATATCCTACAATGGTTGAAAACCCATAAAACCAAACCAAATCATATATATTTAATATATATATATATATATATATATATATATTCAAATAGGAGTTGGCATTACATAACATACAATGGTTGATACACCATAAAACCCACCCAAACCAAATCCTATATATTTAATATATATATATATATATATAGAGAGAGAGAGAGAGAGAGGATTTGCTGTTAAATAACCTACAACAGTTGATATGCCATAAAACCCAACAAAACCCAATCCTATATATATATATGTATAAAGAGGACTAGGCATTAAATGACCTACAGTGATTGATTTGGTTTGTTTGAGTTTTATGGCATATCAACCTTTGTAGGTTATTTAATTCGAAATCCATTTTTATACAAAAAACCGTTCTCTTTCAAACAATTCAGTTTAGCAAAAGTACACAGTTTAATTCTCAAAAACATTTCTATTTCAAGCAATTCACTTTAGTTAAACAGTTCTATTCCGAACTATTCAGTTTAGTATAAGTATAGTTTTTGTTTACACACAGTTTAATGTCAAAACTATTTTTTAAAAACTATTCAGTTTTGCATAAGTACAGTTTCAATGTCGAAAACGGTTCTTTTTCAAACAATTCAGTTTAGTGTAAGTACAGATTCAATGTCAAAAACAGTTATATTTCAGGCAATTCAGTTTTGCAGATATGTCATTAAACCAAACCATTTCCAACCTCCGTTTTGGTTATTTCTCATTCAGTAACCTTTTGTTAAGTTACAACACTAAACTTGTCTGATTTTCAAGGTTTTTGCAACCCAAGCAAAATTTCTTCAACCATCTGGTTACCTTGTTGTGATCAACTGCACCTTTGATTTTTATATAACTAATGTTTTTGGTTTCTACTGCCGTGTTATGGCTGAGTTTGAAATCATGAAAGAAAAGTTCTTGAATTAGACTAGATTGCATGTTCATCTATATCATATTTACCCAACCCCTCTGTGCAGGTAGGATATGGCACAATGTCAATTTTTTAAGCGGAAGTTTGAATTCAGAGTTTTCCTTCTCCTAGACTAGTTGCCTCAGCAAGGCTGAAGAACCCAGTCTGCTCTACTATTTACCCATAGCTGGAGGGAGAATAATTAGATTCATACCTTTCCCAAAGTGAGTGCTATATGAAATGCAATCAGTCTCGTCCAGGATTTGAACTCGTTTCGACGATAACCATTACTCCACGGGCACCTCCGCTTGCATGTTCATCCACATGGCGTTTAATATCCACACCAAATGAAGCAGTACACAATATATCAGTATTCCACCAACCATGATATTACCAGCCAAAGCAAGTGCCTAACATGCCTTCAACTTTTGACTTATCTTTGGTAGGTTGGTTGGTTGGTTGGTTTTTATGGCGTAGGTTATTTTGTATTTTGTACTGAGAGATTTCGCTGCCAGGGGGCGGATCAATACCGGTGTTATCCGAAGAGTACGAGACTTCTTACCTTTTCTATGTAACTCTATCTTTCTTGTGTAATATAATCTGTTATCTAATATCCGTGTTTGTGTTTTCATTAGTGACCCTTTCTGGGGCCACAACACCATTGTTATGCATTAGAAAATAGTATCTAATATCAATAAAAATCATTACATCAGCTGAAAAAGAAAAATATTGCCTGCTACAAACATAAGTCTTCATCAGGACCTGTATTTTGTAGGTTATTTAACGCCAAATTCTGTCCATATGTATATACATTTAACCAATGAAGCCATAGTAGGTAAAATTTTCTATTAGAAGGATTTCACTTGTTTGCATATGATTAATCAGTTTTAATTCGTCATATTTTTTCGTACAACCCTGTTTCTCGCAAGAAGGACAGAACATAATCTATTTTAATGTTTTCGAACAATTCGGTTAAACTAGTCACTCTGAAAAATCGCTTTCGGATGACAGCGAAAGCTCTGCATTCTATAAGAATGTGTTTAACCGTGCAAGTTGTCTGACACGTCAAACATTTCTAGGGACAAACATTATAAATTTATCATATTCTCTGACTCGCTCTCTGTATTAACATCACTGGAAAATAAAAAGTTGGAGAATCCATTAATTGTTAAATTGCTCAGCAGACTAGACTCAATGTCTAGTCATAAAAAATAATTTTGTGTTGGATTCCAAGCCACATCGGAGTAAGAGGAAAGGAAAGAGCAGACTCGGCAGCCAAATCGGCCTTAGATCTAAGCCCTAAAGTTATCTCAATTCTATATACCGATTTGAAACCGATAATCAGTAAATTCCTTCACAAAAAATGGCAACAACGATGGGACATGAATATTAATAATAAACTCTTCCAAATTCAGCCCACCTTGGGAGAATGGAGACCAGCTTTTAGAGCATCGAGAAGAGAACAAGTCGTTATATCCCGATTGCGCATTGGTCATACAAGACTTACTCACACTTTCTTACTGAAATAGGAACAACAACCACTTATCTTTGTAGCAGGCAATATTTTTTCTTTTTCAGCCGATGTAATGATTTTTATTGATATTAGATACTATTTTCTAATGAATAACAATGGTGTTGTGGCCCCGGAAAAGGTCTCTAATGAAAACGCAAACACGGATATTAGATAACAGATTATATTACACAAGAAAGATAGTTACATAGAAAAGGTAAAAAGTCTCGTACTCTTCGGATAACACCGATATTGATCCGCCCCCCCTGGTAGCGAAATCTCTCGTTACTAATAACGGTGAGAAGAGTCCATTATGGTGAGATTGGTAAGGCTCCCACAACAAATGGAAAACGTCTCCAAACTAGTAAGAGTTTTGATTTTGACATTCTTTTTATCATCAATAAGAATATAGATCAGAGAAAATTTGGATATAAAGTTTGTTTGAGGAAACAATATAGAATTGGTGCAGATTATTTGGGTTAGATAGGAATACTTGATACCATATAACTGTATGCAGATTATTTGTGCTTGATTGGAATATTTGATCTTATATAACTGTACAAAAAAAATGATCATAGTCAAATAATTCAGTGGGGAATTTTGATCATATAGCTCAGACATTACAGTGTAGACATTTCAAATAAAAATTGAATTTTTACATATATGTCAGGCTACCAACACGGTATGCAATAATATATGCTTAATATTTAGATTCTTTCTTCCTTTCTCTTCCTTACTCTCATACACACATACGCACGCTCCTACTTTCACTTTTACTATCAATATCTCTCTTCACTTTTAAATTTTCTGTTTCTGTCTTCCTCATCTCTCCTTCTCTCTGTTTCTCTCATCTTCTACATTACTCTCACACACTTCTCTCTCTTTCTCTTGCTATTCCCAATTCCATTTCTTTTTAATAATATTTATTTGTTTCTTATATATGTGTTTCTTTTGAATGTGTGTGTGCGCGCGCGTTCTGTTTCTAATATGTATATATATATATATATGTATGTATGTTTTTTTTTCTTTATATTTAAAGGGCAGTTCAAATAACCCATAAAGAAAAGCTATAGCTGAATATTTTTGTTGTGGCAACACACTACCACTTTTTATAAAACTAGGGGGTGTCCTCGTGGCGTAATGGTTAAAGCGATGGACTGAGGAATCGTAGTAAGCGAGTTCGTACTCCAGTCGCGCTATTACGTTCACTTTCGGGTAAATACCCTTGGGAAAGGTATGAACCCCCATATCCTCCCAGCTATGGGTTAAATACCACTACTGTTCTTCTAGGAGAATAGCTTTGGGATTAAATAACCTACAAAAGTTGATATGCCATTAAACAAAGAAACCAAACCAACCTATTATAAAACTAGAAAAGCTAATTCAGATTTCTACCTTAATTTCTGTTTACGTTAGGCCCATACATAGGTGAGAGCTGTACAATAAATCTAAAAATCTAGATGAGGTTTCAGATTTTTTTAACAACTATTTGTGTGTGTTTTGTATTTTATGTGTGTGTGTGTGTGTTAGAAAGAAAATGATTTTAATGAAGTTCCTATAAGATTAGAGAAAGCATGACCGATTTTTTAAAGAGATAAAAAGCTGATTCGAAGTTTTAAGAAGCAGTGACAGTAACGTGGATATTATGCGTAGAAAGTTGACAATTATAATTAAGGAAACCTGAAAAAACAAAAAACGCAGAGAAATCCCTCAAACTGAACATTAGAATCGATGGAGAAAAAAAAAAGAGGGAATTATAGAAATAAAAACTAAAAGGGACAAAATTAAAATAATTGAACAAAATAACAAATCAAGAAAAAGAAAAAAAACTTGGTAAAAGTAGAGGAAGTTCTCAAGAAAAAAAGAGAATGAAAAACCATTGCACAATTTCGATTTTCAGCTTGCTGCAAATAATTGCGTTAAAATACAGGAACGGTAAAATCACAAAATGTCTACATTAAATACTATGGATCATCAGTAACAAGTCGCGCTAACTGCACAGGTTTATCCCCTCCTCCTCTCTCTCTCTCTCATCGTCCCTGAATTATTCTATCAGATAGGTTTGACTTCCATATGACCGATAACCTATCGATAGCAGTCCACGCCTTCGCTCAGCGTATATTAACATCGCTTTCAGTTGATGAGATATTGCTGCTGAGGTATTGGGAACTTATCTACTAATTATACAGGCCTGCTATGTACTGTTTTATTTGCGTTCACGTAGAGCCAAATGCCTCCTGTTGTTTGCTCTAGGCTATGCAGTAGGGATTTACATCTGGCAGGTGTATTTGCAAGAAGTGTTGTCTGCATTGACCGTCTGGTTTAGTTTCTGTAAGATATCGAATGGAAGGTTATAAAAACCTGTATGCTCCAAGAAAAAATGCAACTTTTCATATACATATCGTCCTAGTATATATATATATATATATATATATATATATATATGTGTGTGTGTGTGTGCGCGTGTGTGTAGTTGGGTTACAGTCTTTCATTTAAGCATGTTTGATTAAATAATAAAGACACATTTTTGTCTATATAATTTTATTAAGATCCTTTCAAGTTTCCTGATAAGTGTCTTGGTTTCAGGTTGGAATTGGTGGGTGAATTTACCAAAATTGTCCTGAGCGCTTTACACATGCAAGCAACCCCTGATGATGGCCTATGAAGGGTTAGAAAGCACTCGGGACAATTTCGGTCAATTCATCCACTAATTCCAACCCGAAACTAAAATACTTATCCGGACACTTGAAAGGATCTTAATTAAATTAAATCAACAAAATGTGTCTTTATTATTTAATCAAACATTTATATATATATATATATATATATATATATATATATATATATATATATATATGTATAAGGATTTTTTTATATTATCATTTTTCGTTGGTTATATCTTATCATTCGGGTTAGTTAGGTGCACACATTGAGTGCAGGTGTTCACGCTCGTGCGGGGAGGATGTGACAATCACTTATGTCATAATAAAACCCCCGGATAGAAATGGGACTGGGGATGTGAATGACGTCATGCCCAGAAGCGATGGGCTAGAATTCTTGGGTATTTTGAAAAAAAAAAGCAGTTACTTGAGATTTGAACCTAGACGAGTCCAGTTGGGTCTCGGGGGTGCGCCGCGCGTTGTCGGGTCAGATCCAACAGTCAGCATAGTAAAAACGGTGTCTCTCTCCTCGTGTCGGATACCTAAAAGTCAAGAAGGTAATAAAAGTTTCGTACCTGAAACAAGAGAGTCGTCAGTGTTTCGAGTGTTTCGCGGGATTCCTCTGCATGTGAACGTTTTTACAAATTCGTATATTTCACGTATCGTTATTATGGCTATGTTACAATTGTTCATTTGTGTCTTGATACTTTTTGAAAACATCTCATATTCTAAAGAAAATTGCCGTTTTATTTATTGTTTGTTTCTCTTTTGGTAAATACAGCTTCAGTCTCGATATTTCTTTTTTAAAAATGTACCTTGAACTTTTGATTCAATGTATGTTGCATAAAATAAATATTATTTTACACCATTAGTCGTCGGAGTTATTGATGTCCACATGCAGATTATTTTTTTTTTCTTTCTCGCTGAAATTCTCAGCCAAATCTCATTAGTGACAAAACATTAAATATTGAAATAACGTCGATCGGGAAATGATAAAGATTTTTATTTTTCTCTGGAAATTAATTTTCAAGACCTGATAAACCTGTATTTCAAATTTGGTCATTTAACTTGTTTTCTAATCTCAAACATGCTCATATAATAATTCTTCTGTTTTCTCCTCTTCTTTTTTTCTTTTTGAAATCTTGTAAAAAAAAAAATAAATGAATAAAATGATAGTATATATTAAGTAAAATGGTAAGACTTGTTTTGTGACACTATGAGTTGGATATATGCACATATATGTATACACACACGTGTGTGTGTGTGTGTGTGTGTGTGTGCGTGTGTGTGTGTGTGTGTGTGTGCACCCATACATATGTGTATGTATGTGTATATATATATATATAAACGCCCACGCACATGTGTGTGCACACACACACACATACCTACACATATACACACATATATGTGACAAGATGAGTTAGATTCGGCCTGGGTATCAAATTTCAAATGTTAGGAAAACCCATTAACTAGATTAAGGAAATCTAGATAAGAAAATGTTTATATATATGGCCACGGACGTGGGTAAGTGTTAAGTACTTGTCGGGTACTGGTCAAAAACTTAAAAGGGTCTGAATTTAATGTCTCTGTATCGGAGACGGCCAGGTTAGAAATTAATTTTATGTCCAGTTTTTTAAAGAGAGAAATGACCCCCCGAAAAGTTATGGGTTTATTCGTGGGTGTACCTTGGCCGGAAGTAACAATGAAACATTCTGTATATATACAGGTGCGTTTTGGGTCCTAGGAGTTAGACTTAGTTTGGGTTCGAGGAAAGTTGATTAGGCCGGAACAAAGAAACAACGAACAGCGACATTACCAGCCGGACCCAGTTAGTTAAGATAATCTTTTGCCAGCCGAAACTCAAACTAGAACTAATTATCCACAAAGTGTTACACACTCTCCATCCTCCCTTGGCGTTTTAAACACAAAGTTGTTGTTTTTTTTCTTTTCCCTGTGAACCTGCCTCTCGCTCGATCCGGCCACACATAAGTTCTCGACGTGGAGCTAGTAACCTATGCAACGAGCTGCAGAGGTGGGTATTCTCACAGTTTGATACTAGAGCGTATTTCAAAGACAAATCTCTTTTCGAAAAGGTTTTTATTTTTTGATTCTCTACACATAGCGGATTGTTATACTCGCAACATTTCGGCTGCTGTACTCTGCGGCCTTCTTCCGGTGTTTTTTTGTCATACTCGATAACCTTCAGAACTTAATCCTTTGAATGAATCACGTTGGTAGATTGTTCTCATTTCGCCATCTGGGGCTGTAAAATACACCGACTGCTTCTCTGTTGAGGGGTAAGACACCCCCCCAACGAGTGTCCTAGATATGACACTAAGCAATCTGAGGGGGAGGTTCCAGGAATGCTCAAGCGTTGGGGAATGCGGAGTACCCCTTTATTGCCATCGCTCCCAGGTCCACTGTGACTAGGAATGGTAGCACCTTATAAAGGCCCTATCTATGGGTTAAATAGAACTAACGGCATACTTATGCTAAACTGAATTGTTTGAATTAGAACTGTTTGACTAAACTGTATAACTTGAATAGAAATGTTTTTGACAATTAAACTGTCCTTAGATTTAAACTGTGGGCTTGTGCTAAACTGAATTATTTGAAATGGAACTGTTTTTGACGTTAAACTGTACTTACACTAAACTGAACTGTTTGATATTGAACTGTTTTGACATTTAACTGTGTGTAAACAAAATCTATACTTATGCTAAACAGAATTAGAACGGTTTGACTTGACTAAATAGCTTGAAATAGAGATATTTTTGACGATTAAACTGTGTACTCATGTTAAACTGAATTATTTTAAATAGAACTGATTATTTGCATAAAAATGGATTCGGCATTAAATAACCTGATATACTATAAGATCCAAACAATCAAACTAACCATTCCGCCATCCTTGCTTCGCGGGTATTGCGTATCGGTCACGTTTTGCCTTTTTCTTCGCTGTTGGAATTGGGATCAGGCCGAAGTCTGCTTTGATATAAGTCCTGCATGCCTGGTTCGTCTAACTTTGATAGTTTTCGTGATGGGTGATAGGTGGCCGTACAGCTGCTGCCTTGTCGAGCGCTGCCTCCAGGACTTGTTCAATATTGCTCGCAGCATTCTTGTGTAATTGCCGCCAAGCCTTTTCTCTATACGTCTAGTTAGCGTCCATGTAGTGCATCTATATAGCAGTATCCACACAACCGCTGCTTGGAAAAAACTGCGTTTTATTTTATTGATCAGATTTGACTTCCATATGACCGAGAGCCTATCAGTAGCTGTCCATGCCTTTGCTAGTCACGTGTTGATGTCTGTCTCGGTTGATGAGACACTGCTTCCTAGGTAGGTGAAATTGTCTACTAGTTTCAGAGAACTACCATTTAGTGTGGAGATGTCGCCTCTTTGATTAAAACTCATGCATTCCGTCTTGTCTGCGTTGACATGGAGGCTTGTGCCACTTGCTGCACGTTCCAGACTATGTAGCAGGGATTCGGCTTGGGCGGGTGTATTTGCCAGAAGTGCTATATCATCGGCGTGGTCTGCTAGTTTCAGAGAACTACCATTTAGTGTGGAGATGTCGCCTCTTTGATTAAAACTCATGCATTCCGTCTTGTCTGCGTTGACATGGAGGCTTGTGCCACTTGCTGCACGTTCCAGACTATGTAGCAGGGATTCGGCTTGGGCGGGTGTATTTGCCAGAAGTGCTATATCATCGGCGTGGTCTGCATCCGTAATTGTTTGTGTGGAGTATCTTCTGCTTCTTTCCTTTGTCAGCTTGAAAACGTTATCTTTCATTGTATCAATAGACGTTCTAAGCACGTAGTCTAGGCAGATAATAAAGAGGTATGGGGCTAATGTGTCTCCTTACAGCACACCTGCTACAATGTCGAAGTAGTCTGTGTCTCCATCCGGGGAGCGGACTTTTACTGCCATAAATTCTCTTAAATATGTGTTACTCAAGATAATCAAGACATTCATCAATTTTTGATTAATTAACTACATGAACTAGTAACACCATAACTTAACAAATATCGATAATTTTGTTTCTGTTTTTCTCAATGGAAAATTCACTTGGGTCAGTGAATCAAATGCTGAGGTGACTATTTAGAGAAAATTAATATTTCTTTTACTGCTCATTTATGTCCAGCCGGTTGGGCTGGAGATGTAGAATACACCTACAGCATCTTTGCTGAGGGGTAAGACCCTCTCCCCAACGAATGTCCTGGTATGACACGAAACAATCTGATAGTGAGGAATCAGTAATCCTGGGGCATTGGAGAGTGCAGAGTGCCCCTTCATCGCTCCCAGGTCCACTCTGGCTCGGTGTTGTTGCACCTGATAGGGTCTTATCTATGGGCTAAATAGAACAGTTTCATATTTAAACTCTGTGCAAGCAAATGACTTACACAAAATGGAATTGTTTGAAATAGAACTGTTTGATCATTTAACTGTGTGTAAGCAAATGGCTGACGTTTAATTGAATTGTTAGTTATACATAGCAATATTTGGAATCATTTAAATGTATGCAAACAAATGAGTAGTGTTAAATAGAATTATTATAAAGAATTATTAATTTTAAATGGCAATACTTAAAACTCTTTAACTGCGTGCCTCAATTGAATTATTGGTATTACATGACAATACTTGAAAACATGTAACTGTGTGTTGATGAAGGAGTAGAGTTAAATAGAATAATTGGTGTTAAATAGCAATACTTGTAACCACTTTTCTGTGTGCAAACAAATGATTAATATTGAATAGAATTATAATTGTTAGATAGCAATACTTGTAACCACTTTACTGTGTGCAAACAAATGATTAATATTGAATAGAATTATAATTGTTAGATAGCAATACTTGTAACCACTTTACTGTGTGCAAACAAATGATTAATATTGAATAGAATTATAATTGTTAGATAGCAATACTTGTAACCGCTTTACTGTGTGCAAACAAATGATTAATATTGAATAGAATTATAATTGTTAGATAGCAATACTTGTAACCGCTTTACTGTGTGCAAACAAATGATTAATATTGAATAGAATTATGATTGTTAGATAGCAATACTTGTAACCACTTTACTGTGTGCAAACAAATGATTAATATTGAATAGAATTATAATTGTTAGATAGCAATAATTGAAACCATTTTACTGTGTAGAAACAATAGCAATACTAGTGTGCAAACAAATTAGTTTTAACTCATTTAAAAATGAAACTATCGACAAACTAATTTCTTACATATCATGTATATATATTCAAATGTGAGCCAACTAATGACTGATGTTACATTAATAGTAAGTACAATTTTTCGTGTGAAATAAAATATTTGAAACCATTTCACTGTGGGCAAAAAAGAACTCTGGCTTGTCAACCAACTTGGCAAATTTGATTTGAATGCGATTTGTCGGGAACTTTATTTTTAAACGATTTCAAGCTCAATAAAGCTCTTAAACAAAATTTAATGGTTTCAAGTATTCCTATCAAATACAAACAATTTGCACCCAGCTTTATAGTTTAAAATAACCCATAATAATAATCCTTATTAAATGATTGAACAGTTCTATTTGATCCATAGATGGGACCCTAACAGGTACTACCACTCTAGGTCAGAGTGGACCTAGGAGTAATGGTAATGAAGTGGTACTCCTCATTCTTCAAATTTCCAAGGCTGGAACCTCATTATCAGATGCAGTTTAGTGTCTTACCCAAGACAAAATTTTAACCAGTCGGCTGGGGCTGTAGAATACACCGACTGCATCTCTGCAGAAGGGTAACCCCCCACCCCCTACGAGTGTCCTGAATATGACACTAAACGATCTGATGGTGAGATTCCAATGATGCTGGAGCTTTGGGGAATGCAGAGCACCCCTTCATTTCCATCGCTCCCAGGTCCACTCTGACCTGGAATAGTAGCACCTGATTGGGTTCTATCTATGGGTCAAATAGAACTAAACCGCTTACTTATGCTAAACTGAATTGTTTGAAATAGAATTGTTTTTTGTGTTAAACCGAATTGTTTGATATTGAACTGTTTTTGATATTGAAATTGTATTTACGCTAAACTGAATTGTTATAAATGGAACTGTTTTGGCATTTAACTATATGTAAACAGAAGCTATACTTATACTAAACTGACTTGTTGGAAATAGAAATGGTTTTGTCGATTAAATTGTGTATTTATGCTAAAGTGAATTGTTTGAAATAGAACTGTTTATTTGTATAAAAATGGATTTGGCAGTAATAATAATCAAAGATTGATATGCCATAAAACCCAAACAAACAAACTAAGAAACCAAGACGAAATTAAGTGTTCATCATCATCATTATTATCATATTTACCCAACCCCTCCGCTCGGGCAGGATATGACACAAGGTCAATTTTTTAAGCGGAGTTTAACAGGTTTGAATTCGGAGTTTTCCTTCTCCTAGACTAGTTGCCTCACCAAGGCTGAAGAACCTAGTCTGTCCTACTATTTCCCATAGCTGGGGGGAGAATAATTGGATTCATAGCTTTCCCAAGGGTATTAGTGCTATGTGAAATGCAGTCAGTCCAGGATTTGAACTCGTGTCGCCGTGTCCAATTCCTGCGTTGATATTATATCAGGTACCACGGACATCTCCATTATTATGATTCATGCATTGGAAGAGACAATCCAGTTTAGAAAGCGACAGTATACATTGGCTTATCTGCCAGTTACATAAGCCAAACTCGTACGGCTTTCAATACGTGTTGTTTTCGTTACTCAACAAAGAATACATTGGATAATGTAATAAAGAAGAAAGATCTAAGAACATTTCGATGTAAAACGTTGGAATTGGCTGTGTGCCAAATTGAAAAACAATAAAAATGTAAATAAATAACAGAGACCAGAAACACTGCTATTTTTTAAAAATTCTGTTTACTACCAGAAACAGACACCCTCTCTTTCCATACTGACAGAACACCTGAAGAAGACT
Source organism: Sepioteuthis lessoniana (assembly GCA_963585895.1). Classification (NCBI taxonomy): domain Eukaryota; kingdom Metazoa; phylum Mollusca; class Cephalopoda; order Myopsida; family Loliginidae; genus Sepioteuthis; species Sepioteuthis lessoniana. The sequence continues at coordinate 12,489,665 of OY757925.1, forward strand.
ATAGAATTGAATCGAAACATTATGTTGATAATGTCATAAGCACAAACAAGAGATTGAATTGCCTGAGGAAGAAAAAATTGAAATGTTAACGGCTTTTCTATAAGTTATATACAATACATTTTGAGATAACGTTCTAGAAAATTTAACTATTATTTAAAATTTTAAATGAACCCCCCCCAAAAAAAAACTCAAAAAACATTTGTTTATTTTTCTTTTATTGTATTGTGAAATCTGGTTATTCTGATACGAAAGCCAGTATCATATTGGGATCATTCAGTTGGATAGTTTTATACGAAACATGAATTATTAATTGATGCAAGTTTCTTTGTGCATCTGTTGAATAACAAAAAAAGAAGTCTTTCAAACGTGCACTTGGGTATACGCACTTCTAAATAGCAGCACAAATACAAGACTCTTGTGTTCTAAGAATTAACCAATTGCATACAAGTTTATCTAAATACTGAAGTTTATAGACAAGAGGGAATTCTATTGGCGTTGTGGCTATCATACCTGACCGCGACATCGTAGTAAGCGAGTTCGAATTCTGTTCTCACTATTATATTTACTATTGGACTAATACTCTTGGAAAAGGCATGAGCTCTCCTGTCCCCCAGTTATGGGTTAAATACTACCTCTACTGTTCATTTACAGTCATGGCTTTGGCGTTAAATAACTCACCAACTTGGATATGCCATAAAACAAAGACAGCAAACCAAACCTATACTTTAAAAGTTTAACTTTCATGGACGTTACTATAACCGAGTATTTGTCGCTGCCTCCCACCAGACACGACTTGACACAAGGTCAAAAGCCCGAAGGCCGATTAAAGTGGGGATAAAGGGGAGGGGAAGTCGGGAACGAATAGAGACTCGAACCCTGCTTGTCAGTGCTACTCATCGGCTCACTTAGTGCAATGTGAGCCTGATGAGGCAAGCAGTTTCACGAACACAAATGTGGGTCCGGGCACGTATGCCAGTTAACGGCTTAAACTAGACGCTTGGTCTAGTGCCGTGCATGGGGGACAAAGGAGACAAAAATGCAGCTCGCCCACCCGAAGGTAGCCTAGTCGAAACTAGGTGCCTAATTAAAGGCCCCAAGTCTGCCATTGTTCCTTTTCCAGGGCCACAACCGCTCCGTTGAAGTGTCAGTGATAAGGTAGTGCACAAATCAGTAGTTATTTAACGACTTTAGAGATTGATATTGATCCTTGACAGAGCCGGATGTCCCAGTTGTGTAAACAAAGTGATTGCAGGATGCACCTGTGTAAACAAGCAGAAGCAGCTCACTTGAATCAGAGCCGGAAGAACACTGCTTAGGCGTCATGAAATTATATACACAGGTACCCCAGAGTAGCGGTCAGTCACGGAGATCGGGCGCTGCCCGGAGTGTGGGTGGTGCGTACAGAAAAGTAACAGTGAGTTGTCCGTCTTCAATTGAGTCTTCAGTCTGAAGTTCCAGAGTGGCCACAGGGGGTCAAGTGACTCCCTGGCGAAGACCGGTTGAGAACGTCTCGTCAAAGAAGAAAAGACGTACGGCTCTGAATCTGAGTGTGGGTACAGCGTGATTAAGAAGATAAACGTCAATATAGCAATGTCCAAGTGCTTCATATCCTCTGTCTGTCTTCTTCTCCCTGTCTCTGTCTCTCTCACACACTACATATATATCTTTATAGAGAAATGTCATGCCTATTCCTTCATCTTCAGTATGGTCCATCATTCTTCCTTGTGATGGTATACGAGAAGAATCCCCTGGGTGTCGTGGCTAACGTGCTGAACTGTGACATTATAGTAAGCACGTTCCAACTTTAGTCATGGTTTTACTTTCACTTTTACATTAATACCCTTGGGAAATGTACGAACACCCTTATCCACCCAGCTCTGGATTAAATTGTACCACAACTGTACTTCTACAGGTATGGATTTGGCATTAAATTAACCCACAAAGGTTGATATGCCATTAAATAAACCATGCCAAACTTTTATAAAAAGCTTGTATAAGCAATCTGTTTTCCCTAATAATTAAAAATCTTATTGCTACTGTAACATGATATTTATAGATTAAATATCCTCCCTACACCCCAGCATACCTTTAAGCCATATTTATAGACACACACACACACACACACATATATATATATATATATATATATAGACTATAGAGGATATTATAGATTTTATATATATATATATATATTCTCGAGAATATATATATATATATATATATATATATATATATTCTCGATAAGAGGAAAGAAAGAGAATGGAATATTAATAACAAATCTGCTTTCTGACCTTTTACCACCCACACATCATTCTCATCAAGACATGTTGACAGTACAGTTTCCCTTGACTCTCTTGGATACCTCCCTATCAGCCATTACTCTTTACATGTACTCTTGACAGTATTCAGTGTCCGCACAGAGCTGATGAATGTATGTTTTTTGCTGGCTGGCCAACATCGGTGTGCAGGAGACCAGTTGAGAACGTCACTTATGAGCCGATACTTTTAGCATATGGTTCTCCCTAAGAACCTGTTAACACTGAGATAATGCTCTACAAAGACACAAAAGCAATAGTTCACTCACCTAATAGTGACAATGACTACTTTGATGTTGTCGTTGGAGTCTTGAAAGGAGATACATTGGTACCAATTCTATTCTTGCCAGGAGATACATTGGTACCATGTCTATTCTTGCAAGGAGATACATTGGTACCATGTCTATTCTTGCAAGGAGATACATTGGTACCATGTCTATTCTTGCCAGGAGATACATTGGTACCATGTCTATTCTTGCAAGGAGATACATTGGTACCACGTCTATTCTTGAAAGGAGATACATTCGTACCATTTCTATTCTTGAAAGGAGATACGTTTATACCATCTCTATTCATAAGCTGTCCAGATAACCTTCAAGGAACGCCAATAGATCTAATAAAGAAAATTGTCTCACACTAAAAAAAGCAAGAAACATATTATATCAGGCAGAAACTATTACTGATGTAGACTACGCAGATGATCTTGCGCTTCTTGCAAATATCCCTGCTCAAGCTGACTCTGTTACATAGCCTGAAGCAAATAAAAAGAAGCATTGGCCTCAACATGAAACTCAGATAAAATAGAGTTTGTGTGTTTTAATCAAGATTCTGCCATCTCATTAAATGGCCTCTGAAATCATTAGACATATTCATATACCTTGGTAATAATATCTCATCTACTGATAGCAATGTCAACATATGCATAGGAAAGGCTGTTGTTGACTGGTTATCGACCGTTTTCAAAACTGATTTCTCTGATGAAAAATAAAATAGTAATTCTTCCAAGCTATTGCCGTATCAGTACTACTGTATGGTTGCACACCACATACATTTAAAAAGAAAAAAGGAACATTTCTGATTTTAAACCAACAAATCATCTGAATTGTAACAATTATTACTTTTTCAATGTAGGTTTCAATTCAAATTCCAGCGTTTGAAGAGTCGAGACTTCTTAAGTTGGAGTGATTCATTGTTTGCCTGCATCTTTTCATTTTATGATAGTTTTGGGGAAGAGATGTTTAAGTGGACGTAGTATAATGATGTAGAAATTGTCTTTGAGGACCAGAAAGTAAGAGGAAGTTTTAGAGATGTACTCTTATGGATCTAAGAGCATCAGTTCTGGCAAATGAATTGTCTTGCACGTTGTCCATTTTTGCTGACGAGACTTCTCCAATTTTAGCTAAGTGCTTACACTTTATCGTCCATTTGTATAAACTTTAAATAGGTCCCAGACTCCTCTTGATTGTTGAAAGGGCAATCACGTTGTTGCCTGGCAGCCATATTGCAGGAGGAGACACTTATAAGTTTAACAGTTATTTAAAATAAGATAAATTACAAAATTTTTCAATTTATTTTCTTAGCTCAGTCGGCTGGGGTTGTAAAATTCAGCGACTGCAGAGGGGTAAGACTTCCCCAACGAGTGTCCTGACTATGACACTAAACAATCTGACGGTGAGGCTTCAGTAATGCAGGATCTTTTGGGAATGTAAAGTGCCTCTTCATTACCATTGCTCCCAGGTCCACTCTGACTCGGAGTGGTAGCACCTGAAACGGTCCTATCTTTGGGTCAAATAGAACTGTTTGATATTTAAACTGAAATTGAATTGTTAGAAATAGAACTGTTTGATCATTTAACTGTGTGTATCAGCAAAATGTGTTTACAAATCATATTTAATATATGTATAAAAACAGGATTTGGCATTAAATAACCCTCAATGGTTGATATGCCATAAAACCAAACCAAACCAAGTATATTTTTATCTGTGAAAAAAAAAATTATCATTGAATTCATATTGCTGAAAAGAATTTTGTCTTTAATCAACTGAAAGATCATAATCATTTTATTTTTAATTATATTAAGATTTGAGGACCATTTATAAAAACAGAGGAAAAAATATTTTTACTTAGAATATTCGGACTATTGACCTCATTTTTATAATGATCCCAACCTTTCGGTCGATATGTCCTTCGGTCTTCTTCAGGTGTTTCATGTTGAACTCAGAAGTTCACACCGAATCTCGAACTGAACCTTTTATTTGAACCACAGGGATAGACTGTTCCAATTTTGGTAACCATGACTGTGTACAAGTGTTTAGTTATATTAAGTTTTCTTCGTTATTCTTATCCATATTTACCCAACCCCTCCGCTCGGGCTGGATATGACACTAGGTCATTTGTTAAGCGGGGTTCAACAGGTTTGAATTCAGCGTTTTCCTTCTCCTAGACTAGTTGCCTCACCAAGGCTGGAGAACCTTGTCTGTCCTACTATTTACCCATAGCTGGAGGGAAATAATTGGATTCATACCTTTCCCAAGTGTATTAGTGCAATGTGAAATGCAATTAGCCTGGTCCAGGATTTGAACTCGAGTCGCCGTGTCCATTTCCTACGACCATAACCATTACATCTTCGTTATTCTTACCTGTTGTTAGGATTGAACCTGCAATCTCCAGATGATTTCATTCCGAAGCACCTTCCAACCAAACGCCTTTTCCACTGCGCCACACAGAGTGAATTTTGGGAACTTATAAACGCACTGTCTCCGTAGCGTTTTTTTTAATTTTTTTTACCATAGCTCATATTACAGTTTTGTTTTTTGTTTAAGAAAAATATTTTCTTAGATAAAGAAAATTAGGAGATAATCAATGAATTTTCGAAGTTTCAGCAGATTCTATTATGTCGTTCGGAAAGTAATTATGTTTTATCATAGTGGATATAAAAAAATCAAATCTAAGTTAATTTTATTTAAATATTATCAACACAAATGTAGTCATCTTAATTTTTAATGACTGTAGCTGTCATTTTAATCTTAGGTTCACTCCTCTACCAAAAAATAGATAAATAAAAAAACAAATAAATAAATAAAATTCAAAAAGACCGTTTTCATCTTCCTCCATATTTCTGGATATTCTGTCTCTTATGAAATGTTGTAGTGATCAAAACAAATGAAAATTTGTTGGCGCAAAGTTTCGTGGTCATCGTGGATCTGGAAGTATGTTATGGCCATGGGTTTAAGGTTTAGGGTTGAAGCCTTGAAGTTATTTGTCGCTGCCTTCCACTAGACAGGACTTGACACAAGGTCAATGACCCGAAGGCCGATTTTAGTGTGGATTTAGGGGAGTGGAATGTCAGTGTAACATACCCATGATACGGATATGTGAAATAGACATAATGTTCATAAACATATATAGGAATCCGAAAACACGAAATTGGTTCAGGTACAAAACTTTTATTCACCTTTTTGAGGTTAAAGGTTTTTCGACATGTGGAGAGAGAGACACAATCTTTCTATGCTGACTGCTTTTACATCGTCAGCTCTCAACCCAACCAACGCGCGACGCCCGTAGCGCACAAAGTCGTCTGGCCTCGCCCAGATCTGAATCTCGACTTTCTCGTTTGGAGGCAGGAACTCAACTCACTGCTTTTTCTCATTCACGTCATTTACATCCCCTGGTCACAGTTCCTATCTGGGATTTTTATTTTGACATCTCTGAATGACACATCCTCTCCGCGTGCGCGTGAACACCTGCGTTAATGTTGCACCTAACTAACCCATGCGCTAAGCGAAAGGTTCTCAGCCTAACTAAACTGAAAGGCAAGATATATAAAACGAAATCCCTCCGCAATTATATTACAGTCGGGAATGAGCTGAGACTCGAACCCTGTTAGTCTATGTTGCTCATTGGCCCACTCAGTGCAATGTGGGTCTAATGAGCCAAGCAGTTTCACGAACCCAAGTGTGGGTCCGGGCACGGATGCCAGGTTATAGCTTGGACTAGACAGCAAGGTCTAGTGCGATACAAAGATGTTTTTGTTGCAGCTCGCTCACCTGAAGGTGGCCCAGCCAAAACTGGGGGCCTTCCGGCCTCGAATCTGCCATTGATTTCGAACCCCATCCGGCACGAATGCCAGACGGCCCAGCCGAGGCCGGGTACCAAGTTAAACTAGCGGAAACCAGAGTTGAAGCCTTGAACATATGTTAATACGCATAACTGGAAAAGGTAAATAAGAAAAGGTTGGGGATCTTTTGTAAAAGAGACAAAAAAAATACCCTCACCACCTCCCAAAAATTAGACAAAATGGAGGTTTTAGCTAAAATCGTTTTATTAGTCACTGAAGACGATAAAATTCGTTCATGTCGTTGAGCATTTGCTTCAAAAAATTGTTTTCTGTGATGTCTTCAACAATGGCGTTTTTTCTGCATTTTGTATAGAAGCCAGAAAGATTCAATGGTTTGAATGTGGGCCCCACAACCCGGTTCGACAAAACTGGTCGTATGGTTAGCAGCTTGTTGAATGTAATCCATATAAATCGATGACGCACAGCTCAACTTACCCCAGGGAAAATAACTACGTTTCCATCTATCCAAAGACGTTGAGAGGTATATCTCATGGCCGTTACGACAAAGGCGTTGATTGCGAATAATTCCCTGGGTTTCTAAAAAGCGAATTGCTGACTGGTTGTCCTGAACACAACTTGAAAATGTCCGAAATAAATCTAAAGAAGACGTGGTTGACTCGTTTTTCCATAAGTGGTAGGGCTCTTCTACAAAATATCCAAGGCAAGTATTAACAAACACCAAAGTTTTATATAGCATTAAATATATAGTACTTATTGAAGGCTTCAAAAGAGAAAGACAAACTTCAGACTATTGTCCTCATCTCTGTCGCCATGTTTATCATAACGTATGGAGAGAGAGAAGGGATATCACCGCCCTCTATGTGACCAGGTTGAGATCATAGACAAGGAACACCATTGGAAAATTCGTAAACTTTAGGAATCAGCACCACAAAAATCTCCTGAACCGACCAAGCATAGAAATTAATACAATATGGGAACCAGTAATAAGTAGTGTCAGAGAAAAGCAATAATAACAACAAAGTTGCAATATGAGCTCTGGTAAAAAAAAAAGAACATGCAATGATAACAGCAAAATTGCAATATGAGCACTGGTTAAAATGGTTGCTGAAGACATTGGGTTTATAATACCTAGAAATTCATTTACAGATGTCCTCAAGGACAGTGGATAAAGGAGTTGGTTAGATCCAGTGACATACCCAAAAGAGTGCGAGTTCAATACCCGGTGAAGGCAGTGGAGGACTTTCAGAGGGGAAATTAACAGGAGATAACTGATAACTGATATCCTTTAAACATGGCTCGTGGAACTAGAACAGTCTTCTCCGGTGAGCGAAATTAAGGGCTAAGTTCGACATTCCAACCACCTGAAGAAGGTTGGAGCGTACAACGGCTGAAACGTTGTGATAAACATGGCGACAAAGATGAGGACAACAGTCCAAAAAATGTAAATAATGAATATTTTTAGTGTAGGGTAATGCAGTTTTTGCATGGATTTTAGTTTAAGAATTAATGTACATATTGGAGGTGCTTTGTTTAAAAAGAAAAAAATTTTATCAGCAATTTTTTTTCTTGTGCGTTCTAGTACTATTCAATTGGAATCCCTTAGTAATTTGACCCCTCACAGAGCACAGATGGGATCAGTATAATGTATCATGGTCAAGTCGTGTTGGCGCCTGTTTACCTGTTAAACGAAACGACCCCGTGACTCTAAGTAAATATGAGGCGACTCGCAGAAAAGGGAATAACGAAACAGGAAATGACCATGCGCTTCCTGTGTCTCGAATTCTAGAGAACTCTACAACCCGGCGATGGTTGTAAAAAGCCGGCCCCGTCACAGAAGGAGGAGAAGATAGCTTCCGGTCTGCAAAGAAGATCAATTCCTAGCCGAAGAGTCGGAGTCGGGATTTTTACCCTCTGGATTTGAAAAGAGACAACCGTTAGCGAGGAAGAATACAAAAGAAATCTCCTCAGTATCCTCCTCAGTGGCAGTAACATCACATTAGGTAAAGTCTCTTAAACGGCAAAAATTTTACATATCCCTTTTTTTATGTGTGTATGTTTATGCGTGTTCTAAGATAGCAAAAAACAGAAGAATTCCGTTCATTAATGTGAATATACGTAATTGTTTCGAGGAAAAAAGCAAATTAATATGAATCGTTACTTATAAAATCCGGGGGTTGGTGTGTTATCAGTGAGGTAGCGTCGATTATTTAGACTTGTTAATTCTGTGGTCCTGTTTCTTCTCCTTGAATTGAAAAAGGTATCTCTATTATAGTGACTGTTGAATTAAAGGGGATCCACCGAAAAGACTTTATAATTTAGGAATTTAGACCTGAAACACTTTTGGTTGATTTTTTTAAAGACTATTTGGCATCCACTTATTTTACTGAGGGACTGCGTATATTATTTTATCCTACAATTCACTTGAACATCGCAGGGCGAACATTCGGTTTTCAGTATTGCCTTTCTAGCACCACTACGAGAAGATCCTTCTATCTTAACAATCGTATCTCCTTTTCTTTTCTTTTTTTTTTGTGTCTGGGTGAGCTGTTGTTGTTGAAAATGAAATCAATTACACCTTCGATGATATTCGAATAAATTCAACTTAGATTTGTTTTTATATCACCTCTGTTAAAAATGTTATTACTTTCCGAACATCCTAATGGTCCGGGAGACCTTGGTTCAATTCCAGGTCGAGTCATACCAAAGACTTTAAAAATCGTACTCGATACCTCCTTGCATAACATTCAACAATATAAGGTACGTATCAAGGGTAAAGTGGAGGAATCCAGGGAAAGGAGTAGCGGCCGCCCATTCACATCGGTGTAGTAGCTATTGAAAAGGGAACCTTCTGGTTGTCCTTGACTACGGTCGCCAACTTTACTTATTATTTTAAGTTCATTAGAAGTTGTTTTTTTTTTAACTTCAGATATTTAATAAATATTCTTATAGATGAAAACGTTTATTAAACTCAAGTTGTGTCAGATTTTGATAAAGAAGCTTGTTTTCATTTGTGTTTTCTTTTCTTTTAATTGCACTATTTTTTCCCCGATTCTTTTTCTCGTATATTCACCAACCATTTTATAAGACTGCTGGATTTGGCAGATCGTGTTCAGCATCCATTGTGGGAGGGGGGGGGGAAACCCACTAAATAACAACTTATTTTTCTGGGAGAATTTTCCATCTTTCACATTTAATTCTCTCCTCACAAATTCATTCATCCTAAAAATTACTTCATTCACTTTTTGATGAACTTTTTACCCACTAAATGAAGCACTAGCGAATATAGATATACAAAAGTGTTTATTTTATATATATATATATATATATATATATATAATAAACACTTTTGTATATGTTATTGCTCTGTAATGTCAGTTACATTGAACACTTTACCAGGAAAATTGAAATGTTCACTGTTGAATGCTTTTTTGTCCTGATGGAATTACTCCCAACTCCGGTTTAACTGGACCGAATAATGCATATATATATATGGTAAGCTTTGGCACAGGGTTTCAATTGTGGCCAACCTTGTGAGGATCAAATTCACTTCACTAATGAATTAATCTATGTCCAACTTTTTAATCATTGATCTCAACCAGCAAGTCCCAGTTTATATATAATCTGCTCTGAAAGTAATATAAAAATTATTGATAATCAATATTTGATTTGCAAAAAGGAATGGACTGTTAATTTGGTTTATATTATTGATCACTGACAAGTACGTTTTCAAGGCTTGCTCTTATTATTGCTTTTCAATATGCACACACACACACACACACACACACTAATATATACTAACATGTACTATATACTATATATATATATATATACTAACATGTACACTGACATAAATGTACACACATATATGTATGTGTGTGTGTGTGTGTGTACATGTATAAGTTTTTAACAGACATATAAATGAATGCCCAAACACTCGTACAG
>OY757925.1:12502499-12527499 GCA_963585895.1 Sepioteuthis lessoniana
AAATGTTTTTCTGAATTAAACCATACTTACATTTAAACTAGGTGCTTATGCTAAACTGAATTATTTGAAATTGAACTATTTTTTGACAATGAAACTGTATTTACACTAAACTGAATTGTTTAACATAGAACTGTTTTTACATTTAACTGTGTGTAAACAGAATCCGTACTTATACTAAACTGAATTAGCTGAATTAGAACTGCTTGACTAAATTGAATAGCTAGAAATAGAAATGTTTTTCACAATTAAACTGTACTTACATTTAAACTGCGTGCTTATGCAAAACTGAGTTGTTTGAAATTGAACTGTTTTTACACTAAACTGAATTGTTATATATAACTGCTTGAATAGTTTGAAATAGAAATGTTTTCGACAATTAAACTGTGTACTCTTGCTAAACTTAATTGTTTTAAATAGAACTGATTATTTACATAAAAATTGATTTGGTTTTAAATAACCTACAAAGGTTGATATGCCATAAAACCCAACCAACCAATCAAGGATATTAGTCCAAAAGGGAATATAACTGCAAGACTCAAGTCTGAATTTGAATACTTTAAGGCCACAGTTCAATGTTTTATCCATTACTCCACAGAAATTTCCATTGCATTACAACAACTACTAGGTGTAAAAAGCCGAAAAGATAGGATGAAAAATAACCCCGTTTGAATTTTAAATCACATAAGAATGTGTGTGTGAGAATTTGCATATCTACGTATTTGTATCTATCCGTTTATAAGTCTCTATTTATTTATTCCTGGAGTCTTGTTTACCTCGAAACAGCTCATCATTATTTATATACAATGTATCAGTTACCTTCAAACTGCCAATACCAATAATCAGATCTTCATAAAATCTCATTTTAAATCCTCTTTGACTAAATAAGCCGTAGGGACTATCTAAGTCACTTGGCAAGCATATCTCAGCTGTCCCGACATTGCATTACTTACATTAACGTAGGAGTTACAGTAATACTGAGCAGACACATGTTGCAAGATATAGATTCATATTTACCAACCCCTCCGCTCGGGCAGGATATGACACAAGGTCACTTTTTAAGCGGAGTTTCACAGGTTTGAATTCAGTTTTCCTTCTCCTAGACTAGTTGCCTCATCAAGGCTGAAGAACCTAGCCTGTCCTACTATTTACCCATAGTTGGAGGGAGAATAATTGGATCCATACCAAAGTGTGAATGTTGCAAGATAGAAATAGTAAGTTCATGATTTTATGGTTATAATGGTTAGAGTGTTCGCCAATGGCCTGGGAGACCTGGGTTCAATCTCAGATCAAGTCATACCAAAGACTCAAAAAATGGTACTTGATGCCTCATTGCTTAACACTCAGCATTATCAAGTAAGGATCAAGGGTAAAGTGGAACAATCCAGGGAAAGGAATGGCGCCTTCCCGTACACCTTGGTGTTGTAGCTATTAAAAAGAGGGCCTTTGGGTCACCTTCGACTACGGTCGCCAACTTTACTTTTACTTATACTCCAAGCAGGATCACATAATTGCCAGAGTTAAGCAATGATGAGCTTGCTCAGAACTTGGAAGGGTGATCACTTAGAAATATGAGGCCTCTATGCGAGAATAAGCTAAGTTTAGTAGTAATTTACTAAGCTTTTTTTTTTTTTTTTTTTGCTTAGATGTAGCACAGGGCCTTATGAATAAGCTAAGTTTAGTAAATTCTCTGAAGTATCAAGATGACATTTAACTTAGTGCTTTCTAAACCATGTAAAGATTTTATAAATGTTTGTATTTTTAGACTTTTGTCCTCCCATAGATGTGAGTTGATGATATACAAAAATAATTTAATTTTAAAACTCTGGTTTGTTCTTTAGTTTTCTGAATTCTGTTGAGACATCTTAGATTGATCATTTGACTTATGAGAGGGAAGACATAAACATTCTCAGACAAAGGTGGGAAGTTTTATCGCATTGAGACTGTCATTTTCTTTTCAGCACAAATTTATTGCAGCCTTATTTCCGTAGGATTTTGTTTTTCAGTCGAATACAGAATAGTCATTCGTTATCTTTTATAGAAAAAAATATCCGTCCTTGTTAAATTGTTTGAACCTACTTAAAATTCAAATACATTTTCATGCTTCCTGTTTGGTCAATGTTAACACTTTCAGCATCAGATATTAGTTATAGTTCTATGTTGGGGGACAAAATGTGGATGCCAAAGAAGGAGATGTTACAAAATATGTAAACAATTGTTTGCAAATGTATTGATGGTATATTGATTAACCCTTGGTTATTCTTACAAAGTATTACACCTGTAGTAAAGTTGATCTTCATTTGGATCTCCGTATTTGTAGCCTGGTACCAGACTTAGTTAAACTTAATTAGCAAAAATGAAAACCAAAAATTTTCTTTAATGGTCAAAATGAAAAACTGCAGAGATCATTTAGCTAGCTAATCATACGAATCATTACTACTATAGTGAAGTTGATCCCCCGCTAACCTCGTTTTATGGCCTTGTGCCAGACTTAGCTGAAATGGATGCTTTGTGTAGGAAATTATCAGCATTCTAGTAATATTGATCCTCACTAGGTAAACTCAACAAATCATGCCTTACCATTGCTGCTTGAGTGAGGTCGATCTTCACTAGGTGCTAGATACATTTGACCTTGTGCCAGACTATGGCAAATCGTTATTTAATGTTTGTTGAATTTTGGCCCACAGGCCTCGAGTTGCTGATAGTACCTATTGTTCCTAAGTGATCCACTGAGTACCAAGTAGGTTTATTGAAATGAATTTAGTTTCTACCAACCACTGCTGAATTTTAGGGGGTGTCCTCGTGGTGTAATGGTTAAAGCGATGAACTGCGGAATCGTAGTACGCGAGTTCGTACTCCAGTCGAGCTATTACGTTCACTTTCGGGCAAATACCCTTGGGAAAGGTATGAACCCCCTCATTCTCCCTCCAGCTATGGGTAAATAGTAGGACGGACTAGGTTCTTCAGCCTTGGTTAGGCAACTAGTCTAGGAGAAGGAAAACTCTGAATTCAAACCTGTTAAACTCCGCTCAAAAACTGACCTTGTGTCATATCCTGCCCGAGCGGAGGGGTTGGTAAATAGTACCAACCACTGCTGAATCGTTTGAAATATATGTATAAAAATGGATTTGGCATTAAATAATCTACAGTGGTTGATATGCCATAAAACCAAACCAAACTAAATCATATATATTTAATATATATGTATAAAGAGGATTTGGCATTAAATAACCTACAATGGTTGATATGCCATAAAACCCAACCAAACCAAATTATATATATTTAATATATATGTATAAAGAAGATTTGGCATTAAATAATCTACAATGGTTGATATGCCATAAAACCAAACCAGACCAAATTAAATAAACATCGAGGGTTGACATGCCATTAAACTAAATCGGCTAAGATTTAAAGATGTGAAGAAATGTGATGGTGCTGCTTTATACTATCTGAGAAGAGTGGTTTTAAAGGTGCTTGGACTAATGAGAAACTCACTGGAGTAAGTGTCTTGAATACCAAGGGGACTATTTTGAAGAAAATTAATGTTTCATTCATATTTCCTTCATTTTGATGGGTAAAGCTTAAGTATCAGAGATATACTTAGTGTAACGGTTATCATCAAAGGAAATGGAATCGGCAAACTTGGGTTCAAATCCAGTACAAGGCTGTTTACATTTCATTTTATGTTAATGCCTTTGGGAAAGGCATGAATCCATCTGTTTTCTCTCTATTTATGGATGAATATGAGGGTAGGCTTAGTTCTTTATTGTTAATCGGCCCAGTCGGCAGGGGCTGTAGAATACACCGCCTGCATCTCTGCTGAGGGGTAAGACTCCCCCCTCCTAACAAATGTTCTGGATATGACAGTAAATCATCTGATGGTGAGGCTCCAGCCTTGGAGATTTGGGGAATGTGGAGTACTCCTTCATTGCCATTGCTCCCAGATCCACTCTGACCTGGAGTGGTTACTCCCAATTGGGCACTATCGATGGGTCAAATAGAACAAACTATGTGTGCAAACAAATGACTGATGTTAATATTGTGACTGTTATTGAATACTTGAAACCATTTAACTGTGCGCAAAAAAGAACTTAAGCTCGTTTAAGAATGTTTTCTAAAAATGTGTTACAAATCATGTATATATATATATATATATATATATATATATATATATATATATATATATATATATATATTCAATGTATATCTATAAACAGGATTTGACATTAAATAATCTAGAAGGGTTGATATGCCATAAAACCCAACTAAATCAAACCAAAAATCAGTATTGGTTTTGGCAACTAGTCTATGAGAAGGAAAACTCTTAATTGAAACCAATTAGACTTCGCTTTAAAATTTGTTACATTCTTCTTATAACGGAGTGATTGTATAAATACGTATTATTTCAATCTGGATATTTGAATTCACCTCGGGAAAATTCAAGGATAGAAATTTTGGTTATACAGATGGTACCAATTTTCGAAAAAGTTTAATTAAAAAAATATGCCTATTTTTGATGTTATCATTGAGAAATGATGACCTGAGGTTGTTAAGTATACCAAAAATGAAAAAAGGTCGAATGAATGGGGGTACTCAATGAGACTCAAACTCACTCATGCAGGTTTGCTAGTCTAGCTTGCTAACCATTACACTACCCGAGGTGCTCACTTTCTATTAGAAGTACTTTTAGTTTTTGTTGCAAATGGCTAGATTTCTATTCCTGTAACTGGTTGGATAAGTTCACTAATGAGTAAATAGGAAAATCAGTTCTATATAAATTTCTCACAAATGTTAAACTCATACAGCAAAAATAGAATCAAATGTTGCCGAGATAACATCCAAAGCAGTTTTATGGAACAAAGTATGAACAGAAAACTAATATCCAAATGGAAAAAACTGAATCAGGTTTAGCAAAGCTAGTATAGAAATAAAACGAGACAATGTACCCGTGGAATCAAATCATAAGTAAAAAAGAAAGCATTACATATACGTTTAGAGGAGAAAGAATACATACTACACTCTGGCTAGAGCACAAAGTTTGATGGGCTACGGTCTTATTTCATATAGATATGCTTGAGGGTGCGTTTTCATCTGAGACAGTACTTAGGGTTATGACACACTAATCCTACCAGAATTTTAGAAAAGATGAAAACAAATAAAAGAAAAAAAACAAAACTTTACTCCTTGAGGAGTTTAATGAAGTCCCCACCCCCTGAGTAACCCACAAATGCATCCTAATTTCTCTATCGTAAAAAGCTTACATAAATATGAACCAAAAGTTAGTCATTTAATCAATTTCTGAAGGAATTTGTAATTAAATCCAGAGAGAAAAAATTCCTGAATATCTTTGCATGAATAATCTAAATCTTGAATTATTAATTTTTCTGATTTTGAATATTTTGGATAAAAATTCTTAATATTCTAACTGGAAATAAATAACCATTTTCTTTTATTATAATTATAGAAATTTGAATTAACTTCTTGATCTAATTAAATTATACAGTTTGAATATAATTGTTAATTTTTTAAAATTTCAAAATTGATAGATGTAAAAATTGATTTGTCTCCATAATATGGCGTATTATGCCCCAGGCCTGCTCATGGTATAGCTGAAAGCTAAAATTGAAGGCCTATTAAAAGATATTTGATTTTTGGAAATTTTGGAAGAAAAGTTAACTATTTTTGTAAAAACTTGGAATAACATTTCAACCCATAACTGATTAAAATAGAATATGCTGAAAGTTTAACAAATGAAAAGATACATTTTTGTTATGGTCACTGATAATTATCGGACAAAACAACGAGGTGATATCTTTGAAACAGAAGCATTTGCACCATTTACAGTGGCTGAATGGGTAGAGTGTTCACTAATGACCTATAAGACCTGGGTTCAATCCCAGGTTGCGTCATACTTTAAAAATGGTACTTGTTACCTCCTTGCTTAACACTCAGCAATATAAGGTACATATCAAGGGTAAAGTGGAGCAATTCAGGGAAAAGAGTAGCGCCCTCCCCTACATCTCGGTGTGGAAGCTATTGAAAAAGGAACCCTTCAGGTAGCCCTCGACTAAAGGGAGACAACTTTACTTTACTACGGGTCTCACCAAACCTTTTATTCAATCTATCCCAGGGACTGAATAAAGAGTGCTGTTCAAACTTTCCTTAGATTTACCGGGTTCAACAAGCAGTACCTGAAGAAGGCTGGAGGGCATCAGCCAAAATTTGTGGAGGTGTCCGTGGTGTAATGGTTATCGTCACAGGATATGGACACGGCGACGCAAGTTCAAATCCTGGACCTGACTGATTGCATTTCAAATAGCACTAATACCCTTGGGAAAGGTATGAATCCAAATATTCTCCCTCTAGCTATGGGTAAATAGTAGGGCAGACTAGGTTCTTCAGCCTTGGTGAGGCAACTAGTCTAGGAGAAGGAAAACTCTGAATTGAAACCTGTTAAACTCTGCTTAAAAATTGACCTTGTGTCATATCTTGCCCGAGCGGAGGGGTTGGTAAATATGATCAGCCAAAATTTGTATATGGCAATCATGTCAAAAATAAAACAAAATCAGTCTAGGAAAGTTTCAAAACCTTTAAAGCTGTTTTTTTTTTTTTTTTCTGATCTGGGTTTATTTTCTACCATGTCCAAATCCTTGTTTTTGCCCAGTTGACTGGGGCTGTAGAATACACTGACTTCATCTCTGCAGAGGTGTAAGAGCCCACCATCCAAACGAGTGTCTTGGATATGATACTAAACGATCTGATGGTGTAGTTCCTGAATGCTGGAGCTTTGGGGAAGGTGGAGTACACCTTTATTGCCATTGCTCCCAGGTCCACTCGGGCCCAGAGTGATAGCACCTGATAGGGTCCTATCTATGAGTTAAATAGAATTAAACTGCATACTTATGCTAAACTGAATTACTTGAAATAGAACTTTTTTGATATTTAAGTTGCATACTTTTTTTAAACTGAATTGTTTTAAATAGAAGAGTTTTTGACATTGAAACTGTACCTATACTAAACTGAATTCATTGAATTAGAACTGTTTGACTAAACTGAATAGCTTGAAATAGAAATGTTTTTGACAATTAGACTGCGTACTCATGCTAAACTGAATTGTTTGAAATAGAACTGATTATTTGTATAAAGATGGATTTGGTATTAAATAACCCACAAATGTTGATATGCCATAAGAACCAACCAACCAAAACCTTGATTGTGAAGATGTCAGTATCATTCTTATCCTCATTTATTCTAGGCTGTGTGAAAAGTGCATTAGGTTTCTTCTCTGAAAACTCTCTAAGGCAAGTAGAAACTTTTTGTCTTTTCATAGTGTTCAGAGGAATGGAAATTTTATTTAAATCTAAAAAGTTTATCTAGTCTTTCAGATTCAAAATGATATAACTGTAAAAATATGCCCATTTTGTAACTTGTTTTGTTCTATTATCATCAAAGATTAGTTTTGTAAGCCAAAAATTGCAAAAAATTTTTCAACTGACGAACATAATCAAAAAGCAAATGTTTATCTTCAGTTAACCAAGAATTTTCAGGGAGTTGAAGATATAATTTTTAAAAAGTTTGATTTACTCAATCCTATTTACCCAACCCCTCCACTCGGGCAGGATATGACACAAGGTCAATTTTTAAGCAGAGTTTAACAGGTTTGAATTCAGAGTTTTCCTTCTCCTAGACTAGTTGCCTCACCAAGGCTGAAGAACTCAGTTTGTCCTACTATTTACCCGTAGCTGGAGGGAGAGAATAATTGGATTCATACCTTATATAAAATGCAATCAGTCTCATCCAGGATTTGAACTCGAGTCGCTGTGTCCATTTATTACGACGATAACCATTACACCACGGGCACCTCCTCATTTACTCAGTCGCCATCGTATGAAATTGTACTGAGGTGATGGCCAGCTGATGTTAATTTAAAAATTGGAATGAATCTTGTAAGACATTTTTAACCTCCATTAAGACATATCAACATTTGAGAAAATAGAGATGAACTGTCTACTGACTTACCGAATAGGAATTTGCCATGATATAACAACATTTTCTTGATATATACTTCATCATGGAGAATTATGCACCCCTTTTTGACTGGCATTAAGAGTATCAAATTTAGATCGCAAAAAAGATTTTTTTTATCAAGTTTTAAAATTTTTGATATCATCCTTTTTAATGTTGCAAATGATGGAAACTGAATGAAAATTCTGTCTTAATATGCCATACAATGATCGTGATGTTGCATCGTATTCAAAAGTACATATTTCTATATCTGAGCCGTATTTCATTCCGACCATTTTGGAGGCCATTGGTGAAAAGTGTTGACCCAAAATATCTTTCTAGTGATCAAAAGCCATAGAATTTAAATATTAGATATTTTTTTCTGATGTTGACCAACTATCAACTGTATCTATATGGTTTTTGGACAAGCTGCTGATATAACACGTAACTCTATTAGGAAAAATTTAAAACCGCAATTTTTAAAAATAAATTTCCAGCATAAAGAAAGGGATATGATCGATATTCAACAGTTAAAATATTTTCATCCAAAAATTCTACAACTGAACACACAAAGTCTTTTTTGCTTTTGATTAGACTTTCTTTCAAATTTGGATAATTAATCTTATCTAATTCTAAAAAAAACATTCGTTTCATTATCAATTTGATTTTGAAGTGCTGGATGTTTTTCAATATGCATTTGAATATTAGGGAGTGTTAGTATTTGATTCTTGAGCACACCTGGCCCTACAGATACGGGCTCTTTGGGTGCATTTTTCTATGAACTTCTACGTTATCAAAATTGAAAGCCCAATAGAGTTGACAAGTAACTATACTGATTGTAACAATTAGATTGTCATTTGGAACTGATTTTCTCTATTCCTCTCTCTTGTCCTTGTCTTTTCAAAAAAGATAAACTGATATTTTATTCATTTCCCACACAGTTTGGTTTTTCTGTCTTCTATAAAACGTGACACTTCCAGAGTACTATGACTAAACTGAATAGCTTGAAATAGAAATGTTTTTCACAATCAAACTGTACTTACATTTAAACTGCATACTTATTCTAAACTGAATTGTTTGAAATAGAACTATTTTCATAAAAATGAATTTGGCATTAAATAACCTTCAGAAGTTGATGTGCCAAAAGACCCAACCAACCAACCAACAACTGGATGTTTCCAAAGTATTACTGGAAATTAAGTTCTGAAATAATAGATTAAGCTTCAACATCACAATTATATCTTTCACAGTTTCAATTTAGGGGTAACTTTTTTTATGCCAAATTAATCTTAATCACATCTTTTACCTACCCCATTCCAGTAAGTTTGTCATATACCAATTAAAGGTAATAAGTATGTCCCAATCCTCATATTGCCCAGTTGGCTGGGGGGGGCTGTAGAATACACCGACTGCACCTCTGCAGAGGGGTAAGAAACCCCCCATGAGTGTCCTAGATATGACACTAAACAATCTGATGGTGAGGTTCCGGTGATGCTGGGACTTTGGGGAATACGGAGCACCACTTCATTGCCATTGCTCCCAGGTCCACTCTGGCCCGGAGTGGTCGCACCTGATAGGGCCCTATCTATGGGTTAAATAGAACTAACAGCATACTTATGCTAAACTGAATTGTTTGATTAAACTGAATAGCTTGAAATAGAAATATTTTTGACAATTAAACCAAAATTACATTTAAACTGTGTGTTCATGTTAAACTGATTCATTTGAAATGGAACTATTTTTTGACATTGAAACTGTACTTACGCTAAACTGAATTGTTTAATATAGAAGTGTTTTGACATTTAACTGTGTGTAAACAAAATCTTTACTTATATTAAACTGAATTAGCTGAATTAGATCTGCTTGACTACACTGAATAGCTAGAAATGGAAATGTTTTTCACAATTAAACTGTACTTACATTTAAACTGCGTACTTATCCTAAACTGAATTGTTTGAAATATTTCCATTTTCATGAAAATGGATTTGGCTTTAAATAACCTACAAAGGTTGATATGCCATAAAACCCAAACAACTAACCAACCCTCATAAATAATTTAGACACTCTTCTGGGAGGGGGCTGAGTGTCTCTGTCGGTGGCGATTACTTGGTGGAGGCTGCTTGACATGGGTCCCGTAAAAATGTGAAGGAGAAAGGGCTTTGACTATTTTGACGTGGGTGCCGAGGAATGCTGATAAGGCCTGAAGCATTTTTTAAGCCGCCAGGCGCATCTGGGCTACAGCCCTGCGCCTGGACAAACCTTAAAAGAGGCCTTGTACCGTACTTGTCCGTTTGGAGGGGCGTGGAATAAGTACTCTAATATGCTAAGTAGTTCACCACTAGTTGTGGGTTACCTTCTCCACGCCGCTGGCGAGTATTGAATTTTGTTAATGTTGTGGAGATTTCCATTTTATTTCCAACCTCTGTTTTGGTCATTTCTCATTCAGTAACCTTGAGTTCGGTTAAAACAAAGTTAAAAACTGACATTTTAGAAGGTTGCTTTAAACCTAAGAATTCTCTTTTTAAATTGATTTTTTGTAGGTTGGTATATTGTTTTTAGGGTATATTGTAAAATATTACGTCAGTTCAGTCGGGTGGGGCTGTAGAATACTTCTGCATTGAGGGGTAAGAACCCTCCTTCCAACGAGTGTCCTCATATGACATTAACCAATCAGATGGTGAGGCTCTAGCAATGCTGGAGCTTTGGGGAATCCTGAGTACCCCTTTGTTGCCATCGCTCCCAGCTCCACTGTGGCTTGGAGTGGTAGCACCTGATAGGGTCCTATCTATGGGTCAAATGGAACTGTTTGATATTCAAACTGTGTGCAAACAAATAACTTCTGCTAAATTGAATTGTTAGAAATAGAACTGTTTGATCATTTAACTGTGCATATTTAAATGTGTTTAAAAGCCATATATATTTGGCATTAAATAACCAACAATGGTTGATATGCCATAAAACCAAACCAAAATATCACATAATATTTGAGTTAATTAACGAATCAATTAAGTATTTAAGTATGTGGCTCTTGCAAACCGTAAGATCAGTTATTGGCTGGCTCTCTCTCTTGGAGTGTTGCTCCTCTAGGCAACCCCTCACCATCATTTTCAAGAAAGGACTGAGGTTTTTGTCCCGTGTTTGAGGTTCTCTCGCTAGGAGAAAGGGTTTTGGCTATTTTTGAGACAATGCTTCGTGATGGCGCAATCCACTTCAGTGCACTTTACTCTCGGCCTTCTCGTGTCAAAAATTAGTTTCTAGCCCAGTCAGCTCGGGCTGTAGAATACACCGGCTGCATTTCTGCAGGCGGGGTGGTAAGACCCCACCAATAAGTTTTCTGGATATGACATCTGATTGCAAGGTTCCAGCTTTGGGGATTTGGGGAATATGAAGTACCCTTTCATTGCCATTGCTCCCAGGTCCACTCTGACCTGGAGTGGTAGCATCTGACAGGGTCCTGTCTATGGGTCAAATAGAACAAACTATGTGTTCAAACGAATGACTGATGTTAAATTGGGACCATTATATAGCAATACTTAGAACCATTTAACTGTGTGCAAAAAAGAATTTTATCTACCAAATGTGTTGCCTCCAGGACTTGTTCAATATTGCTCGCAGCATTCTTGTGTAATTGCCGTCTAGTTTCTTCTCCAGTCGTTTAGTTAGCGTCCAAGTAGTGCACCCATACAGCAGTATCGATACGACCGCTGCCTGGAAGAAACTGCGTTTCATTTTATCGGTCAGGTCTGATTTCCATATGATCGATAGCCTATCGATAGCTGTCCATGCCTTCGTTAGCCGCGTGTCGATGTCCTTTTCGGTTGATGAGACATTGCTTCCTAGTTTCAGAGAGGTTTCGTCTTGTGAGGCGATGTCGCCTATTTGATTATAGCACATATATTCCGTTTTGTGTGCATTGACATGGAGGCCAATGCCGGCGGCGGCCCGTTCCAAACTATGATGAACCCCCTCATCCTCTCGTCTCTAAGTTAAAAGTACACAAAGTAAAAAAAGTACTATCCTTCTAAAAAGGATGGATTTGGCATTAGATAACTCGAGAAAGTTGATTTGCCATTAAATAACAAACCAAACCAAACCAAAAATTAGTTTCGTGCTCAACCTAAGTAAATAAATGAAAGTACAAATGGTCCGGAAGATCTGGGTTCAATCCCAGGTCGTGTCAGACCAAAAACTTTAAAAATGGTTCTTGATACCTCCTTGCTTAACACTCAGCAATAAAAGGTATGTATTGAGGGTAAAGTGGAGCAATCCAGGGAAAGGAGTAGCCCCCTCCCCAACACCTTGGTGTAGTAGCTATTGAAAAGGGAGCCTTCTGGTCGCCCTCGACTATGATCGCCATCTTACTTTTACTTTAGAAGATGCTGAGAAAATGACAGCGGTATTTTGTTCGAATTAAATATATCAAATTTTATTAAATAGCATGAAATTCATATAAAAATATTCTTAAATGGATTTTTCATTAATTTGTAATAAGAATATGACATTTGGGTATATTTTGCGCTTAAATGGCAAATTTAAAAAATTAGACTAAACATTAATATTTGCTTATTTTACCTAAAAGAAAAACTTGACTAATTAAAAAAAATGATTCGAGAATGTATTTGCTTTTTATAAATACCAACAGTATTTTAGTAACTTAGTGAAATAATTATAGTAATTTATTTTAATAAATTTCAAAGTTAAAAACAAGCCAAGAAAAACGTTTTCAAAAAGACGTACGTTTGTTAAGAACCAGACATTAATATTATGTAATATTATCTATTGATATCATTTATTGTTTGATTTTAATAAATCATTACAGTTCACTCAATAACAAAAAGAAAATATTTTTTTAAATTATACTTTCAACTTTCAGAAACTAATATACAGTACGTTAAAAAAAAAAGAGAATTGGTTTTTGAAGCCAAACTGCTTTTTTATTTTTTTTTAATTTTTCATGAACATTGAGTAAATTTTCAACAGAAAAATATTGAATCTTAATTTTAAACTTTTTAATAAAAAGTGTGGAGTCAATGACTATTGAGTTAATTATTTTTAATATACTTTTTAAAAATTTAAAAAAACCCTGGAAAACGACTGATTTCGTTCATACTCGAAGCGTTTTTACAATGTCAAAAAGGAATATTGAATCAAATATTTAAAATTTAATCATAATTATATATCATTAAACTTATGTAAAAACATTTTATGTTTTTTTTTTCCATTTATTTTATTATATTTGCTTCTATTTAACCTTTAAAGTGGGAATATGTGCGTATAGATTTAATATAAATCAGTGTGTGTGTGTGTAATATAAATCTGTGTATATATATATATATATATATATATATAAGTACTAGGGATATATACAATTATGGAAAATACATCAATCAATTTCCGCGGAATACGATAAAAGCAATACGGCAATACGAACGAATCAACAAGAAAATATGTAGACAGAAAATGTCTATTATGTTCAACGAAATTTGTATTAATGAAGAAATGCTGCCAATATATATATATATATATATATATATATATATATATATATATATATAGAGAGAGAGAGAGAGAGAGAGAGATATCAATTTATACTTGTATTTAGCCAACCCCCTTTACAAGAACATGATGTGACACGTGGTCGATTTTTTATGAGAAATGCAAATAGCCTAATGTAGGATTTGAACTAGGTTCACTGTGCCCATTTCTTAAGACCATAACCATTACTCAAAGTGCGCCTCAATCTAAATTGATATGTGTCTGTGTGGAAATGTGTGTGTGTGTGTGTGTGTGCATTTATGTATGTGTGTGTGTGTGTGTGTGAGAGAGCAGCTGGGTCTTTGTTCCCTGTTGTTAGAAGTAGTGCCAGATTAAATAATAATGTTATGGTCGGGCATAGTAATTTACTTAGCTTTGCTCCTTAGATATGGCACAAAGCCATGTAAAAAAAGGACACTTAATAATTGTGCCGGTTTGATCGTTCAGCTTGCTAACTATTACACCACCAGAGGTGCCCTTGATTTTATCGGACATAGTTTTAAAATTAATCACTTGCTTTAACTTTAAAGATTACAAAAATGTAACATTGAAGGCGAACTATTGTTGAATTTACCATCATTTCAAACTATATATATATATATATATATATATAGAATATTCTTGTAAATACATTCAAAAAACATCTGTGGAGGTCAAGGGTTTTCACGGACAATTGATTCCAAGATGACATTCACTGACACAAATCCTGGAATTAAAAAAAATCCCACTACTATGAATACAATCTTCACAATAAAAGCTAGAAATAATGATTACCCTAAACCTTATCAATCTCCGGAAGAGGACCTTAAAGTTTAAAATACTTGTTGAAAATAATTATATGAAATAAAAAAAAAAATTAAGTACTATATTCAAATTCATTTAAGAACCTGTTCGTATATATATATATAAAGTAAGTAAAGTTAGCGACCATAGTCGAGGGTGACCCGAAGGCTCCCTTTTCGATAGCTACTACACCAAGGTGTAGGGGAGGGCGCTACTCCATTCCCTGGATTGCTCCACTTTACCCTTGAACCGTACCTTATAATGCTGAGTGTTAAGCAAGGTGGTATCAAGTTCCATTTTTAAAGTCTTTGGTATGACTCGACCTGGGATTGAACCCAGGTCTCCCGGGCCATTGGCGAACACTCTAACCGCTGGGCCAATGTCCCGATCCTTATATATATATATATATATATATATATATATATATATATATATATATAATTATTTTAATTTAAAAAGAAATAAAAATCAGAAGTTTTTTTCTAATTCCAAACTGGCCGGAAGCATTATTAAAACATTCAAATAAAAGTTTTGAATTATTCATCTCAGGAATATATATAAATATATATATATATATATATATATTGTAACCCGAATATAAGAGATTTTCGCTGGTTAAAAATTAGAGCCTGTGTTACCTAAACAAAATAGACCAAACCCGGATATAAGATACTTATTCACCTGTTCTGACCACTCTCTTATATCCGGGTTACACTCTGTGTGTGTGTGTGTGTGTATATATATATATATATGATTTCATTATGCTGTATCTTATGATGAGTCTTCAGTCCCGGAGTTTGGGGAATGTGGAGTACTTTTTCATTGCCGTCACTTTCAAGTCCACGCTGACCCACTAGGGTATAACCTATCAAGGTTCCGTCCGTGGGTCGAATAGAACTGTTCAGTCTCTTACTAAGAATCATTTAAATTTTTTTTCTGTTATAAAATCTAAAATACCAAAATCACTTACAGACGTAATAATATATATATGTGTGTGTGTGTGTGTATGCCGGCCTATCGACCTAGTGGGAGACCGGGGTTCAATCCCTGGTCGATTCATATCAAACACTCAAAAATGCTACTTGATACCTCCTTGCTTAAAACTTAGCATAATAAAGTACGTATCAAGGGTAAAGTGGAGCAATCCAGGTAAACGAGTACCGCCCTCCCCTACACCTCGGTGTAGTAACTATTGAAAAAGGAGCCTTTGGGTTACGCTCGCCAACTTTACTTATGTATATGGAAATATGCATGTATATATATGTATCTCTCTATAAATCAATATATTTATATATATATATATATATATATATATGCCCACACATTCTCATATAAAATTATAGAAGTGTATATATATGTGTACACATTCATGTAAATGTATATATATATATATATATATATATATATATATATATATATATAAATCAACATATATATGTGTGTAAGTATATACATATATATTCGTATATGTATTTATATATATGTATATAGAAATCAATGTGCATATATATATATATATATATATATATATATATACTTAAGTATGTATATACATATACATTCATTTATATGTTTATATATACGAATATAGAAATCAGTGTATATATATATATATATCAGTGTATCTATGTATATACACACGCACATTCATATAAATGTATATATATATATACTCACCCATATATATATATATATATATATACATTCATATGTTTATATATACGAATATAGAAATCAATGTGCACATATATATATATATATATATATATATATATATAATATAAATCAGTGTACGGTTTTGTATGTATCTAAGTGCAAGCTTGACTGCCTCTTCTTTGCATTCAGAAGATGATCCACTTGCAGTCTGATCGATTGCACAATTATCCCTTGTTATCTCTATTTCCTGACAAGACGGCTGTGGTCGCTGTTAACAAATTGACAGCTCAGCTGAATTAATACCTGCCTGCCATCACACTTGCTGAATAAACTGGTCATTCTTGCCTTTCCCGTCCTACAGACAACATGAAGGATAAATGCTTTGTTTGTCTGTCATCCAGATTACCGACCCCTGGCAAAGTCTGTTTCATTTCTGCCTCGTTTTCCCTTTTCAAATGCAAACCAACAATTTATAAACTGTCTTGTGCACTTGTGTTTTTATCTCGAATAGTCAGCAATGGACTTGTTGTTGTTCCATAGAACCGCCTAGGGACCGACAGCCGTCAATCCTTATTATTATTTTTTCTATTTATTTCTATATAACGTGCACTCTTGTAGAACACTCGCCTCTACTTTCGGATTAGGCTATTCTGAAAAAATTCTCTTGCATAATACGCACTTACTTGGGGGGGGGGGTCCATTGTATAATACGCACTGACTTTTTGGAAATTTTTTCTGGAAACAAATTCTCCTGTATTCTCCTTTTTATGATTTTTAGAATTTTTAACTGCGAATATAATAATGCACTTTTTACTTTTGGATTAAGAAATTCTGGAAAAAATTCTCCTGTATAATACGCACTGACTTTTTATGATTTTTAGAATTTTTAACTGCGAATATAATAATACAGTTTTTACTTTTGAATTAGGAAATTCTGGAAACAAATTCTCCTGTATAATACGCACTGAATTTTTATGATTTTTAGAATTTTTAACTGCGAATATAATATAATATATATATATGTATATAATATAATATATATATATATATATATATATATATATATATATATATATATGTATATTTAGGCAGCATTTCTTCGTTAATGCTTATTTCATTAAACATAATAGACATTTTATGCCTACATATTCTCTTTTGGATCCGTTCGAATTCCCGTATTACTTTTATCGTATTCGGGGGGAAACCAGTGCTAACGTACTTAAATGTCTTTAGCTACTGGCACTATTTACAGAATTACATTTAAAAGCAAGCGCCATAATCTCCAACAGCAAAGACGTCCTTACACAGTAGTAATTTGCTAAAACAAAAGTTACATCACTTTTGTAACAGATTCTCCCCTGATGATGGCCCAAAGTCGGGCAGAAAGTACTAGGGATACATACAACTATGGACAATACCTAAATCAATTCCCCCCGAATACGATAAAAGTAATACGGGAATTCGAACGGATCCAAAAGAGAATATGTAGGCATAAAATGTCTATTATGTTTAATGAAATTTGCATATATATATATATACACTTTTTACTTTTGGATTAGGAAATTCTGGAAACAAATTCTCCTGTATAATACGCACCGACTTTTTATGAGTTTTAGAATTTTTAACTGCGAATATAATAATACAGTTTTTACTTTTGGATTAGGAAATTCTGTTGTATAGTCCCAATATAACTATACAAATATACAGATGCCGGGAAATCCGAAACACTGACGGCTCTCCGTTGCTGAGGTACGAAACGTTTATTAACTTCTTGACTTTATTTTCGACACGAGGAGAGAGGGACACAATTTTGACTATGCTGACTGTACTATCTGACTCAACAAACGCGCTGCGCATCCCGTATCCCCCAGTGGGACTGGCCCGGCCCAGGTTCGAATCTCAACTAACTCTTTTTCAAAATCACTAAATTCTCAGCCTATCGGTTCCGGGCATGACGTCATTCATACCCCAGTCACATTTCCTATCTGGGGTTTTTATTATGACATTTGTGATTGTCATATCCTCTACGCACGAGCGTGAACTGTACACAATGTGTGTGCACCTGCACTAAGAGCCGAATAGTTCAAAGCCCAACCAAGCCGAAATATAATTAACGAAAAATGATTAATATAAAAAAATCCTTCCGTAATTATATAACAATTCTGGAAACAAATTCTCCTGTATAATACGCACTGACTTTTTATGATTTTTAGAATTTTTAACTACGAATATAATAATACACATCTCTACTTTTGGATAAGGAAATTCTGGAAACAAGTAGTTAATTTGGTGTCATGTGTGTGCGATATGTACTGTGGCTTAGTTGGGGAGTTTCGGCTCTGCAATCTGTGGTCGCTGGTTCGATCTCCAGTGGTGGAGATCACGGTATACTCTGCTGATGGGACCTAATAAGGCCAAAACAACTGTCCAGTGTTTCCGTATGTCGTGCGTAAGTGTTTGCCGGATTTTCTGATCATGGTCATTCAATTCACAATATAATTCCTCTACTTAAAAAAGAAAAATGTAGAAGTTCTCCTGTATATTATACACTCTACAGTTTGCCCATAACTGATATAGAAGAAAACTATTGAACTAGTTACCAGTTATTGGTAACAGTCGGTACTAGCAAGTATATTTTGTCACTTATCAAGATCCAATTTTAGCATTACTATATCCAGTGATATACTAACTTTGAATAAACTGAAATAAAGATTAGATAAGCTTATATTCACATGAAGGACATGAACATATAAAACAAATTACGTGATTACACATGCCCCTATAGATGGAATGTGCACATTTTTCTGTGTGCCAGCAGTATATGAAAGGGCGTCAGAAAAGTCTTACTTGTCTTCTTTGGTTGACGAAACCATGTGAGTTTACGTTTCCATGCTGTAGCGAAAAACGTTATTTACCGGGAAAAATAGAAGACGAGAAAAGATTCTGACCAATAAACACATGATGTCCAAAAACAAGTTCTCCAAATCCAAGGGGGAGGGGCAGTTATTTATTGCCCCCCCCACGACAAAACATTTCACATTTATAATACGTAATGACGCTATTGCTTAAGAGGTCACCCATCTAAATATTGAGCTGACTCATTACTGCTTAACTTCGGTGATCCATTAAAAATCGGTGCTTTTAGTTATGTAGAAAGCGTAGTTTGATATTCGCTTTATTTTTTTAAACTAATTTTTTCGTAATTTGAACGCAACAGCAGAATTTAATTGAAGCTCATCACATTATTTTAAGATGGTGTTTTTAATTAATTTAAAAATCCACAAAAATCTGAAAAAAAAAATGTTTTTTTTAATTAACTGTGAAAGATTGTATCAGAAATTTGATTTAAAATATTTTTAAAGCTATCTTTATTTGCAAATTTTTATTAACTAATACAGAATTTATAAGAAAAAACGGCAGATCTCCATAAGGTGTTATAACTTTATTTTAATGAATTAGATCACACTGAACAGGATAATAATTGAGAAAATATATTAATCCAGGGGCAAAATTATAAACTGTTTCGTTACCTGTGGGTACTTGTCTTTAAACAAACGTTTGGATGATGTTTAAGAAGTATAACAGTATCTAGGTTCAGTTACCTAACCCAACCGATTTTCTTTAAAGGAGGTGTCCTCGTGGTGTAATGGTTAAAGCGATGGACTGCGGAATCGTAGTAAGCGAGTTCGTACTCCAGTCGCGCTATCACGTTCACTTTCAGACAAATACCCTTGGGTAAGGTATGAACCCCTTTCTCCTCCCAGCTATGAGATAAATAACACCATTACTGTTCTTCTTTGGAATTAAATAACCTACAAAGGTTGATATGCCATTAAACAAAGAAAACTAAACCTAAACCAAAAAAAAAAAGAGATAAATACTTAAACCTTGCTTGAGAACTAAAAAGCCATGGAATATGAAGCTGACGGTGATACCAATAGTAATTGGTGCACTTGGAACGATCCCCAAAGGCTTAGAAAAAATACTTAAAGGAGTTGGAAATCGGAAGACTAGCGGAGACCGTCAAAACTACGGCATTGTTGAGATCTGCCAGAATTCTGAGAAGAGTCCTGGAGACTTGCGCTCACTCAGACTCCAGTGAAAAACCACCAGTTAACGCTATTGTAAAAATCTCAAAAGGAGTATTATATATATATATATATATATATATATATATATAATTACTATTATTATTCATTTTCACAGTTATATGCGGTTTTTGTTTGTTTTTAGATAACCTATCTATTATCACCCTTGTGCAATTTTCTTACAGGGTGGCCTCGTGGGGTAATGGTTTAAGCGATGGACTGCGAAATCTTAGTACGCGCTATTACGTTCACTTTCGGACAAATACCCTAAGGAAAGGTATGAACGCCCTTATCCTCCCAGCTATGGGTTAAATTACTGTTCTTCTAGAAGAATGGCTTTGGCATTAAATAACCTCCAAAGGTTGATATGCCATTAAACAAAGAAACCAAACCATTTTCTTACAATATGAAACTAATATCAGTTGATTTGCTGTGCCGCTCTGCAAAAATGACTTATGATACTATAACAAGGGGGAGCTTGGGGAGGAGACTGTCCGTCAAAAAAAAAAAAAAATAACATGAAGTCCTGCCTTTTACCGAGGATAAAACGCCGTGTGTCAGTGTGAAATACATAATTATAAAACAGATAAATTTCTGTTTCAATAAAACTGACACCATCTTTTTTCCTTTGCTAACCTCAATATAACTCTAAATAAAACCCGCCATTTTTTTTTTCTGTTTCTTCAAAGTATCTTGATAACACTATTTATAAGACAAGAAGAATTTGTTACTTTTAGAAATGTCCAAGTTGTTGAAATTAAACCTGATTCTTGGATGGAAGATGGAAATGATTCTTTTATATTGAAATTACCGATTCCCAAATGTAATTTAATATTGCAACATGCCTATCACTTATGGCTGAATTTCAGGTTAGAAATTTGGGAATGGCAGTTCTATCTTATTTCATTTCCCAAACTCAATTTCTTTTGTCCCCTTCCTCTCTCTCTCTCTCTCTCTCTCTCTCTCTCTCTCACACACACACACACTTTCTCTTTCACATATTCACTTTTGGCTTCTTCTTTCATTTTTCTCTTTAGCCTTTTTGTTCCACCCATGCCTTTCTTTCTTTCTTTCTTTTTAGCTTTCCTTTCTTTCGTTTATTTTTAGCTTTTTCTTTCTTTCTTTCTTTCTTTCTTTTTAGCTTTCCTTTCTTTCATTTATTTTTAGCTTTTTCTTTCTTTCTTTCTTTCTTTTTAGTTTTCCTTTCTTTCATTTATTTTTAGCTTTTTCTTTCTTTCTTTCTTTCAAGTTTTCCTTTCTTTCATTTATTTTTAGCTTTTTCTTTCTTTCTTTCTTTCTTTTTAGTTTTCCTTTCTTTCATTTATTTTTAGCTTTTTCTTTCTTTCTTTCAAGTTTTCCTTTCTTTCATTTATTTTTAGCTTTTTCTTTCTTTCTTTCTTTCTTTTTAGTTTTCCTTTCTTTCATTTATTTTTAGCTTTTTCTTTCTTTCTTTCTTTCTTTCTTTTTTTTAGCTTTCCTTTCTTTCATTTAGTTTTAGCTTTTTTCTTTCTTTCTTTCTTTCTTTTAAGTTTTCCTTTCTTTCATTTATTTTTAGCTTTTTCTTTCTTTCTTTCTTTCTTTAGCTTTCCTTTCTTTCATTTAGTTTTAGCTTTTTTCTTTCTTTCTTTCTTTTAAGTTTTCCTTTCTTTCATTTATTTTTAGCTTTTTTTTCCTTTCTTTCTTTCTTTTCTTTGTATTTAGTTTTCCTTTCTTTCATTCATTTTTCACATTTTTGTGGTTTTCTGGGGTAGGTGGTATAGCAAAGTTATCATAGGGTAAGCTGATGTGTTTAATCTACGTCTCCCACCTCCTTAGTAAAATCCGAAGGTCAAAAGAGGTAGCAGATAATTACACCAATATTAATATCAGTAGATTGTTGACAATGCTTTGCTTTTCATCGCAAGTTTTTAATAATGCTTTCTTGTTTTAATATTGCAAAAAGGACAAAAAAATTCCGAGATAACCTGTGAATAATATACGAGGTGCATACAATAAGTTTCCAGACATTTTTTACAAGCATTAAAATTGTCGTAGACTCTTGAAAATTCAGTATGTTATTGCTATACATCTTATGAGATGACTGACCAATTTTTATGATTTCACGTTCAAATGAACAGCTACAGCAGCAATTACACCCTACTAAATCCCGATTGTCATAGCTGGTGAATTTCAAAAATGCAATCTGGACGTGAGGACACTTGAGAAGAACGATATGCAATAAAATTCTGTTTTAAACTTGGAAAAAAATGCCACAGAAACGTATGGAATGCTTCAGATTGCTTTTGGACCGACCATCTTGCATGAATCGAGCATCAGCTTTTGAGTGGCATAAGAGATTCAAGGAAGTTAAGAAGTCTGTGAGCGATGATGAGAGGTATGGGAGGAGTAAGCAAGTCAATAGACCAGAGTTGATTGGCCAAAGGGTTAGGGTTAGGGTTACTATGTTGAGGTTTTAAGGGAGTTCAGGAAGAGATTCCGTCGGAAAAGGCCAGCACTCTTTAAATCGGGTCAGTGGCATTTCCACCAGGACAATGCACTAGTCCACTGCTCCATCCTTGACACAGACTATTTGAGCAAGATGGGCATCAAGACAGTTCCTCATCCTCCCTATAGTCCATAACTTGCTCCCTGTGACTTTTGGTTATTCCCTAAGCTCAGAGGCTGTCGTTATAAGACAATTGAGGAGATGAAAGAGGCTGTGACGAAGGTCATTGACGTGCTCACACAAGAGGACTTCCATGGGGCCTTCCAGAAGGTGTTGGAACGGTATAACAGGTGCATTGCAGCCGGTGGAAATTACTTCGGAGGGGACTAGAGTTTTAGGTGTGTACTATCAATAAAAGTACCCATACGAAAAAAGTCTGGAAACTTATCCTATGCACCTCGTATATGTGTGTGTGTGTGTTTGTGTGTGTGAAAAAACAAGGTTTATAGGATGTTTGTATTTATAGTGGAATTTTTTGCCCATGTTTAATGTTTCGGTTTTTACAATAAACCATCATCAGGATATTTAGATATGTGATGTTGATTTATATCTAATTTAATTTTTTTTTTTATTTAAAAAAATGAAACAAAATAATGAGAGTTTTTAACATTCTATTTTCATTAAAAGCGCTCTTTTTTAAAACAGTGTGACGTAATTACAGTTCGAAGTTTATTTCTTTTTAAATTTAACAGTTTTATTTAATTTTTTTTTTTTTTTTTTTTTTTTTTTTTTTTTTTAGATTTAATGGTCAAACTCTAATCCGAGAGCTAACAGTATACAAAAATCATTGTCACTTTTGGGCTGATTTGATAATTTATCTTACAATGGAACTCTCTCTTGAGAATTGTTTGATAATTAATATTCTTTGATTTAATCATCGTTGTACTCGATAAACTTCTTGAAATCAATTTCCGTCTTCACTTCTATATTCCCAATTTCATAATTTCGTATCAATTTATTGTACTTTCTCAAATGTTGTAATTAGTGAGCTATTTGCTTCATAGGGCTGGTATACAAAGCATATTTACCTCCTGATAGTGGAGTTTTGAATACGCTGGCTCTACCCACTGCAAAATAGAGATTCATCCACATAAGAAAGAGAGTGACCTGTGTATGCAGGTAAACTCTATCCAATAGTGAAGCTCCAATGTAACGTTGTCTGTTTGTTTGGGTTTCATGGCATATAAACCTTTGTAGGTTATTTAATGCTAAATCCATTTTAATAAAAATAACCAGTTCTATTTCAAACAATTCAGTTTAGCATAAATACACAGTTTAATTGTCAAAAACATTTCTATTTCAAGCTATTCAGTTTGGTCAAATAGTTCTAATTCAAACAATTGAGTTCAATGTAAGTATAGTTTCAATGTCAAAAACAGCTCTATTTCAAACAGTTCAGTTTAGCATAAGTACGCTGTTTAAATATCAAAACAGTTCCATTTCAAGTAATTTAGTTTAACATAAGTACGCATTTTGATTCTATTTGACCCATAGTTAGGACCCTATCAGGTGCTACCACACAGGGTCAGAGTGGACCTGGGAGTGATGGCAATGAAGGGGTGCTCTGCATACCCTCAAAGCGCAAGAATGATATGCGTTTTGAACGAATCCAAGAAACACCAGCCTGCAATATATATATATATATATATAAATCGTTCAAAACCTTTCATATGTTTTTAAAAAAATCATTTAAAGTCGCGCGCACACACACACACACACACACACACACACACACACAAAGGTGTGTGTGAAGGAAATTTTTTATATAGTCAAGTTCATCATTAAAAAATTTGGGGCTAAAAATTTTAAGGACTGTAAGATGAAACCTATGATTATTCCATTTTTTTGGCATTATGATTTGATTAAAATGGATATGTTTTAGTTCTATTTAACCCAAAGATAAGACCCCTATCGTGTGCTACCACTCCGGGCCACAATGGACCTGGGAGCGATAGCAATAAAGAGGCACTCTGCATTCCCCAAAGTTTTAGCATCACTGGAACGTCACCATCAGATTTTTTAGTGCCATATCAGGACACTCTTTTGGGGCGGGAGGTCTTACCCCTCTGTGTATGTTTATTTGAAAATTAAACCTGTTTAGTATTTAAACTAAATTATCATTTTATTTTTATTTCTATCGCAAACAGCATTGATTATACATATATATATATATATAGAGAGAGAGAGATAAACAAGTGGTTATAAAAACTTTTTTTCTTAAATCTGAATGTGTGCTCAAATGCTGGGCAGTAAAGTAGGATAAAACTGATGATTGTATGTAAAAAAACAAAAATATATAATCATAATTTTATCCATTTACTAGAATAAAAAGACGTGAAACTTATAGTCGTGGGATGACATTGAAGCAAGAAAACATTGTTTGAAGTAAAAGAAAACCCTTATGTTTAGTTGAAAAAATGGTTTTCATTTTTAAAAAGTTCAGCATACA
>OY757925.1:12532499-12632499 GCA_963585895.1 Sepioteuthis lessoniana
ACTTATGCTAAACTGAATTGTTTGAAATAGAAATGTTTTTTCACAATTGAACCATGCTTACATTTGAACTGCATGCTTATGCTAAACTGAATTATTTCAAATAGAACTGTTTTTTGACATTGTATTTACACTAAACTGAATTGTTTAACATAGAACTGACTTGATATGTAACTGTGTGTAAACAAAATTTGTACTTATACTAAACTGAACCAGCTGAATTAGAATTGCTTGACTAAACTGAATAGCTCAAAATAGAAATGTTTTTACAATTAAATTGTACTTACATTTAAACTGCGTGCTTATGCTAAACTGAATTGTTTTAAATTGAACTGTTTTTGACATTGAAACTGTACTTACACTAAAGTGAATTGTTATATATAACTGCTTGAATAGTTTGAAATAGAAATGTTTTTGACAATTAAACTGTGTACTCATGCTAAACTGAATTGTTTCAAATAGAACTGATTATTTACATAAAAATGGATTTGGTGTTAAATGACCTACAAAGGTTGGTATGCCATAAAACCCAACAAACCAAACACTAGTTTTAATTGATGGTTTTTCATTGAAATCTGAGTGACAGCAAGTCTTCTTAGGTCTCCAGGACTCTTTTTAGTATTTTAGCTAATTTTAACACTGCTGTGGTCTTTTTTCTTCCTCTCGTCTCCATCCTCGATCGCTGGAGATCATTTCATATGCAACAGCTAGCATTATTTAAATCATCACCTTCATTTTCCACAGCTCATTGGCAAGATCAGCTATTTGTCTCTTTCCTTTCTTCCAATTTCTTTCTGCAATCTTTTCAAACAGCAAAATCCACAAGAAAAGTTTTTTTTGTTAATCAACACTTGGTCTGGTCTTTTGGTTCGGATTATTTGATTTGTTTGTATCTCAAAATACCAGAGAATCTTATGTATCTCATTTTCTAGGACAGATTCTGGTTTGTGCATACACCATCTGTCATTGCGGTCCAATATTGATCTCTTGCACAATTCCCTGAGGATCACCTTTCCCACCCAGTCATACCTTGTCTTGTGGTATTTTGTTCCAGTTTGCTGCATTCAATTATGTGTTTAATTATTTCCTCTCATCACTACATAACCTACATTTGCTCTTCTATAGTATATTATCAATTTCTTCTTCTGCTGTGAATTATCAATTTCTTCTTCTTCTTCTTCTTCTTCTGTTTATCATCAATTTCTTCTTCTTCTTCTTCTTCTTCTGTTTATCATCAATTTCTTCTTCTTCTTCTGTTTATCATCAATTTCTTCTTCTGTTTATCGTCAATTTCTTCTTCTTCTTCTTCTGTTTATCGTCAATTTCTTCTTCTTCTTCTTCTTCTGTTTATCATCAATTTCTTCTTCTTCTTCTGTTTATCATCAATTTCTTCTTCTTCTTCTGTTTATCATCAATTTCTTCTTCTGTTTATCGTCAATTTCTTCTTCTTCTTCTTCTGTTTATCATCAATTTCTTCTTCTTCTTCTGTTTATCATCAATTTCTTCTTCTGTTTATCGTCAATTTCTTCTTCTTCTTCTTCTTCTGTTTATCATCAATTTCTTCTTCTTCTTCTGTTTATCATCAATTTCTTCTTCTGTTTATCGTCAATTTCTTCTTCTTCTTCTTCTGTTTATCATCAATTTCTTCTTCTTCTTCTGTTTATCGTCAATTTCTTCTTCTTCTTCTTCTGTTTATCGTCAATTTCTTCTTCTTCTTCTTCTTCTGTTTATCATCAATTTCTTCTTCTTCTTCTGTTTATCATCAATTTCTTCTTCTTCTTCTGTTTATCATCAATTTCTTCTTCTGTTTATCGTCAATTTCTTCTTCTTCTTCTTCTGTTTATCGTCAATTTCTTCTTCTTCTTCTTCTGTTTATCGTCAATTTCTTCTTCTTCTTCTTCTTCTGTTTATCATCAATTTCTTCTTCTTCTTCTGTTTATCATCAATTTCTTCTTCTGTTTATCGTCAATTTCTTCTTCTTCTTCTGTTTATCATCAATTTCTTCTTCTGTTTATCATCAATTTCTTCTTCTTCTTCTGTTTATCATCAATTTCTTCTTCTTCTTCTGTTTATCATCAATTTCTTCTTCTTCTTCTTCTGTTTATCGTCAATTTCTTCTTCTTCTGTTTATCATCAATTTCTTCTTCTTCTTCTTCTTCTTCTGTTTATCATCAATTTCTTCTTCTTCTTCTTCTTCTGTTTATCATCAATTTCTTCTTCTGTTTATCGTCAATTTCTTCTTCTTCTTCTTCTGTTTATCGTCAATTTCTTCTTCTTCTTCTTCTTCTGTTTATCATCAATTTCTTCTTCTTCTTCTGTTTATCATCAATTTCTTCTTCTGTTTATCGTCAATTTCTTCTTCTTCTTCTTCTTCTGTTTATCATCAATTTCTTCTTCTTCTTCTGTTTATCATCAATTTCTTCTTCTTCTTCTGTTTATCATCAATTTCTTCTTCTTCTTCTTCTGTTTATCGTCAATTTCTTCTTCTTCTGTTTATCATCAATTTCTTCTTCTTCTTCTTCTTCTTCTGTTTATCATCAATTTCTTCTTCTTCTTCTTCTTCTGTTTATCATCAATTTCTTCTTCTGTTTATCGTCAATTTCTTCTTCTTCTTCTTCTTCTTCTGTTTATCGTCAATTTCTTCTTCTTCTTCTTCTTCTGTTTATCATCAATTTCTTCTTCTTCTTCTGTTTATCATCAATTTCTTCTTCTGTTTATCGTCAATTTCTTCTTCTTCTGTTTATCATCAATTTCTTCTTCTTCTGCTGTGAATTATCAATTTCTTCTTCTTCTTCTTCTTCGAATTATCAATTTCTTCTTCCTCTTCTTCTTCTTCTTCTTCTTCTTATTATTATTATTATTATTATTATTATTATTATCAATTTCTTCTTCTTCTTCTGTTGTGAATTATCAATTCTTTCTTCTTCCGCTTCTTTGTATTATTATTATAATTATCATCATCATGATCTCCTATACATTTAATTATCATTATAATTATAAAGAAAATATATTTACCACCCAAAATCCAACAGCTGTGCCAAAGAAATTTGATGCTGGTAAAACAAAACTAATAGGATAAATAAAACTGAAAGGAAGGATATAAGAATGAATAAGAAAAAAGAGCAATCTTTATTTTTCCTTATAAAATAAAGTTTATGATTTCTAAGAACAAATAGAGACAAAATGCAAAATGTTGATTACATCTCAAACGTATAATTGTAAGTCTATAAAGTTTTTACTTTCCTTTTCATGAGACTTTTTTTTTCTGTTTTTTTCTTTTTATTCATGCCAGGAGGAAAAAAAATAGGCATACAACTCAATGGAAGCTTGAAAATGTCATAGCAATGAAACAAAGAAAAAAAAAAAAGATCCCCAGACACCTTCAATTGTGCTGCAGCTGACACTATCCAAATTTTTTTTTTTTCATCTATTATACCTTATAGTGCCTGAAGGTGCATATTTATTCTCAAACCTTTATTGCAAATATTCTTTTAAAGAGAAAGTGAATGTTTAACTTGGCTTTTTTTTTTTCTTGCTTATGCATGCTATACAACAGGATCTCCATTTTGTAATTATTTCTTGTGAAAATGAATTTCTCAGAGTTTTCTAATGGCAACACAAGGAAAGTCTTGTACAGCCATCTACTGAACCCATTTTGCGATCTTTGGTGATTTTGATTAGAATCTTTTATAATACTTGTAAAAAATAGAATTTACATAATTATCGCCGATCTAAAAGATCTTTCATAAAGATGTAGATAATGGTACTTCTGTAAACTAAGATGTTTATTCCATATTTATTGTAAAATGGCATCAGGAGTTTTTAGTTTTATTCATTCAAAAAAATCATCTTTAATATGTAGTTACATCTCTCATTTTCGAACACGAGATAGCCAGAATTGGATTAGTTTTGTTTATTGATTAGAATTGGATTAGTTTTGTTTATTAATTCCAATACTGAAGGTAGAATAAAACATGCTAAACTTTTGGCATATCATATTTTTTACTTAAAGAAAACCAAAATTATATTTTTACAGTGCTGACCACAATTTTTTTTCATGGGTTCTATGCTGGTATTGTAGAGGTCTTCAATCTAACTTTTGTCTTGATAGGATAATTTGAGTTGTAGCTGTGTCTTCTGAAAATCTTTGAAATAGAGTTGAAATATTGATTTGGAAGGTGCACCGGTATTGGCATAATATTTTTAAAAGCAAGCTGCGACTTGAGACAAGTATTGCATATCACTCTCAGACGTTCTACTGTTGAAGGGGTTAATTAAATTTTCTTGGTTTGTTGAAGAAAAAAATATCAGAAAGAAATTATATAATACGAGAAAACAACTTGGTACAGAGAAAACAAACTTTCATAATATTATTTATTTTTACTTAATTTATATGTGAATATTTACCCTGGCTTCTTTCTAGCAGGCTTTTTCTCTGGGTGGGTCATGAAAACTGTGTGTTTGGGCAGGGGTGGGTTGTATTCTCCTTTTCCATCCCTACTTGAACTCTAGTGCCAAATCAAATACATATCTAAAAATATTCCATCGGCTTCCATATATAATTTAGCTGTTGGGTAATAGCTTCAGTTCTTTGTTTTTTGAACTTGCAGTATATTTAGTTAAATCAGGTAAAATAAAACTCCATTTTTATGCGAATTTGATCGATAGGTATGTTTGTATATATGAATATACGTATATTTTATCACACCATCATCATCATGTCCCACTATCAGCACGGATATTTCTGACCCTCTCTCACCCCACCTCCCTATTGTCCATTGCTTCCGATAGGTCATCAAGGCTATATCCTGTATCCTCACAGAGCTGCTGTATATAGGTTCAAACTGGACATCCTGCCTTTGCTCGTCCATGTGAAGGGGTCCACAGGAGTACATCACTTATGAACTTGTCCCTACTTCTCCAGCAGTGTCCCGCATGTCTGGTTCGTCTAATTTTGATAGTTTTCATGATGGGTAATAGCTGGCCATACAGCTGCTGCTTTGTAGAGTGCTCTTTCCAGGACTTGTTCAATATTGCTCACAGCATTCTTGTGTAGTTACCGTCAAGCTTTTTCTCCATACGTTTAGTTAGCATCCATATAGCAGTATCAACACGACTGCTGCTTGGAAGATACTGCGCTTCATTTTATCAGTCAGATCTGACTTCCAAATGACTGATAGCCTATTGATAGCTGTCCATGCCTTTGCTAGTCGCGTGTCGATGTCTGTCTCAGTTGATAAGACACTGCATATTAGGTAGGTGAACTTGTTGACTAGTTTCAGAGTGCTACCATTTAGTTTGGAGATGTCACCTGTTTGGTCAAAGCATTGACATGGAGGCCGATGCCTGCAGGGGCCAATTCCAGATTATGTAGCAGGGTTTTGGCTTGCGCAGGTACCTTTGCCAGAAGGGCTATATCATCAGCGTAGTCAGCGAAGGTAATTGTTTTTGCAGAGTACCTTCTGCTTCTTTCTTTTGTTAGCTTGAAATCGTTTTCTTTGATTTTATCAATAGATCTTCTAAGTACGTAGTCTAGACAGATGATAAAAAGGTATGGGGCTAATGTGTCTCCTTGCAGTATGCCTACTACAGTATATATATATATATATATATATATATATATATATATCAAATAACTTCTTATATATAACTGTTTAATTAAAGAGTTGCATTTCTATGATTTATATTTTCTTTGAAATTGTACCTCTTTATTTAAATCTATATATAATTCTGTCCACACAAACACATACATGTGCACACACACACACACGCGCACACATATATATATGTATAAATATATAAGTATGTTTCTGTCCGTCTATCCTTTTATAGTTAAAAAAGAAAATAGGATGATGAAATAAAAAAAAGGTACTAATACAATTATGAATAAGGAAATGTTACTCTGAAATTACACGGTTATATCTATATAATGTGTGTATGTGTATTCTACTCTTTAATGCGACGACTATACATAAAAAGATATATATATATATATATGTATGTATATATCAATGTACATAGTGAATTATATATAGTGATTTATATATAAATATAAAAAATCAGAGATATAAAAATGTGTGTGTATTTACGTGTTAAAATATGTATATTCATATATACAAAAATACATAATTGATGTAAACAGACTTACAGGTACGTTGATTGATGGATGTAAGTCGATTGAAATAGATATGAACAGATTGAAATAGATAGATATGAGCAGTTTGTTTGTTTTTATGGCATATCAACCTTTCTAGGTTATTTAATACCAAATCCATTTTTATACAAATAAACAGTTCTATTTCAAACAATTCAGTTCACTATAAGTATAGTTTTTGTTTACACACAGTTGAATGTCAAAACAGTTCTATTTAAAACAATTCAGTTTAGCATAAGTACGTTGTTTAGATGTCAAAACAGTTCTATTTCAAGCAATTCAGTTTAGCATAAGTACACTGTTTAGTTCTATTTGACCCATAGATAGGATCCTATCAGGTGCTACCACTCCGGGCTAGAGTTGACCTGGCAGTGATGGCAATGAATGGGTACTCCGCATTCCCCAAAGCTCCAGCATTACTGGAACCTCAACATCAGATTGTTAAGTGTCATATCTAGAACACTCATTGGTGGTGGGGGGATCTTACCCCTCAGCAGAAAATTGGATGGTGTAATCTACTGCCCCAGCCGACTGGGCTAGAAGAGATAGAGAGAGATGAGCCGATTGAGAATATGGATAAAAGCAGACAATGATAGACGGATACATAGAATCAGATGAAGATAGAAAGAATTATATATCTTTTCTTATTAACAAATTTAATTTTATAAAGAAAACATTTTAATATACATTGCCCAGTCGGCTGGGGTGGTAGAATACACTGACTGCACCTTAGCAGAGGAGTAAGGCTCCCCTCTCAAGGAGTGTCCTGGATATGATACTAAACAATCTGATGGTGAGGTTCCAGTAATGCTGGAGCTTTGGAGAATGTGGAGTACCCCTTCATAGCCATTGCTCCCAGGTCCACTCTCCCAGAG
Organism: Sepioteuthis lessoniana; assembly: GCA_963585895.1. Classification (NCBI taxonomy): domain Eukaryota; kingdom Metazoa; phylum Mollusca; class Cephalopoda; order Myopsida; family Loliginidae; genus Sepioteuthis; species Sepioteuthis lessoniana. Next base: position 12,539,526 of record OY757925.1, read on the forward strand.
TGGTAGCACCAAATAGGGCCCTATCTATGGGTTAAATAGAACTAAACTGTGTATTTATGCTAAACTGAATTGTTTGAATTAGAACTGTTTGACTAAACTGAATAGTTTGAAATAGAAATATTTTTGACAATTAAAGTATGTGCTTTCATTTAAACTGCATGTTTATGCTAAACTGAATGGTTTGAAATGGAACTGTTTTTGACGTTGATACTGTACTTATGCTAAACTGAGTTGTTTAAAATAGAACTGTTTTGATATTTAAGTATGTGTAAGCAAAATCTATACTTATACTAGACTGAATTGTTTGAAATAGAACTGTTTGACTAAACGGAATAGCTTGAAATGTGAATGTTTTTGACTGTTGAACTGTGTACTCATGTTAACCTGAATTGTTTGAAACAGAACTGATTATTTGTATAAAAATGGATTTGGCATTAAATAACCTATAAAGGTTGATATGCCATGAAACCTTTAATGTACAGGATGTCTTAAAAACTTTACATCATTTTAAAAGCAATTATTTTAAAAATTACTAAATCTAACTCAATGAAATTGAACAGTTTAGGTGTTAAACCTCACCAATTTATTGTGGGACTGATTTCATAAGTGTTCAATATGTGCACCATCTGTGACATGGCACACGACAAGTCGGTTGTTAAGCTCTTGGCAAACGGGCTGGAGCATGTCTCCGGTAACATTATCCAGTGCGGAAGTGATTCTCTGCTTGAGTTAATCAATGCTAGCAGGAAGAGAGGGGACACATATCCCCATGAAAGGAAATCACACAGGGACAAGTCAACTATTTCATCAGAAAACTGTCTTCATCTCCTCTATGCTTGATCCATCTCTCTGGCAGATTCTGTCTTCATCTCCTCTATGCTTGATCCATCTCTCTGGCAGATTCCCATTGAGATAAGCTCGTACTGACCTCTTCCATTAAATATAAAATCTTGATCTGTTTCTATACATTCTGTGAAAATTTGAGGTTATTTCAACAAGAATTGCCAAAATTATTGACCTGAAAATTGGCGTCAAATTTTCAAGGACACCCTGTATTTCATTCCTTATGTTTTTCTTTACACTGTTTTGATAATTTTTACTACAATTTTAATGTCATTTGCGGACTTAAGGCTTGACAGATGTGTATTTGGTTGCGGTTTTTTAGAGTATTGCGTGAACTAAAAAATTTGGAACTATTTGGCTTTATGAAGTGGACTGCAAAATAAACTGAACTGCAAGAAGTAATGACCTTAAATTGTAGCATTCCTGTTAATGATGTAAAATATAAAATATCACAGAAGATAAACACTTCATAAAGGTTTGATTATAATACCAGCTCATAGGCCTAGTGGGTAGAGTGTTCGCCAATGGTCCGGAAGACCTCGGTTCAATCCAAGGTTACGTATACCAAAGACTTTAAAAATGGTACTTGATACCTCCTTGCTTAACACTAAGCAATATCAGGCACGTATCAAGGGTAAGGTGGAACAATCCAGAGAAAGGAGTAGCGCCCTCCCCTTCATCTCGGTGTAGCAGCTATTGAAAAAAAAAGCCTTCTAGTCGGCCTCAACTATGGTCGCCAAATTTTACTTACTATAATAACAAAAAAATGTAAGTAATAATAAATAATAATTTTTCTTTTTTTTTTCGATTTTAATTTTTGTTGTATTTGTATGGAGAGAAAAAAAAATTATAAAAATATTGTATCAATGGTTGTTTATTGGTTTAGTAAAAAAACAAGAAAGAGTAGGGGACAAAAAGACATGGGCTAGAAGTTGGGTTAACCAGCTGAAATAAATTTATAATAGCCAAATGATAGTCTGGAGTTTTTCTTCCAATTATAAAAGTAAGTAAAGTTGGCAACTGTATTCGGCAGGGGGGGACTCGCAGGCCCCCTTTTCAATAGCTACCACACCGAGGTGTAGGGGAAGGCGCTACTCCTTTACCTGAATTGCTCCACTTTACCCTTGATACGTACCTTATATTGCTGAGTGTTAAACAGGGAGGTATCAAGTACCATTTTTAAAGTCTTTGGTATGACTCAACCTGGGATATATATACATCTTGTTGTTGGCGATCTTAGTTGATGGTACCGTAGAGTCTCCCTTTTCGATAGCTACTACACTGAGGTGTAGGGGAGGGCGCAACTCCTTTCCCTGGATTGCTCCACTTTACCCTTGATCCTTACCTTATAATGCTGAGTGTTAAGCTAGGTAGCATCAAGTACCATTTTTTAAGTCTTTGGTATGACTCAATCTGGGATTGAACCTAGGTCTCCCAGGCCATTGCCGAAAAATATTTTTCCTGTCTTGTCCAAGACACTATGATCAAGGATTAATAGTCGTTATAGTATACTATTTTCGAATCTGAAACAAAAAAGAACACAAGATTATTGATAATAGAGTCATTAGCAGTCACATGTCTCCCATGTATGTATATATATATATATATATATATATATATATACTGCTCACGAAGTGTGTGTGCATATATATATATATATATACATATATATATCAGCGGAGGTGCCCATGGTTTAATGGTTATTGTCGTAGGAAATGAACATGGCGATACGAGTTCAAATCTTGGACGAGACTGATTGCATTTCACATAGCACTAATACCCTTGGGAAAGGTATGAATCCAATTATTCTCCCTCCAGCTATGGGTAAATAGTAAGGCAGACGAGATTACTCAGCCTTGGTGAGGCAACTAGTCTAGGTGAAGGAAAACTATGAATTCAAACCTGTTAAACTCCGCTTAAAAATTGACCGTGTGTCATATCCTGCCCGTGCGGAGGGGTTGGTAAATATGGTGTATATATATGTATATATACTGAGTGAGCAGAAATAATAGGGCAGTCACATGGTCCAATGTATATTGAGACACCCGATACTTATGTGTTTTCACAGACATATTTTTGATACAAATTATATTCCTTTCATACGATCGAAGTTAGTTTTATTATTTATGTTTTCTTCTGGAAACTATGTGGAAATTGTGCTGTCAAATTATTCGAAATTGACATATCACTCATCCTTATTTTTGGGCAGAAGTCAAAGATATTGAACTCTGCCTTAAGCTTACAACTTGCTTTTTATTTTTATTTTTTAAAGCCACCATTAATGTGTGATTTAATTGCCAGAATTAATTTAAAAAATTAATTGAATAAGTTAAGAAAAACATTTTTAAAAAACTTTGTTGTATGTCAAGTCTCATCTCAATGTTTAATTAAACAGCAACAATAAATTCAAAAAAACATATGGAAGTGCCCGTGGTTTAATGTTTATCGTCATAGGAAATGAACACGGCGACACGAGTTCAAAACCTGGATGATACTGTCTGCATTTCACATAGCACTAATACCCTTGGGAAAGGTATGAATCCAATTATTCTCCCTCCAGCTATGGGTAAATAGTAGGGCAGACTAGGTTCTTCAGCCTTGGTAAGGCAACTAGTCTAGGAGAAGGAAAACTCTGAATTCAAACCTGTTAAACTCCGCTTAAAAATTGACCTTGTGGCACATCCTGCCCGAGTGGAGGGGTTGGGTAAATATGATAAATTCAAAAAAACATTCGCAAATTTATTTTTCTCTTGTCCGTCTTCAACTCTCAATACATTATTTATGCAAATGCTTACTTTTTGTGGGTTTTTTTTTTTCTTTTTTAATATTTAAAAAATTTATTTAAACTTTTCATCATGAATGTTTGTTTTTGTAATCAGGAAAATATTTTAGTTTTCTTTGTTTTCTTTTACTTTAAAGAAAATTTTTTGCCTTTTATAAAAGTTAGAAAAAAGAAATAACCTTTAAGGTTTGGTTAGGTTTTCTCGCATATCGACCATTGTTTGTTATTTAATGCCAAATACTGTTTTTACATATATGTTAAATATATGATTTGTAGACACACACGGTTAAAGGATCAAACAGTTCTATTTCTAACAATTCAAGTTAGCATAAGTCAACAAAATCAAATGGTTCCAAGTATTGTTACATATAGCTAATAATTCAATTAAACATCAATTATTTGTTTACACACAGTTAAATGATCAAACAGTTCTATTTCAAGCAATTCAATTTAATATAAGTCATTCGTTTAAATGTCAAATGTCTATTTGACCCAAAGATAGGACTCTATCAGGTGCTACCACTCTGGGTCAGAGTGGAGCTAAGAGTGAGGGTAATGAAGGGGAGTCTCCATCCCCCAAAACTCCTGCATCACAGGAGCCTCACCATCAGATTGTTTAGTGTCATATCCAGGATACTCATTTGGAGAGTCTTATTTTTCAGCAGAAATGCAGTCAGTGTATTCTACATTCCCAGCTGAACATAAACTTTTTTTTGATATCCAAAAATTTAATGACCTTGTACAGATTTATTTGATGGATCGGATGTGATTCAAGGTCAATATTTTTTCAAGGCTCACCTGGTTTGAATTCAGAGATTTCTTTCTCCTAGACTGGATGGCTAACCAAGACTAAAGAAATCAGTCTACCCTACTATGGACCTATCACTGAGAAGAGAAATAAATTGCTTTGTCGATTTTTCTTAGGAAACTAATTAGTTGATTTTTTGAAATGGCCTGCCAACACATCGTGGGATATTTTATGCTTAGAGGTTTGGGAATCACATTCATTGTGTGATCATATTTACATTTTCGTATAGTTTTTTCTGAACGTGTTTTGTTTTGTTTTTTGTTTTTTACACTTGGTCATATTGAATTCAAATAATTTTTGGCCAGATCTGTTCAACCCATAGATCGCACCTTAACAGGTACTATCACTCCAGGTCAGAGTGGACCTGGAAGTAATGGCGATTTAGGGGTATTCTTCTATGATCTCCAGATCTTCAGCTTATCAGATGCAGTTTAGTGTTGTATCCAGAACCCCTTTTTTTGGCGGGGGACATTCTTACCTCTCTGTAGGGGATACGTTTAAAATATTCTAAGTTCCTCCAGCAGGGTTGTATGCTTATTGAGTCTTCATTGTACACATAACCATGTAATACAAAATTCTTGATTGAAGTGATAGCCATTTCTTGATTAATGACAGTCGTCATTATGAATCTTGAAATTTACTTAGATTCGATCTTGTAGAAAAATTGTCCCAAATATTCTTCCCCAAAACTATCCACTCTATATTCTTTTGTTTTGTCAACATTTTTCTATATTTCTTTCTTTCGTGGTTGATTTCTTAATTGAAGATATTTCTTTCAATTCTGTCTTTCTTCTTTTCTTTCATTTTTTATGTCACAAGTCATTCACTAGTTGTTGGTATTTCTTTCTTTCACAATTCATTCCTTTTTTTCTTTACATTCTTTTTTTCTTTTCTTCTTTTGTTTGTTTCTTTCTTTTTTGTCACAATTCATTCACAAGTTGTTGGTATTTCTTTCTTTCTTTCTTTCTTTCTTTCACAATTCATTCCTTTTTTCTTTACATTCTTTTTTCTTTTCTTTTGTTTCTTTTTTTCTTTTCTTTTTTGTCACAATTCATTCACAAGTTGTGGGTATTTTTTCTTTCTTTCTTTCACACTTAATTCCTTTATTTCTTTGCATTCTTTCTTTCTCCTTTTCTTTGTCACAGTTCATTCTCAAGTTTTTGGTATTGATTTCTTTCTTTCTTCCTTTCTTTCACAATTCATTCCTTATTCTTTATTTCTTTCTTTCTTTCTTTCATAATTAATTCCTTTATTTCTTTACATTCTTTCTTTATTCTTTTCTTTCTTTCTTTCACAATCTATTCCTTTATTTCTTTACTTTTTTTACTTCTTTCTTTCTTTTTTGTCACAATTCATTCTCAAGTTTTTGGTATTGATTTCTTTCTTTCTTCCTCTCTTTCACAATTCATTCCTTATTCTTTAGTAGTATTTCTTCCTTTCTTTTTTTCTTTCACAATTCATTCCTTATTTCTTTACATTCTTTCTTTATTCTTTTCTTCTTTTCTTTCTTTCTTTTTTTTGTTGCAATTCTTTCTCAAGTTGTTGGTATTTCATTCTTTTTTCTTTCTTTCCTTTCATCATAATTCATTCCTTATTTCTAAGTAATTCTTTACACTCTTCCTCCCTTTCTTGCTTTATTTTTTTTCTCTTTCCTATCTCTCCTTTTGTCACAATTTATTCTTGCTGATTTTTCTGTCTTTCATTCTTTCACAATTTATTCCTTTATTTTCCTTACGTTTTTTCTTCCTTCTTTTCTTCTGTTTTTCTTTCTGTCACATTTCATTCTTCAGTTTTAGATATTTCCTGACATTCTTCCTCCCTTTTTTTTCTTTCTTTCTATTCTTTTTCTTTCCTTTTCCTTTTTTCTTCCTTTCATTCTTTCTTAATGTCCCAATTCATTCTTTTGTTGTAGATATTTCTTTATGTTCTTCTTTCCTTCCCTCTTTTCTTGTTATTCTTTTTCTTTCCTTTTCCTTCTTTTTTCTTCCTTTCATTCTTTCTTAATGTCCCAATTCATTCTTTAGTTGTAGATATTTCTTTATGTTCCTCTTTCCTTCCCTCTTTTCTTTCTATCTTTTCTATTTTCTTTATGCCACGATTCATTCCTTAGATGTAGATATTTTCAATCAGTTCGTTTCCAGTAAATCTTAGATTGCAGACTATAATGATAGAAAGGAGTCTTTGAAGCCTCATCAGGAAAAATGAAAGAATAATTCCGGATAGTATCTGAATATGGTAAGTCTGTGGACTGGATTCTGAAATTGACCTGATATGGTTGAATGCATAATTCATTGCATTTGATGTTGACCAAAATAAATGATTCAGAAGGTGTGAAAGCCAAAGAATTCATTAGAAATTAATATATCTACATTCATTGATTGTAACTATTAGTGGTTATTGTGATTGCAAGCATATTGAATGTTTAATCTAATGAATATATAAATATGCAGATATATATATATATATATGTGCTTGCATTAATGCCTTCTTTTAAATTTGGTTTGGTTTCTTTATTTCATGGCTTATCAGCCTTCAAGAGTTATTCAATACCAAAGCTATCCTTGTAGAAGAACAGTAGTGGTACTATTTAACTCATAGCTGGAGGGAATAAGGAGGTTCATGCCTTTCCCAAGAGTATTTGTATGAAAGTAAACATAATATTGTGACTTGAGTTTAAACTTACTACAATATCATAGTTCAGTATGTTAGCTATGATGCCATGAAAGACTTCTCCCTCTTTTAAATTCATTTAATTTTATTTAGAAATATATATATATATATATAGGTATCATATGACTTTGTGATTATGATTAGCTTTTGCTCTGAAACTACATTTGGGGGGTGTCCTCGTGGTGTAATGGTTGCAGCGATGGACTGTGGAATCATAGTAAGCGAGTTCGTACTCCAGTCGCACTATGACGTTCACTTTCGGGCAAATACCCTTGGGAAAGGTATTGAACCCCCTTATCCTCCCAGCTATGGGTTAAATAGTACCACAACTGTTCTTCTAGGAGAATGGCTTTGGCATTAAATAACCTACAAAGGTTGATATGCCAAATAAGAATTGAAATAAATGATTCGGCTTTTATTCCTTTACCAGCTGCAAAAAAAAAGAAAACTTTCACATGTTTAGCTAAAAAAAAAAACAAAACCTCAAAATGACATAAAAAAATAATAAAAATTTCTTATCCTTTATTAATCAGCAAAGCTTATTTTAAATCTTTTTAAAACTGTCTCAAGAGTTGTTCCCACGAGGTGGCTTGGTATTCCCAATAAATATTCTAGTGTCCTTGGGACACCAGAACAACATTCGTCTCAAGCCCTGTCATCAAAAAGTATAATGATGGAATGTTCATAAATTTTTAAAATTTAAAGCCTGAAATTTAAATGTATCTGTATATAAAACTGAGCAAATTCTATAATGGAAAAGTCTCTAGAGTGCTGGCTGATGTGCTGGACTGCTAGATTGTATTAACTTCTTTTCAAATCCAATCACGCTATTACGTTCACTTTCAGACCCTTGGGAAAGGCATGGATTCCCTTATCCTTCCTCCCAGCTCTGGGTTAAATAGTATCACCACTGTTTGCTAACAAGGCTGGCTTTGGCATTAAATAACCGATTAAAAAGAGAAACCAAGTCAAATCCAATCATAAAGTGATGCTATCCAGATGTATAGATGAAGTCACCTTTTTGTAAACATTTTTTGGCAAAATGCATTGGTGCTTCGACCAATGGAAAACATGCTGGAGTAAGTGTGTAGAATACCAATGGGATTATTTTGAACAAAAGTGACATTCATTTTCATTTCTATTTTGGTAAATATGGCTATAGTCTGATTACTCTTTAAATATACCTTTTATATATTTCCCACTTTCTGGACCTTTTAAGAGAAATTTAGCTAGATCAAAATTAAATTTAGCTCAATCAAAATTATATCATTGATATATAGAAAAACATTTTTAATGCAAATTTTCCCTAAATAAAAGCAGACAAAAATAATATTACATTTCTATTACACGACAAAATGAAGTTGTTAACAGAAAGGGTATATGGCTGTTAGCATAAATGTTTCTATTAAAAATCAATTGGCTGTAAATTATATCTTTCATTTCGCTTTAAATATTGGTTTTCTAAGGGGGAAGCTCCTGCCACCTCTGAAACTGAGCAGAATTTCAAGATTTTGTAGAGTTGGGACCCCTGATTGACAGATCAAAACTGTTAGAGTATTAATTACATCTGATCATTCTTTTTTAAGTTTGAAAGGGAAAAAAACATTTTGATTTATAATGTTCATGGAAAAAATACTTGAAAACCACTGTTATTAACAAAGACTCTCTAAATTTAACAAGAACTAACATTTGACATCAGAAAGGATATCTGTCTGTAAAATTCTTCAATAGGATCGCTTATATTCTTAGTAATTCAAAACAAAATTTATCTTTTGATGGTCGGTATGAAACAGGTTTAAAATGGATGGGTAAAGTAAGATAAGTAACAAAAAGAATGAATACAGTGTTAGCCTATTTCTAAAATTGCAAAGAATAAATACGAGGTGCATACGATAAGTTTCCAGATTTTTTTTTGTATGGGCACTTTTATTGATAGTACACACATGAAACTCTAGTCCCCTTTGAAGTAATCTCTTCCAGCTGCAATGCACTTGTTGTACCATTCCAACATCTTTTGAAAGGCCCCATGGAAGTCCCCTTGTGTGAGTGTGTCACAGCCTCTTTCATCTCCTCAATTGTCTCATAATGACAGCCTCTGAGCTTAGGGAATAACCAAAAGTCACAGGGAGCAACGTATGGACTATAGGGACGGTGAGGAACTGTGTTGATGCCTATCTTGGTCAAATAGTCTGAGACAAGGATGGAGTTGTGGACTGGTGCATTGTCCTAGTGGAAATGCCACTGACCCGATTTTAAGAGTGCTGGCCTCTTCCGATGAAATCTCTTCCTCAACTCCCTTAAAACCTCAACATAGTAACCCTAACCCTTTGCGCAATCAACTCTTGTGTACAGACTTCCTTACTCCTCCCACACCTCTCATCATCGCTCACAGACACCCTGCCTTCCTTGAATCTCTTATACCACTCAAAAACTGATGCTCAATTCATGCAAGATGGTTGAAAAGCAGTCTGAAGCATTCCATACATTTCCGTGGCATTTTTTCAAAGTTTAAAACACAATTTTTTTGCATATCGTACTTCTAAAGTGTCAGATTGCATTTTTGAAATTCACCAGCTGTGACAATCAGGCTTTAGTAGGGTGTATTCCAATTGCTGCTGTAGCTGTTCATTTGAACGTGAAATCATAAAAATTGGTCAGTCATCTTATAAAATGTATTGCAATACCATAGTGAATTTTAAAGAGTCTATGACAATTTTAAATGCCCATATGAAAATAGTCTAAAAACTTATCGTATGCACCTCGTAGATGGTATCAAAAAGGATATCTTTATATAAAATATATTCTTTGATTAATGTTTGTTTCTAACTTCTCCAGCAATTGACAGAGAATATCAGGAATGTTCTATCTGTAGAATATACCCTTTACTTGGTATAAAAATCTAGCCACTAACATCACCAGTAATTAATAATATCAGAAATACTCCGTCTATAAAATATACCCTTTACTTGGTATAAAGGTTTAGCCTCCAACATCACCAGTTATAGACAGATGATATCAAGAATGCACTCTTTAAAATATATCCAACAATTCATCTTTAACGCAAAAATAGATATGACATTAGATATAAAACTAGTTAGACTGAATTGATGATGAGATTGGGCAGTTTGCTTGAGTATATATTGAATATTAATTCGGGGTGTACCTTTGGGAGTGGTTGCAAAATAGGTCACCACAAAAACTCTACATACATACTTCTTTCTAATCAGATCAATAAAAATCCAATTCGGGACGTTCCAAATTTGGAAAGGGCGGCAAACTTGAATTTCATCCAGCCAGACATTTTTGTGTACACTACCACCCAAAATCGCTTTTCGTGGCCTCTTGGCTAAGATCAAAGTGCAGTATCTGTTCTTATCTGCTTAATATCCGATACGTCCCTACCTGGGGGCGATGGTATTAGACTGATTTTTGGAACTAGGTAAAGTGTTAGGGGCTTGCTCCGCCTTTACCACGGGTTGACCTGGTATTGCAATACCACCCAAAATTATTCAAAAGAAAAGCTGTAATAGTACATTCCGTAATTTTGAGAAGAGCGACCATGAATCCAAGAGGTGTTTAAATGAGAGAACTTACTCATTCCTTCTTTTTTTTTTTTCTGGTTTTATTGTAAGTATTTGTTCAACCCCTCTACCCTGTTCAGGATACGACAGAAGGTCAATTTCTAATTGGAGTACTGCTGGTGTGGAATCAGAGTTTTCTTCAAGACTGGTTTCTCTACCAAATCTGAAGAGCTTAGTCTATCCTACTATGTACATATTGTTGAAAAGAGAACAGATTGATTTATGCCTTTTGTATATGCAAAGAGCCTCATTTTGTTGTAACCACATTTCAGCCAAACCACTCTATGGCTTTTTTCGCGTTTACAGTCTGTATAAGATGAGAGGAATAGCAGATTTAGAATAAGCAACAAAAAGAATGAATTCAATGTTAATGTTATTGTTAGTTTGCCTCCATCTTATTATTGTTGCTTTTTAGATTAGATATTTTCATTATTAATGCATTGAAGAAGAGTAGCTCTCCTATAACCCAGCCAGTTTACGGTATACATCTTTTTATTAGCATGCATATTTACACTACACCGTTGATTTTTATAGCATAACAACCCTAGTAGGTTATTTAATGCCAAATCCTATTTATAGACATATATATTAAATATATCAGATTCATAAAGTAATAGTTCATTGATAACATTTTAAATAAGCCAGAGCTTATTTGTTTGCACCCAGTTAAATGGTTTCAAGTATTGCTGTCAAACACTAATAATTCTATTTAATATTAATCATTTGTTTGCTGACATTTAAATGGTTTCAAGTATTCCTGTCTAATGCAAATAATTCTATTTAGAATTTATCATTTGCTTGTACACAGCTAAATGCTTTTTACTACTGCTATTTAACTCTGATAATTCTATTTAAGATCAGTTATTTGTTTTCACAGTTGAATAGTTAAACTGTTCTATTTGACCTACTGATGGGACTTAAACAGGTACTACCAATCTGGGTCAGAGTGAACCTAGGAGTAATGGCATTAAACAAGTACTCCACATTTCCCATAGCCCCAGTACTATTCAGTGTCATATTTGGGACACACTATTGTTGTGTTTGAAACCTTCCACCCCTCTTGAAAGTGAACTGTTCTGCTCATGGAGTTGATGAATGAAGGCTTTAAGTAGAAGCCTATCAATTGACATAGAGCAGTACACTGAGCTAGTCTTACTACTCACGCGACTTTTGTACCTTTTTATTACCAGCCTAATAAACCCTTTTTATTGTTACATGTTATTTAGTGTTAATCTTTACAAACCCCAAATTAACATCATAACAACTATATAACTATCATAATATTATTTCTTGCTTTGAATAAAACGAGTGAGTTCCCGTGATGGTGTCATTTTTACTTTTGAACTAATACCATTAAGAAAGATACATACTCCTTTATCCTCATCAGCTACGTTATGATACCTACCTTACAGACTATAATGAACTCTTCCTATTACTATGAATACCGGGAGAATATATATCTCGGGGTTGAGTTAACTCCAGCCTCGGTCAGCTGTGTTTGACTCAGGGCATGGATCTGGCCAAGTGCTGGCTTGTTGACTCACCATTTCCTCTGGCCTTAGGAGGACACCCACCAGGCTTTGACCTCCTTAGGGAGAGTTGGGTTTATTGCCTGGCGCCTGAGGCGTCCCTAATAAGGGAAATGCTGACGGGGCCAAAGGTATTTTTGGTTTTGCCGGACATGTGTGGGCTTCGGACCTGCGACCTGACCCACCTTAAAAACGTCCTTGTGCCATACTTCTCCAGTGGTTGGACGGAAAACAAATACCTGAGTTAACTCCAGCCTAACACTTTGGCAGTCAGACTGGCGTTCAACACTCTTTTACCTATGCTGTATTTATACTTTCGTTCAATATACCTGTTTCACGTAATCCCGAGTTCATTTCTTTCTTCCAGAGCTTTTACTGGTCCAAAACCCGCTATGAGTGAGATAATATCATTACTATTCTTCTAAGAGAGTGGATTTGGCATTAAATAACCCACAAAGGTTGAACTGAAATAAGAAAAACTCAAGAGAAGGACATGTAAGAAGACAATACATAATTGTCCCCATTGGATAATGGGCATGTTTGTATGGACTGAGATGACAATGCTAGAAATCCAATCTTGTTCTCTTTTGCCTTTGTTCTTTGAACAGTACAGACAGTGACCAGCGAACACTCCCAAGAGGATTAGAAGTATGCATCCGCGTAATTATTATGACCTCAAGGGCAAGATTTATATATTTTTCTCTTTTTTTCAGTAGAGGAATTACATTGTGAATTGAACTACCATGACGTGGGAAGATGTGGCCCTGGAGGTGACCGTGTCCTCTGTAAAGAGTACGATTGTAACTTACAAGACACATTGAGGTTAATTGGCCGCGCAATTACCATGACTAGTTAATTTGGCGTCACTTGTGTGCAATATGGACAGTTGGCTCAGTTGTAGAGTTTTAGATCTGCAATCTGTAGTCGCTGGTTCGATCTCCAGTGCTGATGAGACCTAATAAAGGCCAAAACAATTTTCCAGTGTTTCCGTATGTCGTTCGTAGGTGTTCACCGGTTTTTCTGGTCATGGTGGTTCAATTCACAATATAATTCCTCTACTAAAAAAAAATTACAGTACAGATATTGTTTACCGTTTTTGTGCCCCTTTCATACACTGCTTGCCATCATCAGTATACTAATCATTTTACTGTCTATCTTTCTTATGTAAGGCATTTTCTGCTTTTGTATCCCTTATATTGCTTGTCTTCGTCAGCATGGTCATCGTTTTACTGTCCATCCTTCTTATGTAAGCTATTTACCGTTTTGTACCTCTTTTATATACTGTTGTCATAATCAGCATGATCATCATTTGACTGTCCATCTTCCTCAAGTAAGCCTTTTTACCGTTTTTGAACCCTTTTCATATACTGTTTGTTCAATAAAGAACATGGGCATATTGTATCTTTTGGGTCACTTTTTTGTATTCTTTTGAATACTTCTTATGTATATATATATACATATCTGTGTAAATATTTAATGTATGTATGTGTGTGTGCGCGTGTGTGTAAAGAACCTTCTCTTGCTTTCCTCCCTTTTATTCACTGTTAGTTTCTTATGCTAATATTGGAGCTTGGTGAGTGATGACTCGGCTGCATATCCTCCCTACTACCTAGCAAACAAACAACCATAACCTATGCATAAGATCAACTAATAGACAGATATATATATATACTGTCTGAATTACAAATGGCAAATACCAGCTGTATTATTTAGCTTGTTATGACGTCATTGATTATTTCGATCCTGAAGACCTTTAGAAATTAATGAAATGACTCCAGAATGTTTTATTTGGCAGGAAATAACAAAAATTCCTGTTCATGTCGAAAGTGTAGACTTAACTATCTTTAATTTATTGTTGGAAGAGAGTCTGGATGATAGGTGGCTGGTGCAGCTCTCTGGCCAGATAGTCTGTAAGTGACCAGAGGATTAGACGTGTCGAGTAGCTGAGGCAAGCTAGTCGATGTCCCAGTGGTTGAATCGGCAGATAATCAGGGGTTTGGTCGATACAAGCAACGAGCGAGTTGATGAAGTCGTTGTCGGTTCAAGCAGGGTTGTCCACGCGTAAAGCTAGCGGTTAGTGGCTTGAGTAGGTAGACGTCGCTGCACTTCTGGTGAATTCGTCAGTGGTCCAAAGTGGTGACCACTATTCCTGGACTGGTGTCGTCAGTGTGTAAGGATAACAATTGGTAGACCAGAGAATACGGTCTGAGATGCCAGGCGTCACTGTACTAGGCCGTGGCCGTCGCTATAATACCTAGGCCTGCTCGATGAAATGTGACGTCGCTTCATGACAATGTTGAATTATAATCACGAAGTTTGATTTACACTGGTTTTTATTAATTTTAATTAGAATTAAGAAAAACAATAATTAATTAGAAAACATAAACATCACTGTCGGTCATGTTTGTAAATAAACACGGTTTTAAAGACCAAATTTTTCGTTTATTCGTCTAAATTTTAAAAACAATTTAACAAACACTGCTTAAATTTTCATATTTTAAATTTGATTATGAAAAATCACAATCACTTTTGTTTTAATTGCAAGAATTTTTAAATCGGAATCATTCAAATATAGCAATCAAGTAACCAACAATAATATATATTGTAATATATGGTAATATATATGTAATATTGGCCTAGCGGTTAGAGTGTTCGCTAATGGCCCGGGAGACCTGGGTTCAATACCAGGTCGAGTCATACCAAAGACTCAAGAAATGGTACTTGATACCTCCTTGCTTAACACTTAGCATTATAAGGTACGGATCAAGGGTAAAGTGGAGCAATCCAGGGAAAGAATAGCACCCTCCCCTACACCTTGGTGTAGTAGCAATTGAAAAGGGAGCCTTTTGGTCACCCTCGACTATGGTCGCCGACTTTACTTTATATGTAATATATAGTAATATATATCGTGGAGGCCCCGATTAGGCAGTCTTACATAGCCACAATTAATGCCATGTGTGAAAGAGACATATAATGTTCATAACGCTAGAACATATAAAGAACATAGGAATCTCGAAATTCGAAAACACGTAACGACTTCTTGTTCAGGTACGAAACCTTTTTATTAACTTTGAGTTAAAGGTTTCGACATAAGGAGGAGAGACACAATCTCGCTATGCCGTCTTATTCATTTGGCCTCTATCTCGTGCGGCACCCACGGCGCGCAAATTCGTCTCGCCTCAGCGAGCCCCAAAAGTCGAACCTCCTCCTTCGGCGTCTGGTTTCAACTCTCTTAACTTTCTTCAAATTCCCAAAATCCTCCGCGCGCTTCCGGTGCGTGACGTCACCTGCACTTTGTCACCCGTTTCATCATCTCAGGCTATTGTGACATCTCTGAGTGACATGTCCGCTCTGTGCGCCCGCGGGCGTTACCACCTGCATCAAGGTTGCACCTAACTAACCCATGTGCTGAGCCGAAAGGTTCTCTGCCTAACTAAACCCAAAGGCATGAGCCGAAATCCCTCAGCTATTATATTACAGGCAGATCGTTTTGTACTCCAAGAGTCGCTACATCGAACTGGCTGGTCTGCGACGACAGATGTCGCTGTATCGGGCTACTTGGCTGGTAGAGCTGCTAATTGAGCATTGCCCTGAAAAGAGCAGCAGTGGTAGTAGTATTAGAAGTGTCCTAATAAGGACAGGAGTAGTAGTAGTTGTAAGACAAGTACCTTTGAAAGGACAGTTGTTGTAGAGGGCAGGTGTGAGCTGCTGGGAGGATGCAGGAACAGCTGGAACAGTGTAGAATGGCTGGAATAGTACTACTGATTGTTTTCGCTCGAGGCTGGGTCAGCGTCTCTGGCGATTCTGATTTTTTGCTCGGTTTCCAGTTTCGATAAAACAGTAGGTAAAAAAACATAGAGAGTAGCTTTAGGCAACGACAAGCTATTCCAAAATAATATTTCCGATGACATTTTCTCAGACTGTTTCTGCGTCTATAATATTGAATAAACAACATTGCAACAGATAGTATTTTGTCTTGTAAATATAGTGTATGAATAGATCTGAAGATGAAACGTTTGTTTACATAAATCCCTATGATTGCTTACAAAGTGGTAATTATACGAACAAAGCATAATGTGATGGTGATTAGATGAAAAAGTGTTTAACAGTTATTTATTTTATTTGACTACTTGAAGGGCATCTTTGATGTTGGGTGTTCAAACCGATTATAAGTGAAAAATAAAGTGAAGATTATCAGTCACTTGAAGCGTATCAAAACAAAACGCAATGAAATGTTTTTCTTCTCTGTAATTAAATTTGGCTTATGGCTAGTGGGATATCTTCGAGCAATCGTTTTATTGTCTTGAAATTTCTCAGTCTCATTCCTCATAGAAAAACTCAGAATCCTTCAGTTCTATAGGGGGTAATCAAAAGAAAGACGTTTGTAAGAAAACTAATGTGAATTTTGTAACGAAATGCGGCTTAATATCATAACAAAGTAGTCTTCCAAATACTGTGATGAAAAAGTTAATGCTAAAAAGGACAAAGATAAAAAGGTTAAAGAAAGCAAAACAAATAACAGGAGGTTGAGGTGAAACAGACGTTGTCTTTTTTTTATGTATTATTTTTAGCAATAAGCAGTAAGTTACAAAAGATGTGTGAGTATTAATTTTTATGTGTACTGTGTACGTAAATGTTTCAACATTTAAAAAAAAAAATAGCATGTGTCAGTCTTGAATTTTTCAGAGGATAAATCTTGGTTACCATCGTAAAATTCTGGGACTGATTCTTTTGATTCAGAGTGGAGAATCTGTCTTTAACTGTTTCTGACCAATAGGAAGTCTCTAATAGACAGCCCCACCAGTTCTTGCCGGGAAAATACGGCAAAATATTTCTGAAATGCATAACACACATGGGTCTTTTTCGATTTTTAGATTGGGTGACACACACCAGTTTGTGACCGTTACACATTTCATGGGTAGTACCTGTGTTTTTTTCAGGACTGAAGTACTCGTTATATTCCTATGTATTCAGTTGTGTGAATTCCTAAGCAAGTTACGTATTTTTTACCCAAAAAAGCCCTCTCAGCTGGGTCTGCAGAATACACCGACCGCATCTCTGCAGATAGATAAGACTCCCCCAATGAATTTCCTGGATATGACATAAAACAATCTGATGGTGAGGTTCCAGTAATGCTGGAGCTTTATTGAATGTGGAGTACCTCTTCATTGCCATCGCTCTCAGGTCCACCCTGACCCGGAGTGGTAGTACCTGATAGGATCCTATCCATGGGTCAAATAGAACTGTTTAACATTTAAATTGAGTGCAGACCAATGATGTATGCTAAATTGAATTGTTAGAAATAGAACTGTTTGTACATTCACCTGTGCGTAAACAAATGACTGATGTTTTGTTGAATTGTTAGTGATAAATAGCAATACTTGGAACCATTTAACTTTGACTTTTGTTAAATTGAATTGTAAGAAATAGTATTGTTTGATCATTTAATTGTGTGTATCTACAAAATGTGTTTCCATGTATGTGTAAAAATAGGATTTGGCTTTAAATAACCAACAATGGTTGATATGCCTTAGAACCAAACCAAATCAATCCATAATATTGCCTGCAGAATACACTTTTTAAAAACAATATACTAAAACATTCACATACACTGTACATATATAAAATTTGATTCTCACAATTCTTTTGTAACCTGCCTATTACCAAAATATCTTCTTCAACTCAACTCCTTGTAACTTGCTTGCTTTATTTATTATTCATTTTGTTATGGCTTAGGCTAAAGTGAATTGCTTGAAATAGAACTGTTTTAATTGAATTGTTAGTGATACATAGCACAACTTGAAAACATTTACTAAGAAATGATTAATAGTAAATAGAATTATTCATATTAGATTTTTTTTCTATCTAATATGAATAATTCTATTGTGAAATCATTTAATTTTGTGCAAAAAGATGAGCTCGGCTTCGTTTAAAATGTTATCTACAAAATTTGTTTAGAAATCATATATTTAGTATATATATATATATATATATATATAGAAAGGATTTGGCATTAAATGACTAACAATGGTTGATTCGCCGTAAAATCAAGCCAGGCCAAATATATCATTTAACTGTTTAAACAAATGACTCATGTTTAATTGAATTGGTAGAAATAGAACTGTTTGATCATTCAACTGTGTATCTACAAAATGTGTTTACAAATCATATATTCAATATATATGTAAAAACAGGATTTGGCATTAAATAACCTATAATGGTTGATATGCCATAAAGCCAAACCAATCAGTCTTCGTCAGCCATACTTTTGTTTGCCTAGTCTCAAAACCTATTTCTTTTTATAATTTTGCAGGAACTAACAATCCCATTTTAACATTTATAATTTCTTTTCTTCATGTTGTTTATTCTTCTTAACCCATTGTATCCGGAAGGAAATTATGCGGTTTTTGGATTCCCCCATTTTATAGCAACCGGGTTCAAGGGAGACAACTGAAGTTATATTCATTCAGCAGAGATCACTTCAAATTTTAAGCAATGAAGTCAACAAAAGCATTTCTCCTTCTTTCAGTAGCTGAAATACATCGGTTACAATGGGTTCAATTATTCATTTGTTTTATATTTTTTATCAGTATTGTGTGAAAATACTTACTTAAAACCCTTTATATACTCAACTTTTTCCAGATTCACATCATCAGTTTACCTGCTCTATAGAAGCATCTCTACATACCTTCACTGTTATGAAATGTAAGTATTTTAAAACTTCAGAGCTATAATGTGTTGAGGTTACAAAAGGTCTACATGGTTAAGCTTCAGCATGGGCTTCTGCTAGTTGTGGTAATGATAGAAGCTGTAATGATAACTGATGTCTTGTGACTGAGATAGTTGAGTCTTTTCCATTGATATCAACGTCCCTTATTTAACCATGTCCCCTCCAGTGCACTATCTGGCACATGGTCACTGACTACTCTGACGAATGTAAGGTATTAGTTTTAAAGCCCAGATAAAAGCTTGTAATACTGATTCTCAAGCATGTCCTTTCCATTTCAAAAACTGGTGGAATATATTCTTCCTATGACCCTTTTTTCATATTTGGTCTCATACTAGGCACTGATAAATATCCATAATAATGATAATGATCCTATTTATTCATCTTTAAATAATTAGGCAGTTCTGGTAAAAAAAACAGTTAGACAGTCCCGGTTGGTCTCATGCTAGGCACTGATAAATATCCATAATAATGATAATGATCCTATTTATTCATCTTTAAATAGTTAGGCAGTTCTGGTAAAAAAAACAGTTAGACAGTCCCGGTTGGTCTCATGCTAGGCACTGATAAATATCCATAATAATGATAATGATCCTATTTATTCATCTTTAAATAGTTCGGCAGTTCTGGTAAAAAAAGTAGTTAGGCAGTCCTGGTAAAAAGTAGTTAAGTATTTCTGGTAAAAAAATAGGCACTTCTGGTAAAAAATAGGCAGATCTGGTAAAAAATAAATGATGGATTTTTAAGATGAAATGTCTTTTCATGGGTTTTTTATTCTTCTGTTTGTAAACATAGATATATTTGCTAATGAAAATCTATATTTCATATATATCATATCAGTACCAATCATAGGAGAGAGAGGGAATGAGTGAGAATACGCCCAACTAGTTAATATTTACTTATTGACCATGGTCAGAACGAAAGAGAGAGAGTATAGCTGAAAGCAGTTCTACACACATTGGAAACGCACTACTCCTTGAGTCTTCTATGCATCCAGCATTATTCATGTACTTTCACCATCTGTTCATGTGGCCTCCTAAACTGCATCATGCCACTTCTCAAAGTTCAAATGCCTCCTCCCTGAACACCTGTCCACTCCTTTCTCTCACTTGTTTTATTTACTTATCTGCAGCCTTGGGCCCAAGAGAGACTGTCAACATTTCTAATAAAATGAATATTTACAAGTTTTGTGATAACTTTTAATTAATTAGATGATTGAGTTAATTAATTATGATTTATAAACTAAATTGCTAATTAAAAGATATCCATCAGCTTATGTGATAGTAGCACAATTTACTATCAAATATGAATAAGTTGACCGATTGTAGTCGAGGATGACCTGAAGGTTCCCTTTTCAATAGCTCCTAAACCGAGGCGTAGGAGAGGACGCTACACTTTTCCCTGGATTGCTCCACTTACCCTTGATCCATATCTTATAATGCTGAGTGTTCAAACAAGGAGGTATCAAGTACCATTTTTTTAGTCTTTGGTATGATTCAACCTGGGATCGAACCCCAGTCTACCTGCACATTGGCACAAGAGACTTTGAACAATCTCTAGATTGACTTCATCCTCAATTGTGACATCTTGTTCACCAACAAGAAAAGGTGAATAAAAAGCTGAACGCCATCTTTGGATGTCACTTTCAATAAATTATGCCTACAATATATATATATATATATATATATATATATATGATAAAGACACATTTTGTCGATGTAATTCAATTAAGATCCCCAACAAGTGTTTTGGTTTTACGTTAGAGTTGCTTGATGAATTTACCGAAATTAACCTGAGTGCTTTTGAACATTTCATAGGCCATCATCAGGGGTTGTTTGCAAGTGTAAAGATTGTTTTTTTTAAAGGTTTTAAGTATTTTATAACATTGCAAAAATTACATCTTAAAAAAGCCACTCTATTCCCAAATGTGTATATATATATATATATATATATATATAAGACATATCATACTTCCTGGTAGATGTCTTGCTACTCCCCTCATTCATTCTTCTGAACATCTAGACATTCCTCATCAACTAAGCTTTGCATAGGTGCCAGTTATTCGTCAATTTGACAACCATTTAGCTGATACTATTAGGTTACATGGTACTAGTAACACTATTTTCATGTTAATTACCTAACATATAAATACAATGAAGCATGCAAGGAGTATTCCTTGTTTCAAGGCTAAGTCTAGCTATCCACTGCAACTGATCCTGCATGGGATACCTTGGACTTCACCTTTCAGAAGAAAATATTAAAGAAGGTGAGTCTGGACTTGGGCAAACTCTCCCTCACCAAAATGCTATTTATTCTGAGAAAGCGCAATCATGCTCTTCTCAGATGGATTGGGAATAAAAAGATATATATGTATGTGTACGTGTGTGTACATGGGCTGGCTGAAATGTTCATTTATCACTGCTGCAGTGGTTGGATCCCATTGGTAAAAAAGTCATCCACATCATAATATGAACTTTTCAGCTCATTCTCATATATTTATGTACATGGGCAGGCTGAAAAGTTCATCCATTAATGCTGCACTGCTTGGATCCCGTTGGTCAAAAATGTCATCCAGATCATCATATAAACGTTTCAGCCCAGCCTTGTATATGTATGTACATGTGTATGTGTGTTTACGTATGTATATATCCATCTGAGGATTATGCTTCTCACTGTGCATGAAATTCAGTCATGTGCAGTATTTAATATTGTGAACATTTAATATTTTAGATTTTAAAATAGCTTTGATTTATAAGAGTATTCTTGTACATTTCGAACAATCACTTGTTCAAATCATTTATACTAATATTAATATGTGTGTACACGACCAAATAGTCAATACGGCTCTGCATGGTACATTACAAGGCTGAATTCTAACAGGCCGAACTAATGTAAACAAAAAAAAATGTCCATTTCTGGCCACATTTGAAATTAACCTGAAAAGAAAATTAACCTTAAAAATCGAACAGATAAAATAATATAATCCTTTTGGTAGAATTTATCCGACTTTATTTTTATTCCCTTCAACATTAAAATGTATATTTACATTTTGTCTGTTACGAATCCACGAATTATAAACAGCTGTGAATTACCTTGCTTTTATGATTTTTAATCGCCTCTACGGTTTATTGACACTGTTTGGTAATTTTGCTATCGCATAATTAATTGCATTTCAAAATTAAATTTTAAAAGTTTTTCGTGAGATTTTCTTTAACAAAAATGATTAACAAATTTTTAAAAGTTTTTCGCAATATTTTGTTTAACAAAGATAATTGACAAATGTATTGCATTTGGCTGTTCAAGGAGATATTATACCAATAGAGAAAAGGTATCGACATTTTCTTTTCCTCTTGGAAAATCCAATCTCCTAGAGAAATGGGTAAAATTTGTTAACCGTAATGACTGGTTTCCTATGAAAAATTCAGTTCCCAGTATCAAACATTTTAAAAATCATAAAAGCAAGGTAACTCACAGCCGTTTATAATTTCTTGATGAGTAAAAGACAAAGTGTAAATATGCATTTTAATGTTGAAAGGAATAAAAATAAAGTCGGATAAATTCTACCAACAGGATTATATTAATTAATCTGTCCAATTTTTTAAGTTGATTTCTTTTTTTGGGTTAATTTCATATTCAGTTATGAATGGATTATTATTTATTATTTGCTTACATTAGTTCGGCCTGTTAAAATTCAGCCTGGTAATGTAACATGCAAGGCCGTAGTTACTAGTTAACCGTGGTAAGAATGAGGTGCATACGATAAGTATCCAGACATTTTTCGTATAGGCACTTGATATTTTCTTTAACAAAAATGATAAACAAATGTATTGCGTTTGGCTGTTCAAGGAGATATTATATCAATAGAGAAAAAGTATCGACATTTTCTTTCCCTTTTGGAAAATCTGATCTCCTCGAGACATGTGTAAAATTTGTAAACCATAATTACTGGTTTCCTACGAAAAATTCAGTTCTCTGTATCAAATATTTGAAAATCATAAAAGCAAGGTAACTCACAGCCGTTTACTATTTGTGGATTAGTAAAAGACAAAATGTAAATATACATTTTAATGTTGAAAGGGATTAAAAATAACGTTGGATAAATTCTACCAACATGATTATATTATTTTATCTGTTAAACTTTTAAAGTTAATTCTCTTTTTTGGTTAATTTCATATGTGGCCAGAAATGGATTTTTTGTTTTTGTTTTCTTTATTTTGACCTGTTAGAATTCAGCCTGGTAATGTAACATGTGGGGCCGTATTTAATAGTTGGCTGTGACTAATATTAAGGTATATGTGTGTGTGTATATATATATATATATGGGTATGTTTGAATACTTGGCTTATTCAATGCCAAATTTAGTCTAATTTTTTTTAGCAATTATGTGATTTTCTAGTAAGTACACATTTACAGCTTCAAGTAACTCTTCTTTTTGCTTATAATTTATGCACAATTATATCGTTTCAAGTTGGCGACCATTGTCGAGGGTGACCTGAAGGCTCCCTTTTCAGTAGCTACGACCTCGAGGTGTTGGGAAGGGCGCTACTCCTTTCCTTGGATTGCTCCACTTTATCCTTGATCTATACCTTATAATGCTGTTAAGCAAGGCAGCATCAAGTACCATTTTTGAGTCTTTGGTATGACTCGCCTTGGGATTGAACCTCAGTCTTCCGGGCCATTAGCGAACACTGTAACCGCTAAGACAACTATATGGTTTCAAGTATTCCTATTCAATGCTAATAATTTTTGAACTGATGAGATCTTAATAAGAACTGATGCACTGGGGCAGTGGATTTTGGAGTCAGGCAATGAAGAGTTCCACAACAGAAACCTCACCAGTGGATTGAGTTTGTTGCTATACACAGAACAACCCTTTTGAAGAAGCATCTTATCTTCTCTGTGGTTGCTGTCTTGTAAGCCCTGGTCACTGGACAGTTTTTTTTTAAATGATATTCATCAGAAATATCCCCCTTTTTTTAATGATAGTGACCTGGAAAGTTCTCTTTGTTTATTTAAGTTTGGATAATGTAACCCTATTCTTCTTTCGTCAAAACTTTGATTTTTAGAAAGAGGAGAGCGGCCATTTTGTTTGTTTGTAATATTTCGCTTTCTCCAAATTTCTAAAGCTTCTCTGTAATTAAGCCAAAAAATGAAATAAAAAAGGAATAAAAGAGAATAAGTGAATTTGTAAAGTGGTAAAATAATTAAGAATAAAAAAGAAGAATTGATTTAATCGGATTAATAAGTAATATCAACGAAAAATATGAATGAGTAAAACTGGTAAAAAAAATGCGAGTAAAAGAAGGATCAAATGAATAACATAATGAATGAAAAATTTGATTAATTCATCAATGAACCAGCAAGTAAGTGAATGAACGATTGAATGAGTTGAGCAAAGGAATTAACAAATATAAATAAATAAGTGAATTTGAAATAAGCAAATATAGGGAGATGAACGAATGAATCAAGAATGAGTGAACGAGTTCACAAACCAGTCATGAAGGAGTACATTTGTTCTTGGATGATTCAGATATTGAATTACTGATCAAATAAAAATGTTCTCATTCTGGTGTGTACTTGGCTAATGTCCAACACTGGAAGAATATTGAACCTTTCCTCGTTCAATATTCTTTGAGAAGATGACTGACTCTGAGTAAGAAAAAAAAATGAAAATGATTTTTCAGGTGTCGATGTGTACAGTACACCTTAACTATTTACAGGGACACTATTTCATCCAACTCAAATATTTTTCCTTTTTTCGACAAATCTTTCTATTAAGCTCGTTCTTTGAGAGGAAGTAGAGTCTTCATGGTGGAGTGGCTAATGAGCTGGACTGTGACATCACAGTAAGCGTGTTCAAACTTCAATCACGTTATTTCATTCACTTTTGGACTAATACTTGAGGAAAAGGTTTCAACACCTTTTATTCCCACCTGCTATGAGTAGCTACACTATTGATCTATGCAAATGGCCTTGGCATTAAATAACCCAAAAAGGTTGATATGTGGTATTTTGACTTTCGACCCGGCCTAAAATGCCATTCAGAGTGATGCACCGGAAGGAAGTGACACATTCTAATGGCAGTTATGAGAGGAAATCGCGTGGGCGGAAATTGGCTGATGAAATGGGACGAGGTAAAAAAAATTCCCATGGTACACTCATAGACTGATGCACCGGAAGAGAGTGACCTGTGAACTGCTTGACAGTTATTTCCGCTGGATGACGATCAATCACGCCATTCCAAAGATCGAGTAGGCGATTGAGTGGGCCTTGAACTATTATATAACTCAGTCAAGACAGAAGTCAGAGTTGCAGTTAGAGATCTGACGGAGTTATAGACGAGATGTGGTAAGGAAAGCCACATCAGGCCGAAGGGGCCATTGGGGCCCTGATGAGTTGGGGTCCAGAGAAGATGCTGATAAGATGCAGTAACGAAAGCCATCACCCAGCAGAGCGTGCCTCTGGGCCTCCGGTTGAGTAGCCCTGGAGAACGAGAAAGACACAACGCTGACGGCCATAAGAGTGGAGGTCAAAATATTGAAGTTTCTGTTCAGTCTCCAGCTCCCTCTCACACGCAAACCTTGAATAACCTTTTCGAACCCTTACAATAAAGTGAGAGGTGCTTATATTTTATAAAGAAGACTTCCTGCGTCTTTATTATTGTGTCGTTATGATGCTGCATGTGTAGATGACAATATAACAGATATGCCTGCATACAAAACCAAGTCATTCTCGTAGCAGTTATTTCCTTATTGTTCTCTTCATTTAGTTATACAAGAAAAATATTGATTATCTATGGTTTTAGATGTTTTGATTTGGTTTATTTATTTAATGGTATATGAACCTTTGTAGATTATTAATTGTCAAGCCATTATCCTAGAAGAACAGTAGTGATACTATTTGGATGTACATTTTTTAATTCAATTTTTAATTCAATTCACATGCTACTATTTAACCCATAGCTTGGGGGGAATAAGGGGGTTCATACTTTTCCCGGGGGTATTTGTCCGAAAGTGAACGTAATATGGTTCCATATTACTGTCATTTATTTTCATTAATTCGTTATTATTAGTATTGGAAAGGAATACTTGAAACCATATTATTGTGTGCAAATTATTTCTTTTAAGAATAGTTATTTGAAGCTATCAATGTTTACTAAGAAATATTATTATTAGTTACTAGAAAACATTTAATAAGCTTGAAATAGTTGGACCCATAAAATTGTGTGCAATCTATTTGTTGGTTGTTTGGGTTTTATGGCATGATATATAGGTTATCTAAAGCTAAATCCATTTTTATGCAAATAGTCAGTTCTATTTTAAAACAGTTCAGTTTAACATTAGTATACAGTTTAATAGTCAAAAACATTTCTATTTCAAGCTATTCAGTTTATTCAAAAAGTTCTAATTCAGCTAGTTCAGTTTAGTATAAGTACATATTGTTCACACACAGTTAAATGTCAAAACAGTTCTATGTTAAACAATTCAGTTTAGTGTAAGTATGTATAGTTCAATGTCAAAAACAGTTCCATTTCAAACAATTAAGCGCACAGTTTAAATGTATGTACACAGTTTAATTGTCAAAACCATTTCTATTTCAAGCAATTCAGTTAAGTCAAACAGTTCTAATTCAAACAATTCAGTTTAGCATAAGTATGCAGTTAGTTCTACTTCACCCATAGATAGGGCCCTATCAGGTGCTACCATTTCAGGCCAGAGTGGACCTGGGAGCAATGGCAATGAAGGGGAGCTCCGCATTCCCCAAAGTTCCAGCATCACTGGAACCTCACCATCAGATTGTTCAGTGTTATATCCAAAAAACTCATTGGAGGGGGTGCCTTACCCCTCTGCATAGGTTCAGTCAGTGTATTCTACAGCCCCAGCCGACTGGGCATGCTATTTATTTGTATTAGAATACTTGAAACCATATAACTGTGAAAATTATTAGCATTAAGAATACTTCCCTTTTTTTTTTCTTTTTTGTCTTCGTTCAGTCTTGTCTAATAGATATGTTATTTCTTTTGATACTTCAAATAAAAAAGTAGTGGGAAGTCCAAGTGACGTACTGGTTAAAGTGCCGGAGTGTGGCCTTGAAGTAAGCAAGTTCAAACTCCAGTCACTCTACTATATTTACTTTTGAACCAAAACATTTCAGAAAGGCATGAACCTTTCATCCCGCCAGCTATGGGTTAAATAGCATCACTGCTATTCTTCTGCACTGAATAACCCATGAATATTGATATGCCATTAAACAAAGAAACTAAACACAAAAGTTTGATGGGAAGTACACAAGAATGATTCCTGCTGATTTGAACTAATCCTGGAAGAAACCTTACCCCCCCCGCAAAAAAAAGCAGCTGTACAGCCTCTTACCTCCCATCTCACAAACTATCCATGTTCGATGAACAAGATATACTGGGTACTGCTGGAGAATTAAGGATGGACTAATAAACAATGTTTTGCTATGGACTCCTACACATGGACACTCAAGCAAGGACTTATACAAATCAGCTCTGTACTGACACTAGATGCAGTCTAGAGGACCTACTGGGTGTGATGAACAATAGAGATGGATAGATAGAGTTAAGGGGTCGGTGCTATCAACAGGATGATAACTTGAAACCATGTACCTATTAAAAATTATCAGTACTAAGCAAACTTACTTGAAGATTTAATTGGGGGTGTCCTCGTGGTGTAATGGTTAAAGAGCCGGACTGCGGAATTGTAGTAAGCGAATTCAAATTCCAGTCGCACAAGAAGATTCACTTTCGGACCAATAACCTTGGGAAAGGTATGAACCCCCTTATCCTGCCAGCTATGAGTTAAATAGCATCACTGCTGTTCATCTACCAGGATGGCTTTGGCATTAAATAGCACACGAAGGTTGATATGCCATTAAACAAAGAAGCCTAACCTTGAAGGTTTAATGAGAAATAATTATTAAGATTATTTACTTATTAAAAAATTGGGTTTATAAATCCGAAAAATTCTCTCTAAATTGTCCATCAAGGACACATGGTACAGTGGATAAGATGTTTTGTTGGAAGGTGTTTCTGGGTGAAATCATCTGGAGGTTGAGGGTTCAATCCCAACAACAGGTAAGACTAACAAGAAATACTTACTATAACTTAACACTTGTTATGGTTAACAGTATTGGAACATTCCCGAGTTTGACATGAAACATCTAAAAAAGGCAGAAGGATATATCGGCCGAAACGTTGTGATTATAACAATAAACTTGAGGGTCAAGAGTCTGAATATTCTAAGTAATGATAAAAGAATTACATTGGCATTAAATATCCTAATAAAGGTTGATATACGAGGATCATTCAATAAGTTTCCAGACTTTTTTCATCTGGGCACTTTTATTGATAGTACACACATGAAACTCTATCTCCCTTCGAAGTAATCTCCTCCAGCTGCAATGCACTTGTACCGTTCCAACAACTTCTGGAAGGCTCCATGGAAGTCCTCTTATGTGAGCGTGTCAATGACCTTCGTCACAGCCTCTTTCATCTCCTCAATTGTCTCATAACGACAGCCTGTGAGTTAAGGGAATCACCAAAAGTCACAGGGAGCAAGGTCTCGACTATAGGGACCGTGAGGAACTGTCTTGATGCCCATCTTGCTCAAATAGTCTGTGACAAGGATGGAGTTGTGGACTGGTGCATTGTCCAGGTGGAAATGTCACTGACCCGATTTTAAGAGTGCTGGCCTCTTCCGACGGAATCTCTTCCTGAACTCCCTTAAAACCTCAACATAGTATTCCTTGTTGACTGTCCGTCCAGTGGGAACCCAGTGCCTGTAGATCATGCCAGTGCTGTCAAAAAAAGGGATCATCAAAAGTTTGTTGGTAGATTTTCTCTGTCTGGCCTTCTTGGGTCTGGAAGAGCCAGCATGATTCCACTGGGAACTCTGTTTCTAGGTCTCTGGGTCATAGCAGTAGATCCAGCTTTCATCGCATGGCATTTTTCCAAGTTTAAAACAGAATTTTATTGCATATCGTTCTTCTAAAGTCCAGATTGCATTTTTGAAATTCACCAGCTGTGACAATCAGACTTTAGTAGGGTGTATTCCAATTCCTGATGTAGCTGTTCATTTAAACCTGAAATCGTAAAAATTGATCAGTTATATCATAAGAAGTATAGCAATAACATACTTAATATTCAAGAGTCTACAACAATTTTAAATGCCTATACAAAAAAAAGTCTGGAAACTTATTGAAGGCACCTCTTATATATATATTAGTAGGGTGTATTCCAATTCCTGATGTAGCTGTTCATTTGAAGCTGAAATCATAAAAATTAGTCTGTAATGTCATAGGATGTATAGCAATAACATACTTAATTTTCAAGATTCTCCTTTTAAATTTTAAATGCCTGTACAAAAAAATTCTGGAAACTTATTGAATGCACCACGTATCATATAATTCAACCAACCAGCGTTATTTTCTTTGAGAACCAGTTTGTACTTCTTTTTTTTTTTTTTTCGTCTTCATTCTATCTACTTCCATTATTGTTATTTATTTTCATTCATTGTAGATTCTCTGCAGTCAATAGTATTTCAAATCTATCTATCGATCTATCTATCTCATGGGGGAGCTCGTGGTGTAGTCGTTATCGCCGTAGGAAATGAACACGGCGATACGAGTTCAAATCCTGGACGATACTGATTGCATTTCACATAGCACTAATACCCTTGGGAAAGGTATGAATCCAATTATTCTCCCTCCAGCTATGGGTAAATAGTAGGGCAGACTAGGTTCTTCGGCCTTGGTGAGGCAACTAGTCTAGGAGAAGAAAAACTCTGAATTCAAACCTGTTAAACTCCGCTTTAAAAATCGACCTTGTGTCATATCCTGCCCGAGCGGAGGGGTTGGGTAAATATGAATAGTATCTGTGTGGTAAACTTTTCCAGAAGTGATCAAGGAAGATATGTGGATGGGTGTGTTGTCTGTCTGTGCGGCTATCATAAGCATGGCAGGTAATTCGAGTTTAGAGAAGGTGACCATTTGTCATCGTTAATTCCCCACCAGCTCATCTTCCGATGAATTTTCATGAATAATAAAATGGTTTTGATGTTCCCCTGGGGTTATATAGGCTTGTCAGTGTAGCCAACAGTCTTGAGAATAAATATCCAATGCCAACAGCAATTCTTAAATGAGCCTTCCCGTCTCTTTTCATCAGAAGGTGTTCTGCATTATTAACAGCATCTAGCATCCTAGATTATCTTTGCCTTTATAGATATTTATGGAAACGTTCTTTTCAAACTAGATCCTTTCATCGGCATTTTGGAACTTTGCCACTGACCATATCCCAGTGGGTGTCTGCTGATTTTTCCCAGTTTTGCTTGCGATCACAAAGCTTTAGAGTTTGAAGAAGGTGTTGTTAAAGTATTCATTTTATCAATTCCTTTTCGTCATGTTGTGATTGATTCCTTTCAACGTTGACAATGAAAGTAACAGCTTTTCATTGTTGATGCCTTTACAGGCAAGATAGTTGCGAGGTGGGGAATGGTCTAATTGTCAATCGCAGGGTAAAATCAGACCCTTAGCACGAGTATTCAAGGTTTTTTTTAAACTTTAGAAAACATGACTGTTGTCCAACATTTTTGGTCCAGGTTGACTCAAAAAAGCTCTAAAGTAAAGGACCTTACTTATATATATATATATATATATATATATAGTAAGTTCAGTTGGCTGCGGCTATAGAATACATCGACTGAATCTCTGCAAAGGGGAAACCACCCCCAACAAGTGTTCTGGATGTGATATTAAGCCATTTGATGGCGGGATCTGGCCTTCGAGATTTGGGGAAAGTGGAGTACTCCTTCATTGCCATTGCTCCCAGGTCCACTCTGACCGGGAGTGGTAGCACCTGATAGAGTCCTATCTATAGGTCAAATAGAACAAACTCAGCTCATTAGCCTTGTGGGTAGAGTGTTCGCCAATGACCCGGAAGACCAGATTTCATTCCCAAGTCGAGTCACACTAAAGACTCAAAAATAGTACTTGATACCTCCTTGCTTTACACTCAGCAATATAAGGTACGTATCAAGGGTAAAGTGGAGCAATCCAGAGAAAGGAGTAGCTCTCTTCCCTACACCTCGGTATAGTAGCTATTGAAAAGGGAGCTTTTGACTAGGGTCGACAACTTTACTTTTACTTATGTGTGCAAACAAACGAGTGATGTTAAATTGTGACTGTTATATAGCAATACTTGTGAGCCAACTGTGTTTACAAATTATATATATATTTAATATATATATATATGTATAAACAGGAGTTGGGATTAAATAACCTTCAATGGTTGATGTGCCATAAAACCCAACCAAACACATATAGTGTGTGTGTGTGTGTGTGTGTGTGTTGGCAGCAGATGTTCTTTTCAGTATATTTTATTTGAGGTGTTAGGCAAGAATTTGATGCTATTTGTCTAAATTTCTGAGATAAAACTTATCATTTAGTTTATTCGGATGGTTGGTTGGTTGTTGTTTGAGTTTTATGGCATATCAACCTTTGTAGGATATTTAACACCAAATCCATTTTTATGAAAATAGTTCTATTTAAAACAATTCAGTTTAGCACAAGTACGCAATTTAAACGTAAGTACAGTTTAATTGTGAAAAACATTTCTATTTCAAGCTATTCAGTTTAGTCAAGCAGTTCCAATTCAGCTAAGTATAAGTACAGATTTTCTTTACACACAGTTAAATGTCAAAACAGTTCTACATTGAACAATTCAGTTTACTTTAAGTAGAGTTTCAATGTCAAAAATAGTTCCATTTCAAATAGTTCAGTTTAGCATAAGCACGCAGTTTAAATTTAAGGGCACAGTTTATTTTTAAGTCAAACATTTCTAAACCAGATAATTCAGTTTAATATGAGTATAGATTTTGTTTGAACACAGTTAAATGTCAAAACAATTTTATATTAAACAAATCAGTTTAGTGTAAGTACATTTTCAATGTCAAAAACAGTTCCATTTCAAACAATTCAGTTTAGCATAAGCACGCAGTTTAAATGTAAGTACAGTTTAATTGTCAAAAACATTTCTATTTCAAGCAATTCAGTTTAGTCAAACAGTTCTAAGTCAAATAATTCAGTTTAGCATAAGTATGCAGTTAGTTCTGTTTAACCCATAGATAGGGCCCTTATCAGGTGCTACCATTTCGGGCCAGAGTGGACCTGGGAGCAATGGAAATGAAGGGGTGCTTCGCATCCTCCAAAGCTCCAGCATCACTGGAACCCTACCATCAGATTGTTTAAAGTCATATACAGGACACTCATTGGGGGGGGGGTCTTACCTCTCTGCAGACTGGGCAAAGTTTATTCGGAGTATTGTTTTCCTCTTTGTTAATGTTGCATTTCAGCCCATGCATTCTGAGGCCTTCTTCATGTGTTTCATGTCGAACTCAGAAGTCTTCACGAAAATTTGAATCAAAGTCTTGATTTAATCTTTGTATTGCAATATTCTTGTTTAGAAATTCACCTAAAAAAAACAAACATTACATTACATTCAGCTGTTTACAGAATCATTGAGATTGAACATGATGCAGGAAACATCGTTTCTTTTCTCTATAACGGTATTTTTCATGGACAAAAATATGGTTTACTCTTCGTGGGATGTTTACATACCTTCTCATTGAATTTCTTGAACCAGAACCCTTTAAATTAATATAGCCTAAAGATTCTAACCACTTACATTATATAGATGATATATTTATATTTCCACGGAAAAATGACTAAATAAAAATTATGGATAGTCCTCAAAATCGAACCAGACATAGATTTTATATATATATATATATATATATATATATATATATATATATATATATATATATGCCGCATTTCTTCATTAATACATATTTGATTGAACATAATAGACATTTTTTGTTAATCCTTTCGAATTGCCGTATTGATCTTATGATATTCGGCTGGAATTGGTTCATAAACCTGCCATAATTAGTTATTTCCCAAGTACTTTCTGCCTAATTTTGGGCCATCATCAGGGGAGGATGTACTACAAAAGTGATGTAACATTACTACTTTGTAAGAATGAGCGTAGACAAAAAATGTTTATTATGTTCATTCAAATGTGTGTATATATATATATATATATATATATATATATATATATATATATATATATATTATTAATGGAATATAGACTGCGACCCTGGGTTTCATGGAGTTTTTTGCAAAACAACAATCATCAGGCAGTTAAAAAGATGAAATGAATTGAAAAAATACAGACAAAAAAAACGTTGGGATTTCCTTTATGTGTGTTTGTAAGTGTGTGAGTGTATGTGGCTGGGTGCTCATGCGTGTATGTGTTATAGTTACGTATGGATACGTGTTTTTATGAGGTTAAGCCAGGCTACGAACGTATATAACGTATTCGACAGCATATAAGGTGCACTTTTTTTTAAGGTAAAAACATCTTTAAAATTTCCCTGCGTCTTATATGCCATATGTGGGTTTAAAATTCGCGAAAGTCGACCGAAATTAACAACTTGCCAACTAGTATATCTTCGACTTTAGAGTAACTTTCATATACCTATTGTCATTATCTAAAAGCCTTTTATGTAGATTAAAAGGATTATCATTGATAATATTCATTATATTAATTTCAACACGTTTAATATTAGTAATATTGGATTTTTTCTTGATTTGCCCTGTTAAAATTAAGGTACGTTTTATAGATCGTCAAATACGGTATTTAAGAAGGAGATACCAACAACACCTAACTTTTCTTGGATATTTTACTAATGAATAATAAATAACAATGACTTTATATATTTTTACTCAAATCGTGCCACAATATATATATATATATATATATATGAAAAGTAAATAAAGGATTGTAATCCTACAATTTTCTTTTTCTTCCTTATAACTCGAAATCTTTCTCGAAAAACAAACATCACATAAATTCTATACAATATTCCTAATAAGTCGAATGATATAATTTAAAACAACAAACGCTGATTTACCAATTAAACGGCCAACTTTTTCTTATTACACAAACTTTCGTCTAGGTTTTTGTGTTTTGCATTTTAAACATCCATCGCTAATATCACCCCTCATGGTTCTGATGATGGTTCAGTAGAACCGAAACGCTATAGTGTCGACATCAATAAACCTCTCCTTCCACTTGGATCGTTGTTATCAATTTTTCTACATGTATATATATATATATATATATATATATATAAGCAAGTTTTGTTAAAGACGATGAAACACTGTTATTTTTTCTGGTCTCCTCGTAATTTTACTTGTGTCGGAATCAAAGTGGTATTACAATTATTTCAAGAAGACTTGAAAAAAATAAAATTAAAATAATAAACAGTGTTTCATCGTCTTTAACAACACTGGCTTGAATAATAACTTGCTACCTAAATATATATATATATATATATATATATATATATATATATATATATATATATCAACAATGAACTTTATATGTGTGTGCGTATATATAGATACCTAAGTATACACTCTTCAAAAAAATATATATACATGTATATATATATATACACACACACAGATATATTTATTAACGCTTAAGATATATATATATATACACACACACACACACAGATATATTCATTAACGCTTAAGATATATATATATATATATATATATATATATATATATATACACACACACACACACAAAAATATTCATTAACACTAAATATATATATATATATATATATATATATATATACACACACACACACACAGATATATTCATTAACACATACCTATTTTAAGTGTTAATATATCTGTGTGTGTGTGTGTGTGTATATATATATATATATATATATATATATATATCTTAAGTGTTAATGAATATATCTGTGTATATATATATATATATATATATATATATATATATTTAGTGTTAATGAATATTTTTGTGTGTGTGTGTATATATATATATATATATATATATATATATATATATATATATTTATTTTCTATGTTAATGAATATATGTGTGTGTGTGTGTGTAGAAATTCAATGGATCACACAAAATATATGTAGAAAAAGGAAAGGAACGAAAGATAAATATTAATGTAATTTGATGATTTATTAATTGTTTGTTTGTTTTATTTTTTATGCCAACGCGTTTCGACTTCAAATTTTTCTTTTTTATATAAAAACGTTTTATGAAAATTTTAAGAGTGAGAAATATAATTATCCTAACAGATAAATCTTCATATCAGTCGGATGTTAACGCTATAAAAAGATACTTAATATTATCCCATTATCCAACAACAGCCCTCATTGAAAAAAAAAACACTATCCACCCAACAAAAACAATAAAACAGATATTAAAAAATAACTCCAAAAAACACAAATTCTTTATCCGAAGCGGGAATTTATAAAATCCGTTTCCTAGATTGTAGCATTTTATCATCATCATCATGTCGTGCTGCTAGCACAGATATCCCTGACCCTCTCACGCCACTTCTCCCTATCGTTCATCAGCTCTGGCAAGTCTTCAGAATTATATCCCGTATCCTCACATAGCTGCTGTATGTATGTTCGAGCTGGTCGTCCTGCTTTTGCTCGGCCATATGTGGGAGTCCATAGGAGTACATCTTTTATGAGCTCTTCATATTATATGTAGGTAAAATTAGAAGGCATCTGAACAAAAGAATTTATGAACATAAAAAAGATTTTAAAACAGGCAGCACAACTAACTCCTTCATCATTCATCAAGTCGCTCAGCTTGCATGGATTACTCTAACACTCTCTCCCACCAATCGTCCCTATCATCCATTGGTCTGGGCAGGTCTTCTTGTCTACATCCCTGTTAATACAAAACTCTTGCGGGTATATTCTTCTTGGTCGTCTAATACTGGCATGTCTATGTGAAGGAATCCATTGGAGAATGTGACTGATGATTTCCTTTTTGCTTCTCCAGCAGTGTCTCACATGCCTTGTTCATCTTATTTGGATAGTTTTAGAGATAGGAGGTAGGTGGCCGTTCAAGGATCAATTCAATATAGTTAGTAACGTTCTTAAGCAGCTATCATCTAGATTTTTCTCTCTACACACTTAGTCAGCCTCTATGTGCAGCATCCATACAATATATATATATATATATATATAGTTAATATAAGTATATATATATATATATATATATATATATATATATATATATATATATATATATATACAGTTGATATAAGTATATATATATATATATTCATATATATACATACAGAGTTAATATATATATATATATATATATAGAGAGAGAGAGAGAGAGAGAGTTAATATAAATATATAAATATGTATTGAAATAGAGAGTGTATATATATATATATATATATATATATATATATATAGAGAGAGAGAGAGAGAGAGTTAGTATATATATATATATATATATACAGTTAATATAAATATATATATATATATATATACACACAGAGTTAATATATATATATATATATATATATATATATACACAGTTAATATAAATATATATAGAGTTAATATATATATATATATATAGAGTTAATATATATATTTATATACATACATAGAGTTTATATATATATGTATAT
Source organism: Sepioteuthis lessoniana (assembly GCA_963585895.1). Lineage (NCBI taxonomy): Eukaryota > Metazoa > Mollusca > Cephalopoda > Myopsida > Loliginidae > Sepioteuthis > Sepioteuthis lessoniana. The sequence goes on from OY757925.1 coordinate 12,576,056, forward strand.
ATTCAGTGTTAATATAAATATATATGTATTCAATGTTATATATAGTATTGTAACAGTGTCGGTTGTCCCTATATCACTTCATGGGTTTGTGGCGAATCTAATGCGATATAGTTTCCAGAGTGCTCAATATCCATGATAGAGCTGTTATATAAAAATAATAAGAAAATATATAATAGTTTTTATATATTTTTTAAATATATATATATATATATATATATATATATATATATATATATATATATATATAATAGCATGGAAGCTTCCATGCAATTTAATATATATAAAAACTAATATATATTTACTTATATAGTGTTAATTAATTTTTAAATTCACTTTTGAAGTTATATTAACATAGATTCAATTTTGAAGTTATTTTAATGCACAGTGGCATTCATATAGTATATATATATATATATATGAAGTAGACATACAATCAAATGACCTTAGTGACTGTCAAATTTTTACCACTGGGGTCACCAGTCTTACTCTTTTTGGGTGCCTTAAGCTCAGGGCTATAAACCCAGCCCTTACATGAGGGTCCAGGTGCTGCTTGTAGGGAATGCCCCCCACCCAAAGGAAGGTAATTATTTTATTTAATATGCTTCCCTATGCATAATCAGAAACTATGAAAGAAATAGGGGCTATTGTCGAAGTTGAATCAAGCACCTGTATAACATTTTAAAAACTATTTTCCCACAATAAAACATCATGTGATGAAAGCCATCCTCTTTTCTTTCCCCTTTTTATTTATTTTCTTATTTTTGCTCATGTTCTTTCTTTTTCTTCTTGTACTGTTCAGGTGCGCCTATCTTGTGATAAATCTTAATGCAATCATCTGATACGTTTATGGGGGATTAGAAGCAACAAGAGTTGTCAGTTTTTCATCAACCTAACTTATGAGATACTGCTTATTCCCAATTACTGACCTCCAGAACCATTTCCAGAGGCTTTGTCTTTTATTACTCATGAACTTGTAGGATTTCCACTATAACTGCAGTCTGGTCCGTGATGATATTTAAGCTTTTCATCTTTATTATATTAAGATTATGCCTGATATAAAAATAAATGTCGAGCCCTCAAATAGCTGCTTGTTGTTTGTTACTGTTTTTTTTTTAAGTCAAAAACATATCAAGGCAAACTGTATTTACCATGATAGAAAATAACAATGAATGAATTGTTAATTTTTGTTTAAAATAGTCACCTTGGCATTCAGTTCACTTATTTCCATAGTGAAGTGGAAAAAAAAAAGAATCTCTTTTCTTATACTATATTCATTTTAATGTCTTCTATATCCTCAAATCAAAATTCTGAGATGAATTTTCAGTTAAGTAAGCAATTCTGTGTTTTGGTGAAAATATTTCATTAAAAAATATTGAATCTGGCTTTATATTTATATATATATATTTTTTTCAAATTTCATCTGAACATCATCTTTCTCTAAGTTACACAGGTATGCATCCATCTTGATATCTTTTTTAAAGTTTAAAAAAATTTCAAGTATTAGTCTCAAGACTTTGTGATCATGCCTTTATATATATATATATATATATATATATATGTGTATATATATATATATATATATATATATATATATATATATATATATATATAATCATGTGTGTGTGTGTGTGCGTGGGTGGGTGTATTTGTGGCGGTGAGTATGTAGCTTTTATTCTTTTTTTTTAAATTTTAATTTGAAAGCATGACATATAACTTGTACTTTTATTCTTTCTTTCGTATCTTTTCACTTTGCCAATAAATTTCTGCTTTCCTCGATATAAATTGGTTTAAGTTATGTAAATTTAATTTGATCAGTTAACACGTACAATCTGTCATCACATTTGAGCATAGTTCCTTGCTTATGAATTGCAAGAAAGTTTGGAAAATTGAAGGAAGATTTCGCTACTTTTTTCTGTTTTGTTTAGTTTTTTTTTTTTTTTTGTTTGTTTATTTTATCTTTTCTTTCAAATGAAGTTAGCCAGACTTTTTTTTTTTCCCCCGTTAACAATAAAAAAAGGAAACGTTTTACTTGTATTATTTATTTCTGTGTCTTTCTTACGTTGATGTCATTTAATTCTTTTTTATCTTTTTGGTAGTGGGGGAAATATTTGGTTGTATTTCGGGTTTTATGCCTTCTTCTATGATGCAACAAATGTGAAATGGTTATTTTTAAAAGACATCATCAACTTGGGAGCCGTAGTTTAGCCATTTTCAGATACACTGAGAGAAAATAAAATCGCAATACTCGGAAAGATAATGACAATTTTAGCCGGCATACAATATGTATATGGCAACTTGGAACTGTTGCTACACACCTTGTTTTGTAACCTGTGCATGAATAAATATTTATAGGGGAGCATTGACTGCAATCCGACTATATTACCTGTATTTTACATTTTCAAATGATTAAAACACATTTTCAGAGTTTTACAACCTTATTTAAATCATATATATATGTTTATAAATCTATATATATATATGTGTGTATTTATATATATATATATATATGTATATATCTGAATGCATATAGATATCTGTCTGCTTATGTATATATGTAGGTATATATTCATATATATATATGTATATACAGATGTATATTTGCATGTATGTATATGTATATATGGATATATATATATGTATGTATGTATGTATATATATATGTATGTATGTATATATATATGTATGTATGTATATATATATGTATGTATGTATGTATGTATGTATATATGTATGTATGTATATATATATATATATATATATATATATATATATATATATATATATATATATGCATGTATGTATATATGTATATATATATGTATGTATGTATATATATATATATATATATATATATGTGTATATATGCATGCATATATATATATATATATGCATGAATGTTTTTTTATATATATATATATATATGCATGTATGTTTATATATATATATATATATATATATATATATATATATATATGTATATATATATGCATATATATATATATGTACGTATTTTTGTATGTGATATATATACATATGAATGTACATATATATATATATATATATCAGGGGCGGAGACGGGACTAGTGCTACTCGTGCCCGGCACGACCAATAACTCGGTCAATGTTATTCAAAATGGATTAAAAATCATCCATTAATTTCAAGCAAACATACTTAGTCTGATCTCAATTAAATTACGTATCTATTCAAGTTTCGATAACTAAGTAGCCAAAAGTTCATAAATATATCTGGGAATAATACAACGATGCTGTTTTGAACGGATGGTCTTTGTCCGGCCACCGTCAGATTCATTGAACATTCCATAAAATCGGCTATAAAGTTGAACGCCCGATCTGTGCCAGGCACTAGACCCTTATAATAACAGTAATGTTAGAGAAATCCGCTTTTGGCTGTAGCCAATAGCAAGAGCAACCCTTACACTGTGCTAAAAAATCTCAGTACGTGTGACTGTTGATAGATATATTGGGAAGAGTGAGAGGGACAGAGAGAGAGAATAAGAGAGAGAGGGGGGATAGCAGATTAGAGCCATCGCCGACGTCATCATCATCGCTATGGTAAATGTTGGTTAAACGGCGTGTTTTAAATCGTTTTTTCACTAACAGATGTCTATTTCTTTAATGAATGTTGCATATATTACATTCTGTAACTAAAATTTGTTTATTTGAATACATTTTCAACAAATAATCTTTATTTTAATCGAAATTGAAACTACTAGCTGTGTCTGTGTATATTGTCATCAGTTTCTTTATTCTAATAAACATATTTTTCTCGTCATAGTAATGAACATCTTCTCTTTTCTTCTATACTTTTGAAAGGAAAAAAAAAATTATCTTATCTACTGTATTAACAAGACTACAAATTATATAGTACCTTCATTGTTTACAAAAAAAAAAAACACCATGCAAAGTACGTTTGTCAATCTGTGCTATACAATGGAGAATCACGCAATAGCAACTATGATGACTTACTTAGGGTCCACGGACCACAGGTTGGGAACTGAAGTTGACAGAGGGCGGTGGGGAGCACGAGTAGCAAAAATAGGCTAGAGTCGCCACTGATATATAGATATATATATATATATATATATATATATATATATGCATGTGTGTATTTAAACAGGATTTGGTATTTACTTATCATCAAGGATATATATGCTATTAGACCAAATAACATAATCTCACCTTGCCTTCTTCTTTTCTGACAAACTTATTCTTCATTTTCATTTTCTTCTCACAAACTTACACCTTATTTTTACTTTTTCTTATAAACCTTCTTTTCTTTATCCTCTTCTAATGAACCTTCTTCTTTGTCTTCATCTTCTTCCCTCAAAGCCTTCTTCTTCTTCTTCCTTGAAACACAGGTTGATACAAAGAAAGTCTTCATGGAAATTTCAAATGCTTTGAAATGAGAAAGAAGGGAATTGTTTGCTCAACACTCCATACCTGTTACCAAAAACATATTCATCAATAAGAGGTCATGTTTTATTTAGTTGAATGATTCTTGTCTTTTAAGGAGTCATTCGCAAACTTTTTATTTTTATAGGGAGACCTGAGGATTGAATACTTTCTCTTGTTTTTTTTTTTTTGGTGGTGGTGGGGTTATTTCATTTACAAATATCTTAGTAAAACATGATTTTTATACAATTTTTCCTTTTTTTCTTTGTTCCTCTTGTCGTTAGTTTTTTTTTTTTATTCATCCTTCTTTCTTTGGGGGTGTCCTCATGGTGTAATGATTTAACCACTGGACTTTGGAATCGTAGTAAGCGAGTTCGAACTCCAGTCGTGTTATTACATTCACTTTTGGACAAATACCCTAAGGAAAGGTATGAGACCCCTTATCCTTTTAGCAATCGATTAAATAGTTTCACTACTGTGCTTCAAAAAGGATGGATTTGACGTTAAATAACCCAAGAAGGTTGCTACGCCATTAAACAACAAACAAAAAAAATTGGGATGAAAGCTGATTAAACTTGTATTGCTCAGACGTATAGGTTCTATGCTAGGTCCAAATTAAAATTAACTGCAATTTTTATTCTTATCCAGACAACTGGCTGATCTTAAAACAAATATTGGACAAATACGCTTAGGAAAGGTATGAATCCCCCTTATCCTTTCAGCTATGGATTAAATAGTACCACTACTATGCTCCAAGAAGGATGGATTTGGCTTTAAATAACCCAATTAGGTTGACATACCATTAGACAAAGAAAATAAACCGAACACTCTTTCCTTTTCTCTCTTTCTTTTGTTTTTCATTTCTTTCTCTTTGCAATATTGTTTTTATTCCCCTCTTTGTATAATCCTTCTTTCTTTCTTTTTTCTTCATATCTGTTCTTTTTTCTTTTTTTTTTTGTGTATGTCTTTCTTTCCTCTTATATTTTTCACATATGCCCCCCCCACTTCCTTTCATTCTTTTTCTTCATAATTTTGTTTTCTTTTTTTTTTGTTTTTATACTTGTATTTTTTCTTAACTTTGTGGGTGAAGTTGACGTAAAAGAAGCGGAATAGATAATGGTTGTAAAACGGCGTGGACAAAATGAACATTTAAAACAAGGCGAACGAACAAAAACAAATTTATATTCTATAATAACAAAACTTACATTAATACATGAAAACATAACTAACTCTACTAACATACTGATAGTGTGTATATATGTGTGAGCTCGTGTGTGTATGTGTGTGTGTAACACAACTAAACTACAAAAAGAATCGTAAAATTAAAATGTCCTTTCTCTATGATTAGAAACCGGTAGTTTTTTAGAGACGGGAAAGCGTCTCCTAGTTCTTGTATATGAATGTCTGCGAGGCATGGTGTTGCTGATACGGAGGAATTTGGTCAAAGAGAAGGTGTTGCCGCTACGAAGGAATTTCGTCAAAAAGAGAGTGTTGCCGCTATGAAGAAAATTCGTAAAAGAGAAAGAATGTGTTTTAAGACGGCGGATTTATAGAAAAAATCGTCTTATATCTGGCTCAAGACGCAGGACTTGAATTTACGCGCGCCGACGTAGTTGTGAGCATATCACGTGGTCCTCCTGGCCAATGGTTTCCCAAGACTGAACATTGAGCGTCCGCCATCTTTGTGGGAACAAGTGGCATACCGCCCAAATTAAATTACAGGAGTGTAAAGTCCTATAACTTTCTTGGTGTTTTCTCACTTACCCCTTTCATATATATTTATCTCTTCTCTTTCATTGTTTGTTTATTTCTTTGTATATTTCCTTCTTTTTCTCCTTCTTCCTTTTTCTTTTTCATCCTTCCTTTTCTTTCTCTTTCTTCCTTTTTCTTTCTTCCTTTTTCTTTTTTTTCTCCTTTTTTCTTTTTCTTTCTCTCTCTTCAGTTTTCTTTTTCTTTCTTCCTTTTTCTTCCTCTTTCTCCCTTTTCTTTTTCTTTCTTCCTTTTTCTTTCTCTTTCTCCCTTTTCTTTTTCTTTTCATTTTTTCTTTCTCTTTCTTCCTTTTTCTTTTTCTCTTTCTTTCTTTCTTTTTTCTTTCTCTTGCTTCTTTTTTCTTTTTCCATTTTTCTCTTTCTTTCTTTTTCTTTCTTCCTATTTTGCTCTTACTCCAACTTTATTCTCTTTACCTTTCTTTAACTTACTGACACTTCTTTTTTTTTCATTTTTTTACTTCTTAGCTTCTTTTTCTGTCCTATTTTCTTCTCTTTTTTTCTTTATTTTTTTAGAATTTATCCTCATTATTTCCATTAAACTCTTCTTTCTTTTTTCTTTCAGATGTGCTTTTCTCTTTCTTTTTTCTTTCTTTTGCTTTCTTATTTTTTCAATCTTTCTTGACTTTTATTTCCCTTTCTTACAAGCCACCTTGAGTTTTTCCATTCCATCTTCTTCCTTTCTTTCTTTCTCTTTCTCCTTCTTTACCCTTTTCCATTTCCATTCTTTTACATTTCAGATTTTTCATTTTCTTGTAATTGTTGTCTTTCTCATTCATTTTTTTTCTTTACTTTTATGTTTTCTTCTTTTTTTTCTTACAACCAAATAAAAATCTTTAATCCTTTCTATAATAAAATAAGTACCTTTTACCAGTAAAATCCAATCGAAACTTTTGATCTAAACCTGCATTACCAAATTTTCTATGTATGAAAGTCTGATTTAAAAAAAAAAACTTAGCTTATCTAACGTATTTCATTTAACCTATTCTTACCTAAATCATGATATGACATTCTTGATGACCCCCACTGCCTTATGAGAAGCTGAAACCTATGAATTGTTCAGTCATAAAGTTTTAGCTGATTATAAATGAGAGCCCCCTCTGAGCTGACCCCTATTGAGCAATCAACACTCAAGCCAACTGGAAAACTGCCAGCAATCCTGAATGAAATATAGACACAATTATCATATGAATTGCTTTGATTTCACATTGAGTCATTCCTTCATTGGATAAAATTGGATGTCAGGTTCTGAATATAACGTTGGAAAGTATTTCTTAAAATGTCTCCATATTTCATTTCTTCATTAGACAAAGACAGATATCAGTTTCTGTATATAATCTTCAAAGGCATCTCTTCAAATGTCTCCATATTTCATTTCTTCATTAGACAAAGACAGATATCATTATCTGCACATAATGTTGAAAGGCATCTCTTCAAATGTGTCCATATTTCATTTCTTCTTTAGACAAAGACAGATATCATTATCTGCACATAATGTTGAAAGGCATCTCTTCAAATGTGTCCATATTTCATTTCTTCTTTAGACAAAGACAGAATATCAGTTTCTGCACATAATGTTGAAAGGCATCTCTTCAAATGTCTCCATATTTCATTTCTTCTTTAGACAAAGACAGATATCATTATCTGCACATAATGTTGAAAGGCATCTCTTCAAATGTCTCCATATTTCATTTCTTCATTAGACAAAGACAGAATATCAGTTTCTGCACATAATGTTGAAAGGCATCTCTTCAAATGTCTCCATATTTCATTTCTTCTTTAGACAAAGACAGATATCATTATCTGCACATAATGTTGAAAGGCATCTCTTCAAATGTCTCCATATTTCATTTCTTCATTAGACAAAGACAGAATATCAGTTTCTGCACATAATGTTGAAAGGCATCTCTTCAAATGTCTCCATATTTCATTTCTTCTTTAGACAAAGACAGATATCATTATCTGCACATAATGTTGAAAGGCATCTCTTCAAATGTCTCCATATTTCATTTCTTCATTTGACAAAGACAGATTATCATTTTTTGCACATAATGTTGAAAGGCATGTCTTCAAATGTCTCCATATTTCATTTCTCGATTGGATTAAGGCATCTCTTAAAATTTCTTGTGTTTAATTTCATTGTTCAATGTCTAGAATATATCATCTTTGAAATTAATCATATATTTCACTTGTATGCTTATTTATTGCTGTGGAAAATGTTTTTAAGATAATACAGCTACTAAATTTGGTAGATATATATACATATATATACTTTTAAAAAAGTATACCCTTAAGGTAATTCAATTTAGGTTTTTAAAGAATATTCAATGAAGTAAAAATGTTTTCCGTCTTATCTGTTATTTGTTTATTTACCACTAAGAAAAATCTAAGTTGATATCCTCTCTGATTCTCTCTCACCATTCGTCCCTATCATCCACCACTCCTGGCAGGTCTTCTAGGCTTCATCACGGGTAGGGAGGTGCCTGTGGTGTAGTCGTTATCATTGTAGGAAATGGACACGGCGACACGAGTTCAAATCCTGGACCTGACTGATTGCACTTTCACATAGCACTAATACCCTTGAGGAAGGTATGAATCCAATTATTCTCCCTCCAGCTATGGGTAAATAGTAGGACAGACTAGGTTCTTCAGCCTTGGTTAGACAACTAGTCTAGGAGAAGGAAAACTCTGAATTCAAACCTGCTAAACTCTGCTTAAAAATTGACCTTGTGTCATATCCTGCCCGAGTGGAAGGGTTGGTAAATAGTATCACGGGTAGAACAGAGCTGACATAAGTCTTTACTGGTACACCCGCACTGATATGTCCATGTGTAAGTAAACATCATTTATGGGGTTCGTCTTACTTCTCCAACATTGCCCTGCTTATAATGTTCATCTTACTTGAATAGTTTGAGATGGAAGGCAAGTGGCCATACAGCTGCTGTTTTGACGGGTATTTGCTACCAGGACTTTTCAAGACATCACAGAGCATTCTTGCATAGTCCCTATTTCACTTTTTCTCTTTAGACACAGCACAGAAGAAAGACTGCTAACATATTCTATTTTGATAAGAGGGAAAGAGCTTGTGAAGTTGGAGATAAAGACAAGACAAGTTTATATTTTTAAAGTATTCAACAGAGTAATGTATATAAAATAAATAATCTAATTTTTTATTCTAGTATATTTGAGGTGCGTAAAATATATATATATATATATATAAATTACACATTTAAGAAGGAAGATATTCACCCTATTAAAAGACAAACAAACAACTGCAACCTACCCCCAGATATATACCTCTATTAGCATATATTCAGACATCATGTCTGTTATGTGTTCATGTTATTCCAAATATGTTTTGAGAAGAGATGCTATATTAGAAATCTCAAAATGTATATAAGTTAAATACTATATTTCTCTGCATAATTCTGATTTTGAAAAATTCTTTTTAATGTAAATATCAGAGTGCAAGAAAAACAATAGTCATATTTATAGTTTTGAATAAATACAGTGTGTATAAAAAGATATGGAGACTGAAAGTGTATTTACCAAGATTATGTATGCTTTTTACCTGTCCGCTGGTATGAGTTGAAAATAAACCCGCACACAAATATATGTGTGTGTTTATGCATGTATTTGGGCCGCAGCTTTTTGTTCATACATCAAAGTAAATATGATATCACAGCTTCACGCTATTCTGTAGAATACACCAATTGCACCTCAGCAGAGGGGTAAGCCCCCTACCACCACAATGAGTTTCCTCAATATGACACTAAACAATCTGATGGTGGGGTTCCAGTAATACTGGAACTTTGGGGAATGTGGATTACCCCTTCATTGACATTGCTCCCAGGTCCACTCTGGCCCGGAATGGTAGCACCTAATAAGGCCCTATCTATGGGTCAAATAGAACTAACTGCATGCTATTGCTAAACTGAATTGTTTTAATTAGAACTGTTTGACTAAACTGAATAGCTTAAAATAGAAATGTTTTTGATAATTAAACCGTACTTACATTTAAAACTGCGTGTTTATGCTAAACTGAATTGTTTGAAATGGAATTGTTCTTGACATTTAACTGTGTGCAAACAAAACCTGTACTTATTCTAAACTGAATTAGTTGAATTAGAACTGTTTGACTAAACTGAATAGCTTGAAATAGAAATGTTTTTTACAACTAAACTGTACTTACATTTAAACTGCGTACTTACGCTAAACTGAATTGTTTGAAATAGAACTATTTTCATTAAATGGATTTGGTGTTAAATAACCTACAAAGGTTGATATGCCATAAAAACCAAACAACCAACCAACTATCTGAAAGGAGTAATTTCAAAGGTGCTTTGACTAATGTACAACTCACTGGAATAAGTGTACCGAATGCTAACAGGAGTATTTTGAGGAAAATCATCAATGTACTTAGGGTTCCTTTTCTTTCTTGGTAAATGTAGGTTTAGTCTTGATATCATCAAAACACACCTTGTGTGTGTGTATATATATATATGTATATATATATGCAAATCCTAGAATTAAAAGCAAAAAAAACTAGAATTAATAGAGTTAACTTTGAAAATAGCAACAATGTTTTTGAATGTCTTCTTTTTTATGAGTTATGAACAGTCAAAAAGATAGAATATTCTGTTTCTGTTGATAGTGCTTTGTTTAGAATTTTTTCGATGTCATTTGCATCTCACTTTAATCCTTCTATAAGTTTACGTAATTTTTCCAATGTTAAAAACCTTAAAAAAAACAATCTTTACATTTGCAAACAACCCTTGGTGATGGTCTATGAAAGGTCCCAAAGCACTAGGGACAATTTTAGTAAATTCATCAACCAAGTCTAACCTAAAACTAATGCACTTGTGAGGAAACTTGAAAGAAGCTTAATAAGATTATATCGACAAAATTTGTCTTTATGATTTAATTAAATGTGCTTAAATGAAGGACTGCTGCCTAACTACACACACATACAAACACACACATATATATATAAGTATAAAGTTGGTGACCTTCATTGAGGGTGACCCAAATGCTCCCTTTTTGATAGCTACTACACCAAGGTGTAGAGGAGGGTGCTACTCCATTCCCTTGATTGCTCCACTTTACCCTTGATCCTTACCTCATAATGCTGAGTGTTAAGCAAGGTGGCATCAAGTAGAATTTTTTGAGTCTTTGGCATGACTCGACCTGGGATTGAACCCCAGTCTCCCAGACCATTGGTGAACACTCTACTCATTAAGCCAATGGCTTGGTGATGTATATATATGTGTGTGTGTGTGTGCATATGTTTTATGTATACATAACCAGCTCATTGGCCTAGTGGGTAGAGTGTTCGCCAATGGTCTGGGAGAGGAGTTCAATCCCAGGTTGAGTCATACCAAAGACTTAAAAAATGGTACTTGATACCTCCTTGCTCAACACTCAGTAGTAGTTATTGAAAAGGGAGCCTTCAGGTCACCTTCAACTACAGTCGCCAACTTTACTTTTACTTTTATTGGTTTAGGAAGCATGTTAGACTTCTTTTTCTTTTTTTTTTCTTGTTTACAGACATAATTTGCCACATCTTCCTCCACCTTTATTGGCTCAACCAAACCAGGCATAAAACAACCCCATACTATTAAAATTGGTCAACAACACAATAATAAACCAGACAATTTCGGAGACTTTTTATAACAATGTAACAAATTTTGTTCTAAAGAAAACAAAAAAAAACATGCATAAAACAAAATATCACCTAAAAATGCATTTCAAATTGAGTACTCCATGACCTGATACTTTTGAAAAAGAACGAGGAAAAATTTAATTTTTCCAAAAATCAGATACCTTATCACAAAGTTGGCTTTGCCAGTTCATTTTGTTTTTTTTAGTTTTTTTCATTCTCTTTTGATTTTCATTTTTTTTTTTTTTATATATCAGATGCAGAAGTTGAAGATATATCAGAGCAGCTTATCAGAATTTTAATAAGAGAAAACCCCAAAGAATTTTTATCAAAACAAATTTTTTTAGGATGACACAAAATGATCTCTCCTCTGCTCAACCTTCGTTTTCCTAATCACAATATGCAAAACAGATAAGAAACTTCAGTTGTGTATATATACACACACACACACATGTATATATATATATATATATGTGTGTATGTGTATATATATACCAGGGTCATTCAATAAATGAAGGCACTTATTTAGTAAAAAGCAGAATATATTTTATTTATTTATCTTTTCTGAATTTTTTTTCCATCAATGTCAATTCAGCATTGTCTGGAATTGGTTAATTGCGAATATTATCCTAATCTCATAAAAATATTTGTTTAGAGGCTATTCAAAATCAAAGGAAGTACTCTAAACTTGAACAGAAGTCTGTCATCAACTTCTTTCTATCTGAGAAGCACAAACCATCTACAGAAGAATGTATATTGTGTATGGATAAGCTTGTGTTTGTCAAAAAATAATTATAAGTGGGCTAAACATGGGTTTAGACAGTCCATGGAGTAGAAACATTCTGACTCTCCAGTAAAGAAAAAGTTCTGGGCACAGCAGTCAGTAAAGAAGGTCATGCTGACAGTCTTCTGGGACATTAAAGTACCCATCACTATTCATTTTCTTAAAAATTCACCTTATTTATTTCACACACACACATATATATATATATGTTAAAACAAGATATTCAGAATATGTATTTTTTATATATGAGTAAGCCAATGGTTTGGGTTTTATGGCATATCAACCTTTGTAGGTTATTTAATGCCTAATCCATTTTTTAACAAATGATCAGTTCTATTTCAAACAATTCTGTTTAGCGCGAATATACAGTTTAATTGTCAAAAACATTTCTACTTCAAGCAATTCAGTTTAGTCAAACAGTTCTAATTCAAACAATTCGGTTTAGTATAAGATTAGATTTTGTTTACACACACTTAAATGTCAAAATAGTTCCATTTCAAACAATTCAGTTTAGCATACAAAAACAGTTCCCTTTCAAACAATCCAGTAAAGCATACAAAAACAGTTTCATTTCAAACAGTTCAGTTTTGTATAAGTACGCAGTTTAGATGTCAAAACAGTTCTATTTCGAGCAATTTATTTTAGTATAATTTCACAGTTTAGTTCTATTTTACCCATATTTTTGAATACATATATATATATATATATATATATATAAAGAACATTAGTAAATTCACATAGTTGCATATTTCTCACTGCTATTTCTGATTAGTTTGAAAAGTATGACATTATCTATTCCCCTCCTATCTATGTGTAAATATTTGGGTAGACTGGGTTCTTTAACCTTGATTAGGCAATCATTCAAGGAGAAGGAAAACTCTAATTTCAAGACTGCACGACTTTACTTAAAAAGGACCCAGTATCACATTCTACTCGTGGTAGAGAAGTTTTGGTTAATACATATTTCTGGTTTGTGTTCAAGATCAGGTAAAAGCCATGATTTAAAATGCTGGTTTCCAAGGCCGTGTTGACCCTCTTTATGCAGCTGAGGCTGTAGAATACACTAACTGCATCTCTGCAGATGTGAAAGTCATCCCCAACCAGTGTCTTGGATATGACATTAAACCATGGCAAGGCTCCAGCCTTGAAGAATTGAGGAATATGGTGTATCCTTTCATTGCTATTGCTCCCAGGTCCACTCTGACATGGAATGGTAGCACCTGATAGGATCCTATCTATTGGTCAAATAGAACAAACTATGTGTGCAAACAAATGTCTGATGTTAAATTGTGACAGTTACATCGAAACCATTTAACTGTAGGCAAAAAAAAAGAGCTCAGGCGCATTTAAGAATGTTACCTACAAAACCTGTTAATAAATCATATATATTCAATATGTATAAAGAGAATTTGGCATTGAATGACCCACAATGATTGATATGTCGTAAAACCAAGCCAATTCAAACCTTCTTTATGTAGAAGGTTAATGATATAAGTAAAGTTGGCGACCGTAGTCGAGGGTGACCCCAAGTTTCTCTTTTCAATAGCTACTACATCAAGGTGTAGGGGAGGGCGCTACTCCTTTCCCTGGTTGCTCCACTTTACCCTTGATCCATACCTTATAATGCTGAGTGTTAAGCAAGGAGGCATCAAGTACCATTTTTTGAGTCTTTGGTATTACTCGACCTGGGATTGAGCCTAGGTCTCCTGGGCTATTGACGAACACTCATGTCTATTATTTTATAGTTTTTTTACATTGAGTTTGAGTCAGTAAAAAGGTTTACATATCTCAGTAGTCATCATCATCATCGACAAGGCGTGCTGATAGCATAGATTCCTTAGATTCTCTCTTGCTATCTGTCCCTATCTTCTGTCACTCTTAACAAGTTTTCTAGATAGCTTCCAGTATCTGCACAGAGCTTGTGAATGTCTTTGCCATATGGCCATCACTGGTGTGTCCATATGTAGGGGTCCATAGTAGAACATCAATTATGAGTTTGTCGAGCTCATCTTATTTTGATAGATTGTAAGATGGGAGACAAATGGCCGTACAGCTGATGTTTAGTGAGGTGCTGCTTCTAGGATTTGTTCTATATGGCATGCAGTTCTACAATGAATTTCTCTCCAACACTTAAAATACAGCAACTGAGTAAATGCTTTATTTTATTTGGTTGCTTTGTTCTTGGAGGTATTTTTGTTTTTAATGTTTGTCTGCTAAGAATCATCTTTTAGAATAGTTTTAGTATTTTTTCTCTCCCCCCCACCGAAAACAAAGTCATCAGTCGAAATTAAATCTTCAAATTTTATTCCTTTAACTATCTTTATTTATTTTTTATCATTCGATTTGTTTTCCAATCTTTATTTGTCATTTCCAATCCAGATTTAATTGCGTAGAGTAACGAGAGGGAAAGAGAAAACGCACCTGCTTGGATCAACGTATGTATTATAACGCATGCGTGTATGCGTGCATGGTGGGTGATTTTATTGCATGTACAGTTTATATCGCAGAGCATGGAAAGGAAAAATGGGTTGAAAACAAAACAGCAAGCTGGTGTTAGAATGTTCTTGAATTTGAAGTGTAATATTACGCTCACTATCTGGGCATTTTCAAATCAGAAATAAAACTGCTAGGTAAGATATTATTGCTGCAATACCAACTTTGATTTTTTTTGTAAAATCTCTTTTTCCTTCCGATCTTTCTAGATATTCTATCCAATCATATGAGTGTTCATAAGTGCATGATTGTAAAAAATGCGTGTGGATATGCATACAGTTGCCTGTGCCAATCACGGGATAGTTTTTCAAAAAAAGAACACTGACTGAATGGTTATAAGTCGTTTTTTTGTATAGAGGGTGGAACGATAAAATTGTCACCCTAGAAAAGGCGATATGATTCGATTTCCGTTTAATGAAAAACGGTTTCCTTTTTTTGTGGAAAAGGCATGCTCCCAGTTCCGGATCCGTATCGAGGCGGCGATTGAGGCTGAAGGTGGCTACATTGAATAGATGTCAGCTCTACTACATAATCAAGTTAGCTGAATTGATTTTTTCAATAAAAGTTTTAAAATAAAGCTGTAGTATTGTTTTCTTTAGGATGACAATTTTATCGTTCCACCCTGTAGATGTCAGCTCTACTACATAATCAAGTTAGCTGAATTGATTTTTTCAATAAAAGTTTTAAAATAAAGCTGTGTTGTTGTTTTCTTTAGGACGACAATTTTATCGTTCCACCCTGTATATATTTTCTATTCTCCTGTTATTTCAATGATACATTCTTCGTTCTTCAAGTAACATTTTTTGCCATCTTAAAGTCCTGATGAAGGTTTATTAAAACCGAAATGTTTTAACGGTGACTTTCCATCATATTGAATTCATCACTTTTGGATTACTATGTTTTTCTATTTTCTTTATAATGTCGGATTTATTTCCATTATTTACATAAACATAATTTTTCTAAGGTGCATATAATAATTCTTTAGATATATTCTAAACTCTTGATATATATCAGGTCACAAGTATGGAGCTCAAACACCAAAACACCTATGTCAAGTTAGTATTAACATTTACCCCGTTCACTCTCATCTGCCTCCTCTGATTTGCTGTAGACCCACCTACTTTGATACAGTTTTGACTTGAATTACCTGTGGGTTGCTGCTGAAGGACCTGTGTAATACCAGCCTGCGATTTTTTTGCAGTCTAGTAATCTTATATGTTGGGATTTAGACAGATTCAATTTCTGACATTATAATCCTGTTCAGGCTTTAAGATTTCTGGTACTGAGTAAGGTCAAGTCCTGTTTTCAAATTTATGTCAAAGAAGAAAAATGTTATAGAATGTGGTTTTTTTGTTTGCCTTTCTTGTGACATAGTTTTAAGAGATTTGTTAAATATCAGGCAAGACGCGAGAAATATTTAGTGACTTGTGAGATGAACAAATTGATCACTCAATGTCATATAACCATTACACTTTGTGTCCTGCTGGAAACATAGCATAATGGTTCCCTAAGCTTCTAAGGTTCAATCCTGACTGCTGGTGAGTAACAATACAGGAATATTTAACACTTGTACCTGGTTATGGCCAACGGAATCAGAACAGGCGACCCCCGTGGATTCAGTAAAGGACGTAGTTCAAAATTCCGAGTAGGTTCATGAGTTAGACAAACACCTGAAGAAGGCTGGAGGACATATCAGCCGAAACGTTGTGGAAATAACAATAAAGATGAAGACAATAGTCCAAAAACCCATAATGATAAAAATTGATCTTTCAATTCAAATTCTATGGACTTTTTAGTCACTTGTTGATTATGTGAAAGTATCTTATTGATATATTTTAATGGCATGTCAACTTGTCTTAGGTTATTTTATACTTGAAAGTTACAGAATCTTGTTCATTATATGTTCATATTTACAACTTTACTGTTGTTATTTCTTGAGATTTTTTTTAAACATTGCTCTCAGCCCATTTGACTGTGGCTTATAGAAGCCATTGACCCCCTCCCAATGAGTGTTCTGGATATGACATTAAACAATCTGCTGGTGAGGCTACAGCAATGCTGGAGCTTTGGGGAATGAAGAGTACACCTTCATTGCCAACACTCCTAGGTCCACTCTGACGCGGAGTGGTAGCATCTGATAAGGTCCTATCTATGGGTTAAATAGAGCTGTTTTAAATTTAAATTTTTTGCAAACAAATGACTAATACTAAATAGAATTGCTTGAAATAGAACTGTTTGTTTAAAAAATTATTTATGCTTAATTGCTTTGTTGACTTGTTTACAAATCATACATATCTAATATATATGTATAAACCGGATTTGTAAATAAGTAACCTACAATGGTTGATATGCCATTAAACCGAACTAAACCAAACATGGTCCAAACAAATGCAAATAATTTTTACATAGATCTATTGGGCCATTAACAGGTACTACCACTCCGGGTTAGCATTGACCTGGGAGTAATGATACTCTACACTCCACAGATCTCCAGAAGTGGAATCTCACCATCAGATGCCGTTTAGTTTCATACCTAGGACACACATAAAAAGTTCTAAAAATTTTAACTATATTTAAGGAGTGTAGCTCTCAAAATAGTTTGACTAATGAAGAGTTTTCCTTCTCCTAGACTGATTGTCATATCAATAGTTGGATTCATATTTTTTCAAAGTGTGTTAGGGTTATGTTAAATGCACACTGCCCTGTCCAGGATTTGAACCCGTGTCATCTGTCCATTTCCTGTGTCTATAGCTGCTTGACTATGAGCGCCTCCGTGAGTTCATTGTATTTACTGATTACAGTAAATAATTTAAAAACTTTTCTTCCTTTTCTTCTCGTCTTCCTTCAACAAACAAATCTACTTAGACATTTTTATATTCTTGATTTTCCAAATTTCGTTTACCAATTTCGATTTTATCTCAGTGTTTTCCTGCTAAGATACGCATAATCATTGCAATTTCCTTCCATTGACTTATGTAAAGTCTCATAAAACTGCCATGACTTGATTCATTCATTGTGTTAAGGTCAGGCTTATGAAGATAGTGGGGCACATTTAATGACCTGCTAAATACTGGCTGTTCATCAGGAGTGAAGAACACAATTGAATAAGGCTAACCGAGATAAGATTGATGGCCCAGTCAGCTGGCGCAGTAGAATATACCGACTGCATCTTTGCAGAGAGACCTACTCCCCAACCTCCAATGAGTGTCCTAGTGGCCCAGTTGGCTGAGGTTGTAAAATACACCGACTGCTTCTCTGCAGAGAGGTTAGATGCCCCCAATGAGTGTCCTGCTCATGACACTAAACAATCTGATGTTGAGACTCCAGTAATGCTGGAGCTTTAGGGAATGCGGAGTACCACTTCATTGCCATCGCTCCCAGATCCACTCCGGCCCAGATAGCGTCCTATCAATGGATTGAATTGAACTGTTTGATATTAAAACTGTGCACATTGATATGTAACCTGAATGTAAACAAACAACAAACTGAATTGTTAGAAATAGAACTGTTTAATCATTTAACTGTGTGTAAACAAATGACTAATGTTTATTGAATTGTTAGTGATACATAGCTATACTTGGAAACATTTAACTGTTGACTTTTACTAAACTGAATTGTTTGAAATAGTACTGTTTTATATTTAATTGTGTTTAAACAAATGACTGTTTAATTGAATCGTTTGTGTTATACAGCAATGCTTGAAAACATTTAACTGTGTGCAAACAAATGATTAATAGTAAATAGAATTAATTCTATTGAATAAAACCATTTATCTTTATCCAAAAAAATGAGCTCAGGCTCATTTAAAAATGTTATCAACAAAATATGTTTAGAAATCATATACCTAATATAGATACAAAAAAGATTTGGCATTGATCTTGGTTGGGTTTTATGGTATATCAACCTTTGGTTATTTAATGCCAAATTTATTTTTATACAAAGAATCTGTTCTATTTCAAACAATTCAGTTTAGCATGAGTACACAGTTTAATTGTCAAAAACCTTTCTATTTCAAGCTATTCAGTTCAGTCAAACAGTTCTAATTCAGCTAAATATAAGTATAGATTTTGTTTAGACACAGTTAAATGTTAAAACCGTTCTATATTAAAATTAAACAACCCAATTTAGTGTAAGTACAGTCAGACCTGACCGATAAAATGAAACACAGTTTCTTCCAGGCAGCGGTTGTATCGATACTGCGATATGGATGCACTACTTGGACGCTAACTAAATGGCTGAAGAAGAAACTAGACGGCAATTACTCAAGAATGTTGAGAGCAATACTGAACAAGTCCTGGCGACAACACCCCACAAGACACCAACTATACGGCCACTTGCCTCCCATCACGAAAACTATACAAGCTAGACGAACCAGACACGCAGGACACTTCTGGAGAAGCAAGGACGAACTCATCAGTGTTGTACTCCTATGGACCCCTGCATATGGCCAAGCAAAAGCAGGACGACCAGCTCGAACATACATACAGCAGCTATGTGAGGATACGGGATGTAACCCTGAAAACCTGCCAGAGGCGATGAATAATAGGGAGAAATGGCGAGAGAGGGTCAGGGATATCCATGCTGGCGGCACGACATGATGATGATGATGACAGTTTCAATGGCAAAAATAGTTCAATTTAAAACAATTCAATTTAGCAGTTTAAATGTTAAAAACATTTCCATTTCAACCTATTTAGTTTAGTCAAACATTTTTTATTCAAACAATTCAGTTTAGCATAAGAATGCAGTTTAGTTCAATTTAACCCACAGATAGGGCCCTTATCAGGTGCTACCACTCAGGGTCAAAGTGGACCTGGGAGCAATGACAATGAAGAGGTGCCCTGCATTCTCCAAAGCCCCAGCATCACTGGAAACTCACCATCAGATTGTCTAGTGTCATATCAGGACACTTGTTGAGGGGGGGGGAGTCTTACTCCTTTGCGGGGGGTACAGTCAGTGTATTCTACAGCCTCAGCTGACAGGGCAACATTTGACATGGAATAACCTACAATGGTTGATATGCCATAAAACCCAACCAAACCAAAACACAGATAAAATTAATTTCAATATGTATGAATATCGGATAAAATACAAAGATATTATTTCATTAGGAAAAATAAATATTTAATAAAATACGGAGATATTACGTAATTTATATTGAATATTCAATAAGACATGAAGATATATTATCATTATTGAAAAATATCCAATACGAATCAGAGACATTTCATTATCATTATTGAAAAATATTTAAATCAGTACAAGGATATTACATTATTGAAAGATATTCAATACGATGCAAAAATATTATGTTATCATTGAAAAATATACTTTTATTAAAAAAAGAAGGTAGTAGCAATCATGTAACAATATGATATACAACAAGAAGACATGTATTGAAATGAATAAAAATGTGTATTGTGAAAGGTTATATTAGTATAATTTTTCTTTTTGTATTTGTCCTTAAAGTAAGTGTGTTTATTATTTTCTTTGTTTTGAGAAGTTCTGTGTTGAGAAAAGCATTCAAATTTGTCAAGTTTTGAATTTCATCAAACGAAAATTATCAGGTCTGTTCTGGTCTATGTCTACTGTTACTACTGGTCTCTTACTCTTTATTCGTTTTCTGTCAGGTTGAAAGGAATGTTGTTCCCAACTGTTCTAGACTGATTTGGGGCATCTGCTGAAAGGTTATAATGAATTATCGTTTTTTTGTTTATCATAGAACCATTACAATACAATAATATACAGATATATTATCATTGAAAAACATACAATAAGATTCACAGATACTATATTATCATTACTATATCTCTTCCTATTGTCAATCAGGCTTTATATTGAGTGATTTTGCAAACAGCCTGTGAAATGACAGACCTAATGCCCTTACGTTAAGCTCTTACTCAAACTAAAGATACAAAGCTTTACATTTGGGTAAAAAGAGGATGGAAAAGCCAAACTTCACAGCATATATTCTCCATTGCTTGTCTCTTGTATTCCAAGAAAGTACCTGTTGGTTGTTATTGTCGCAGTTCAAACTTCGTCTTATTTGAAAGATTGCTTTCCAAATCTGTCTGAACTGTGACTCTTTCTATGCATAGCCACTATTTTCAAATCCAACCAGTTCTTCTTTCCCTCCTCCCTTCCATTTCCTCAATCTTCCTACTACCACCACTACAACTTATTCTTTTTCTGCATTTTCTTTCCTTGTTTTTCTGCTGCTGCTTAGCAAAGAGGAAACTTTTCACTGACGTAGAGTGTATCATTTATCAAACAGAAAGTGACACTTGTTTTGGCCTTTTGTTTTTTTCGTGTTTTTTTTTTTTTTTCTACTTTCACTTTCACCTAAATAGCAAGACGAACAACAACTGCTTTACTATCACCAATTTAATTTCAGTTGTTCTCTTTAACTTTCTTTTTTGGTTTTATTTCTCATTTCAATGGACAATGTGATGGTATTACTATGAATTTATTAAGCATGGGTAAACATTTTTGGTTGTTTTATTGTAACGTTACTTCGTCGAGTCAAAAGATTTTGCAATATTTCAAGCTATTTCATATTTCGAGTATGGAGGTGGCACTTTGTGAAGGACCAAATTCTGACGATATTCTACGAGTGCTTGTACTTGGCTGTTGTTCAACCATTTCAAGCAAGGCCTCATCTTCTACAACAGAAGGTTTCCCAGATCTTGGTTTGTTTTTGAGACAAGTGTCATCTTCTTTTAAACATCTGAACTAGTTTTATACATATTTGTTGACAGCTCCTGGGCCTTGAAGGTTTTTCTTTTCTTTTTTTTTTTATCACTGGCTTTGTACTTACTCCATTTTTTCACAGATGGAGTATAATGGCCATAACTGCAATTTTTTTTCCTCTACTAATTTTTAAACATGTAAAAATAAATAATAAACAATGTTTATGTTCTACATGAGAATAAATAATAAACAATTCAGCAACAATTGAACAAGTGATACCGAATAAATGATATAACGTGGAGATACAGGCTGCTAAAAATAATCAGTGAAAATAAAAAAAAACAAACTTGATTCCTCACGGTCACTTTGAAATATTGCTAAACTGAGGATGTTTATAATTATTATTATTATTTATTCATTGAGTTTTTCATATCAGCATCAGCTGATGGTCTTTCACTGGAGTTTGAGTGACAGCAAGTCTCCTCAAGTCTCCAGGACTTTTCTCAGTATTCTGTCTGTTCTCAATAATGTTGTAATCTGGATGGTCTGCACTCGTCCTCCTACCTCCAAGTCCTCCAGTCCCTTTGATAATATTTTGATGACTGTACCAAAAGCACCAATCACAACTGGTATAATTATCAACTTCATATTCCATAATATTTTTCTTTTCACTTTCTTTCAGTTTTATTTTGTGGTCAGCCGGGACAGCAAAGTCCACAATTTTGAAAGTTCTCTTTCTTTTGTTGATTATTATTAGGTCTGGTCATCTGGCCGAGATTAGGAGATCCGTTTGTATGTCCAAGTCCCATAGGAGTTTATGTGTGTTATTCTTTAGGACAGATGCTGGGTTGTGCATATACCCTTTGCTCGTATTGTCAAATTCAAATTACTGGCACATCTCCCTGTGGATCACTTTGCCAGTTGACACAGTTGTGTCTAGTCTTATGTTTCTTCAGTGCTAATTTGCTGTATTCGCTTATCATGTGATTGATGGTTTCGTCTCGATCACCACATAACCTACATTTGCTATTTTCTTGTGTTATTATTATTATTATTATTTAGCTGAGAGTGCATGACAAAGATCTTGAGAGTTCTTGGGTATTTTTAAAGTTATTCAACTCGTCATCATGTTGTTTGATGATTCTATACTCTGATTCAGTTTCACAGTGCTTTATGGCATATCAACCCCTGGGGGATTATTTGATGCCAAATTTTGTTCATATACTGGGTGGAACGATAAAATTGTTGCCCTAGAAAAGACGACATGATTCCATTTCCGTTTAATGAAAACCTGTTTTTGTTGCAGACCATCTACTAGTGGGTCAGTTGTGTACAAATCCCAAGAGCGATAGGAGCCTTCTATCATGTCTGAAAGTGACACAATGTTCAACGAGCGAGATCAGAGATGTGCCGCTGTACAACTCATGCTCTCTACTGATCCAAATTATGACAACAGGACCATTGCCAGCACCCTCAAAATGCAAATCTGGATTGCCACAAATAACAGGGACGTGCTCAGAGTGATGAAAACAAAGTTTCCGGCTACGGTTATGGTCTTTGGTGTGATTTTAAGTGAGGGCCACATCATGCCACCTCACATCTTCGAAGTCGGCTTGAAAGTCAGCACCAAAGTGTACCTGGATGTGCTGAAGAGTGTGGTGATCCCCTGGTGCAATCAGGTGGCCGGTGGCAGACCCTGGGTGTGGCAGTAGGACTTGGCGCCGGCTCACAAGTCCAAAGAGACCCAGGCTTGGCTTCAAAAGGAGTGCTACGACTTTGTACCCTTCTCTCACTGGTCCCCCTCCTTCCCCGACCTGAACCCACTGGACTACTTTGTTTGGTCATAAGACGAGAACATCACCAACCCACAACACCAAAGCCATCTTGATCGCCGTCATCCGCCAAGGATTCGCCGAGCTCCCGCCGGCGCTTGTGGAAAAGGCATGCTCCCAGTTCCGGATCCGTATTGAGGCTGAAGGCGGCTACATTGAATAGATGTCAGCTCAATGACAAAATCAAGTTACCTGAATTGATTTTTTCAATAAAAGTAGTGTTGTTTTCTATTTGACCTATAGATGGGACCCTAACAGGTACTACCTCTTGGGGTCAGAGTGGACCTGGGAGTAATGACAAGGGATAATCAATATTCCTCAATATTCTAGAACTGAAGTCTTACCATCATATGCAGGAGGTGCCCGTGGTGTAGTCGTTATTGCCGTAGGAAATGAACACAGCGATACGAGTTCAAATCCTGGACGAGACTGATTGCATTTCACATAGCACTAATACCCTTGGGAAAGGTATGAATCTAATAATTCTCCCTCCAGCTATGGGTAAATAGTAGGACAGACTAGGTTCTTCAGCCATGGTTAGGCAACTAGTCTAGGAGAAGGAAAACTCTGAATTCAAACCTGTTAAACTCCGCTTAAAAATTG
Organism: Sepioteuthis lessoniana; assembly: GCA_963585895.1. NCBI lineage: Eukaryota > Metazoa > Mollusca > Cephalopoda > Myopsida > Loliginidae > Sepioteuthis > Sepioteuthis lessoniana. The sequence goes on from OY757925.1 coordinate 12,600,295, forward strand.
ACCTTGTGTCATATCCTGCCCGAGCGGAGGGGTTGGTAAATAGTACCATCATATGCAGTTTGGTACCATATCCAGGACTCTTGTTGTGGGTGGGGGCCTTATCCCTCTGCAAAAATGAAGTCAACGTATTCTACAGCCCTATGACTGGTTTCCAGATCAAATCAATTGGAGATTAAATCATTACATATTTTGAATTAGTGTCTTAGAACGAGCTGGAAATGTTATATGATAAATAGTTCTACTCTGCAAGAAAAGATAAAAAAATTTAAAAAGAAAAAAAAAAACAATAATGGAAGATTTTTTCTTTCATGAATGCTAAAATAAAAGTTAGTAGCTTTCGTAGCAAGAGTAGAGGAAACTTGACATTATCATAATTGACAGTATATATCAATCAACTATATTGCCCTCGGATTATTAGAAAAAAAAACTAAGAGGAAAGACACGGATAAATTTTCAAAGAAAGAAAGGTTTTCCTTTCTACGTATATACCAATGCTTAAATTGAGAGATAGAAAAAGAAAAACCTGGCACACACACACACACACAAAGTTTGATTATCAAAAGATTAAAGATGCAATTGCATGAAGTGAATCTTTTGGCACAAAGGAGTGAATAGGTCGGTTTTTGTGCTGTAGTCAAGTCTATTGATTCAATGAGCACTTATATTCTAATTGAAGCTGTTTCCATCGATACATTTCAACAGATGTGAACTTTGGCCTTCTTCAGGCATGAAGTCATCCAGAAAAGTTCTTCTTACAGAGCTTTAAGAATTCAAGTCTCTTGCCGATAATACCAATCCAATTGACAGTATAATAACCCCGAGTCCTTTAACTGTCCCTCTCATCATCCATCGTTCCTGGCAGGTCCTCTAAACTGCATTCAGTCTTAGCTCAGTACGTTTTTGTTGGTTGGCCAACACTGGTGTATTCACATGTAGGAGTCAGTCGAAAAACGTCACTTATGAGTTTGTCCTTACTTCACCAGTCGTGCCACACGTTTTGCTTGTTTTATTTGAATGGCTTGTTAGATGGAAGGTAAGTGGCTGTACAGTTTGGTGTTTTGTTGGGTGCCACTACAAAGATTTGTTCATAACAGCATGCATCATTCTTTCTTAGTTCCTAGCTAACTTTTTTCTTCCAGCAGTTTGTTAGAATCCAGGTAGTGCAACCATACAGTAGTACTGACAATGCCACAGTTTTGAAGAAATCATGTTTTATAGTATCAGAGAAATCTGATTTCCTTATGATCAATGACCAATCAATAGCAGTTCATGCCTTTTCTATGTGTATATTGACATCACTTTCAGTAGATGCTACCAAATATGGGAACTGGTCTACTAATTTAAGAGGTTTAAAATATATGTACGCTATTTCATCTACATTTACATAGTGACCAGTGCTTCTTGCAGCCTGATCCAAGCTATGCTACTGGGATTTGGCTTGGGCAAGTGTATTTGTAAGAAGCGCTTGCTTATCTGTGTAGTCTGCATCATAAACGTTCCAGCTAGATATTGTCTGTTTCTTGTCTTTTTTTTATATCAAATCATTTTCTTTTATTAGATTTATTGACATTTGTAGTATATAATTTTGGCAGATTATAAATAGATGGCATAATGGTTAGAGTGTTCGCCAATGGCCCTAGAAACCGGGGTTCTATCCCAGGTCGAGTCATACCAAAGACTCAAAAAATGGTACTTGATGCTGCTTTGCTTAACACTCAGCATTATAAGGTAAGGATCAAGGGTAAAGTGGAGCAATCCAAGGAATGGAGTAGTGCCCTCCCCTATACCTTGGTGTTGTAGCTATCGAAAAGGGAGCCTTCGGATCACCCTCGACTATGGTCGCCAATTTTACTTTACTTATAAATAGATATGGTGCTAATGCCTCTTTTTGCAATATAACAGCAACAATGTCAAAGAAGTCGATGTTACCATCTATTGAGTGGACTATTAATTTCATTGTCCATTCAGCGACTGCGTCACTGCAGAGGGATAAGACTTCCCCAATGAGTGTCCTGGATATGGCATTAAAAATTCTGATGCACCTTGGAGATTTGAGGAATGTAGGGTACGGTACCCCTTCATTTCCATTGCTTCCAAGTCCGCTTTGACCTGGAGTGGTAGGACCTGATATGGTCCTATTTACAGGTTAAATTGAACTAAACTGTGTAATTATGCTAATCTGAATTGTTTGAAATATAGCTATTTATATGAATTGTAGAAGTTAAATGATTCACCTGCTAACATGGCTGCCTTCTTGAATCTTCTTGGTAAAAGCGAGCCAGCTAAGCTTACCTCATATATAGGAGAGCACCTAATGCAGCTGGTAGGTGGGTCTATTTTGTGAGGATGGACCTGCCCAACACATTTGCACGAGTCTATTCACCCATATATTCATCCACTAAATGGCAATGCGGATCTGCACCTGTCTACTTGTGTGTCAGACCACTTTCAAGTCAACCAATATTCATCATGAATAAAAATGGATTTGGCATTAAATAACCTACAATGGTTGATATGCCATAAAATCAAATAAAAACATTTCTTTCATGTTTTTGTGAAGCGTCATTGTAGTGATAACAGTTTCTTTGAAGAGACCATTTGCTTATAGAATTTGCTCCATCTTTTCTTCTGTTAATGGGATCGGAGGCCTTGGAGAAATCTATGAACAGTAGTATGGCCTCGAGATTTTTTGCTTATACTCCTTCGATGATTTGATCAATAGTTAGAATCTGTGAGGTTATGGAACAATTTCTCTGAAAGGTATTGTAATGTTTTCTTAGAATTTTCTCACCTTCAGGTCGGATACGATTAAGAAGCAGGGCATTATAAATCTTAACAGCTATAGCAGCAAGAGTTATGCCTTCGCAGTTCTCAGTAACTCCTGTGGAAGAGGAGTATTCAGCCTTTTCAGTGTTTGTGCAAAATTCTTCTAATTTTAATTAGAATGAATATTTCTTTCATCTTAATTTCCGTTTGCTTTTTAATGTGCCTCCCAAATTGGAAGTCTTATCTTACAACTCTTTTGTAATAAAAGACCAGTTCTTAAACCAGCTCATTACCCTAGTGGGTAGAGTGTTTGCCATTGGCCCGGGAGACCAGGTTTCAATCCCAGGTCAAGTCATACCAAAGACTCAAAATATGGTACTTGATACCTCTTTGCTTAACATTCAGCATTATAAGGTACGGACCAAGGGTAAAGTGGAACAATCTAGAGAAAGGAGTAGCGCCCTCCTCTACACCTCGGTGTAGTAGCTATCGAAAAGGGAGCCTTCGGGTCGCCTATGACTACGATCAACAACTTTACTTACTTACCAGTTCTTATAAGTCCAGTCGGTTGGGACTGTAGAATACATTGACTGCATCGCTGCAGAGGGGTAAGACCCCCCACCCCCACCCTACAGTGAGTATCTTGATTATGAAATGAAACAATCTGATGGTGAGGCTTCAGTAATGCTGGAGCTTTGAGGAATGTGAAGTACCTCTTCATTGCAATCGCAACCCAAAGTGATTGCACCTGATAGGGTCCTATCTATTGGTCAAATAGAACTGTTTGACATTTAAACTGAGAGCAAACAAATGACTTATGCTAAACTGAATTGCTTGAAATAGAACTGTTTGATAATTTAACCGTGTATAAACAAATGACTGACGTATGTTTACAAATCATACACATCTAATATATATGTCTAAACCGGATTTGGCATTGAATAACCAGTTGTTTTACCTCAGTAGTAATATCTCATCTACTAAAAGAAATAACAACTTAGGTATTGGTAAGGCATGTTCTGCTATTGAAAGGTTTACAGCCATATCTGATCTCTGAAAAAATTACACAGAAATTCTTCCAAGCTGTAGCCATGTCAAGACTATTGTATGACTGCGCCAATTTGACTTTAACAAAACACCTGGAAAAATAGCTAAATAGAAACTACTCAAAGATACAATATGCTGTTTTGAACAAGTCCTGAAAGCGTCACCCCACAAAACAGCAGCTGTATGGCCACTTGCCTCTCATCTCACCAACCATCCATGTAAGATAAGCAAGACATACTGGACATTGTTGGAGAAGTAAAAATCAACTCTTGAGCAATCTTCTCATGGGAACTCCAACTCATGGACACACTATTATTGTCCAATTAGTAAAAAGTTCCATTCATTAGTTCTCTTCAGACACTGAATGCCATTTAGAGGACTTGCCAAGAACGATGACTGCTAGTCTCAATAAGTTTAGTTTGGTATCTAGACATGCTGACTTTAAAAAGCTAAAGACCCCAGTCTACCCTACCATTTACCTATTGCTACTTTTGGGAGAAGAGATGGATTCATGCCTTTATCAAGTCCATTAACAAAAAAAACACGAAATGTAAATGGCCTTGTCCCGGATTTGAACCCTAGTCATCAGCTCCATTTTTTATAAGGACCATCCTTATATCATGCTTGCCTCCACACATGTGTGCGTGTGTATTTAAAGCGGTTATTGTCATAAAACATTTACTTCCATATTTCCGTCATCTTTTATTTGGTCCCAATTTGATTCTACTCTCAAAGAGGAGAAGAAAATAGCTATACTAGAATAAATTCACAGTACTTTTTAGAAGCACATGCACACACAATCACATAGATATATGTATATGTGTGTATATATATGTATATATATAGAGAGAGAGAGAAAGAGAGAGAGTTGTGCCCATAGATAAGTATACTCCTAAAAGATTTTTTTCAAGATTTAAATTGTTAATGATTTAATTTTTTAAAGATTTAATTTTTTGAAAATTTGATTTTATAAAGATTCAATTTCATATATATTTAATTTTATAAAGATTCAATCTTTTAAAAATTTAATTTTATAAAGATTTAATTTGATAAAAATTTGATTTTTAGAAAATTTAATTTTATAAAATTCAATTTTATATAGATTCAATCTTTAAAAATTTTTTTTTTTTTTTAAATTTAATTTTATAAAGATTCTATAATCTAAAAATTTATTTTAAAAAATTTAATTTAATATCGATTTAATTTTATAGATATTTAATTTTTAGAAAATTTAATTTTATATAGATTTAATTTCATAAAGATTCAATGTTTTAAAAATTTAATTTTTTAAAAATTTAATACATTTCTGATCCAAACATCCTCAGATTTTATAATTTCAAGTGAAATATTCAAATGTTAAGAGGTGTACTTATTTTTGGACTCATGGATTATTTAGTCATAAACGATATTTGATAATATTTCTTTTTATCTCATAATGTTCTTTTTATCTCATAATGTTCCACAAGAAATAATTTAATCCAGGTATATTTGGTTCTCAAGAAAATTAAATTTTAATTAAGTTTTTTGGGACGTATGTGTTTGTATATACATACATATATGAGTTTGATTTGATTTGGTTTGGTTTGGTTTGATGGCATATTAACCATTGTAGATTATCTAATGCCACCTCCTGTTTATACATACATATTAAATATGTATGATTTGTGAACGGATTTTGTTAGTAACTATTTAAAAAAAGCTTAAGCTCATTTTTTTGCACACCGTTAAATGGTTTCAAGTATTGCTATGTATCACTAACAATTCAGTTAAGACATCAGTCATTTGTTTACACACAGTTAAATGATCAAACAGTTCTATTTCAAACAATTCAGTATAACATAAGTCATTTGTTTGCACACAGTTAAAGAATATGTAGTTCTGGTTTAATTCAATTTAGCATAAATCATTTGTTTGCACACAGTTTAAATGACCAAACAGTTCTATTTGATCCATAAATAGGACCTTTTCAGGTGCTACCACTCCGGGTCAAAGTGGACCTGTGAGCAATAGCAATGAAGGGGTACTCCATATTCCCCAAAGCTCCATAATTAATGAAGCTCCATCATCAGATTGTTTAATGTCATATCCAGGACACTCGTTGGCAAGGGGGGTGTCTTCTTGCACTGCAACAATACAGTTGGTCAATTCTACAGCCCCAGCCGTTTGTGCTGTATATATGTGTATTTGTGTCTATCTATCTATCTATCTAACTATATATATATGTTTGAATTATCAGGACTAGAAAATCCGGTAAACACCTACATGTGACATACGAAACACTGAACAGCTGTTTCGACCTTATTAGGTCTCATCAGCAGTACATACCATGATCTTCACCACTGGAGATTGAACCAACAACCACAGAATGCAGAAGCCGAAACTACCACTGGGCCATGGCTTCATATCACACATAAATGATGCCAAATTACATATTAAATGATGCCAAGTGACATATAAAATATATATGTATATATATATATATATATATATATAGTCATCCACAGACAGTTTCATTGTATCACAACTCATCAGTGTGGCTAGACACGCAGGGCACTTCAAGCTGGGATTGAAACCCGCCTAACTTTACGTTAGACTTAGTATCATATATGCATACATGTGTGTGTATATATGTATGCATATATAAGAACTGGCTCATTGGCCTAGGGGGTAGAGTATTCGCCAATGGTCCAGGAGACCTGGGTTCAATCCTAGGTCGCGTCATATCAAAGACTTTCAGGGAAAGGAGTCGCGCCCTCCCCTACACCTTGGTGTAGTAAGCTATCGAAAAGGGAGCCTTCGGGTCACCCTCGACTATGGTCGCTAACTTTACTTATATATATATATATATATATGTCCCCATTGTTGAGCAAATACAAATTTATCATGAAAACTGTTTTTAGAATATCTGTCATATCTTACAAATAAAATACAAAAAATTTCTGTAAAATTCAATATTTTGGGGGGTTTTTTTTAAGATTCTCCTTAAAATGTTTTTGAGTTAATTTTTATAATTTCCTTTCTCAATTTTTACGTAAATAAATTTTCAGACTTCCACTTTTCACAAACTTTTCCGATTCTTTTGGGTGAACACAATTTGAGCAGAATTTTTTTCTCTAGTCATCCTTCTTATCTAGACAGAAAGATTTTAACAACACTTATTTTACACAAGTAATTTTTTCTTTTTCTTTTGGTGATGATTTGTGGCTTTTTTTTTCATATGTATTTTCTATCTTTTTGTTTTCTTTCTTTCTTTCTTTCTTTCTAAATGTACTTCCTTTTCTCCCTTTTTTTCTTTGTCTTTCTTTTCTCAACTCTATATTTTCTTCTTTTTTTTTCTCTCTTTCTGCAATGCATTGGTTTTCTTTTAAATTGAGAACATAGTTTTGTGGATTGTTATTTACCTTCCGTTGGAGTAAACCTGGTTTAAATTTGGTCAGAGTTTTCTTTGCCCTTAATTGCTTGCCTAACCAAGGCTAAAAAACTCAGTCTGCCCTGTTATTTACCCATAGTTGACGGGGAAACAGGTGGATTCATATATTTCCTTAGAGCACAAGTGTGAAATGAAACGTAAACAGCTTCGTCCAAGATTTTAAATCAGGTTACCAATTCCATTTCTAACAAAGATAGGCATGTGTCTTCTCATTATGGATTATTCTTTTTTTTAATTTTTACCAATCGATGCATATCATTTGATATTCCTTCTTTGGTTTTTAGCTTTTTCGAAACAAATATTGATATGAATTGTTTGTTTTTGGTAACTCTTCTTTCTTTCTTTCCATCAAACCATTCTGAATTTTTTTTTTTTTCACCTACATAAGCACAACTTTTTAGAAATTTTCTTTCAAATAATTTCTTTCTTTCTTTCTTTCTTACAATTTTTTTCCTTTCTTTCTTTTGAAGAATTTTTTCTTTCTTTCTTTTTAAAAATTTCCTTCATTCTTTTTTGGTAAGAATTCCTCTTTTCTTCTTTTAAGTGTTTCTTTCTATTTTTAAGAATTCTGCTTTCCAAAATTTTTTTCTTTTTAAGAATTTCTTTATTTATTCTTTTTAAAGAATTTCTTTGTTTTTAAAAACTTCTTTCTTTCTTTTATTATTTTTAAGAATTTCTCCTTTCTTTCTTTCATTCTTTCTTTCTTTCTTTCTTCATATGCTTTCATATTATAAATAATCTCAAAAGTATATAGTGGATATTAAAGGATATTACATGAGTCATGTGCAAATACGATTCATTTTATTTCAAGGATTTTCATATTCACAAAAGGAGACTCCTAGATCTAATTGCCTATAGATTCTTTGTATTTAGAGTGACTGAAAATATGTCCATATTTCTCTTAGAAAAAGTGCTTGCTTATCTTTGAGGACCTGTGGTCTGCATCTAAATATTTGCTCTTCTGCCGCCATATTCTACCAGTTCTATAGACAAATATTATGTGACTCTCTGCCAAATTCGTTAAGCATCTTACTTCAAATACTAGTGAATATCTTGTCTCTTTGAGAACCCTCGAATCTGTGCGGCAGACATTTTAACACCTATATCTGTCACACTTATTTTAAATTTACCTTGGTCTATTTAAGTCTGTCATTCTTGATTTACCCATCTCAATTCATGTTAATTTGAGTATCTGTTTCAGTCTACATATATATATATATATATATATATATATTCTTGTATCTGTTCCTTTAAATCTGTTAATATCTAGTTTTATATTGGTATTTCCGTTGGTAAATTAACATAATGTCTGTAAAAAATGATAGGGTTGTTTGTGTATCCAGACTAGGATCAAATTATGTGCGCACTCTGCCAAGGAAAATGGTTTTGCTCTTTGATGATCAGCTGGAGATCAGTGTAGTATCTGAACACAATGTCTAATAAGGATTTTCCTGTTAATCTTACCAAATGACGTCACTGTTATTTTATATATTTGTATATACACACATATATGTATATATACATAAATATTCATATAAGTATTCGCCAATGGTCTGGCGGACATGGGTTTAATCCCAGGTTGTATCATACCAAAGACTTTAAAAATGGTACTTGATACCACTTTGCTTAACACTCAGCAATAGAAGTTACATAACAAGGGTAAAATGGAGAAATCCAGGGAAAGGAGTAGCACCCTGCCCTACACCTTCGTGTTGTAGCTATTGAAAAGAGAGCCTTCTGGTCACCCTCTACTACAATTAACTACACACACACACACATATATATATATATATATATATATATATAAAATCAATATACATAAAAACATGTCTATATATATATATATATGCAAGTTTATATAATTATATGTGTAGATTAATATATATATATATATATATATATATATATATATATACATGTGTGCATATATATTTGCATATATGTGTATAAATGCTGACACTTATGTATACTCATATGTATATAAATATATGTTTACATATATACTTATACGGATTCAGGATCATGTATATACACATACACAGGGTTCAGCAAAAATACCTCCCCTTTTTGGGGAGTTTTTTTTTGGTAATCTCCTGTTATGCCGCAATAATATATATATTTACCCTAACACAATGATGATGCAACTCTTGATTAATTTTTAAGCAAAGTTTGACATGTGACACTATGGGTGCCAGCTGTTTTTGTGTGTGTGGGTGCCAGTCAGAGAATCCCTTCGTCTGTTTTGGCGTGAAACCCTCACAAAGGGCTTGAGCACGAGATCTCGCACAAGACTGGAAGGACAAGAGAAGGAAGGTCCCAGAGGACAGTCAGCAGAAGGGAGCAGAAGAGGATAGTTAACAAAGGAGAGCAGAAGGGGGCAGTCAGGAGATGAAAGCAGGGCAGAGAAAAGAGAAGAACAGAAGTCAAAAAGATGACTGCTAAGACCTGTTAACCTACAGAGAAGATGTCAACATCGCTGGTTACTTTGTGAGAATTTTCGCTCGAGTACACACTAGCGTTAGCTCACAGAAACACAGAATGTACAAAACATGTCACATAGACTTCACCACTTCTTGCGTTTGGAGCCGAACCAAGTCCATGTTTGTTCATTTGTTCTTTTCTTCCACCCTCTCAGTTGTGCTTTGCATATCTGTAAAGAAATGTGAAATACCCCCGGCCAGTAATGAGAAAAACGACTAGATGAATCACTAGCCATAAGTTGTTTAAGGAAGCTGATATACTGGGGTCGGCCGGTGGGTATTGGTACAGACAGGTTTGAATTCAGGGTTTTCTTTCTCTTTGGTTGTCATAATACAAAGGTTAAAGAAGTGCAGTCTGTCCTACTATTCATCTGTTGCCTTGAAGGAAGTGTATTAGTGCTATGGGAAATACAAACAACTTCTTCTAGGATTTTAACTCGTGTTGCTGTGTTTATTTCCTACAGCACAAGTCCCTCTTCAATTACTGATTCTCTAAAAGAATGTTTCTATAGCAAATGCACATGTTCAAGCCATAACGTAACCTATTGCATCTGCCCCCTAAAAAAAAGAAATGATAAGACATTATGTAGTTGGGGTTACTATTACAACTTGTCCAAGTTCTAGCCCAGTCTGCTGGGGCTGTAGAAAATACACCAACTGTATCTTTGCAGACGGGTAAGACTCCCCCAATGAGTGTCCTGGATATGACACTAAACAATCTAATGGTGAGGTTCCAGTAATGCTAGAGCTTTGGAGAATGCAGAGTACCCTTTTATTAAAATTGTTCTCTGGTCCACTCTGGCTTGGAGTGGTAGCAATCTATCTGTCAAATACAACTGTTTGACATTTAAACTGTGTACTTATGCTAATCTGAGTTGTTTGGGGTAGAAATGTTTTTGCATTTAACTGGGTGTAAAGAAATGATTGATGTTTAATTGAATTTTTAGTCGAACATTGTAATACTTGGAACCTTTTAACTTTGCTGACAGGCTAAACCAAATTGGTTGAAATAGAACTGTTTTTACATTTAACTGTGTGTAAACAAAAAACTATTTACTCTTGCGAAACTGAAGTTTTTGATCATTCAATAAAGGCTCATTTAAAAAATGTTATTTACAAAATGTGTTTAAAAACCATATATTTAATATCATAAAAGGATTTGGCATTAAATAACCTACAAAGGTTGATATGCCATCAAACCAAACCTTGCCCAAGTTCACCGTACACGGGACAGTAAGATATTGGCGATCCTTTTGCCACGCCCTGTGTGTGTGTGTATGAGTATATATACATATAGATATACTGTAGTCGTAGTCGAGGGCGACCCGAAGGCTCTCTTTTCAATAGCTATTACACCAAGGTGTAGGGGAGGGCGCTACTCCTTTCCCTGGATTGCTCCACTTTACCTTTGATACATACCTTATAATGCTGAGTGTTAAGCAAGGAGGTATCACGTACCATTTTTTAAGTCTTTGTTATGAATCAACCTGGGATTGAACCCCAGTCTCCCCGACAATTGGCAAACACTCTATCCATTAGGCATTCTAAAATTACGTTTGAGTACCGAAACAATATTTTCCATAAGAGATAGTATAAAGTGGATTCATGCATCGTTTTTTCATAACCACTCGTATTACTGTTACCTTTCTTAGAACCCATGACTAAATGGTTAAAGTAGCTATAATATAGAGAATCAACACAAATGAAGCAAAGAATTTGCAAAAACACAATATTAGACACTTGTTCTGTTGGGGAATCAACTAGGATTGATGCAAACTGATGCTGCTCAGGTCGACTCAGCCAGCCATTCAGCTATTATCGGTTTACCTCAGCAGTCATTTATGTGCATTCCATTTTCATCAGCTTGACTCGTGTGTTCAAACTCTGAGGCATTTTTTACTCAGATTTTTTGGTCAAACTCTTAATTGTTCTACTTGAAAGTCGGTTGATAACTGAGTTTCCATTGTATATAGTTTTGTATAATATATTATATTCACTGGTCTTTCTCAGGGTGGTTCCTGTTGCATTACGGCTAAAGTGTTGGATTGTGGCCCTAAAATAAGTTTGATTTGAACTCTAGTCACACTATTATGTTCAGTTTTAGACTAAGACCCTTGGGAAAGGTATGAATTCCCTTATCCACCCCTTCAGTTATGAATTAGATAGTATCACTATCTGTTCTTCTACAAGGATGTCTTTGACTTTAAACAGCCAACAAAGGTTGATTTGCCATTAAACAAAGGAACCAAATGAAACTAATCTTCTTATAGCTTTTATTTTTATGTCTACATTTGGCAACAAGCTTGTTCTTTTTACTCAGTGATTTATTTTCGTTTTTGCATCCAATTATACAAAGATTTTTCTTCTGTGCACTCGTTACAATTTTTCATATCTGAGCTTGGAAAATGAGACACAATAATCATAGCATGAAAAATAAAAGAAAACAGTACAACTCTTGTAAAACACAAAAAAACCCCAAAAGCCTTATGGTATATAACGATAATAATAATAAAAAATAATACCAAACACATGTTTGCGATAAAATTTGTTTTATCTACCTTTATGTCCCTATTTTTCACTTGAAACCACTTATCATTGCAAACAAATTGTTTATTTCTTCATATACTTATAAGAAAAAATGTTGCCCAGTCGGCTGGGGCTGTAGAATACACTGACTGCAGCTCTGTAGAGGGGTAAGAACCCCCCCAAAGAGTGTCCTGGATATCACACCAAACAACCTGATGGTGAGGTTCCAGTGATGCTGGGCCTTTGGGGAATATGGAGCACACCTTAATTGCCATTGCTCCCAGGTCCACTCTGGCCCGGCGTGGTGGCACCTGATAGGGCCCTATCTATGGGTTAAATAGAACTAACAGCATACTTATGCTAAACTGAATTGTTTGACTAAACTGAATAGCTTGAAATAGAAATGTTTTTGACAATTAAATCATACTTACATTTAAACTGCGTACTTATGCTAAACTGAATTATTTGAAATGGAACTGGTTTTTTTGCCATTGAAACTGTACTTACACTAAACTGAACTGTTTAATCGAGAACTGTTTTGACATGTAACTGTAGAACTGCTTGACTAAACTGAATAGCTTGAAATAGAAATGGTTTTCACATTTAAACTGCATACTTATGCTAAATTGAATTGTTTGAAATAGATCTATTTTCATAAAACTGGATTTGACGTTAAATAACCTACAAAGGTTGATATACCATAAAACACAAAAAATTAACCAAACCAAATGAGAAAAATACAATCAAAATATTATGGGAATTGGAATATATTGATCAGTCTGTTCGTAAAACTACATGCTTATCATTTTCTCATGTTTCACTAGACATTTCACACATCTTTCAAATATATATATATATATATATATGCGTGTGTGTGTGTGTGTGTGTGTGTGTTTCAGATATATATATATATATATATATATATATATCTGAAACGTGAATTAGATTTTTAGTTTTCTTGCCACTGTATGTCAGTCTTAGGATTATAAGTTTTATGTATTTGGAAAAAATACAATCTTCAGATGAAACATGACAAGCATTTGTGAACTTTTCTGATTTCTGAAAAATTTTTCTATGATGATTTTTTTTCCTTTTACTATATATATATATATATATAATATTAATAAATAAATATATATTAGATTTATATATTTAATTCATGGAATTTAGACTGTGACCCCTGGGTTTCATGAAGTTTTTTGTAAAGCAACAATCATCAGGCAGTTAAGAAAATGAAATGAATCAAAAATTGAAAAAATACAGTCAAAAACTGTTGTTATTTGTATGATTTTTTATGTGTGCTTGTGTGTGTATATATATATATATATATATACACACACAAGTCACACTGTCTGTCATCCACAGACAGACTGTTTTCGTTCTATCAGAACTCTTCAGTGTGGCTAGACACGTAGAACGCTCGAAGCCGGGATCAAAACCCGTCCAACTTTACGTTAGACTAAGTCTCAGACCTCTCAGCCAACAAGCAGTCCACGTTGGCTAAGGGAATTTTTAAAGTATTTATTTAGCAACAGCAGCTGTTTGTTTAAATTTTTTTTTTAATACCCTACCGGCTACCAGAGTGCTCAATTCTTTCGAAGAGCTTTGCATTAAGCGAGCAGCAGTGGATAATTCCTTTGCCAGAGTGCTCAACCCCCATGGGGGAGCGTATATATATATATATATATATATATATTTTCTTCTGTTTGTTACTATCATTTGATCTCCAACCATGAAAACATGACAGTGTGACGTGTGTGTGTGTATATATATATATATATATATACACACATATGTAACTGAATATTGTTTTTTTTCTTGAAAATATATATATATATTTTATATCATTTGGTCACCAACCATGAAATTATTCTATCTTTGCTTTCGGGTTTTGTGTGCTGTTGAAGAGCACTTGCTTCTTCCAATAAACTAAACCGATTTTTATGTTTTCTCCCTTCCCACCTGAAGAAATCTGGCAAGTGACCAGCTTGCAACTAAGAAAGTCTGGACACCTGCCGATTCTACACCTACTCCTCCAAATTTGAATTACATGGACTAAGTGGGCTAAACTCCTTCCGAGTAATATTTAGTCTTTGATAGATTTATTAAGAAGGAAGAGAAGAAAAACCGAATGAAGAATAAAGATATGAGAAGAGAAGAGCAATGAAGGGAAAGACAAGGAGGAGAAGAGAAAGAAAAGGAGTTGAAGAGAGAGAGAGAATGGAAGAAAGAAAGGAGAGGAAGAAACAGTGAATGAGAGATGTAGAAAAAGAGGAACTCAAAAAAGAAGTGAGTAGAGAAGATATTGTAAGTAGAAAAAGAGAGAGAGGAAACTGAAAAAAAGAGAAAGGCAGAAAGTAGAGGGGGAAACGGTTGTTCTCAGCTAATGTTGGCTGTTGGACATCATCAGGAGAAAAAGTTTTTAAAATGGTTGATGTGCTGTAAGAGAAGGGATCTTTACATATTTGCTGTCAGGACACCTGCTACTGAGCTCTCCATTTGGGAGGCATATGTTAAGCATGAGAAGGATGTCTTTCAAATTAGCCTTGACTGGTTGGTTTTTTAATTTGTTTATTTTGTTTTTTTTATGTGTCTCCTCAAATCTGTCCATCCTATTTCAAAGTGCAACTATCAAGTTTGATGTTAAATCCATTTGGGGTCAGTGTTTAGAGATATTTTATCCATATATATATATATATATATATATATATACACACACACACATTCATTGGTTCTCACATTCCACATGCACGTGAACACACACACACACACACATATATATATATATATACAAATGAATGTGTATGTGTGTATATATATATATATATATACATATATATATATGTATATATGCACACACATATTCATTTATTCATACATACTTGTTTTATTAAAAAGAACCCACAGTTCATATCTACCTATTTCATTTTTGATTGTTCAAATCTCCATATGAATTTTGGATGGCGCCATATGTTTCTCAAGTATTTTTGGCCCCAACTGAATGTGCGAATGAGGAAATGACAAAACAACAATGGGTCATATACATTTATATAAAGAGTAGGAGGAAGAACAAATAGAAGGGGAATTTACGGCAGGATAAGAATTTTAGTAATTGGCCAGAAATGTGTGATAGGCATTTCAGAATAAGGCTGCTATATTTGAAGGTGACCTTGTTTTTAAAAAAGGTTTGTTAATATTTATACATTTATATTCCAAGGGAAATGGAATCAGCAACCCAGGTTCAACTCCTGAATGAATCTTTGTGTTCTTCCCCCAACATAATGATTATACTCATCAGAAATGGAATCGGCAACCTAGATTAAGCTGCTTGCATTTCACTTCATGCAAGTGCCCTCTGCAATGGGTAAATAGTAGGGTAGTAGGGGTCCTTTGGCCTTGGTTCAGCAACCAGTCTTCTTAATTCAAATCAATTTTATTCTACTGAAAAAACATTGACTTTCTGTGGTAAAGAGATTGAATAAACACACACACTCATATATATATATATATATATATATATATATAGTTGGGCAGCATTCCTTCATTTAAGCATATTTTATTAAATCCTCATCATCATCATCATGTCGCATGTCATTTAAAAATGCATGAATGATTTTCTTTGTTTTTTCTCTGTAAAATCACTGCTGTATACTATCTGTGTCTTAAATGCAAAGACAATTTACTGTAATTCCAAATTAAAATTGAACCTGGCCAAGAGAAGCTAACACTATTGGACTTTATTAGAACCTAAAAAACTAAGTTAGCGTAAAATAGAATGCCTATGAGGATGCAAAAAAGCATAAATAAGGACTGTGATGAATTTTTAAAAAAAATGTAATTGTGGACTTTTACCTAAATTAAAACTTAATAATGACAGAAGGGAGAAGAAAGAGGTATGGGAAAAAAAGGAAATAAAAAAATTATTTTGTTTTTGAAAGCCATGGGGAAGCAGCATGGTGGATGTAAAGGCAAGTTCAACGCAATGCCTAACCAGGTCCTGAGCGAATGAATACTACGGTTCAATGACCAGGATCAAATAGATCGATCAGGGAACTACTGCTGCTTATCTATAAGGGTGGCTTCTGTAGATGAGAATAAAAACAGTAATCGAAAGATTACCATGACCCACACCTAAACCACTTGATTGTTGGATTAAACTGAGAATCTGATCACATCAAGGAATTTAACACAAAACACTATCAACAGAAATATAACATTCATCAAGAGAAATAGAATATTTTTTTAAAATTAATTAACAAAGTGAAAAAGATAGAAAAATTTTTAAATATTCTATTTCTCTCGATAAATATTCTATTTCCATTGATAGCGTTTTGTTTTAAATTCATTTGATGTCATTTGAATCTCGGTTTAATCCAACAAAACATTTACGTAATTTAAAATTTTTTTACATAAGCAAACAACCCCTGATGATGGCCTATGAAGGGTCCAAAAGCACTTGGGACAATTTTGGTATATTCATCTACTGACTGCAAACCTAAAACACTTGCCTGGAAACTTGAATTGATCTTAATAAAATTATAGAGACAAAATGTGTCTTTATTATTTAGTCAAATATGATTATATATATATATATATATATTGTCATCCACAGATAGACTGTTTAGTTGTATCATAACTCTTCAGTGTGGCTAGACACGTAGGACGTTTGAAGCCGGGATTGAAACCCACCCAACTTAACCTTAGACTGCTTAGCCAACAAGTGTACCACTTTGGCTAGGGAATTATAAAGTATTAAGTAGCAGCAACAGCATTCGTTTGTTTATATTTTATACCTTACTGGATACCAGACTGTTCAATTCGTTCGAAGAGCTTTGCATTATGTGAGCAGCAGCTGTAAATTCCTTCACCAGAGTGCTCAACCCCAATGGGGGAGCGTGTATATATATCTATATATATATATATATATATATAATAGAAAAACAAAGTATTCTAAATATGATGAATATATTTATGATGGTAAAGTCAACGTTAAGACGTTTCGGTTTTATTAAAATTTCATCAGGACTTTACAATGGAGAAAAAAATTCTTGCTTTAACAACGATGGATGTTTTTATTGAAATAATGGGAAAAGAGAAATAAAAACATCCATCGTTGTTCAAGCAACAGTTTTTTCTCCATCGTAAAGGTCCTGATGAAGGTTTAATAAAACTGATACGTTTCAACGTTGACTTGACATCATCAATAAATTCATCACTCCCAGATTACTTTGCTTTTCTATTTTCTTCATATTGTCGGATTTATTCATATTTACTGACCCATCCGCTCGGGCAGGATATGACACAAGGTCAATTTTTAAGCGGAGTTTAACAGGTTTGAATTCAGAGTTTTCCTTCTCCTAGACTAGTTGCCTCACCAAGGCTGAAGAACCTAGTCTGCCCTACTATTTACCCATAGCTGGAGGGAGAATAAGGGGGTTCATACCTTTCCCAAGGGTATTAGTGCTATGTGAAATGCAATCAGTCAGGTCCAGTATTTGAACTCGTATCACCGTGCCCATATCCTGCGACGATAACCATTACACCACGGGCACCTCCATAATTTACATCCATATAAATGTAAGTAAGAAAAGTTGTCTCCCTTTAGTCGAGGGAGACCCGAAGGTTCCTTTTTTAATAACTACTACACCGAGGTGTAGGGAAGGGCACTACTCCATTCCCTGGATTGCTCCACTTTATCTTTGATCTGTACCTTATAATGCTGAGTGTTAAGCAAGGTGGCATCAAATACAATTTTTTGAGTCTTCGGTATGACTCGACCTGCGATTAAACCCAGTCTCCCAGACCATTGGCGAACACTCTACTCATTAGACCAATCAAGGTAAACATATGTACTTGCTAATACAAATACACGCTCACACTCCGGATCAAATTGGTGTTGAAAAGTTACAAAATCCCTTATTTAAGATAATTTGGATTCATTGCTTATATATACTTCGACAAAACAGTTGGATCGAATAGACTTAGAGAGATTGAAAGAAACAGACTGATATTGATGGAGTGATGTGTTAGAGAATGTTTCAAATTGGTAGATCATCATCATCATCATATCGTGCTTGTAGCACGGATATCCCTGACCCTCTCTCGCCACTCCTCCCTATCGTTCATCACCTTAGGTAGGTCTTCAGGACAACATCCTGTATCCTCACATAGCTGCTGAATGTACGTTCGAGCTGGTCGCCCTGCTTTTGCGCGGCCATGTGTGGGGATCCATAAGAGTACATCTCTTATGAGTTCATCTCTGCTTCTCCAGCAGTGTCACAAATTAGTAGATAGGAATGAAATAATTGTCTTTAATTGGAATCATTTTTCAGATGAGGCTTCTTAATCTGAGAATTAATTTTTATTTATTGTGGACTTTTTGTCCTCATTTTGGTAGTTTTTTTGTGTTGTTTCATCTTTCACTACGTTTCGGCAAAATTTCACCTCTGGCCTTCTTCAGGTGATTTACCGCGACCTCAGATAGGAATGATGAGTCTGTAACCGTATCCCAAGTAATTACTGCCTTCCATAGTTGTTGTCTATTGCACCACGTTTTTGACCAAGTAAACCTCTGGCCGGCTTGGGTAGGATTTGAAACTGCTATCTTCTGACAATGCTCACCTGGAACCATAGAGACTCAACGCCTCTATCCACTGCGTCACGGGCCCCGAATTCCTATCCGAGGTCACGGTAATTTGGCCAAAACATAGTGAAAGATGAAACAACACAAAAAACTACCAAGATGAGGACAAAAAGTCCACAATAAATAAAAATTAATTCTCGGGAATGAAATAATATAAATATGACCATAGATAAATTTGAAACAGAATGTGACTCACAAAAGTGGAATGTTTAAATGTTTGTTGCAATTAAAAATTCATATATCCTGATGAAGGTTTTAAAAAACCAAAACATTTAAAGTAGACAAATAATTCAAGCTGTAAATAGAATCATCTTCTGAAGACCTTATGTTTTTTCATATTTGTATATATATATATATATATATATATATGTTTTTATGCCCCGGAGATATGTTTCTCATATTCTCATATTATGTCTAACATACAAGTAAACACCTTTTATTTATTTCATATCCATTAATGTCTGATTACAGTAACTTTAATACAGATGATCATTATAGAACTGGTTTTGCCTGAAGCACAATCTATGCACTTATAAAGGAACTCGCTGGGCTCATATATATATATATATATAAATATATATAACTGCAATTTTGCAACCAGTAATTTCAAGTAAAACATAATGATTTTCATTATTGGATTAAAAGTATTATCTAAGTCATGTGTGTTGCTGATGCTGTAGGCTCTTTGTAGAATATTAAGCCGCCACCACTGCAACGCATAGATGATGTTGCTGTTTCAATAGTAAGTATATATTCCCCAAATGATATGCATGTATAGGATGTAACACAAGGTCTATTTTTAAGCGGAGTTTAACAGGTTTGAATTCAGAGTTTTCCTTCTCCTAGACTGGTTGCCTAACCAAGGCTAAAGAATCCAGTCTGCCCAACTATTTACCCATAGCTGGAGGGAGAATAATTGGATTCATATCTTTCCCAAAGATATTAGTGCTGTGTTAAATGCAATCAGCCCTGTCCAGGATTTGAACTCGTGTCGCGGTATCCATTTCATTGGATGATAACCATTACATCACCAGCTCCTCCAAATATTAATTATTAATAGTAAGTAGGTTTTTATAGGAGGAGTTGTTGGCCACATGCCTGTTGTTGTTTTTCCTTCTTCTTAATTGGTTTGCCTACCTACAATCCTATAGTGCAACATTATTACCTTCTACTGTTCTTCATCATTAAGACATTCTGGCACCATAGATCCCCTTGACTCTCTCTTACCTTCCATTCCTATTGACATCCACTCATAGCTACTCTTAAAGACTACACCTTGTGTCTGTACAGATAAATGTGTGTCCTTACCAGTCGGCCAAAACTGGTGTGACCATGTATAGGCGCCCATAGGAGAATGTCTCTTATGAATTTGTCCTTTCTTTACTAACAGTGACCAGCATCTCTTGTTCATCTTACGAGGATAGTTTTGGAGAGGGGAGATAAATAGCCATACAGCAGCTGTTTTGAGAGGTGCTGCTTCCAGTGTTTGTTCAAAAACGTGCAGCATCCTTGTGTAGGTGCCATCTAGCTTTTTTCTTCAAGCACTTCAGTAAATTCCTGCTGGTGCAACCATACCATACGGCTGACATGGCTACAGCTTGGAATAATTTTTATATGGTTGATAACCTATCAATAACAATCCATTCCTTACCTATGCACATGTTTACGTCACTTTCCATGGTCCAGCGCCCCAAAACATGGGGGGATGTCTTTGTGGTGTAATGGTTAAAGCGATGGACTGCGGAATCGTAGTAAGTGAGTTCGTGTTCCAGTCGTGTTATTATGTTCACTTTCGGGCAAATACCCTTGGAAAAGGTATGAAACCCCTTATCCTCCCAGCTATGGGTTAAATAGTACCACTTCTGTTCTTCTAGGAGAATAGCTTTGGCGTTAAATAATCTACAAAGGTTGATATGCCATAAAACAAAGAAACCAAACCAAAACAAACAAAACAAAACCGGGGGGTGGTCCTCGTGGTGTAATGGTCAAAGCGATGGACTACGGAATCGTAGTAAGCGTGTTTGTACTCCAGTCGCGCTATTACGTTCACTTTCGGGCAAATATCCTTGGGAAAGGTATGAACCCCCTCATCCTCTCAGCTATGGGTTAAATAGTACCACTACTGTTATTCTTGGAGAATGGCTTTGGTATTAAATAACCTACCAAGGTTGATATGCCATTAAACAAAAAAACCAAACCAAACCAAACCCAAAACATTGATTAAATCCTTATTTGCTTCTGAGTTGTGTGAAATAGAAAGAGGAAGGATTTCTTGATTGAAATGAAGAGATTCTTTATTTGATAATTTCATCACTGGTATAATCAGAAGCCAGGTGTTTGATTCGTTTTATGTGCCAGTCGGCTGGAGCTGTAGAATACACCGATTGCATCTCTGCAGAGGGGTAAGGCTCCTCAAACAAGTGTCCTAGATATGACACTAAACCATCGAGTCCAGTCAGCTGGGGCTGTAGAATACACCGATTGCATCTCTGCAGAGTGGTAAGAACCCCCACCAACAAGTGTCCTGGATATGACACTAAACAATCTGATGGTAAGGCTCAAGTAATGCTGGAGCTTTGGAGAATGCAGAGTACCCCTTCATTACCATCACTCCCAGGTCCACTCTGGCCTGGAGTGGTAGCACCTGATAGGTTTCTATCTATGGGTCAAATAGGACAGTTTGATATTTTAGCTGATTGCAATCAAATGACTTATGCTAAACTGAATTGTTTGAAATAGAACTCTGTGACTGTTTAACTTTATGTAAACAAATGAGTGATGTTTAATTGAATTGTTAGTGATACATAGCAATGCTTGGAACCATTTAATTTTATTGACTTATGCTAAATTGAATTGTTAGAACGAGAACTACATCCCATATCCTCACATAACTGCTGTATGTATATTCTAGCTGGTCGTCCCGCTTTTGCTTGGCCATATGTGGGGGTCCATTGGAGTACATCACTTATGAGCTCGTCCCTGCTTCTCTAGCAGTGTCCTGCATGTCTGGTTCATCTAACTTGGATAGTTTTCCTGATGGGAGGCAGGTGGCTGTATAGTTGCTGCCTTGTGGGATGTTGCCACTAGGACTTGTTCAATATTGCTTGCAGCATTCTTGTGTAATTGTCGTCTAGCTTCTTCTCCAGCTGTTTAGTTAGCATCCAAGTAGTGCATCTGTACAGCAGTGTCGATATGACCGCTGCCTGGAAGAAACTGCATTTCATTTTATCGGTCAGGTCTGATTTCCATATGATCGATAGCCTATCAATAGCTGTCCATGCCTTCGTTAGCCGCGTGTCGATGTCTTTTTTGGTTGATGAGACACTGCTTCCTAGGTAGGTGAATTTGTCTTCCAGTTTCAGAGAGGTTCCGTCTTGTGTGAAAAGTCATTTGGTCATTTAGTTATACGTAAACAAATGACTGATATTTAATTAGATTATTAGTGATAGATAGGAATACTTGAAACCATTTAACTGTGTACAAAAAAAATTAGCTTTGGTCATGTAAAAATGTTATTTACAAAATATGTTTAGAAATTATATATTTAATATATATGTGTAGAAAGGATTTGGCATTAAATAACCTACAATGGTTGATATACCATAAAACCAAACCAAACTAAACTTATTTTCTGTTGCTGGGTGGTTGAAGTTGAAAAAGCAGTTTTCTTTTCTGAAAGTCAAGGCCTCATATATTCAAGGATGCAGTTTAAGTCAGTGGGCTGTTAAGTCAGTTTAAGTCAGTTTAAGCACAGTGGGCTGTTAGATGCTGAGAAAGAGGGCCACCAGGCCAATCTGAGATGCCAAGCAGTTTAAAGATGTGTCAGGTTAAGAGAGCAGCTGTGTGCTGCCGCTAGACAGTGAGGTTGTGAAATGACCAATGCTGAAACTTTGTCCTTGTGGATATCGATAGAGTTGAGGTTTGCTTGACGTCATATAAAGAACTAAGTGTCATTTTTAGTTACCACTTCATCAAAAACAATATACGTAGATTTTTGGATTCGTTTTCTTTCTTTTTCCTTTGCAGACTTGCCCAGTTGGCTAGAATACAACCACTGCCCCTCTGCAGAGGGGTAAGACCCCACCCAAACGAGTGTCCTGGATATGGCACAAAACAATCTGATGGCAAGGTTCCAGTAATGCTGGAGCTTTGGAAAATGCTGAGTACCCATTCTTTGCCATGACTCCCAGGTTCACTCTGGCCTGGACTGGTAGCACCTGATAGGGCTCTATCTATGTGTTAAACAGAACTAATCTGGGTATTTATGCTAAACTGAATTGTTTTGAATTAGATCTATTTGACTAAGTTGAATCGCTTGAAATAGAAATGTTTTGACAAACTGTGTAAGTAAGTAAAGTTGGTGACCGTAGTTGAGGTCAACCAGAAGGCCCCCTTTTCAATAGCTACAACACTGAGGTGTAGGGGAGGGCGCTACTCCTTTCCCTGGATTGCTCCACTTTACCCTTGATATGTACTTTATATTGCTGAGTGTTACACAAGGGGGTGTCAAATACCATTTTTAAGTCTTTGGTATGACGCGACCTGAGATGGAACCCTGGCCAATGGTGGACACTGCGTAATTATGCTAAACTTTTTGGATTTGGCATTAAATAACCTACAAAGGTTGATATGCCATAAAACCTAAGCAATCAACCTTTGCAGACCCATCTTGTGGCTTCAACAGTTTCAACAAAAAACAGCTTTTAAGAAGAAACACATAAAATTGACTTGTGTACAATGAAGTGAATGTTTCAGTGTCCCAGTCATAAAGTTGATTTGGGAGATAAATGTCATTAAAAACCTTAAAAATATAATTATCTTCAAACACAGACATAATTGTTGTATTCTAACTTAATCCTTGTTTTTATCTCTGTCTCTTACTCTCTGACCACCCCCCCTCTCTCTCTATAATCAGAATCTCTTTTTCAGTCTGTCTGTCTGTCTGTCTCTGTCCCCCTCTGACCTTATATGTCAGACTTTCTTGTTCAGTCTCTCTCTCTCTCTCTTTGACCTTCTGTGTGAATATATATATATATATATACATTGTGTCTTCCTCTCTCTCTCTCACTCTCTTGTCTATCTCTTTCTCTCTTTCGTTCTGTCTTAGTCTCTTTTTCTCTCTATCTTTCTCTCTCTCTCTCTCTCTGTCTTTGACCTTCCGTGTGAATATATATATATATATATATATATATATATATATATTTTCTGTCTTCCCCTCCCTCTCTCTCTCTTATCCCTCTCTTTCGTTCTGTCTTAGTCTCTCTCTCTCTCTCTCTCTCGCTTTGGTTCAGTCTTTGTCTATTTCTCTCTCAGTCCTTTGTTCTCTCTGTCTCTCTCTCTGATCTTCTGTGTGAATATTTTTTTCTCTCTCTCTATATATATATATTTAGTCTCTCTCTCTCTGTCTTGTCTATCTCTTTCTCTGTCTCATTCAGTCTTCTTCTCTTCTTCTCTCTGTCTTTCTCTACCCATCTATCTTTCTGTCTCTACTTCCCTCTCTGTATTTCTCTCTTTGTGTGTGTTTGTCTCTCTCTCTCTCTCTCCTTTATTCTCTCTCTCTCTCTCCTTTATTCTCTCTCTCTCATTGTAAGGCTAAATTTCATTTCTTTTTGTTGGGTCCATATTATATTATTAATTCACTAAATCTTGAAAAAGAAATCGATATCAGTTCAAAGCAGAATATTACTTATAGGTTAAATGCATATATGATGCCTCTATATTCAATGTATAAATAAGATTTAGCATTAAATAATCCACAAGGGTTGATATGCCATAAAACACAACCAAACTATATATTCAAGGAAATCTCCATGTATTCAACTGCCTAGTTGGCTGGGGCTGTAGAATACACCGATTGCACCTCTGCTGAGGGGTATGACCCTCCCAACAAGTGTCCTGGATATGACACTAAACAATCTGCTGGTGAGGTTCCAGTGATACAGGAGCTTTGGAGAATGCAGAGCACTCCTTCATTGCCATCGCTCCCAGATTCTCTCTGACCTGGAGTGGTAGCACCTGACAGGGCCCTTTCTATGGGTTAAATAGAACTGCGTACTTATCCTAAACTAAATTACTTGAAATGGAACTGTTTTGACATGTAAACTGCAAACTTATGCTAAACTGAATTGTTTGAAATAGAACGGTTTTTGACATTGCAACTGTACTATGCTAAATTGAATCGTTTGAAAGAGAACTGTTTTGACATTTAACAGTTTGTTTACAAAAATAAAATAAAGTTGGCGACCATATTCGAGGGTGACCCGAAGGCTCCCTTTTCGATAGCTGCTACACCAAGGTGTAGGGGACGCACTACTCCTTCCCTGGATTGCTCCACTTTACCATATAATGCTGAGTGTTAAGCAAGGAGGCATCAAGTACCATTTTTTGAGTCTTTGGTATGACTCGACCTGGGATTGAACCCAGGTCTCCCAGGCCATTGGCGAACACTCTAACTGCTAGACCAATGTTTACAAAAACTATACTTGTACTCAACTAAATTGTTTGAATTAGAACTGTTTGACTAAACTGAATAGCTTGAAATAGAAATGTTTTTGACAATTAAAGTGTGTACTTTTGCTAAACAGAATTGTTTGAAATAAAACTGTTTATTTGTATAAAAATAGATTCGGCATTAAATAACCTACCAGGGTTGATATGCCATAAAATTCAAACAAGCAAACAATCATGTGTTCAACTCATTCTACAGTTTATTCAGTGTGAAGTAATTGTCTTTGTATGAAATAAAGATGAGGATGTTAGTCTCATAAATGACTCACTCTCTCTCTCTCCTACTCTTTCTCTCCGTTTTTTTTTTTTTGCTTTTTGTATCAAGAATATTTATAGCTCTTCTCATTCCTGATTAAACAAGTGTCCAAGAGCAAATGATAAATAAAATTTAAAACAATTCCCTCTACAAATTCAAATTTGGGAGAGAGCTGATGCAAAAGAAAATTCGTTTTATGCCAACGTATTTCTTACCATCTCCTTCACATTTAATATCTTACAACTGAAATTTTAGATAAATGATATCATTATCTTTGTATTACTGTTTCTTTTTCCCTTTGTGTATTTCTCTTATCTCTCTCATTTGTTTTGTTTTATTTTATTTTATTTTTACTTTGGTTCCATTGCAAATAGTCCTCAATTTTAACACAATATCACTCGGTGTGATTGACGCCAGTTTTCTGCTGTTGGCAATGATTATCGAACCTTTCTTTGCCTTGTATGCAAATATTATTCTTTGACACTGTCTGCTTCATGATTTTATTTATAAACTTTTTTCAGCGTCTGTAGCATCTTGGCATTTACGTATTTCCTATTGACGTTTTGGTTGAATTATACCTGGCTTTTCTTAGGTTTCTCTTTCAAATCTTCTTTTTTTTCCATCATCATCATGTCGGGCCATCAGCACTGATATCCCTGACCCTCTCCTGCCACCCTTCTCTATTGTCCATCACTCCCAGTAGGTTTTCAAGGCTACATCCTGTATCGGCACAGAGCTGTTGTATATTGGTTCTAGCTGGTCATCCTGCCTTTGCTCATCCATGTGAAGGGATCCACAGGAGTACATCACTTATGAGTTCGTCCTTACTTCTCCAGCAGTGTCCTGCATGTCTGGTTCGTCATACGTGGATAGTTTTCGTGATGGGTGGTTGGTGGCTGTACAGCTACTGCTTTGTGGAGTGCTGCCTCCAGAAGTTGTTTAATATTGCTCGCAGCATTCTTGTGTAATTGCCGTCAAGCTTTTTCTCCGTACGTTTAGTTAGCATCCATGTAGTAGTATTGACACAACCGCAGCTTGGTAGAAACTGCATTTTTAGTAAGGAAAAAATGGATGCAAATTTAATCATGAAAGTATAATATTAATAATTATGTCGAGTTTTAGACAACACTCACCACCCGCAAAAAATATTGTGAAAAAAAATGAACCCTTTTTTTTATTACAGCCACTAATTTTGCTGTAACCTCAATAGCTTAGACACACATAGGAAGTGATTATTTTCCTTGATAATTGTTGTCAAAGTTCCCTTTGTTGTAGTGAAATATAAATACCCGGTGGGTGTCCTCGTGCTTACTACGATTCTGCAGTCCTGGGCTTTAACCATGTTAAAGCCCAAGACTGCGGAATCGTAGTAAGCAAGTTCGAACTCCAGTCACACTATTACGTACACTTTCAGACAAATACCCTTAGGAAAGGTATGAACCTCCTTATCCTCCCAGATATGGGTTAAATAGCATCACTGCTGTTTTATCTAGAATGATGGCTTTGGCATTAAATGCCCGGCAAACGTTGATATGCCATTAAACAAAGAAACCAAACCAAACCAAACCTATAAATACAAAAAAAAGGCCGGGGGGGGGATTTCCAAGAATTTTTTTTCGTTGATTTAATATCCTAATTTGTTATTAGTTCTTTGTTAATGAGTTGAAAAAAGTCAAATTGTGACATACAATGATTGTAAACTGTCACATCACTTTGTTTGACTCAGCCTTTGAAATTTCATGATAGTGCTAAGAAACTGAATTGCCGTCATTTTTCAATTGATGTTTTCCAAAAAAAAATTATCAGAAAACCATAACATATCATCAAAAAGAAGGTTGTGGCCAGAAGACAAAAACCATTTCATGAATACCCTACGAAATATTAAGTGGTCCTATCTCATCTTTGGTTGTCCTAATGAATTTTTTTATGCCACCTGTCTGTTTTTTCTTTGTTTTTATTTTCAATACTGCAGCTACATCAAAAATATCTGCAAATTAGGGGTGAAACCACACCATCACCTCGTGGTGTAATGTTTAAAGCGCTGAACTGTGGAATCGTAGTAAGCGAGTTCGAACTCCAGTCGCATTATTACGTTCACTTTCGGACAAATTCCCTTGGGAAAGGTATGCACCACCTTATCCTTCCAGCTATGGTTTAGATAGTAACACTACTATTACGTTCACTTTTGGACAAATTCCCTTGGGAAAGGCATGAACCCGCTTATCCTTCCAGCTATGGGTTAGATAGTACCACTATGGTCCTTCTAAAAGGATGCATTCGGCATTAAATAACCCAAGAAGGTTGATATGCCATTAAAGAACAAAACCAAACTAAACACCAGGTCAGTTTGTACCCAAATTATTTTTAGCTAGGAAGAGAAAGAGATTTATAACTTTCTCAAGGGAATTTCAAGGACCTATACTTTTGATTTTGAATTTGTTATTCTCCTAGACTACTTACCAACTAAGGCTAGAAAACTCACTCTGCCCTACTACTTTATCAATCACTTGTCTTATCAAAGAGCTTAGTAATATGACAGTAAAAATGATTATTTAATTTATCCTTACCGAGCTAGCTAGCTGCTCTTAATTTTGTCCTATCAATCTAATTTAAGTTTATTTCTATTTATCTGGCTGCTCTTAATTTGTTTCCGTCTGTCTATCTATCAATCTATCTAGCTGCTCTTAATTTGTGGTTTGCCCAGTTGGTTGGGGCTGTAGAATACACTGACTGCACCTCTGCAGAGGGGTAAGATCCCCCTAATGAATGCCCTGGATATGACACTAAACAATCTGATGGTGAGGTTCCAGCAGTGCTGGAGCTTTGGGGAATACAGAGCACCCCTTCACTGCCATTGCTCCCAGGTTCACTCTGGCTCGGTGTGGTAGCACCTGATCGGGTCCTATCTATGGGTTAAATAGAACTAACGGCATACTTATGCTAAACTGAATTGTTTGAAATAGAAATGTTTTTGACAATTAAACCGTGCTTACATTTAAACTGTGTGCTTATACTAAACTGAATTATTTGAAATTGAACTGTTTTTGCCATTGAAACTGTACTTACACTAAACTGAATTGTTATATATAACTGCTTGAATAAACTGAATAGTTTGAATTAGAAATTTTTTGACAATTAAACTGTGTACTCATGCAAAACTGAATTGTTTTAAATAGAACTGATTATTTACATAAAAATGGATTTGGTGTTAGATAACCTACAAAGGTTGATATGCCATAAAACCTAAACAAACCAAATCATATATATTTAATATATATGTATAAACAGAATTTGGCATTAAATAACCTACAAAGGTTGATATGCCATAAAACAAAACAAAACCAAACTTAATTTGTTGTTATCTATCTGTCTATCTGCCTTTCATTTGTTTTTCTCTATTTATCTGATTTTAGTTTGTTCCTATATAATTAATGAAAAAATATACATGTACGTACATGTGTGTACATGTGTGTGTGTGTGTGTATATATATATATATATATATATATATATATACATGTTTATACGTATTCATATATATATGTGTGTGTGTGTGTGTGTGTATTGGGGCAGCATTTCTTCATTAATGCATATTTCCTTTAACAATATAGACATTTTTTGTCGACACTTTTTTGTATATATCCTTTCGAGTTGCCACCGGATACTATAAAATCAATGCACCCCCTCGAAAAGACATATGCAAAAAGGTGTAGTCAAAAGATGTCTATATTGTTTAATGAAATATGCATGTATACAGATATATATGTACATTCGTATGTACAAATGACTGATGTTTAATTGAATCGTTAGTGTTACAGAGCAATGCTTGAAAACATTTAACTGTGTGCAAATAAAACTATTGGTGTTAGATTGGAATACTTGAAAGGATTTAAATGTGTGCAAATAAAACTATTGGTGTTAGATAGAAATACTCGAAAGCATTTAAATGTCTACAAATAAAACTATTGGTGTTAGATAGGAATACTTGAAACCATTTAAATGTGTGCAAACAAATGATTAATACGAAATAGAATTATTCATATTAGATAAAAATACTAGGAACCATTTAACTTTGGAAACAAATCCTTCATATTAGATAGAATTATAAATGTTTTATAGGTATACTTGCAACAATTTAACTGTGTGCAAACAATACTAAAACTTGTGTGCAAATAAATTAACTTTAACTGATTTAAAAATAAAATTACCTAAAAACTACTCTCTTAGTAATCATAGATGTGTAGCTATTTAACTGTGTGCAAACAAATAACTGATATTAAATTAACTTATTAGTGCTTGATAGGAGTATTTGGGTAAGATAGTAGGGCCGACTGGGTTCTTCAGCCTAGGTGAGGCAACTAGTCTAGAAGAAGGAAAACTCTGAATTCAAACCTCTTAAACTCTGCTTAAAAATTGACCTTGTGTCATATCCTGTCCGAGCGGAGGGGTTGGTAAATATTGTAAATATGGATAGGAATACTTGAAACTATTTAATTGTGTACAAATAAATTAACTCTGGCTTATTTTGAAATGTTACCTACGAACTATTTGTTTACAAATCATATATATTTGATATATATGTGTATAAACAGGATTTGGCATGAGGGTTGATATGCCCTAAAACCCAACCAACCATGCCTCAGTCGGCTAAGGCTGCAGAATATACCGACTGCATCTCTGCAGAGAGGTAAATCTCCCCTAAAGAGTTTCCTCGATATGACACTAAGCAATCTGATGATGTGGCTTCAGTTATGTTTGAGCTTTGGGGAATGCGGAGTACTCTTCCATCACTCTCCGGTCCACTCTGGCCAAGAGAGGTAGCACCTGATTGGGCCCTATCTATAGGTGAAATAGAACAGTTTGATATTTAAACTGTGTTCTTATGTTAAACTGAATTGTTAGAAATAGAACTGTTTTTACATTTAACTGTGTGTAAACCAAAAACTGCGTACTTTTGCTATGCTGAATTGTTTGAAATAGAACTGTTTTATCATTTAACTGTGTAAACAAATGACTGATGTTTAATTGGATTGTTTTTAATACATGGCAGTACTTTGAACCATTTAACTTTGTTAAACTGAATTGATTGAAATAGATCTCTTTGATCTTATAAAAGTGAAGTTAGCGGCCTTAGTCAAGAGTGACCCGAAGGCCCAATGCTAAGTGTTAAGCAAGGCAGCATCCAGTACCATTTTTTGAGTCTTTGGTATGACTCGACCTGGGATAGAACCCAGGTCTCCGGGACCATTGGCGAACACTCAACTCATTAGGCCAATGGCCAGGTATGATCATATAACTATATGTACACAAATGACTGATGTTTAATTGAATTGTTAGTTATAGATGGCAATACTTGAAAACATTTAACTGTGTGCAAACAAATGATTAATAGTAAATAGAATTATTTGTATGAGATTAGAATAAGTGAAATCATGTCCCTGTGTGAAAAAATGAGCTGAGGCTCGTTTAAAAATGATATCTACAAAATGTGTTTAGAAATCATATATTTGATATATATGTATAAAAAGGATCTGTTATTTAAAGATCTCCAATGATTGATATTCCATAAGATAAAACCAAATCAGACTAAACTAATGAACAAATCTTAAATTTTGAAACATTCTATTTTCTTCTGTTGTGAGATAGTGTGCATGTGTGCGTTGTTTTCAGTTGAGTTAAAGGCATTCAATTAGGCTTTGAATAATATTCCCCTGGGTGTCTTATATAATATTTTCTCTAACGTAAATTTTGCTTATTGACCTACTTTTTAAATTTCTGTGTTTTTTTTTTATTAGATTTAATTATCTGAAAATTAATTTTTATCTATTTATCTTATTTACCAACCCCTCCGCTCGGGCAGGATATGACACAAAGTCAATTTTTTTAAGCGGAGTTTAACAGGTTTGAATTCAGAGTTTTCCTTCTCCTAGACTAGTTGCCTACCCAAGGCTGAAGAACCTAGTCTGTCCTACTATTTACCCATAGCTGGAGGGAGAATAATTGGATTCATACCTTTCCCAAGGGTATTAGTGCTCTGTGAAATGCAATCAGTCTCGTCCAGGATTTGAACTCGTGTAGCCGTGTTCAATTCCCGCGACGATAACAATTACACCACGGGCACGGGCTGAGTTTTTTTTGTGTTTTTTTGTGTTGTTTCTTCTTCGCGGCCCGTGGCGCAGCGGATAGCGGCGGTGAGTCTCTTCGGTTCCAGGTGAGCATTGTCAGAAGATAGCGGTTTCAAATCCTACCCAAGTCGGCCAGAGGTATACTTGGTCACAAAAACGTGGTGCGATAGACAACAACTATGGAATACGGTTACAAGACTCAGCATTCCTATCCGAGGTCGTGGTAAAATCACCTGAAGAAGGCCAGAGGGAATTTGGCCGAAACGTAGTGAAAGAAGAAACAACACAAAAAACTACCAAGATGAGGGGGAAAAGTCCGCAATAAATAAATAAAAATTAATTCTCAGATTAAAAACAGCCTCATCTCAAAAATGATTCCAATTAAGGACAATATACAGATTTAATTATATTGTTTTATAGTTGATAT
>OY757925.1:12637499-12647499 GCA_963585895.1 Sepioteuthis lessoniana
CAGTGTTAGTTCTTTAGTTTGCAGCAGGTAGTCGCAGGATATCACAGGTAGCAGAAGTTAACTTCTGTGAAGATTGTCAATGCTAGTGTGTCCCGTGGCAGGCTACAGGAGAGAGGTCTTTCTTCTATGCTGGCTGTGTGCTCTCTGTTCTGCTGGCCAACTTCTAAAAAGGGCTAGAAAAAATAGTTCTTGAGAGGAAGATGGAATCAATGCGCTCTGCCTGCTGATTGGTCAGTGTGTAGCCGAATCACTTGGCAGAGACATTGATTCACAAGATAAAATAAATCTAGGACTGCTACAGAGCATAAGAAATGAAATTAAACCTGATTATCAAGGTTTTATACAACTAGTTCATGTCAAAGCTTAACAACAGTCCTAAAAATATTTATTTAACCCGTTGTAATTTTTTTTCCACAAATTTGGATAAATATTTTTTAAAACCCTAAAATTACGTAAAATCTGTAATTCTTTAAAAAACCTGTTTTACTTATTTTGGTTTTTAAAAAATTGACTGTCCTATGAGTTACCTCCCGATAAAGGCTCCCAGTTTCCTCAACGAATATCTTAGTGTCTCCAGGACAGCACTGATTATGAGCCCTGCTCTGTAAATGTTGCAACTCTTATACAAAATAATGATATATATATGTCCATTCAGTGAGTAGATATACGAGGTGCATTCGATAAGTTTCCAGACTTTTTTCGTATGGGCATTTAAAATTGTAGTAGACTCTTGACAATTCAGTATGTTATTGCTATACATCCTGAGATGACTGACCAATTTTTATGATTTCAGGTTCAAATGAACAGCTACAGCAGCAATTGGAATACACCCTACTAAAGCCTGATTGTCACAGCTGGGGAATTTCAAAAATGCAATCTGACACTTAAAATTCCATTTTAAACTTGGAAAAAATACCACAGAAACGTATGGAATGCTTCAGACTGCTTTTAGACCATCTTGCATGAATCAAGCATCAGTTTTTGAGTGGCATAAGAGATTCAAGGAAGGCAGGGAGTCTGTGAGGGATGATGAGAGGTGTGGGAGGAGTAAGGAAGTCAGAACACCAGAGTTGATTGGCCATAGGGTTAGGTTTACTATGTTGAGGTTTTAAGGGAGTTCAGGAAGAGATTCCGCCGGAAGAGGCCAGCACTCTTCAAATCGGGTCAGTAGCATTTCCACCAGGACAATACACTAGTCCATAACTCCATCCTTGTCACAGACTATTTGACCAAGATGAGCATCAAGACAGTTTCTTACCATCCCTATAGTCCAGACCTTGCTCCCTGTGACTTTTGCTTATTCCCTAAGCTCAGAGGCTGTCGTTATGAGACAATTGAGGAGATGAAAGAGGCTGTGACGAAGGTCATTGACACGTTCACACAAGAGGACGTCCATGGGGCATTTCAGAAGTTGTTAGAATGGTACAACAAGTACATTGCAGCCGGAGGAGATTACTTCGAAGAGGACTAGAGTTTTATGTGTGTACTATCAATAAAAGTACCCATACGAAAAAAGTCTGGAAACTTATTGTATGCACCTTGTATGTCACTTGTTCATTTTTTTGTGCTGCTTCTTTCAAAGCATATCTACTCTTAAAAATTAAAAAAAATTATTGGTCTCAATTCGTCTCAACCTTAGGTTATCGTCATGAGAAATGTTTCCTGGAAAAAAGTTTTTTAACAAAACTTTTTAAAATAGTTCATATGCCATAAAAAAGCGACGAAAAATAAACTGGAAATGTACTATATCCATTTGCTGGATAAAAAAATCCATATATATATATATATATATATATATACTCTATTTATTACTTGCTTTTGTTTGTTTGTTTGTTTATTTGTTACTTTTTATTTACTTGCTGTTCATATTGTCATTATTTTCAGTTATGGTTTAATCCCAAATGAAACAGTAAATCTCTGCAGGTGAGCATTACCTGCTTTGAATGACTTTTTACTTACTTTCCTCTTTACATATTAGTAAAAAGTATGCTTCCCCGTGTCAGTAGTACGTCTGCAACAGACTTCAAGAATCAGTTCTGCACTTCCTTACACTTGCTTACTTATAAACACGATATCTCAGTTTACGTAAGCCACCGTTCGTCTATGTACTCACCTGGCTATAAATATTGATACACGATTATTGCTATATATTATATGTTGTTCATATTTTTGTCATTATTCCTTGCAAGTCGAACTGGTAGTCTCTCACTGAAGTGTTAGTAACACCAAATCCCTTCATATCTCCAGGGACTATTCTAAGTATAGTAGCCGATTTTAGTAGTGCTGTGGTCTAGATAGTGTCACCCAGTCTCTTCACTGTTCGTAAGGCACCAACCACAATTGTTGTCACTGTCACCTTCTTGCACTTCAAAATTTTCACTTTTTTCGCTAGGTTCTGGTATTTGTCCAGTTTTTGCCTTCTTCACTTTCACTCTGATTCACCGATACGGCAAAATCTACGAAATTTTAGAATCTTTTTTTGGTTGATTAAAATCAGGATTGCATTTCTGGCTTGCATTGTTTAATTTATTTTTATTTTAAAGTCCCATACTTAAAAAAAGATTCATATCATTATAGCGAAATTTCCCTCTCTTGCACAATTCCCGGTGGATCACATCTCCTACCCAGTCACATTACTCCTACTACTCCTTGCAATTTTTTTTCTCCCCAGGCTGGGCTGATGGTATTTCACTGGAGTCTGAGTGACAATAAGTCTCCTCAAATCTCCAGGACTCTTCTCAGTATTCTGGCCAATTTTAGCATTGCTGTAGTTTGGACAGTCTTGGCTCACCCTCCGATTTCCAACTCTTTCAGCCTCCTTTCTAAGCCTTTAGAGATTGTTCCAAGTGCACCAATTACAACTGGTATCACTGTCACTTTCATCTTCAGTAGCCTTTTTTAGTTCTTCTTTTTAAGAAATTTATACACCAGTAGTATCTGATGGTACACAAGTGACAACAAGTCTCAATTCACTAGCACTCTCTTCCGTATTCAAACTGTTTTCAAATCCTAGACGAGGCTGTTTGTATTTCACTTCATGCTGATGCCCCTGGGAAAATCATGAATCCATCATTTCCCTCGCCAGCTCTGGGTAAAAAAAAGAACCAGACCAGGCCCTTTAATTTTGATTTAAACAACTCTTCGAGAAGGACCTAAATTAGATCAGTCCTGGGAATCTGTACCCGGATCATTACCCCATTTGTTCAGTTACCAAACCATCCAAAAACCATGGCTGGTTCTACACCATTATTCATAACTTAAAAAAAACTCCAGTGTATAATTCCTTTGCTAAGCGTTGGCTTATTTAATAGTTATCAATTGAATCGATGGACAAACATTATTTTATATATATATATATATATATATAATTATTTGTTGATAAGCTGTATCAGTAGGAACATCTGTTTTTTAGATGATGTAAAATTTGGTCATGTGGAAGTTACTGCCAAGATTGTATAGTAAATGTTTTTTAAACCTCCATATCTACTGGAATCAGCTACATATTTGATACTTTTTAGTCTGTGAAACCAACTGATTATACTATGATCAACTGAAGATAAACGAAATAAATATATTCATATACATATGTATTTGAGAGAAAAATGGAAATAAATCCGGCTGTATGTAAATATAAACATATGAAAAGACAAAATATTCTGAGGATGTATTTATTCATATAGGACAAATTTTTTAAATGTTTTTTTTTTTTTGGTGGGGGGGGGTCTGTTTGACCATCTTCAGGACAATGTTAGAATGTGATATATCATCCAAATATTATTTTCAAAAGAGAAAGTTCTTTGTGTTCTATTTTGCTTAATAGTATTCTCTATCCTTATATTCACAGACACACACAATGTCGTTTAAAAAGTTCTAAGCCGTACCAAAAATGGAGAATCATAGCGAAGCATTTTTGCTGTGGCAACTCACTACAACTTCTTATAAAGCTAGAAAAAGTAATGTAGATTTCAGTCTTAATTTTTGTGCAGATGAGGTTCATACAAAGTTGTGAGGTGTATGCAAATTTAAAACCTGAGTGAAACTTATAATTTTTTGAGTGACCCTTGTATGTATGTGTGTGTGTGTGTGTGTGTATATATATATATATATATATATATATATATATACACTCAAAAAGTACATTTACAGATACCTCAACGATGATTTTCGGTGATGTACTATCTTCCTTGCTGGTCCGGAATTACCAGGCCGCTTCCTTGACAGCTTAGTGTTACATGTTATTTTTTCTCTCTCTACTGGCAAATACTCATTAAGAGTTCATTCCCCACCATCACCTATGTAAAGAAATTCATGCTTTACACTGCTTTCGCTCACGTCTACCTTTTTTGTTATGTTCTTTATTTCTATCTATTTATTTCTTTTCTAAATTTAACTTTTTGTATCTTCAGTGTACTAATTCTAATGTTATTGCCCTACCACTATTTATTAACTTATTTAGTTTTTTCATCACCCCCTCATACCAAAATAAAATTTTCTACTTAACAGGGCTATAATTTAATCATTCCCATTTAAATGTATATATATATATGTGT
This sequence comes from Sepioteuthis lessoniana, assembly GCA_963585895.1. Lineage (NCBI taxonomy): Eukaryota > Metazoa > Mollusca > Cephalopoda > Myopsida > Loliginidae > Sepioteuthis > Sepioteuthis lessoniana. The sequence continues at coordinate 12,642,050 of OY757925.1, forward strand.
GTGTATTAAGGCGACATCTCCACTCTAAAAGGTAGTTCTTTGAAACTAGTAGACAAGTTCACCTACCTAGGAAGCAGTATCTCATCAACCGAGACCAGTAAAGGTATGGACAGCTAACAATAGGCTATCAGTCATTTTTCATCACCCCCTCATACCAAAATAAAATTTTCTACTTAACAGGGCTATAATTTAATCATTCCCACTTAAATATATATATATATATATATATATATATATATATATGTGTGTGTATTAAGGCGACATCTCCACTCTAAAAGGTAGTTCTTTGAAACTAGTAGACATGTTCACCTACCTAGGAAGCAGTATCTCATCAACCGAGACTGACAACAACACGCGACTAGCAAAGGTATGGACAGCTAACAATAGGCTATCAGTGATATGGAAGTCAGACCTGACCGATAAAATGAAGCACAGTTTTTTCTCAAGCAGCGGTCGTATCGATACTGCTGTATGGATGTACTACATGGACATTAACTGAACGTATGGAGAAAAAGCTTGACGGCAATTACACAAGAATGCTGTGAGCAATATTAAACAAGTCCTGGAGGCAGCACTCCATAAAGCAGCAACTGTACAGCCATCTAACACTCATCACAAAAACTATCTAAGTTAGATGAATTAGACATGTCGGACACTGCTGGAGACGTAAGGACGAACTCATAAGTGACATAGTCTTGTGGACACCTTCACATGGACGAGCAAAGGCAGAACGACCAGCTAGAATCTATATACAACAGCTCAGTGCTGATACAGGATGTAACCCAGAAGACTTATCGGGAGTGATGGACAATACAGAAGGGTGGCCACAGAGGGTCAGGGAGATCCACGCTGGCAGTCCAACATGATGATGATGATATATAAATAAGCTGTATAGCAAAGTGTTGTTGAATATATATATATATATATATATATATATATATATATATGTATAAAACAACAACAATTGGTCACATTAAGTTAATCAATTTATTTCCATCCTGTTAAAAGTATTGATCTCTGTGTATTTTATTTACATTGAGCTATTTACAAGGATTATTTAATTTGATATTCTATTTTTGAATATTTTATTTGTCCTGATTGGAATTATTATAATTATAAATAATTATCATTATTTATTTGTCCTGATTGAAGAATATCTTATATATTTGAATTAAGTCCTCAATTAGACTTATATGGAATATGTAGAATATATGATAAGTTTAAATATATTCCAAGTGAGTGCTCAATGTGTGGCTATTGATATAGAAAAAAATATATATATATATATGTATGGTAGATTTTGGTAAATCTGACCAGATGATAAAAATAATATTTCGTTCTTTATTCACAGAACTTCTTCAGATTAAACATTTCTTAAGTTTTCTACCTTTTAGCAATTTGAGGAAATAGAGAAAATAAATGTATAAGGGGTGGGGGAAGGGTTCAAAGACCCTAGGCAGATGAGGGAATAATAGGGAGGGAAGTAGATATGGGTTTAAATGATGGTGGTAGGAGTTATTGGTTTTGACTCTGACTGTCTGGGATGAAAAAGAAAGCATGAAGCCCTCCCCCTCCACCCTCCCTTTTTCCTCTCACTAAAATTAATCCACCTCTATCTGATCAAATCTCTGATGAAACCTGATACATTTGATGGCACCTGTCTTCCACCAGACAAATTGCTAAAATCTAGAAAAACTCAAAAATTATTTAATCTGAAGGAGTTCTGTAAATAAGGATGTGCCTGTGGTATAATGATTATCTTCATAGGAAATGGACACAGTAACTAGGCTGATTGCATTTCACATAGCACTAATACCCTTGGGAAAGGTATGAATCCAATTATTCTCCCTCCAGCTATGGGTAAATAGTAGGGCAGACTAGGTTCTTCAGCCTTGGTGAGGCAAGTAGTCTAGGAGAAGGAAAACTCTGAATGCAAACCTGTTAAACTCCACTTAGAAATTGATCTTGTGTCATATCCTGCCCGAGCGGAGGGGTTGGCAAATATGGTAAATAAGGAACAAAATATTAGCATTAAACCTGTTGTATGATTTATCCACTTATTTTTATCACATAAAAAAGGGACATTTTTTCCACTCTGTACCACCATACTTTTGAGAATTATTTTCCCTAATACTTTCCTTTTCCCCCTTTTTTGCTCCCTTTCCACCTTGACATCACATTATAGTCAATGCATTCAATGAAACAGGATATGCCCAAACTCCTTCCTCTCCACTTTTTCCCCCATTTCTTTCCCCAGTCAGCTCAGTAAAATTATTTCCACTTTCATACCATCAAAGATCTCTAATGAAACCTAATACATTTGACTTTAAACCTTCTCCTTCTTCCTGCTACACCTTAATCCTTTCCATCATTTTATCTTGTCCTTCCTTTGCTTATATATAGAAGAAACTCAGAAAATGGGTTTAGCCTGAAAATGTTCTTAAAATGAAATATCCAACTTTCTAAACCTGTTTTAAGTGTTTGATATATCCTACTTTCCACATACGTGGTGCATATAATAAGTTTCCAGACTTTTTCATATGGGCATTTAAAATTGTTGGAGATGAAAGAGTCTGTGACAAAGGTCATTGACACGTTCACACAAGAGGACTTCCATGGAGCCTTTCAGAAGTTGTTGGAATGGTACAACAAGTACATTGCAGCTGGAGGAGATTACTTCGAAGAGGACTAGAGTTTTATGTGTGTACTATCAATAAAAGTACCCATACGAAAAAAGTCTGGAAACTTATCGTATGCACCTCGTATTTCTTTCATGTTGTCAGATTCACTGAAAATGTTCTTAAAATGAAATATCCAACTTTCTAAACCTGTTTTAAGTGTTTGATTTATCCTACTTTCCACATACGTGGTGCATATAATAAGTTTCCAGACTTTTTCATATGGGCATTTAAAATTGTTGTAGACTCTTGAAAATTCAGTATGACCAATTTTTATGATTTCAGGATCAAATGAACACCTACAGCAGGAATTGATATACACCCTACTAAAACCTGATTGTCACAGCTGGTGAATTTCAAAAATGCAATCTGACACTTTAGATGAATGATAAACTTGGAAAAAAATGCTACAGAAACTTATGGAATGCTTCAGACTGCTTTTGGACCATCTTGCATGAATAGAGCATCAGTTTTTGAGTGGCATAAGAGTGGCATTCAAGGAAGGTAGGGTGTCTGGGAAGGATGATGAGAGGTGTGGGAGAAGTAAGGAAGTCAGAACACCAGAGTTGATTAGCCAAAGGGCTAGGGTTACTATGTTGAGGATTTAAGGGAGTTCAGCAAGAGATTTCACCGGAAGAGGCCAGCACTCTTCAAATCGGGTCAGTGGCATTTCCACCAGGACAATGCACCAGTCCATAACTCCATCCTTGTCACAGACTATTTGACCAAGATAGGCATCAAGACTGTTCCTCACCATCCCTATAGTCCAGACCTTGCTCCCTGTGACTTTTGCTTATTCCCTAAGCTCAGAGGCTGTCGTTATGAGGCAATTGAGGAGATGAAAGAGGCTGTGACAAAGGTCATTGACACGTTCACACAAGAGGACTTCCATGGAGCCTTTCAGAAGTTGTTGGAATGGTACAACAAGTACATTGCAGCTGGAGGAGATTACTTCGAAGAGGACTAGAGTTTTATGTGTGTACTATCAATAAAAGTACCCATACGAAAAAAAGTCTGGAAACTTATCGTATGCACCTCGTATTTCTTTCATGTTGTCAGATTCACCACAATATGTCATTTCAACATATATATAAATATATATATATATATATATATTCAACAGCACTTTGCTGTACATCTTCAACTGTTACTTCTGTGAAAGCACTTCAGCAATGACTGGTTTGTTAAAGCTCTCTCACTATGCCATGAGTCTGGAAACTAATCTCTTTATCGTGTCTGCACTTGGAGGATTCTTCACATTAAGAAGGGGACTATTCTCTTATTTTGTCTAAGCTATAGACCTTACAATTGAATTGTAAAAAATCTATTACTTCAATTCCTTCTTTTCCACTGTAACTTAACATTTTCTTTTGCCGAGGGTTACTCATCATCATCATCATCACGTCATGCCGCTAGCACGGAAATCCCTGACCCTCTCTCACCACTTTTCCCAATCGTTCATCACCTCTGGCAGGTCTTCTGGGCTACATCCCTTATCTTCACATAGCTGCTGTATGTATGTTCTTGCTTGTCGTCCTGCTGTTGCTCGGCCATATGTGGGGGGTCCATTGGAGTACATCACTTACGAGCTCGTACCTGCTCCTCCAGCAGTGTCCTACATGCCTGGTTCGTCTGACTTTCATGATGGGAGGCAGGTGGCCGTATAGTTGGTGCTTTGTGGGGTGTTGCCACCAGGACTTGTTTAATATTGCTCGCAACATTCTTGTGTAATTGCCGTCTAGCTTCTTCTCCAGCCGTTTTGTTAGCATCCAAGTGGTACATCCATACAGCAGTATCGACACGACTGCTGCTTGGAAGAAACTGTGTTTCATTTTATTGGTCAGGTATGATTTCCATATGACCGATAGCTTATCGATAGCTGTCCATGGCATCGTTAACCGCGTGTCGATGTCTTTTTCGGTTGATGAGACACTGCCTCCTAGATAGGTGAATTTGTCTTTCAGTTTCAGAGAGGTTCCGGCTTGTGTGGAAATGTCACCTGCTTGATTAAAGCACATATATTCAGTTTTGTGTGCATTGACACAGAGACCAATGCCTGCGGCGGCTCATTCCAAACTATACAGTAGTGTTTCGGTTTGGTTGGGTGTATTTGCTAGTAACGCTATGTCATCGGCGTAGTTGGTGTTGGTAATTGTTTTTGCGGGGTATCTTCTGCTTCTTTTCTTTGTCAGCTCGATGCCGTTCTCTCTGATTTTATCAATCGATGTTCTAAGCACGTAGTCTAGACATATGATAAACCATAAACCCCAATTGAATATATGACTTCTGGTCCCATGTGTTAGCATACATGGCAAAAGTTAGGGTTACTTATAATATCTCAAAAATAATATATAACATTAAAATGAAAACAAGAAAGTTATGAATTTTTAAAAGGTGTCTGTCTTTTGTGGGCTACCCTATATACGGTAAGAAATAAGAGTTGAAATCTGAAGTCGGTGTTAAAATTGTTTTATTTCCTGTGTAACATTTTGCACTTTGTCAGATGAACATTTTCAGACGCAACTAGAAAGGTTTCGAAATGCTGTTGTATTTGAAAATGCTCAAATTTTGAAGAGAATAACATTACATCGGAAATAAATCAATTTTAACCTCATCTTCGGGCTTTTAAGTCCTACTTCTGATTATATTTTTCAGAAATTATATCCAATACATTTACCATCTCTATCTTTGTTATTTCCTTTCTCTCTTTCTTACAGTCTTTGTAATTGGAATAAAAAAAATCTTTTTCAGTAGTCTAACAGGTGATGCTAC
>OY757925.1:12649999-12667499 GCA_963585895.1 Sepioteuthis lessoniana
GTTGATCTTACCATCTTTCTATCTCTTTTTCTCTTGTTCTCTCTCTCTCTCATTTTTTTTTTTTTTCTCGATTATAGAACAATGATTTATTGCAATGCAGAACTGATCTTTCTCTTTTTTTCTTTCTTCCTCTAGTAGTCTCTCTCTCTCATAGAACAATAATTCATTGCACGGTAGGGTTGATCTTACCATTTTTCTATCTCTTTTTCTCTTTTTTTTGTTCTCTCTCTCTCTCTCTCTCATTTTCATTTTTTCTCTCTTGATTATTGAACGAGGATTTATAGCAATATAGAACTGATCTTGCCATCTTTCTATTTCTTTTTTTCTTTCTTTCTTGACAATAAAATGAGAATTTATTGCAATGTAGAGCTGGTTATATCATCTATCTCTCTTATTTTCTTTCTTTCTTTGTAACAAAAACAGAAAGATCTTATTCTATGATTTATTTCAAATGCAGACCTGATATCATTATCTTTCTGTCTCTTTCCCACTTTCTTAGTAATGATATCAGAAAAAATTTTTTTTTTCTTTCTTGGCAATCCATATTTCAAAAAAAAAAGAAAAAAAAGAAAGTTCCTCACAGCTAATATCAGTTAAAACAGTGAAAAGAAAACATAAATCTTTGAAATTCAACTGTAAATACAATTGGAATTGAAAGTGGAAAATTCAAAGAATTTTTAAAAGAACAACTTGAGCAAATTTTTCATTCCTGCCAAGAGATGGAAAAATGTGAAAAATGAAGATATTGTTCATTCGAAATAAAACCAAAGCAGTCCATATTATAACGTGCGGGTGGAGGTCTGCTTTTATAGCTGAATATGAAAACAATATCGCAGTTGTACACTGACACATGCAAATTCAGGAAACCAACAAAGACTTTAGAATAAATTCTTTCTGTGAAATGGAAAAACTCATTGGCATGTCTAATTGGTAAGCAATGCAGTAATTAGGTTATTGTTCTCAAATTCTTCATGTTTTTACAGTTCTGTTCTTTAAGTAGCTCGACCAATTCCAACCAATTCTTCTGAGAATGATTCCTGGAGGAATGGAACTTTAAAAAAAATGAAAGAAATGTATTGTTGTATTCTTATCCTGAACTATGTGCAAATAAATTTTTTTATCATTAGTTAAAATAGTTATGAAGGTGGCCATGTTTTTGTTTATTTTTTAAAGATTTTTTTTTCTCTCTGGCTTTGAGCACACATCTCTTATTGTGGTCTGTGAGTGATTAAGATAATAAATCTCACACAAGACATCTATGCAACAATGTCTTCAAATCTACAAAGCGATCGAACCAGGCCATTGGCCTAATGAGTAGAGTGTTCGTCAATGGTCCGGGAGACCTGGATACAATCCCAGGTCAAGTCATGGCAAAGACTCAAAAAATGGTACTTGATGCCGCCTTGCTTAACACTCAGCATTATAAGGTGTGCATCAAGGGTAAAGTTGAGTAATCCAGGGAATGGAGTAGCGCCTTCCCCTACAACTTGGTTTGGTAGCTATTGAAAAGGGAACCTTCGGGTCACCCTCGACTAAGGTTTCCAACTTTACTTACAAAGTAATGCATGTTTAAGAAGGGTAGGTACAAAATATCATTTGACCCAGTCAGCAGGAGCTGCAGAATACATCAACTGCATCTCTTCTGAGGCATAAGATGCCCCACCCACAAGTGTCCTGGATATGACATTAAACGATCTGATGGTGAGGCTCCAGTAATACTGGAGTTTGGGGAATATGGAGTACCCCTCATTGCCATCACTCCCTGGTCCACTGTGGCTCTGAGTGATACCATCTGATAGGGTCCTATCTATAGGTCAAATAGAACTGCTTGATATTTAAACTGATATTTAGAACTGTTTGATATGCTAAACTGAATTGTTTGAAACAGAACTGTTTTTACATTTAGTTGTTGACCAATAGAATAAAGGTTAAGTTTAAAGTATTCTTATCTTTGCCTTTTTCCATCTTAAGTTTTTTATGGCTCCAGCTAACTATAAGAGAACAAGTTAATGGGGCATTAAGAGAAATCAAGGAGTCAGATACCAAAAACTAGAAAGTCATCCCATAAAACTCAAAAATTAATGAAACTGGAATGGACGACTACCAGCAACCTACTAACCAATGAAATAATAACAACCAAACCCTTATTCACCCCCATGAAAGCAATGAAGTAGTACTCTAAAATCCCCTAAGTTCCAGAACTAGAGCTTCACCATCAGAAGGTTTAGTATCATATCCAAGACACTCTTAACACTCAGTTAGTGTATTCTACAGCCCTAGTCAACAGAGTAAACTTCTATTTGACCCATAGTTTTGACCCTTACAGATACTGCCACTCCGAGTCAGAGTGCATCTGGGAATAATGGCAATGAAGCAGTATTCTACATTCCCCAAAGTTCCAAGACTGGAGCCTTGCCTTAGGTGGTTTAGTGTCATATCCAGGACACTTATTGTTGGGGAAGGGTTACCTCTCTCCAGAGATGCAGTTGGTGTATACTACAACCTCAGACGACTTGGCTGGAGAGGACTGGGAGAAACCATACGATCGACATGGCTTAATGATGGTGATGATTGATATAAATTTCACCATTTTCTATAAAAGAATTACTAAAGTGGATAGTTGATCGCTTGCTGGGGAAGCATGGCACCTAACTTTAAACGAACCATCAAATGAAAAGACCGATTACATTAAAAGTACCAATTCCAATGCTATTTGTATTGAAACAGATGCATTGGAAAGCAGACTTGATATGCTTCTCTTGTCACTTGACTCTGATCTGTCTTCATTATATCACTGACACAAGAAGCAACAGTGGATCATTGATTGAATCGCAAGCAGTGGGGCTTGGGTGTTAATTGATTGATTGATGTTGCAGTGTTCCTGACACTTCAAAGCTTACAGCAAGGAAGACCAGTTGCTGCATTTTTCTGTGAATAATAGAACTGAGGTAATGACCCCAACGTGACCACATGTTATATTATTTGTTTCTTTCTGAATGTTCTCTTTTCAATAAAATGCTATGTTTGGTCGAGAGAATGAGCAAAAAAAAAAAGTTCTAAAAAAGAATTGGTTTCAATGAGTTTTTAGATAAACACTAAATAATGCTAGTATTTTAGTGTGGATTTTTTAAGCATAGAGATATGTACTTACCTAACCCCTCTACGTGCTTAGAACATAAAATCAGAGAAAACGATTTCGAGCTGACAAAGAAAAGAAGCAGAAGGTACCCTGCAAAAACAATTACTGACGTCGACTACACCAATGACATAGCGATACTGGCAAATACACCCAACCAAGCCAAAATACTACTGCATAGTTTGGAACGACTTGCCGCAGGCATCGACCTCCATGTCAATGCACACAAAACTGAATATATATGCTTTAATCAAGCAGGCAACATTTCCACACTAGACGGAACCTCTCTGAAACTGATAGACAAATTCACCTACCTAAGAAGCAGTGTCTCATCAACTGAAAAAGACATCGACACGCGAATAATGAAGGCATGGACAGCTATCGATAAGCTATCGATCATATGGGAATCAGACCTGACCAATAAAATGAAACGCAGTTTCTTCCAGGCAGTGGTTGTGTCGATACTGCTGTATGGATGTACCACTTGGATGCTAACAAAACAGCTGAAGAAGAAGCTAGATGGCAATTACACAAGAATGTTGCAAGCAATATTGAACAAGTCCTGGCGGCAACACCCCACAAAGCACCAACTATACAGCCACCTACCTCCCATCACGAAAACTATCCAAGTTAGACGAACCAGACATGCAGGACATTGCTGGAGAAGTAAGGACGAGTTCATAAGTGATATACTCCTATGGACCCCCACATATGGCCGGGCAACAGCAGGACGACCAGCTCAAACATACATACAGCAGCTATGTGAGGATACAGGATGTAGCTCTGAAGACCTGCCAGAGGTGATGAATGATCGGGAAAAGTGGTGAGAGAAGGTCAGGGATATCTGTACCAGCAGCACGACATGATGATGATGAACCCCTCTGCTCTGAGTACTTGCTTTTTGATGGGACTTCGAATACACAGTGTCCTCTGCAGAAAGGTAAAACCCTCTTGCACCAAAAAAAAAATGGGGCTCTGAATATGATACTAAACTACATCTGATAGCAAGGCTCCAGTTCTGGAGATCATGGGGTTACTTCTTTATCATATTTACCAACCCCTCCGCTCGGGCAGGATATGACACAAGGTCAATTTTTAAGCGGAGTTTAACAGGTTTGAATTCAGAGTTTTCCTTCTCCTAGACTAGTTGCCTTACCAAGGCTGAAGAACCTAGTCAGCCCTACTATTTACCCATAGCTGGGGGGAGAATAATTGGATTCATACCTTTCCCAAGGGTATTAGTGCTATGTGAAATGCAATCAGTCACGTCTGGGATTTGAACTCGTGTCGCCGTGTCCATTTCCTACGACGATAACCATTACACCACAGGCACCTCCCCGAGGGGGTTACTTCTTTATTACCATTACTCCTAAATCTACTCCTCCTGTTTTAGGGAGTATGGAGGTGTTTCTCTATTGCCATTACTCTCAGGTCCACTCTGACCTTGAGCACTTGCTGCCATATAATTTTTGATTCTTTGGATTGAGTAAAATTACCTTAAGTCATAATTGTTTCCTAGCGATTATTATTATTAGTTACTTGAGCAAACCATATCATTAGGTTTGGTTTCTTTGTTTAATGGCATATTAACCTTCATGGGTTATGTAGTGCCAAAGTCACCAATGCAGGCGGACAGCCATCATACTATTTAACACGTAGCTTGGGGAATTAGAAGGTTCGATTCCTTTCCAAGGATATTAGTCCAAAAGTGAATTGCCCAGTCGGCTGGCTGACTGCACCTCTGCAGAGGGTAACCCCCCCCCACGAGTGTCCTGGATATGACACTAAAAAAAATCTGATGGTGAGGTCCCAGTAATGCTGGGGCCTTGGGGAATACGGAAAACCCCTTAACTGCCATTGCTCTTATGTTCACTCTGGCCCGCGTGGTGGCACCTGATAGGGCCCTATCTATGGGTTAAAAAGAACTAACGGCATAAACTGAATATCTTGAAATAGAAATATCTTTTGACAATTGAACCGTGCTTACATTTGGACTGCGTGCTTGTGATAAACTGAATTATTTCAAATAGAACTGTTTTTTGACATTGTATGTCGTCTGCAGGGCCGATGCTAGGATCTCATTTACCCCACAGCCCAATCTATGATATAAGGCCCCCTACTCTTCTACTTGTCAAAAGAGTCTAAAATGATGTCAAAACTGTGAAAATTTTTCTTCCTTTCACAGTGAGTAACCCAGTTGTCTGAGGGGGTTGTAGAATATGCCAACTGCATCACTGCAGAGGGGTAATACCCCCTGCCTCAACAAGTGACCTGAATATAACAATAAACATCTGATGGTGAAGCTCCAGTTCTAGAGCTTTGGGAAATGTGGAGTACTCCTTCAATGTCATTACTCCCAGGTTCACTCTGAGCTGGAATGGTAGTACCTGTTAGGGTCCTATGTATGGGTTAAATAGAACTGTTTCGTCTTTTCCTTGGGATTATTATTGAATAAAATTAATAGTGTTAAATAGCAAGACTTAAAACATTTAACTGTGTGCAAACAAATGAACTCTGGCTCAGTGGGTTGAGTGTTCACCAATGTCCCGGGAAAAACAGGGTTCAATCCCTGGTGGAGTCAAACCAAAGACTTAAAAAAATGGTACTTGATACCTCCTTGCTTAACACTCAGCGTATCAAGGGTAAAGTGGAGTAATCCGGGGAAAGGAGTAGCACCCTCCCTTACATCTCAGTGTAGTAGCTATTGAGAAGGGAGCTTTTGGGTCACCCTCAACTACGTTCGCCAACTTTACTTTTTACTACTTATATATATATATATATATATATATATATATATAAACAGAATCTGGTATCAAATAACCCACAAAGTTTGATATGCTATAAAACGCAACCAATAAATTTAGTAATCAGTTATACTGAGTTTATTTATTTAAAAATCTACTCTCCCAAAGGGTTGTACTTGACATCACTGAGGGGACTTGGTGTCCTGTATCAATATTCTATTATCCCTTATTCAGTTTAGCATAAGTACACAGTTTAAATGTCAAGACAATCCAATTTCATATAGTTCAGTTTAGCATAAATACACAGGGTCCTATCTATGAATCAAATAGAACTATACTATCAGGTGCTACCACACTGGACCAGAGTGGACCTGGGAGCAATAGCAATGAAGGGGTAATCCACATTCCCCAAAGCTCCAGCATTACTGGAACCTCACCATCAAATTGTTTAGTGTCACATCCAGGATACTTGTTGAGAGGAGGGGGTCTTACCCCTCTGCAGAGAAGCAGTCAATGTATTCTACAGCCCCAGCCGACTGAGCAATACACACATGTTAAGGACTCCCACAGGTCCAACAATCTATAAAAAGATGACAGGAATTTCTTTCTGGATGGCCGGTGGTGGTCATCCACTCCTCATTAAGCAGCTTTTATCCTTTTGATAGGAAATTTTTTTTCCCTCCGCTTTTAATCTATACAAATGGATTTCTGTACAATGGATCTGAAGGATCTACTGACAAGTAGGCATAAAGAAGGGAAAAAAAAATTAAACAAAAGGAAAATGGATTGGCATGCTGGGTGCTGAACGGAGAAGGAAAATGTATGAACAACAAGCCTCGGACAGTGTTGTAAATAGCACTGACCACTGCAGATGTAACCAGCTCTATTGATTTGTGGTTGTAACAAGAGTAGGACTAGAAAGCTAATCTGTCTTATCTTGGCTCAACATTCATTATCCTCATCTTTACTGCTCAGGTCCTGAGTACAAGGTGTTTCACAATTGTTGAAATAAAGCAGCAGCCTCTCAGATCTTCCCTCTTGACTTTATTTCTTTCCTCTTTTCTGATTTTTACTGAAAAATTGTTAACATTTTGATATATTTAAATATTTATGCTTTGGATGATGGAGCAGACTGTAAGATTGTATGAGTGAAATACAAAAGAAAGTGCAACACATTTTAAAACAGAAGTTAGATTTTCAAATTGGTCAAGAACCTTTGAAGCTTGTTGTACTTGTGAAGATCATAGAGCAATATACATATATTCCAAATATTTTATAAATATATATATATATATATATATATATATATATATATATATATATATATATATTCCAAATATTTTATATATATATATATATATATATATATATATATTCCAAATGTTTTATATATATATATATATATATATTCCAAATATTTTATATATATATATATATATATATATATATATATATATTCCAAATATTTTATATATATATATATATATATATATATTCCAAATATTTTATATATATATCTATATATATATATATATATATATATATATATATTCCAAATATTTTATATATATATCTATATATATATATATATATATATATATATATTCCAAATATTTTATATATATATCTATATATATATATATATATATATATATATTCCAAATATTTTATATATATATATATATATATATATATATATTCCAAATATTTCACATATATATATATATATTCCAAATATTTCACATATATATATATATATTCCAAATATTTCACATATATATATATATATTCCAAATATTTCACATATATATATATATATTCCAAATATTTTATATATATATATATATATATATATTCCAAATATTTATATATATATATATATATATATATATATATATATATATATATATTCCAAAAATTTTATATATATATATTCCAAATATTTATATATTCAAAATATTTTATATATATACATATATATATATATTCCAAATATTTTATATATATACATAGATAGATTCCAAATATTTTATATATATATATATATATATATATATATATATATATATATTTAGCCAAAATAAATTTCAATCAATGAATGGATATTTTACATCACCAATTCATATTTCATTGTGTTTTTTTGTTTAAATATCTTCGAAAAATATCTTGAAAACTTTATACAAAATTTTTTTCTTCCCAAAACCAAATCTCCAGACGATGACCAAAGGTTAAAACCCATTAAAAACTATCAAACAATAAACAACACTGGTCCTATCTTTCTTTTTGTTCATCTTTTATATATCTATGCATATATACTCGTTTGTTAAAGGAGTTAGCATCAAGAAAGTTTCTTTTGAAGCTTTTTTTCAAGAACGAAAAATTGAACAGTCTTAAAAAAAACAATTGTTTAGGGTTTTTAGAACCAAAGATTTGACCGAATATATATAATAAAAAGAGTGAAAAATAAAAAGCTCAAAAAGAAGTTATTCTTTCAAACAAAGCAGGGAAACAAAAAATGAATAACGATTTTAAGAACATTTAAAAAAGACTCTAGAAAATTCATTTGTGTATCCATATTTACCAACCCTTCTGCTTGGGCAGGATATGACTCAAGGTCAATTTTTAAGCTGAGTTTAAGAGGTTTGAATTCAGAGTTTTCCTTCTCCTAGACTAGTTGCCTCACAAAGGCTGAAGAAACCAGTCTGCCCTACTATTTACCCATAGCTGAAGGGAGAATAATTGGATTCATACCTTTCCCAAGGGTATTAGTGCTATGTGAAATGCAATCAGTCACGTCTGGGATTTGAACTCGTGTCGCCGTGTCCATTTCCTATGTTGATAACCATTACACCACGGGCACCTCCATTCATTTGTGTATCCGAGAGTGAAGACAGTCTTTTTGAAAGGTGCTAGGCATATATAGAAAGCATCTTAAAGGCATTTTCATTTTGATATCTCAATCCTTTAAAAGAAGCATCCTTGCTCATTCATCTTTTTTTATTTATATCTATCTGTTTTATTTATTTATTGTTTTTTTTTATATGTAGTCATTTATGGGAAATGTTTATGGCTGAATCATTTGATCTCGAAAGGAGAAATAATCAACCAATCCCCAAATCAAGAGATTAGTAAAATGCCCATAAATAATCACTTTCCAGAACAGGACTATATCTGAAATTATTTAAGATATATATATATATATATATATATATATATATATATATGTGTGTGTGTGTCTCTCTCTCTCTCTTTCTCTAAGAAGCCGAGGCAACCATAGGCATTTTTAGTCTCCTGAGGAGGACCATGAAGTCCAGAACACGTGTGGAACATAATTATATGAAAAAAATCTAAAGTAACACTTTCAAGTTTAATTGTGGATCTATTAAAAGTAAAGTAAAGTTGGCAACCTTAGTCGAGGGTGGCCCAAAGGCTCCCTTTTCAATAGCTACTACAACAAGGTGTAGGGGAGGGCACTACTCCATTCCCTGGATTGCTCCACTTTACGCTTGATCCTTACCTTATAATGCTGAGTGCTAAAAGCAAGGCGGCATCAAGTACCATTTTTTGAGTCTTTGGTATGACGGAACCTGGGATTGAATGTGTGTGTGTGTGTGGTGAAATGAGTCAAATATTTTGCAATATTTTGGTAACGTCAGGTACAATTTGGCCGCTCTGGATGCTTTTGCTGAAGTTGTGAATGTAATGAACATCACTAAATTGAGATGCTAATCTCACCTGATACTCGCCCAGTAATACTTGTTGGATTTGCTTCTACTGCTTGGAGCATGGCCTCGAAATCCACACTTTTATGCTTACTAGACTTGGCCTGTAGGTCGAAGTTCTTGCAACATAAGATAAACTTCTTAAACCATGTGATCAACTGCAACTTCTGCTTTTGTTTTGGTATAAGTTCTCAAAATTGACAATGTTGCATGTTCTGTGCAGCTTTCAAATTACCCACAACATGCTCGCGCACTAACTACCACAATACTACCAACCACAGTGGATAGATTACATGACTTGAACTGCTTTGGTTACTTGTATATGCACTACATACAAGGACTAATATGCATATATATATTTATATATATATATATATATATATATATATATGTGGAAAAAATTTTTTAAAAAGTAATAGTAACTCTACGGTTTTAAAATAGATGTTTATAATACTACTACACCACATAGATGCTCGTACCACCACGATTCTCGGCAGATCCTTGTAGCTCTATGCCTCAAGTGTCAGTTGAAACCCCGTTGTAACCTTGCAGCAAGAAAAAGTGATGAATACACAAAACATAGCCTTGGTTTGCTAATACAAAAGTTTATTCACTTTCACCAATAGTCCGGGAGACCTGGCTTCAGTCCCAGGTTGCGTCATACCAAAGACTTTAAAAATGGTACTTGATACATCCTTGTTTATCACTCAGCAATATTAGGTGCATATTAAGGGTAAAGTGAAGCAATCCGGGTGAAGGAGTAGTGCCCTCCCCTACACCTCGGTGTAGTAGTTATTGAAAAGGGAGCCTTCTGGTTGCCAAATTTACTTTTATATATATATATATATATATATATATATATATATATATGGAGAAAATTGAAAAACAAAGTTATTCAAAAGCGATGAATTTATTACGAAGGAAATAATGTTTTACCATCTTGAAGTCCTGATGAAGGTTCTTTTTAAAACCGAAACGTTTTAATGTTTACTTTCCTTTATAATAAATCAGTCACTTTTGGATTATTTTGTTTCTCCATTTTCTCCATACTGTCGGATTCCTTTCTATTATTTACTTCTCTCTCTCTCTCTCTCTCTCTATATATATATATATATATATATATATATATATATATATTGTAGCATGTGGATTTTTTTATACATTAGTACATTATCTGATTAAATCAAATAAAGACACCCCTCCCCTGAAATACATGTAGTGATTGTCTCTTAAATATTGGGAGAGCAGCTTTTGATAACATTGTATTCTTGCTTTTTTTTTTTTTTCTTTCTTTTTCCTATTTTGGTAGAAATTGTGCCAGAGGAAACTATAAATAGACGTTTCTCCTGTGACCATATTCGATTGCAATATTTCAACACCAAGACTGATATGCCATCATTTGACTTGATTTCCACCCTCCAATCTCATAATCCTGTATTCAGCTTCATTCAAAGTTCTAAGAGCAATTAAGATTAGCCATTTATTAGGATTATCAAATATCATAGGGGGGTGGCACTGAGATATATTGTCCTATAACAACTCAATAAAACACTTTTGGCCCTTTTATTATATACCTGAATTTGGTGTTAGATAATCTACAAAGGTTGATATACCATAAAACCCAACCAATTTATTATATACCTACCTTTATTAGACAGAAGCAAGATGTACGTGATGTATTGGTTTGTTTAGACTATCAGATATAATAGTGAAGGGACACAGTTATCTTGTCCTATAACAACTGAATAAAACACTTTTTGACTTCTTATAGAGGCCTAGTCAGCTGGGGCTACAAAAAACACAAACTGCATCTCTGTAGAGGGGTAAAACTACCCCAACGAGAGTCTTGGATAGGACATTAGATAATCAGTAATGCTAGAGCTTAGGAAAATGTGAAATACTCCCCAATCGCAATTGCTCCTAGGTCCACTCTGGCCAGGAGTGGTAACACCTGATAGAGTGCTATTTATGGGTAGAATAAAACTGTTTGACATTTTAACTCAGTAACTGTGTTAAACAAATGATTGATGTTTAATGGAATTATTAGTGGTGAAAACATTAAACCTTGCAAAAGAATAATTGAATAGAATTATTCGTATTACATTAAAATAGGTGAGACTGTTTAACGGAGTGATTTTATATATATATATATATATATATATATATATATATATAAAATCCTGTTTATACATATATTTTAAATATAGACAATTTAGTTTGGTCTGGTTTTATGGCATTATCAACCATTGTAGGTTATTAATGTCAAATCCTTTTCATACATATATTAGATATATATTTTGAAACACATTTTGTAGATAACATTTTTAAATAGAAATCTCTCTCTATATATATATAGATAGATAGAGAGAGAGAGAGAGATTTATTTAAAAATGTAATCTACAAAATGTGTTTCAAAATCATATATCTAATATATGTATGAAAAGGATTTGATATTAATAATCTACAATTAATAACTTTGGGACCCATGATTATATATTCCAAAATTGATAGCTCTAGACCAAACTGTTTTGCATCCTGTAGAGGAGAGACAAATAAATTCTCTCTCTCGAGATATATATATATATATATATATATAGTATTGTCAGAAGTGTTCATTATTAGCAATGGTGCTTTGGTTAGTATGTTAGTCATTGAAGATGTTTAATATGTTAGTGCTGGTGTTGAATGCTATTCTATTCGGCAGTTAATTTTTAATGCTTATGGCTTTCAGGATCAGTTGGTATTTATACTACTAATCAATAGTATTTTGCAGTCCTCAAAAAAAGAATTATTTCTCATCCTAAAAGTGTTATTTTTAATGAAACAACTTAAACACTGCAATGGTTTTATTTATTATACTAAATACAAGTCATCCTGAGCCGCATTAAATATAAATTAAACCACCAAAACACTAAAAACTTCTTAAACTTTTGATTCATTAAAATGACCCCCCTTTGGCTGCTATCACTGTTTCACAGATTCTCTGCATTCTTTTTAACAAAGAAAGGAAGTAAAGTGAGGATAGTTCTGCCCAGTTTTTCTGCAAGAGTTTCCAGAGGTTAACTGCACCTGTGGGTTGTTTAACTCTGACTTTTTGCTCAATCTCATCCCACACCAGTTCAATGGATAGAATTTAAGTCTGCTGATTGCTCCAACCAAGATGTAAGTTGAAGGATATGCTGTTCCTATTTGCTTTTAATGTGCCTCTGGCAGAGTTTGCTTTGGGTCATTATCTTACATGAGTACTAATCCTCGAGTTGCAAGCGGCATTCCGGATGGGGTTGCATGATGCAGCAGTATGCTGTGATAGCCGGTTTGATTCAGTTTGCCCATACCTGGCACTGATCCCCGACTTTGAAATTGGCCAAAGCTCCCGACACCATAATAGAGCCTATTCTATGCTTTACAGTCAGTGTTATACAGGGAGTTGCAGCTCTTTCACCAATTCTTTGCCACTTATAGAACCTCCTATTTGAGCCAAAGATTTCAAATCGTGATTCATCAGTCAATAGGACTTTATTCTACTGCTCCATTGTCCAGTCTTTGAGTGCCTTGGCTCACTGAAGCATTTTGCTTCCTTGACAGTCGTTTCTTAAGAGGAATTCTGCTATATAGGTCAGCTTCACATTGTATTCTCCTCACAGTGGATACTGACACATTTTTTTCACAGCATTGGTTGTGCAGTGATGTTAGGAGCAGCCAGCCTTCATGACTCTGATGAAATTGTCCTTTGCTGTTCTTGTTGCATTTAGTCTACCCGTTCTACTTTCGTTCTTTTTTTTCCCTATTTCCTGACATCAATTTTTCAAAAGGTTATACTAAGGTCAAAGTTACAGAAAAAGATGTGCATTTAGTATAATAAACAAAGATATTATCATGCTTAACTTATTTCATTAAAAATAACACTTTTAGGATGAGAAATAAAAATTTATTAGGATGGCCAAATACTTTTGATTGGTAGTGTGTATATATATATATATGTATATATATATAAGTAAAAGTAAAGTTGGCGAGGGTAACCCGAAGGCTCCCTTTTCGATAGCTACTACACCAAGGTGTAGGGGAGGGTGCTACTCCTTCCCTGGATTGCTCTACTTTACCCTTGATCCGTACATTATAATGCTGAGTGTTAAGCAAGGAGGCATCAAGTACCATTTTTTGAGTCTTTGGTATGACTCGACCTGGGATTGAACCCAGGTCTCCCGGGCCATTGGCGAACACTCTAACCGCTAGGCCAATGTCCGGATATATATATATATATATATATATATATATATATATATATACTTACATCCCTTCACATTGCCCATCAAAAAATGTCTCTTCACTCATGTACTGTGATGGTTGGAAAAGAAATTTAATGAATAGTTGGGCAAACCACTCACCCATAACTAACATACAGCCAAGTGAGTATTGTCTGTAAAAAGCTTTTGTACTCATTGTCAACCAAGTTGAGAGCCAGTTATATAGATAATGTGTATTAAGTATGTAGATATGTGTTTGTAGAGTATATGTATAAATGTATGTACAACTGGCTCATTGGTCTAGTGGGTAGAGTGTCCGCCAATGGTCCAGGTGTCTTGGGATCAATTCTTGGTTGCATCATACCAAAGATTTTAAAAATGGTACTTGATACCTCCTAGCTTAACACTCAGCAATATAAGGTACGTATCGAGGGTAAAAGGGAGCAACCTTGGGAAAGGAGTAGTGGCCTCCCCTACACCTCGGTGTAGTAGCCATTGAAAAGGGAGCCTTCCGGTCGCCCTCGACTACAGTTGCTAACTTTACTTACTAGATATGTGTTTGTTAGGTATGTATATTAAGTTATTAGAGTATGTGTATGGGCTCGATAAAAAGTTTTCTTCTGTACTGTTCACTTTTTACTGGTTATTGTTTATGCTGTTCTGCAAGTTTAAGTATTTTAGTATTATATTTTATCAGATACCAAAATATTGTTGCTGATGAGGAATCAGTAACCCTCAGAGCTTTAGAGGTAGTGGAAGGTTTTAATGTTCTTCTTGCTTTTCTGATGTGTCTATCGATATTTCCCAATACAATATTCCCTGTTGGGCAAATCAATAATTGCAGCATAGAATGCCATGGACACATCTTCTTGTTTTCCAAGATTGGCATGCAGACCCAAAAAGATTCTTGACTCGAGATGAAAAAGCATTCCGCTCCTTGGAAAAGGGATGTTGTTAGAGAACTGTTCTACAATTTGTAAAGAAAGAAAAAAAAAAAAAAAAAGAAACACTTCTGTTGTTTTGGCAGAGGAGATCTCTTTCTGTTTTTCGAAGGGATTGTTTCACTTTTTGTTGAAAGTTGTTTTGTTAATAGTAAGGAAACATTTTGTTCTTAGTAAAGGAGTTTTCCATTGTTTGCGTAGAGATCGGATTGTCCATTTTTCTTCGGTACAAGTTGAAACTCCTATCATGTATTTCTGGTTTGGTGAAGAATAAATGTTTTTTTGTGTAAATAAAATTTTTTTTTTAATCAGTAGTCTATTGGCGAGTGGGTAGAGTGTTCGCCAATGATCCAGGAGACCTGGGTTCCTTCTCAGGTCGAGTCATACCAAAGACTTTAAAAATGGTACTTGATACCTCATTGCTTAACACTCAGCATTATAAGGTATGTATCAAGGGTAAAGTAGAGCAATCCAGGTAAAGAAGTAGCGCCCTCCCCTACACCTTGGTGTAGTAGCTATTGAAAAGGGAGCCTTCTGGTCACTCTTGACTACGGTCACCAACTTTACTTATTTTACTTAGTCTATGGACTCTCTCTCTCTCTCTCACTATCTATTTGTTTATGTATCTATCAATATATATATATATATATATATATATGTAAGCATGTTTGATTAAATAATAAAGACACATTTTGTCTACATAATTTTATTAAGATCCTTTCAAGTTTCCAGGTAAATGTCTTGGTTTCAAGTTAAAATTGGTGGATGAATTTACTAAAATTGTCCCGAGTGCTTTTGGACCTTTCATAGGCCATCATCAAGGGTTGCTTGCATGTATAAAGAGCGTTATTTTAAGAGTTTTTTGGAAGAGTTTTTCATGACATTACAAAATTATGTAAATGCAGAGTTGGATAAAACCGAAATGCTGATGAACTTGAAAAACAGAATGCTATCAATGAAAATAGAATATTATCAAGAAATATGAAATATTTTAAATATATATATATATATATAAGAATTATTTGGTCCAGTTAAACCGAAGTTGGGAGTAATTTTATCAGGACAAGAAAACTATTCAAGAGTGAACATTTAAATTTTCCTGTTAAAGAGCTCAATGTAACTGACATTACAGAGCAATAATTTCTTTAAGAAAAAAACAACAAACCGGTCACATTAGGATTATAAATTTATTTCCATCCTATTATGCGTTTTTTTTTTCTTAATGAAATATATATATATATACACACACACAAATGCATACACTTATTATCTTTTAGAAAAATTGATATCAATTAGAATCTAATTACTGGATCAATTCTCAGAAAAATTCTTTAAAAAAAAATTTCGTTTTTTCCAGTAAAAAAAATCATTAATCATAGAATTTTGAGTTTCTACGTATGGCGTTAAAATCTGAGATCATTAAAATGTGAACTTAACTTAACCTTTAAAAAGTACCGCCCTCCCACTAATAATTCTTAATAAGTCCAATTGGCCAGGGCTGTTGAATATACTGACTACCTCTCTGAAGAGGAGTAAGACCCTCCACCTCCAATGAGTATCCTGAATATGATAGTAAGCCATCTAATAATGAGGCTCCAATATTGGAGCTCTGGAGAATAGGGAGCACCTCTTCATTGCCATTACTCTCAAGTCCACTCTGACCTAGAATGGTAGTCCCACTTAGTGTCATGTTTGTGGGTTGAATAGAACTGTTTTACCATTTAGCTGTGTGCAAACGAAAACTGCTGTCAAATTCAGTTGGTAGCGTTAGATGGCAATACTTGAAACCATTTAGCTGTGTGTAAATAAAACTAGTTGGTTGGTTGGGTTTTCTGGCATATCAACCTTTGTAGGTTATTTAACGCCAAATCCATTTTTATACAAATAGTTCTATTTCAAAAAATTCAGTTTAGCATGAGTCCACAGTTTATATGTCAAAAACATTTCTATTTCAAGTTATTCAGTTTATTCAAACAGTTCTAATTTAGCTAAGTATAAGTACAGATTTTGTTAACACATAGTTGAATGTCAACAACAGTTCTATATTAAACAATTCAGTTTAGTGTAAGTACAGTTTCAATGTCAAAAGCAGTTCCATTTCAAACAATACAGTTTAGCATAAGCACACAGTTTAAATGTAAGTACAGTTTAATTGTCAAAAACATTTCAAGCTATTCAGTTTAGTCAAACAGTTCTAGTTCAGCATAAGCATGCAGTTCTATTTAACCCATAGATAGGGCCCTATCAGGTGCTACCATTCTGGGCCAGAGTGGACCTTGGAGCATTGGCAATGAACAGGTGCTCCTCATTCCTGAAAGCTCCAGCATCACTGGAACCTCACTATCTGATTGTTTAGTGTCACATCAGGACACTCGTTTGGGAGGGTGTTTTTCCCCTCTGCAAAAGGTGCAATCAGTGTATTCTACAGTCCCCACCGACTGGGCAATAAATGAAACTAGTAATGTTAGATAGGAATACTTAGAAGCATTTAATTGTGTGCAAACAAATTATATAATTAAAGATACACGAGATATTAGGTATTCTTGGATTAAATGTATGAGTTAGGAAATACAGTAAATATCCAACAACTATGTCCTTCACTAGTTTCGGTTTGGTTTCTTTATGGGCTTTGATCAGACCATTCTTTTTGGGATGGTTCCATACACCACAACACAAATAAGCTCTGGCTGGTTTAAAATGTTACCAATAAACT
>OY757925.1:12672499-12692499 GCA_963585895.1 Sepioteuthis lessoniana
TATATATGTGTGTGTGTGTGTATGTATGTATATGGGTGTGTGTGTGTGTATGTATGTATATGGGTGTGTGTGTGTATATATATATATATGGGTGTGTGTATATATATGTATATGGGTGTGTGTGTGTATATATATATATATATATATATAGGTGTGTGTGTGTGTAGATGTATATTTGGACTCCAGACAAACATTTTTCACCACCGTCGCAAAACAATTTCAAACTGTTGAAATCAAAACTTTGGCATTATTCATAATTTTCAATAAAAACATTAAAACTTTTGGAAAAGAAATAACATTTACTTTTGTCTATATAGTTTTGAAATTGTGGTAAAGAAGAAGAAATAAAGTTCACTTACTTTGTATCTATTTGTCCACTGATTTTCTAAGGTTGTCTTTTAACCGTTTGGTGTGATTTGTTGGGTTTTATGGCATATCAACCTTTGTAGGTTATTTAATGCCAAATCCATTTTATATAAATAATCAGTTCTATTTCAAACAGTTCAGTTTAGCATAAGTACACGGTTTAATTGTCAAAAACATTTCCATTTAAAACTATTCAAGCAGTTATATATAACAATTCAGTTTAGTGTAAGTACAGTTTCAGTGTCAAAAAGAGTTCAATTTAAAACAATTCAGTTTAGCATAAGCACGCAGTTTAAATGTAAGTTCAGTTTTATTGTAAAAAACATTTCTATTTCAAGCTATTCTGTTTAGTCAAGCAATTCTACTACAGCTAATTCAGTTCAGTAAAAGTACAGATTTTGTTTACACAGTTACATGTCAGAATAGTTCTATGTTAAACAATTTAGTTTGGTGTAAATACAGTTTCAATGTCAAAAAACAGTTCTATTTGAAATAATTAATTTAGCACAAGCACGCAGTTCAAATGTAAGCACGGTTCAATTGTCAAAAACATTTCTATTTCAAGATATTCAATTTAGCATAAGTATGCCGTTAGTTCTATTTAACCCATACATAGGGCCCTATCAGGTGCTATGACGCCAGGCCAGAGTGGACCTGGGAGCAATGGCAATGAAGGGGTGTTCCGTATTCCCCAAGGCCCCAGCATTACTGGAACCTCACCATCAGACTGTTTAGTGTCATATGCAGGACACTCGTTGGTGGGGGGTCTTACCCCTCTGCAGAGCTGCAGTCAGTGTATTCTACAGTCCCCGCTGACTGGGCAATGTCTTTTAACAACTTTTGAGTTGATCTGACCTTTGAGCAACGGATTGCTAAATTCATTTTGATTTCTTTTTTACAAGAAAAATTCTTTCAAATAGGTTCCTCCCTCCTCTTTTGTGAAAGGATTCAATTTGGATTTTTGGAATTATGTAAATATTTTGTTCATTAGTGTGATTGCTTTATCGTCACGCCAACTTTTAATGAATCCTAAGGAAACAGTTTCCGCACGCTTGTAACTGGAATCTTGTCTTTGAGTTTTATTTAAAAAGAAAAAGTAAAAGAAAAAAGTAATAAAAAAAAACGCCAAGAAAATAAGATTACATATTATATTATTATAATGATTAAAACGAAAATAGAAGTAGCTTTAATCTTTTCCAGGAATTTATTTGATTTAACATTTAAAAGAAAAACTTTCCCATAACACACTAAAGAATTTAAACCATTTTTGATTCATTTCAATATACATTTATGTGTGTGTGTGTGTGTGTATGTATATATAAAAATATATATATATATATGAATATGAGTGTGCATATATTTTTATATATGAATATGAGTGTATATATATATATATATATATATATATGTATATGTATATGGGTGTGTGTGTATATATATGTATATGTATATGGGTGTGTGTGTATATATATGTATATGTATATGGGTGTGTGTGTATATATATGTATATGGGTGTGTGTATGTATATGTATATGGGTATATATATATATATATATATATATATGGGTGTGTGTATATATATATATGTATATGGGTGTGGGGGTGTATATATATATGTATATATATATATATATATGTATATGAGTGTGTGTGTATATATATGTATATATACGTATATGGGTGTGCATATATATATATATATATATATATATACATGGGTGTGTATATATATATATATATATATTTGGGTGTGTGTGTGTATGTATATATATATATATATAGATATATATATACACATATATATGGGTGTGTGTATATAGATGTATATATATATCAGTGTGTGTGTATATATATATATATATATATATATATATATATATATATATCAGTGTGTGTATGTAGATATATATTGGGACTCCAGACAAACATTTTTTTCCACTGTCGAAAGGGTGTTTTTTTATTTTTGATTGCAGTAATTAATTTTTTGAAAATGTAATTCTTAAAATTAATTTTAAAAAATTAAATTGGTATTTTCATAAAATATTGTAGATGAAAAGCCAAAAATATCAATTTCATTTGATGATAATCACGTTCAAAATCTGAAATTTTTTAAGTAATCCAACTGTTGCTATGACTTCTGCCGAAGAGAATATCTCATCATCATCGTGGGCTACTTGCATAGATTTCCCTGACCTTCTCTTGCCACTCGTCTCACTTGCCCAACCCTTGCTCGTCTGTTTAAAGGGGTCCACAGGAGTACATCGCTTATGAGTTTGTCTTTTCTTCTTCAGCAGAGTCCCACAGGCCTTGTTCATCTAATTTGGATGGTTTTTGAGGTGGGTGACGGGTGGCTGTATAGCTGCTGTTTTGTAGGATGTTGCCTCCAGGATTTATTCAATACAGTTTGCCGTATTCTTGTGCAATTGCTGTCAAGCTTTTTCTCCATACCTTTAGTCAGCATCCATGTGGTAGTGTTAACATGACCACTAAGTAGTTCCATATATCTGAATAATCTTAACATGTATACACTTTAAAAGCATTGCTTGAATATATATATATGTTCTTTTTGAATAGCTTTTTGTCATGAAGTATTTAGGAAGAACTATGATTTCGATAAATTATAAGGTCTACTACCATAGTAGTAAGAATTACGTTTGAATTAATCACTTTCTTATTTTGACAGGTCATGTAGCCCTGTTCCAAGGTAGGAAAGCAAAAGTGGCCTGACTGGAAAGAATTAACTTATATAAGAAATTTCCCAACACAGGCTATTCTTGTTCTTCTTCCTTTCTCCAAGGATTGAATTGTGGGTTTCAGTTCGAAATTTTCAAATAGGAAAGATAATTGATGAATGCTGGATGGTAAAGAGTTTGGAACATTGTTTATACAAACCAACAAGACACCAGGTTAAATAAATCAGAGAGTAATACAGATTATATATATAAACATATGTTGAATCACAGCCAACTAGTAAATACGGCCCCGCATGTTACATTACTTGGCTGAATTCTAACAGGCCGAAGTAATGTAAGCAAAAAAAAAGTAACCCATTTCTGGCCACAGATGAAATTAACCTAAAAAAGAAATTAACTTTAAAAAATTGAACAGATAAAATAATATAATCCTGTTGGTAGAATTAATCCGACGTCATTTTTATTCCTTTCAACATTAAAATGTATATTTACATTTTGTCTTTTACTAATCTACGAATCGTAAACGACTGTGAGTTACCTTGCTTTTATGATTTTCAAATGTTTGATAATGAGAACTGAATTTTTCGTAGGAAACAAGTCATTTTGGTAAGCAAATTTCACCCATTTCTCGAGGAGATCGGATTTTCCAAGAGGAAAAGAAAATGTCGATACTTTTTCTCTATTCGTATGATACCTCATAGAACAGCCAAATGCAACACATTTGTTAATCAGTTTTGTTAAAGAAAATATCCGGAAAAACTTTAAAAATTAAATATTTTAACGCAATTAATTATGTGTAAGCAAATTTACCAAACAGTGTCTATAAACCGTAGAGGCGGTTAAAAATCATAAAAGCAGAGAAGTAAGACCTCAACGCCCAACAAGTGTCCAGGATATGACATTAAACCATCTGATGGCAAGGCTCCTGCCTTGGAGATTTGGGGAATGTGGAGTACCCCTTCATTGCCATTGCTCCCAAGTCTGCTCTGATCCAAAGTGGTAGCACCTGCTAAGGTCCTCTCTAGAAGTCGAATAGAACAAAATGTAAACAAACAAATGACTGATGTTAAATTGTGACTGTTATATAGCAATAACTAAAACCATTTAACTCTGTGCTGAAAAGAGATTAGGCTCGTTTAAGAATGTTATCTGCAAAATCCGTTTACAAATCATATATATATATATACGTAGACTTTCGATCATATGGAAATCAAACCTGACCAATAAAATGAAACACAGTTGCTTCCAGGCTGCGGTCGTGTCGATACTGCTATATGGATGCACTACTTGGACGCTGACTAAACGGTTGGAGAAAAAGCTAGAAGGCAATTATACAAGAATGTTGAGAGCAATATTGCACATGTCCTGGCAGCAACACCCCACAAGGCACCAACTATACGGTCACCTGCCACCTATCACGAAAACTATCCAAGCTAGTAGAACCAGACATGCTGGACAAGCAAGGACGAGCTCGTAAGTGATGTACTCCTGTGGACCCTTGCATATGGCCAATCAAAAGCAGGACGACCAGCTCGAACATACATACAGCAGCTATGTGATGATAAGGGATGTAATCCTGAAGACCTGCCAGAGGCGATGAATGATAGGGAGACGTGGAGAGAGAGGGTCAGAGATATTCTGGCTAGCCGCACGACATGATGATGATGACGTATAAACAAGGTTTGGCATTAAATAACTTACAATGGTTGATATGCCGTAAAACCCAATCAAATCAAATTAAATGAATGAATATTGTTGAATAGAATAATTAATGATAAATAGCAATTCTTGAAACGATTTAACTGTTCAGACATTTGCAATCTTTAATTGAGTGCAAACAAATTAGCTATCAGTTATTTAAAAATAAAATTACCGGCAAACTATTCACTTAGAAATCATATATGGATATCATTTTAACAGTGTGCAAGCAAATAACTTATGTTAAATGAAGTTGTTGGTTTTACATAGGAATACTTAACCGTTAAATGTTTGTAAACAAATGAGCTCTGGCTCATTTAAAAATGTTATCTATCAACTAATTGTTTAAAGATTATATATTCATTGTGTATGTGTGTATGTAAAGAGGATTTGGCATTGAATAACCGACAAGGGTTAATATGTCATAAAACCCAACCAACCAACCAACTAGCTCTAACTCATTAAAAATAAGACAATCTACAAACTATTGAAATCATATATGTGTAACCTTTTAACTGTATGCAAACAAATGACTGATATTAAATTGATTTGTTCATGTTACATAGCAATACTTGAAACCATTGAACTGTCTGCGAACAAATGAGCTCCTTTGGTTTGGTTTGGTTTGGTTTGGTTTGATGGCATATCAACCATTGTAGGCTATCTAATGCCAAATCTGGTTTGGCATTAAATACATATGTGCACGTACGTATATATATATTAGATATGTAAATGTAAATCAAGAAAGTTAAATAGTTTCAAGTATTCCTATGTATCACTAACAGTTCAATTAAACATGTCATTTATTTACACACTGTTAAATGATCAAGCAGTTCTATTTGACCCAGGGATAGGACCCTGTCAGGTGCTACCACTCCAGGCTCAAGTGGAACTGGGAGCAATGGCAATGAAGGGTTACTCAGCATTCCACAAAGCTACAGCATTACTGGAACATCACTATCAAATTATTTAATGTAATATCCAAGGTACTTGTTGGTGGGGTGGTGGTAAGACCCCCCCAACTCAGAAAACATGCAGTGTATTCTGCAGCTCCAGCCAATTGGGCTGCTAATGAGCTCTGACTCATTTAAAAATGTTATCTTACAAACCATGTGTTTAGAAAACATATTTATACATATGTATGTACGTATAAAGAGTATTTGGTATTAACTAACCTTCAAGAGTTGATATGCCATAAAAACCAACCAACTAACCAACCAAGTTGTGGGTGGGAGTGGGAGGATTGTGTCACTTAACTTCGTCAATCTTATTATTTACTAAGCTTTAATTCATCTGCCGTTACTAAGTGGCCAACATTTAAATACGGAGCAGGCTCATCATTGATTAAAATTGGTGGTCTACTGAGAACTTAGCTGAGGCTATTTATCCTTCTCAAATCCCGCAGACAATGGTTACAATGGCTTTTATATTTGGTCTGTTCATGCAAACTTATTCTGTCATCTTTATTTCGTTTTCTCTTTTTTTTTATGATAATGTTTTAGCTGTTGTTGTCTCTATACACCCTTGAGTTTGTTTGGTTTGGTTTTATGGCACATCAACCATAGAAGGTTATTTAATGCAAAACCCATTTTTATACTTATAAACAATTCAATTTAGTATAAGGACACAGTTTAAATGTCAAAACAGTTCTAGTTCAAACAATTCAGTTTAGCACAAGCTAAGTTTAGTTCTGTTGGAATTCTACCATAAGGCTCAGTAGCAATGAGTCAATGCTCACATGCGTAACCATGAATTACGAGTTAAAGTGAGATTATATGGACATTGGGACATTTGACTATTCGAAGGTGGCCAAGTCCATTCCCTGGACAGTGATTAGTTACCGACCCAGTCAGTGGGCATATTAGTGTATATATATACACCAGCTTGCTTCAGTCATGTTTCAGGTGTTATGGGTTTGGTATTGAGTTACTGCCCATTCTACTTTTTGTCTGTCAGCCTGATGCTAGTTGGGGCCACTGAACTGGTAAGTGTTGTTATTCTTGTTTATTCTGTACATTAGAGCAGTGACCTCTACAAGTTCTTCGACCCATAGATAGGACCCTATCAAGTGCTACCATTGCAGGCCAGAGTAAACCTGGGAGTGATAGCAATAAAGGGGTACTCCACATTTCCCAAAGCATTACTGAAGCTTCGCCATTAGATTGTTGTGTGTCATATCCAAAACATTCACTGGAGCAGTCTTTCCTCTCTGCACAGATGCTATCGGTGTATTCTACAGCCTCAGTCGACTTGGTAAACATCCTTGAGTGTCGATCATATTTTAAATGTCCTACTTTGGGGATTTGATTCTCCTCATGTACACATCAGAGGATCACTTAGCATAAAGTTGTTTGCTTTTCACTTAGTGCTTATGCTCTTTGGGAAAGGCATGAACCCATATATTCTTCCTCTAACTATTGGTAAATAGAAGAGCAGACTGGGTTTGGCAACCAGTCTAAGAGAAAGAAAAGTCTGAATTCAAAACAGCAGTACTCCACTTAAACATTGACCTTGTGTCACATCCTTCCTTTAACTGAAAGATTGAGTAAATGAATACATGTCTGAGAATATGAGGCAGACTGGGGCAAACAGGACCTCCCCTCACCCACTAGGGGTAAGGATCACCTATTGTATATGTATTCACCAAACCCCTCTACCACAAGCAGGAGACAACACAAAGTTTTTTTTTAAACTGATTCAATTTGAGAATTTTCCTTCTTCTAGACTGGTGGCCCTTCAGAGCTTAAGAGCTTGGTTTGCCCTAGCTGGGAAAAAAATTGTTTCGATTTGAGTTGATTTAGATTAACAGTGCAATCCGTCAGGAGACAAATTGAGGATTTGTGTGTTTGTATTATATCTGATGTCAATGGTTTTTTTTTACCAGTGAGATTCAAGTACTGCAACACCGATAGAAAGTGTGTGTGGACTGCTAAGGGATCTATGTTAAAAAAATAAACCTCATTTACTCCACATTCTATGGGAATATCTTGGTCGGCCTGTGAACTTTTTTGCAAGGTATATATTTTTGCTCCCACCAGTACAAAAGGAAAGTGCATTCTTCCCAGAACAATTTTCAACAGTCAAAATACAACAGATATTCAAAGAATTTTTTTTAAAGAAAAAAGAAGAACGACAAAAGTTAAGAATGGTAGTAATGTGTATGGTTCCTTAAAATGAAAATCCAATTTTCTGGCACTTTTGGAGTTAACTGAAGATTACACTATCCATATTAGAATGTCTACAGAATCTTATAGAACTAGTATTATCTTCGTATGTCTTATGTCTTTCTCTCTTATTTCTCCAGTAGGAAGAAATGGGTCTTACAATCTTCATAATCTTATAATTTGGGCTTCAAATATTCTAGCGGACACCATCAAATTCTGAGACTAACCTAGATTTCAGATTATGTCTTCCATCAAACCTCTTAAAACGCTCTTTGATGGTGCCGACCTTTTCAAGAACATAATCGATCTTTATCTATTACTTCATGAGACATGTGATTCTATTTATACTGACTTATATGTATTCTTAGATGTTTATATTTCTATTTGTATTTTCTTAGTTATATATATATATATATATATATATATATATATATATATATATATATATTTGTGTGCTTATGTATATGTATGTATACATATATATATATATATATATATATACATCAACACCTATGCATATTGTACATACACGCGTGCATTTGTGCATATATATATATATATATATATATATAATGCTGCATACTTATGACTATAAATGTTTATTTAAATATAAACTATTGGTATAAATATATTCATATTTATATATGTGTAAAATAAAAATACATTAGAATTTATTCATAATTACATTTATATACATGCTTATATGTTTGTATATATACATATATAATCTGTGTGTGTATATATATATATATATATATATATACACAAAAGGAAGAAACCAACTCACCAACCATATATATATATATAGTTGGTGAGTTGGTTTCTTCCTTTAATGGCATATCAAACGTTCATGGGTCATTTAATGCCAAAACCATTATTTTGAACAGCAGTGATACTATTTAACCTATAGTAGACTGGATAAGGGGGTCCATACCTTTCCCAAGGGTATGAGTCCAAATTTAAATAGAGTTCGAACTTACTTACTTCAGCACTCAGGCTACAAAAACTCCTCCAATATGTATATATACGTACATAAATATATATAT
Organism: Sepioteuthis lessoniana; assembly: GCA_963585895.1. Lineage (NCBI taxonomy): Eukaryota > Metazoa > Mollusca > Cephalopoda > Myopsida > Loliginidae > Sepioteuthis > Sepioteuthis lessoniana. Next base: position 12,681,467 of record OY757925.1, read on the forward strand.
ATGTATATCATCATCACATTGTGCTGACAGCATGTAGTTTCCTGACTCTCTTGCCAGCCATCCCTATCAGCAATTACTCCTGGTCAGTCTTCTAGACTGCATATAGTGTTTCTATAAAGTTGATGTATACATGTCTTTGTTAGCCAGCCAACATGTGCATGTCCATGTGTAGGGTTCCTCAGGACAATGCCACCTATGTGAGTTTTCCAGCAGAGCCACGCATGTCTTGTTCATCTTTGGATGGTTAATAAGATGGAAGGCTGGTAGCTGTATAACTGTTGTTTTGTTGGGTGTTCCTTCTAGAATATGTCCAAAACAGCGCATAGCATTCTTGTGTAGTTTCCATCTGGCTTTTTCTCTGTGATTTTCATTAGCATCCATAAAATAGTGTTGACACACCCATAGCTTGGAAGAAGTTCCATTTTATTTTATCTGATTGATAAGCTGTCAAGAGCAGTACATGGTTTTATTATGCATATGTTGACATCACTTTCAGTCGATGAGATGTTACTACCAAGTGTAGAATAACAATAACACATACCTCCGTAAAACACCCAGCTCGCAGACAAAAATAAAACAGGTTGTAGCTCTGTGCCGTCCTCCTTACAATGCTAAACTGAAGCTGGTTTATATAAAAAAATACTTTCACTTATTTACAAGCCACTAATGACGATCTATGCAATGGAATAGTCCACTTGTGCACAATGGGATGCCCCAAGGCACCATAAATAGTTCCCATTCCTCAATCGGGAATGGAGTTTCCTGTCTTCACGACTGATTGCTCTTTGCTAACGCAATTAATTTTTCTCGGCTATCGCAACTAATTGCCGTACGCAACCTGACAAATCCTACATGGCGCTGCGAACAGGATTCAAACCTGTGAGAGAATAACCCATCAGATTTCTGTCCACAGCTCCATGTAGGATTTGTCAGGTTGCATAGTGCAATTAGTTGCTATAGCTGAGAGTAATTAATCGCGTTAGCAAAGAGCAATCAGTCATGAAGACAGGAAGCTCCATTCCCAATTGAGAAACGGAAACTATTTATGGTGCCTTGGGGCATCCCATTGTGCACAACTGGACTATTCCATTGCATAGATCGTCATTGGCTGCTTGTAAGTAAGTGAAAGTATTTTATTATATAAACCAGCTTCAATTTAGCATTGTAAGGAGGACGGTACTGAGCTACGACCTGCTTTATTTTTGTCTGCCAGCTGGACGGTTTACAGAGGTATGTGTTATTGTTATTGTACACCGAGCTTAGAGGCTTAACACTTAAAGTGGAGATGGCTTCTTCTAGTTTGAATCACATGAATTTTACCTCCTGCTGCTTGCTTCGAGGGGTGCAGTTGGGATTTTACTAGGGGAGTTGTATTTTGTGAGAAGCATTAGATCATCTGCATAGTCAGCATGTCGTAGTTTCAGTAGGATATTGTCTGCTTCTTGCTTTTTTAGAGTTAAAGAGCTCAGTCTGCCCTACTATTTACTCATGGGTGGAGGGAGGATATTTGGATGAATATAGCTCTCCCAATTAGCATTATGCAAAATGCAAACAGTTCTTTCTAGGATTTGAATTTGGGGCACCATGTCCATTTCCAATGATGATAAGCATTGCACCACAAGCAGCTCATCATATATATATATATATATATATATATATACTTTTAGATGCTTATATATATATATATATATATCTAAGATCATATACTTCTGTAAATATATATATATATATATATATATCAATACATACACATATATAGATTCTTTTATACTTATATATATATATATATATATATATATATATATATATATAAAATATATAAAAAATATACTTGCACATGTGCTGCCCATCCAGATATGTATTCTGTTTGTACAAATGGAACTTGCTGTTCTTAAGTCAACCATTGTTTTTTCATCTCGTTTCTCTTGAAACCTCAATTTCCAACATTTTTACTAAACACCAATGACAAAAGAACAATGTCGCTGTTTCTTTCTTTTTCATTTATTCTTTTTACTGGTTCAGAAAACATAATTCCAACTGCCTATGTATATCTTATACGGCAATGTACAATAGTAACCGTCAGGAAACTTGTGTTTGTATCTGAATGCTGCATCACATCTAATACCAACTTTTAATTCTATACTTTTATATGTACAAATCATGTTTAAATAATAATGATAATAAGTGAATACTGCAAACGGGATGGGTGAGAAAGGTGAGCTAATGGGAATCGTGCAAAGATCAAAGTTTAGCCATGCTCTTTAAATCAGAATCTGTCCTAGTAAATGAGACCCATTAAATTCTCAGGAACTTTGAGATGCAAACAGGTCACCCAGTCTTGACCAGATCTACCATTAATTTGCCAGAAAAAGAAAAAACCCTTTTGATCTTGTAGATTTTGTAGTTTCAGCAAACCATTGAGTAAAAATAAAAATAAAAAAAAAACTTAAAAAAGACAAATTCTTGGATTTTTCCAGAGAGCTGAAAAAAGCCGTAGAACATGAAAGTGACTGTGATACCAGTTTTAGTTTGAGCACTTGGAATCAGTTCCCAAAAGTCTGGCCAAGAGACTAGAGGAACTGGTGATTAGTGGAAGGATCGAGACCAACCTGATGATAAAAATCTTGGAAATTTAATAATGATAATAATAATCAATAGCGTACGAACTACAGTACTGTTAAGATCGGCTAGTATACTTAAAAGATGTTGGAAGCGGACACCATGAAACAAATTGAGATGAAAGCAAGAACTAAAATGGAGTACTTCAGAAGAGAAAATTCTTGAAACCAAGCTCTACCGCCAAATTCTTATCAAAAGAATAAACCCCTGGGCAGTTTCCCTGGTAAAGTACTCAGGACCATTTTTAAAAATGACTCAGACAAATGGACCAAAGAACAAGGAAATAGATGATAAAGTGCAGGGCCTTAGATCTGAGAGATGACATTGACAGATTACGTGTTGAGAAAAGGATGAGAAAGAGGACTCGCCATTTTATATATATATATATATAGATAGATAGATATGTCTACAAAAGATGATACAATTGCACACCTACGACTGTATTGCTAGAAAGAAATTCCTTGATATTTAATCTAAATTTGTTTACTTGAACATTATTTCAGCCAGTATACCTTCTTATGAAGAAGAGATAGTTGACAGATACAAAACTGCTTGGTATACTTGATATATTTCATATAAATGATATATCTTGATTATATATTTCAATGATATATCTTTCAAATTTTTCATATAAAAAATATACTTGAAAATATATCTTGAATATAAACTTTAATATATAGTAAGTAAGTACAATTGGCAACGTTAGTCGAGAGTGACCCAAAGTTTCTCTTGCCCAGTCGGCTGGGGCTGTAGAATACACCGACTGCACCTCTGCAGAGGGGTATGACCCCCCCCAACGAGTATCCTGAATATGACACTAAACAATCTGATGGTGAGGTTCTAGCAGTGCTGGAGTTTTGGGGAATGTGGAGTACCCCTTCATTGCCATTGCTCCCAGGTCCACTCTGGCCCGGAGTGGTAGCATCTGACAGGGCCCTATCTATGGGTTAAATAGAACTAACAGCATACTAATGCTAAAATGAATTGTTTGAGTAAACTGAATAGCTGGAAATAGAAATGATTTTGACAATTAAACTGTACTTGTATTTAAAATGCGTGCTTATGCTTAACTGAATTATTTGAAATGGAACTGTTTTTCGACATTAAAACTGTATTTACACTTAACTGTATTGTTACATGTAACTGCTTGAATAGTTTGAAATGGAAATGTTTTTGACAATTAAACTGTGCACTTATGCTAAACTGAATTGTTTTAAATAGAACAGATTATTTAGATAAAAATGGATTTGGCATTAAATAACCTACAATGGTTGACATGCCATAAAACCCAACCCAACCCAACCCAAAGTCTCTCTTTTCCATAGCTACTACGCCAAGGTGTAGGGGAGGGCGGTACACCATTCCCTGGATTGCTCCATTTTACCCTTGATCCTTACCTTATAATACAGAGTGTCAAGTAAGGCGGCATCAAGTACCATTTTTTGAGTCTTTGGTATGACTCGACCCGATATATTTCATATAAATGGTGTAACTTGAATATATACTTGAATATATTTCATATAAATGATATACTATTATTTCTATTAGGCTAACCCTGGTTGGTTGGGTTTTATGGCATATCAACTTTTGTAGTTTATTTAATGCCTGGTCCTATTCATGCACATATAAATATATGTGAAATTGTCAATGGACAGTTAGTTGTTAGCAGATGAGTTTTTACAGATAAGGAATACAAGTTCAGATCTCAATGGAGGTTAATTCTTTATTTTCAATCTACTCCGCTTGCATCATGTTTCTTGAATGAGAATTCAGGACTTGTGATAAAAAGCTGTTGAAATGAAAATGAAAGGAAAACTATTGAAAAGATCCTGTTCTCCTAAATTTAGTTTTTTTTTTTGTTTTTTGTTTTTTTTTAAGGCAAAATCTTCTATATTCTGGAAAAAAAAATCTTGGTAAGCAAATTCTTTCAGCCTCAGATTATTGAAATACATTCTTATTGATTGTTATCTTCCTAGGAAATAAATTCAGCAGCCCAAGTTCAATTCCTGGATAAGGTTAGGTTTCAAAAGAGTCAAGTCTATCCTACTATTTCTCTATACCTGGAGTGAGAGAAGAGTAGTTAGACTGCTAAAATTCCCAAGGGTATTAGCAATATGTGAAACTTAAACAACCTTATCCAGGAGGGGGTGTCCTCGTGGTGTAATGGTTAAAACGATGGACTACAGTATCTTAGTAAGCAAGTTCATGCTCCAGTCATGCTATTATGTTCACTTTCGGGCAAATAACTTTGGGAAAGGTATGAACTCCCTTATCCTCCCAGCTATGGGTTAAATAGTACTACTACTGTTCTTCAATGAGAATGGCTTTGGCATTAAATAACCTACAAGGGTTGATATGCCATTAAACAAAGAAACCAAACCAAACCTCATTGATAAGGGTTCCAATGTATGAACCCCCCTTATCCTCCCAGCTATGAGTTAAATAGTACCACTACTGTTCTTCAATGAGAATGGCTTTGGCATTAAATAACATATAAGGGTTGATATGCCATTAAACAAAGAAACCAAACCAAACCTCATTGATAAGGGTTCCAATGTATGAACCCCCCCTTATCCTCCCAGCTATGAGTTAAATAGTACCACTACTGTTCTTGGCATTAAATAACCTACAAAGGTTGATATGCCATTAAACAAAGAAACTAGACCAAACCCATAGTCAGGCAAACTATACCACAAATCCACAGTTCTATTTCTCAAGAAATTCCAAACATTCAATTAAGATCTTTTTTACATAGTGTTTGCCTATGGTCTGGGAGACCAGGGTTTAATCCCAGGTTGAATCATACCAAAGACTCAAAAATGGTACTTGATGGCGCATTGCTTAACACTCAGAATTATAAGGTAGGGATCAAGGGTAAAGTGGAGCAATCCAGGGAATGGAGTAGCACCTTCCCCTACACCTTGGTGTGGTAGCTAATGAAAAGGGAGCTTTCAGGTCACCCTCGACTAAGGTCGCCAACTTTAGTTCTATCCAGGGAATGGAGTAGTGCCCTCCCCTACACATCAGTGTAGTAGCTATCAAAAAGGCAGCCTTCGGGTCACCCTCGAGTAAGGTTGCCAACTTTACTTTTACTTTATTAAGAAATACCAGACTCTTATTTTCCAATCTTGTTAAACCTAATTCCTTCCACCTCAGATTGCAGACATAGATATTAATTAATAAAACTGAACTAATAAGAGATCTAAGATATCAAGGTTGAAAGTTAACTGGAAAAACGTTTACTTCGAGAATAGAGAGATTTTGATTTCCTATATAAGTATAAACTGGTTATTAGTTGTCTGAATTTCTGAGACAAAGCTTGATGGTTTTTATCATTAGGGTTTTCGGACTATTGTCTTCATCTTTATTGTTATTTCCACGATGTTTCAGCCGATATGTCCTCCAGCCTTTTCGGTGTTTGTCAGACTCGGGAACCTACACGGAACTTCGAACTACATCCTTTATTGAATCCATGGGGTCGCCTGTTCTGATTCCGTTAACCATAACTGGTTACAAGTGTTAAGAATTCCTGTATTGTTTCTCACCTGCAGTCAGGATTGAACCTGCAACCACTAGATGATTGTCTCCTTAGAAGCTTAGGGAACCAATGCCTATAACCGTTAGACTATGTGTCCTACTGGACACCTAAAGAAGGCTGGAGGATATATTGGCCGAAACATTGTGGAAATAACAATAAAGATGATGACAACAGTCTGAAAACCCTTAATAGTATAAACTGGTTCTAGTGGTTGCAATAAATCAAATATTAAAAAATTTTAAATTACAAAATGTAAGAAAAATTTCCTTCAAAATGACCAGTGACAGTGGAAAGTCCTGAAGGAGGAAATTTCAGATAATTTTTAAATAAAATTGAACCAAACTCAAAAAATCTTGTTATACAATTATAAACCCCACACCCCACCAAAAATACTGCTAAAAAACGCTTTTCTGTTGTTTTTAATGGTAGCTTCTTCAGGATCATCATCTTCATAAAGGATTTCTTGACTGCATAGGTTTCATTGATTCTCTCTTGTCATCTGTCCCCATCAGCCATTGTTCTAGATAAGTCGTCTGGAAGGCATCTGGTGTCTACTCAGAGTTGATGAATGTAAGTTTTTCCTGGTCATCCAAACACAGAGGTGTCCATATGTAGGAGAACGTGCCCCGTACGTTTTGCTCATCTTATGTTGATGGTTTGTGAGATGTGAGGTCAGTGGTCAATCAGCTACTTCCAGGACTTGTTTAAAACAGTGTGTAGTGTCCGTATGTAGTTGCAATCTAGCTTTATCTCCAGACTTTTCATTTGATTCCACATAATGCAACCATACAGTAGTACAGTCTTGTCTACAGCTCATAAAGACTTCTCATTTTACTGTTTAATTATTTTAAATTTACCCATATATATGTTTTTTAAAATCTTTTATATCCAACATTCACCCAGGTCATTAGTGAACACTCTACCCACTACGGCAGTGGACTAGTGTGTGTATATATATATATATATATACACATACACACATATGTATATATATATATATGTATGTGTGTGTGTATATATATATATATATACACAATAAACTGTATATATATGTGTGTGTGTGTATATATATATATATATATATCTGGTACTTGATGAGGGCTTGGATAACACTCAGCATTATAAGGTATGTATTAAGGGTAAAGTGGAACAATTCAGGGAAAGGAGTAATATCCTCCTCTACACCTTGGTGCGGTAACTAATGAAAAGGGAGCCTTTGGATTGCCCTCGACCATGGTAACCAACTTTACCAACTTTATATATATGTATATATATATATACAGACACATATATAAATTCAAAAAAAAGGAATCCAAACTGAAGAATTTATTGTGAATGAAAGTCAACGTTAAACGTTTTGGTTTTAATAACTTTAAAATGGTGATATCAAGTATTGATTGAACAATGATGGACGTATCGTAAAATTCTATTGGTGCATTTTATTACACATCCATTGTTGTTCTATCATCACTTGGTACGACCATTCTAGAGTTCTGATGAAGGTTTATTAAAACCAAAATATTTAATGTCGACTTCACAATTAATTTTTCACTTTTTGATTATTTTGTTTTTCAAATTTTCTCCATACCATCAGATTCCTTTTCATCATTTTCTTCCATATATATAAATATATACACACACACATATTATATATATATATATATATATATATATATATATATATATAATTCACAATTTTGACTTTTGCATGTCCAATATTCAGGTCAGTTTCGTCAAACCATCTCTGTGTAGAATTCTAAGGTGGTATATTAATTTTAGTTCTACACTTTCAGTATATTTTCATGTTGAACACTTTCATGATTTATTGGTATTATTGCAGTTTTAACTTTTATCAAATTATTATTATTATTTGTTAGTCATGCCTCCTTGGGAACCTCACATCTTCTCAGATTTAAAAAAAAAACAATTTCTACATGCAGATTAAATTCTGCTTAACAATTCACCTTAATAGTTCCCAAAAATGTCCTCTTAAATTATTTTTCATACAATTTTTTCTGAAACCACCCAGTTTAATCTGTAAATTTTCTACACGATTGCTTTTTTTTTCTGATTAGGCAATTTGTTTCAAAAATTTATTATGCTTTTAACAAAACAATCCAATTAGTTAATAGACTTAATTTTTGAAATCGGTTTTGAAAGTAAATTTTTAGTTTAAAGAGAAATCCTAAAAAAATGTCTACCATGATTAGAAATACCATTAAATATTTTCAAAGTTTTCTATTAACGTTTCATTCTTCTTCCCAAAAACTGTAGTCAATCCTAATCTCTCTAATCTATTCCTGTAACTGTAATTTTATACTCTTTTTACTATTTTTGTCACTCTTCTTTGTATGCCCATCAGTTGCATTATTAAACTCCAATTTCTTGCTCAGTTGGCTGGGACTGTAGAATACACTGACTGTACCTTTTTAGAGGGGTAAGCCCCCCACCCAACGAGTGTTCTGATATGACACTAAACAACCTAATAGTGAGGCTCAAATGACGCTGAAGCTTTGGGGAACGTGAAGCACCCCTTTATTGCTATCCCTCCTAGGTCCACTCTGGCCCGGAGTGGTAGGGCCCTATCTATGGGTTAAATAGAACTAAATTGTGTACTTATGCTAAGCTGAATTGTTTGAATTAGAACTGTTTGACTAAAGTGAATAGCTTGAACTAGAAATGTTTTTGACCATTAAACTGTGTACTTATACAAAACTGAATTGTTTGAAATGGAACTGTTTTTGACATTGAAACTGTACTTACACTAAACTGAATTGTTTAATATAGAACTGTTTTGACATTTAACAGTGTGTAAACAAAATCTATACTCATACTAAACTGAATTAGTTGAATTAGAATGGTTACTAAACTGAATAGCTTGAAATAGAAATGTTTTTGACAATTAAACTGTGCACTCATGCAAAACTGAATTGTTTGAAATAGAACTGATTATTTGTATAAAAATTAATTTGGCTTTAAAGGTTGATATGCCATAAAATCCAACCAACCATCTAAACTCCACTTTTTATGATGTCAGAGCCCAGACATGAGTACAATATTTGATATGAGGTCTTCATAGGGTATTTATATATTTTATATTTTGCCAGACATGAAATAAAATTTCTTTTTGTGTACGCTGCAACAGGCAGCCAGAGGTATTGGCTTCCACATGAATTCAGATGAGACAGAATTTATGTGTTTTAAACTAGATGGTTTCATCTTTTTATCAAATGACAAACCTCTTAAATTAATCAACCATTTCACATCCCTTGGTAGCAACATCTTATCTTCTGAAAGACATGGACTGTTATTGTCAGGTTATTAACCTTCTGGAAATCTAATAACTCTGATGAAATAAAAAACGAATTTTTCCAAGCTGTGACTGTGTCAGTACTATTGTATGTCTGCACCACCCAAAGCCCTTGGAGAAAAAGCAAGATTGGAACCACACAAGAATCTTGTAAACTGTTTTAAACAGATCCTGGAAGCAGCAGCAAACGAAACAGCAGTTGTACAGCCACTTGCCTCCCATCTCATAAACCACCCAAGTAAGAAAGGACAAGATATGCTAGACTCTACAGGGACAAACACTAAAGGCTAGTTGTCTCATGGGTTCCCATACATAGACATACCAGTGTCGACCAGTCAACCAACACTTAGATTTATCTGCTAATGCACACACTGGATGTTGTCTCATGAACCAACCAAGAGAAATGGATAATAGGGACCGATGGCAGGAGAGTCTATGCTAACATAACAACCTGATGATGATGATGATGATATCTATATATGTGTGTGTGGAGTTATTTATATGGGACCCATGTGACTACTCTCTTATTTCTGCTCACTCAGTATATATATATATATATATAGTGTCACAATATATGTTGAACCCATGTGACTGATAATAACTACTACTAATAATGTAGGGGCCTCTTTAGCTTCAGATTTGAAAATAGTATATTATAACAACTAATAATTCTTGATCTCAATGCCTTGGACAAGATGGAAAAAAAATATTTTGCATCACTGCTTATTTGGAGACAAAATCATTCAAAACTGTCTCAAAATAGATGCAACCCATTAATATGATAATGATTTATTAGTGGGACAAGAAACTCAAAAAAAGATTGCATGTCCTGGAAGCTGATATAATAAGGATTTAAAAAAACATTGATTTGATGTCTCTAGCTGAAAGGATGTATTTTTTACAAGATGTGTTTCAAATGACTGCTATTGAACTTGTCTCAGTAATAAATCATTATCATATCAATGGGTTGCATCTATTTTGAAACACCCTGTATATAGTTTAAAGTTGGCGACCGTAGTCGAGAGCGACCTGAAGGTTCCCTTTTTAATAGCTGCTACACCGAAGTGTAGGGAAGGGCGCTACTCCTTTCCCTGGTATATGTATATAATTGTAATCTAATACTTTGTTGGTAACTTTATTTAGAGCGCATTTGTTTGCATAGTGTTAAATAGTTTGAAGAAATACAATTTAATATACCGGACATTGGCATGATGGTTAGAGTGTTCACCAATGGTCCCAGAGACGGGGATTCAATCCCAGGTTGAGTCATACCAAAGACTTTAAAAATGGTACTTGATGCCTCCTTGCTTAAACACTCAGCAATATAAGGTAGGGATCAAAGGCAAAGTGGAGCAATCCAGGGAAAGGAGTAGCAACCTCCCCTACACATCAGTGTAGTAGCTATCAAAAAGGGAGCTTTCAGGTCACCCTCAACAACAACAACAACAATTGCTATTTAACTTAGGAATAATTGATAAATAGAATTCCTAACTAAAACAAACAACAAAGATACAGTTGTATGGTTTCAAATCTAATAATAATAATAATGATAATAATCCATATTAA
>OY757925.1:12704999-12769999 GCA_963585895.1 Sepioteuthis lessoniana
CCAGTATCGCTATGTCATCGGCGTAGTCGGCATCGGTAATTGTTGTTGCAGGGTACCTTTTGCTTCTTTTCTTTGTCAGTTCGAAGCCATTCTCTTTGATTTTGTCAATCGATGTTCCAAGTACGTTGTCTAGACAAATGATAAAGAGGTACGGGGCCAGCGTGTCCCCTTGTAGTACTCCTGCTACAATGTCAAAGTATTCTGTGTCTCCATCCGGTGATCGTACTTTTACTTTAGTGTTTCTATAGAGAATTGTTATTGCCGCTACGGTTTCTTTAGGTATGCCGTACGCTAGTAGGATTTGTTCCATCTTTCCTCTGTGAATGGAGTCGAAAGCCTTGGTAAAGTCGACAAATATTAATGTCGCTTGTAGGTTTTTTGCCCTTACACCTTCAAGGATTCTGCGGATGGTTAATATTTGTGAGGTCGTGGATCTATTTCTTCGGAAGCCATTTTGGTTTTTTCTAAGTATGTTGTCGATTTTGGGTTCTATGCGGTTTCGTAGTAGGGCATTGTAGATTTTGGCTGCTATGGATGTAAGTGTTATGCCTCGGTAGTTTTTGGCTAATCCGAGGTCCCCCTTTTTAGGAAAGGGGAGTATGCATCCCTTCATCCATCTATCTATCGGATTTTGATTGTATACTGCGTTGCAGTGTCAGAGCAGTATGTCGTCGAATTGTCTGGTCTTCCATACTTCCGGGGGAATTTCGTCCAGCCCTGCAGCTTTCCTATTTTTAATTTTTCTGAGAACCGAGTCGAGTTCTTCTTGTGTGAACAGTCCTAGTTTAATGTCTAATTGTTTGTTAATTATTCTGGTGATTGGTTTCTGTGTTATTTTCGGTGGGTTTCCTAGTAGGTTTTCGAAGTGCTGTTTCCACAGTTTTATTCTTTCTTGTTGGTTTGCTGCTTTCAGTTTTGCTTTGGCTGTGTTCTTTCTTCTGCTCACTTCGTTTATTGTTTGCCAGGCTATTCTAGATTATCTATCTTCCACAGAGTCTCTAATCTTATCTATCTGATTTTGAATGTATTCTGTCTGTTCCTTTATATATATGCCTGCTAATTGATATTGTGCCGTTTTTAGTTTTAAGGCATTTGTGTTTGTTGGGTTTTTTCGATAGTTTTTGGAGGCTATTTTCACGAGTGCACGTTTTTCTCTCACCGCTAAATTTTCCCAAGGGACTCTGTATTTAGTTTTAAGTTTTGTTGGAATGTATTTTGCTGCTGCCTCGAGGTGTGCATTGATGAAATTTTCATATTCGTCGTTTGGTGTACTTTTTTCCGTCCTTTCTTGTAGTGTTTCGAATCTGTTTCTTAATTCTAATACGTATTTATCTCTTATATCTTTGTTGTTCAATAGGGCCCAGTCATAGTGTTTGGTGGTCGCTGTTCATTTGGCGTTTTTTCGTAGGCTTAACCGTATTTTCGCCGTTACTATTCGGTGATCTATATATATAATTTAGGACAATTTAATGTTAAAAGCTATTCTGCTTTATGGTATTATCTTCTTGTGTTTGCACACATGTATGCATGTGTGTGCATATATATATATATATATATATATATATAAATGCATGTGTGTGCGTGTATATATATATATATATATATATATAAATGCTCTACCACTAATATTAATTAATCTTTATTGATGAATATGGCAAACTATATGGTGGGTTGAGTGTTCACCAATGGCTCAGAAGACTGGGGTTCAATCCCAGGTCGAGTCATATCAAAGACTCAAAAAAGGTTACTTGATACCTCCTTGCTTAACACTCAGTATTCTAACGTATGTATCAAGGGTAAAATTGAACAATCCAACGAAAAGAGTAGTGCCCTCCTCTACACCTCCGCGTTAAAGCTATTAAAAAAGGAGCCTTTGGATTGCCATTGACTACAGTAGACAATTTTACTTATTTGTATGTATGTATGTCTTGTGTTTGTTGTTAGGCACCAGATGTTCTTGTTATATTTTTATTCATCTTTTTTTGTCCACAAGTAGTATATTGCAAATGAGGATGACTGGCGTTTAATGATTATCTGAAATCTTTGATATAGTGACTATCAAAGTTGAAAGTAGGGGTACTTGGCTATTAAAGATTTCGGACAATTATTAATAAGCCTTCATCACCATTTGCAGTATCTCGCTTGCAATCAAGAAAGGCTAATAAAAAATTCAGCTCCAAATCCTTGAGTGTCATCATTAATAATATATATATTGTGTGTGTATCTTTTTATATATATATATATATATTTTTTTTTTTTCATCATACAACGCATGAAAGCACGTGCGATACTCTGTCCTCATCAGCCGCCAACCAGGGTGATAACACAGTTTTGGTAGGTCAAGGCGGTACTGCCACTCCTAGTGCTACAAAGCAGCTTTTGCTGCTGAACAGAGTATTTAAAAGAAATATATATCTATATATACACCAGATCAACTAAAAGCAAACATTACATTAGATGTTCAGTCATCTTCATTTGAACGAACGTCCAATGTAATGTCTGCATTTAGTTGATCTGGTGTACATATATATATATATATGTATTTGTGTATATATATATATATATATATATAGTGTGTATGTGTGTGTGTTTATATATATGTGTATATATATATATATATAGTGTGTATTTATATTTTGTGTGTGTTAATATATAGAGTGTGTTATATATATATATTTGTGTGTTTTATATATGTGTGTATATATATGTATATATATAGTGTTTGTATATATATATATGTAGAGAGTGTGTGTGTATATACTGTGTGTATTTATATATTTATATATAGTGTATGTGTGTGCTTATATATATTGTGTGTATACATATCTATATATTATGTGTGTGTATTTATCCATATATATTTAGTGTGTATGTCCGTATATATATATATATATTGAGAGAGAGAGAGAGAGAGAGAGTGTGTTTGTGTGAATATATATATATATTTATACATATATAATGGGTAAATACACATATATATATATATATATAAACCCTGAAACCATTACTGATTCTAGGGACATTATCTTTTGAATGTTTTGTTGGAGGCTCACTGCTATATTATGAACTGATGTTTTTAAACAAATCTTATGTACGTTTTATACTAATTTTTTTTTAACATTTATATTTACTGTTAGAGATCTAATATTCTGAGGAATATTTGGCTCTCACTTATCTGATCGAAATGCAATCTGAATGCACATCAACCAACGTATCCCCTAATTCTTATATATGTTCTGTTGAAAGGAAACATGAAAACATGGATGAAAAATTAATAAGATATTCCCTATCTTTCACTTTCTGTATGATTTGTTTCCATGAAAAATTTGCCGTCCTAATTTTAGACTTAGATTGTAGATCAACTGAAGAGAAGGATTTTACGTTTGCTAAAGAATTTGATTTTTTTTTCTAACCGTTTTTAGAATAAGCAACTGGTTTCAAAGATTTTGAGGAGTTTCTATGGCCTACTGGTTAAATTGCTTGACGTTGGCCTCAAAGTAAGCAGGTTCAAGCTCCAGTTACATTATAACAATCACTTTTTGACTCATACTCTTGGGAAAGGCATGAAACCCCTTATCTCCCAGCTATGCATTAAATTGTATCACTGCTGTTCATTTACAATGATGGCTTTGGCATTAAATAACTTACAAAGTTTAATATGCCATTAAACAAAAAAAAACAAAACAAATTAAACTAAAGTTATTCATTTCAGCTTGAATGATACAGAATTTTGTCTCAACTTTCCTTTGGTCAAATTGGCTGGGGCTGTAGATACACCACCTGCCTCTCTGTAGAGGGGTAAGACTCTCCTAATTAGTGTCCTGGATATGACACTAAACAATCTGATGGTAAGGCTCCAGTAATACTGGAGCTTTAATAAATGCAGAGTACCCATTTATTGCCATTGCTCCCAGGTCCACTTTGACCCAGAGTGTAGCACCTGATGGGGTCCTATCCAAGAGTTAAGTGGAACTAAACAATGTGTTTATGCTAAACTGAATTGTTTGAAATAGAACTGTTTATATTTATGAAAATAGATTTGACATTAAATAACCTACAATGGTTGATATGCCATCAAATCAAACCGGAGGTGCATGTGGAGTAATGGTTATTGTTGTAGGAATTGGACACGGCGACACGAGTTCAAATCCTGGACGAGACTAATTGCATTTCACATACCACTAATACCCTTGGGAAAGGTATGAATCCAATTAATCTCCCTCTAGCTATGGGTAAATAGTAGGACAGACTAGGTTCTTCAGCCTTGGTGAGGCAACTAGTCTAGGAGAAGGAAAACTCTGAATTCAAACCTGTTAAACTCCGCTTAAAAATTGACCTTGTGTCATATCCTGCCCGAGCGGAGGGGTTGGTATATAGGATCAAACCAAACCAAATCAATTTTCCAACTGACCTCAACATTAAGCGTCACATTCAAAGTGCTAACACCATCAACTTATCAGTTAATCTAACATCATTGAAATTAATTTGCCAGTTTTTTCTAAATAATATCCTTGAACAGATGATGTGCCTGGGCCAAAGACCCCCTGAAGCTGAGCTGATTTATATTTCCATGTCTCGTTATAATTCTATATAAATCAGTGTGCATTTATATCAATACATGAGAGGCTAAAAAGATTGCAACGTGATGACATGCTCAAATGATAAACCATTCTTATTTCATGAGCCGTTTTTTCTAAATGTGTATAAGACCATCGAAATTATTCTGTAATCCCCTAAACACATGATAATCGGAAGATAAATTCAATTTCCCTAATTGAGCTCCTCTAAGAATCAGTTGAGCTGTGTGAAGACAGGCGTTATCATGAGGAAAGATGACTTTATTTCTGTTGACCAAGAAGGGACATTTTTTGTCCAAAGCTAATTCCAGTAAAGATTAGAGGTAATTGTTTGATTATTGTCAAACAGTTCATGAAGGACAATTCCTTAAATATCTAACCATACACTAAGGCAGGCTGCAGAATTGAGTCTTGCTCCACAAAGTTCTCTCTAATAATGTACAGTGTGCTGCATCATATTTCTCTCAACCCTCTCGTACGGTGCAGAAACTTGGACAGTATACAAGGTGGATAGTCAAAGACTTCACATCTATATGATGTAATGACATCAACCAGCCAAAAGTAAACGCGTTTTTAAAAATCACAAATTGCACTAAGAATGAAGATGAACATACAGTGTAATTTCTCCTTTTAGTTAATCTAGGATATATATATATATAATTCTTTTAAATATCCTGTCTGGTGGCAAAAGCTGCTTGGTAGCGCCAGGAGTGGTAGTACTGCCTTGAGCTACCAAAACTGTTATCACCCTTGGTTGGCGGCTCATGAGAGCAGTGTATCGCACATGCGTTCATACGTTATATGAAGAAAAAAGAAAAATATGATATGTCACTTATGCTGCTAACACTTAACATTTAGTATTTTGCATTTGTATAAAATGTATTAGGCATTAAATAACCTACAATGGTTGATATAACATAATGCCAAATCTCCTCGATCAACATGTGAACCAAGGTCAATTTTTTAGCAGATTTTAAAAGGGTTAAATTCAATGTTTACTTTTTCCTAGACTGGTTGCCATACCAAGGTTAAAGAGCACAGTCTGCCCTACTATTTACTCATAGCAGGAGAGAGAATAGTTGGACAGATACCTTTGCCAAGGTACTATGTGAATTGCTAACAGCTTCCATCAGGATTTGAACTTGGGTCACTATGTCCAATTTCTGCAATGATAACCATTATACCACAAACACACACACACACCCCCATATATATATCGCAGACCAAATTCCATGGCATTAAATATATATATATATATTTATTTATTATTATTAGATAATAGCTCTATCCTAGATATTGAGCTCTCTCCATATTATATTGCACTTGGTTCGACACATACCCACAAAGTGATTTAGTGTCAACCAAGACTGCTATAATATATATATATATATATATATATATGAAAGTAAATAATGGTAAGAAATCTGACTGTATGAAGAAAAATTGTAAAGCAAGGTAATGCAAAACTGATGAATTTATTAGAAGGAAAGTCAACAGTAAAACGTTTCGGTTTTAATGAACCTTCATCAGGACTTTAAAATGGTGAAACAAGTGTCGATAGAGCAATGTTTAATAAAATACATAAACAGGAGAAGAAGAATACATACAAAGAAAGATCATATAACTGTTCAATCATTCAATCGGTGGTCTTTTTCAAAAATCGGTCACATGATTGGCACAAGGCAATGATGTAAAACAAATAGGACCACTAAGAGATACAACAGATTAAAAGAAGAAGAAGAAGAAAAGAAAGGGAAAAGAAAAATAATAAGAAGAAGAAGAAAAGAAAAGAATAATGTGAATAAGAAAGAAAAGAGAAAGGAAGGAAGAAATATAGAAGGAGAAGAGAGAAAAGAAAAGAAAGTGAAGAGAAAAAGAAGAGAAAAGAGAGGAAAGGAGAAGGAAGGGAAAGAAAAGAAAAAGAATAGAGAAAGAAAAGAAAAAAAGGAGAAAGGAAAGGAAGAAGAAGTAGACAATCATACCATTTGTAAATAAATTAATAAGGTTCAATTGTATAAATATCGGCCATTAGTAAATTGTTATGTCTGTTAATGAAAATGTATAAAAACAGCATTGGAGGAAGAAAAGCTAAATAAAAATGTTTAAATGAATAACAAAGCTATAATGAACAAATATATATACCAAAGAAAGAAGGAAGAAATTAAAAAAGGACATAGTGATCATGAAGAAGATATAAAATGAAGTTAGTGACCGTAGTCGATGGCGACCCGAAGGCTCCCCTTTCAATAGCTACTACACCAAGGTGTAGGGGAGGCTGCAACTCCTTTCCCTGGATTGCTCCACTTTACCCTTGATCCTTACCTTATAGTGCTAAGTGCTAAGCAAGGCAGCATCAAATAGTATTTTTTGAGTCTTTGGTATGACTCAACTTGGGATTGAACCCCAGTCTCCTGAACCATTGGCGAACACTCTAACCGTTATGCCAATGGTAGTTCATGGGACTGTAAGAAGTAAAATATGTGTAGAAAGATAATTGATTGTTGCTTTTCCATTTTTATGATTAATAATTAATTTTCAATTTATATATATATATATATATATATATGAACTAAAATTTGAAATTGCCCAGGCAGCTGGTGCTGTAGAATACACTGACTGCTTTTCTGCAGATGGGTAAGACATAACCCACCCACCCAATGTGTGTCCTGGATATGACACAAAACAATCTGATGGTGAGGTTCCAGTAATGTTAGAATTTTAGGGAATGCGAAGTACCCCGTCATTGCCTGGAGTGGTAGTACCTGATAGGGTCCTATCTATGGGTCAAATAGAACAAAACTGTGTACTTATGCTAAACTGAATTGCTCGAAATAGAACTGTTTTGATATTTAAACTACGTACTTATGCTAAAATGAACTCTTTTGAATGGAACTGTTTTTGACATTGAAACTGTAGTTATGCTAAACTGAATTGTTTGAATTAGAACGGTTTGACTAAACTGAATAGCTTGAAATTGAATTGTTTTTGACAATTAAAATGTGTATTTATGCTAAACAGAATTGTTTATTTGTATAAAAATTGATTTGGCATTGAATAATCTACAAAGGTTGGCATGACATAAAATCAAACAAACAAACAATAAAATTTAAAAATGCCCAGAAATAAGTCAAGATGGCTACTATAAGTTTTAAACTTTTAGTTTTTACACAGTATGCTATTGTGCTTGTAATTGCCTCCTAGTCTTTCCATCCCAACATATATATGTATATTCTAGCAACAACAAAAAAGCAATATGTGAAATAAAGTTTGTTAATAAAATGAAAGTGCTCATATGCAAGTAAGCAAAGCAGTATAAAAATTCTAAAAAAATACTTTTTTCATTTTTTTCTTTTTCCTGTAACTTAAAGATTCGTGAACTTTTTAACACAATCATCAGGAGAAAAATTAATCCATCTTTCTTTTCACCCCGACAACTATTCTTCAAGAAGGATGGCTTTGATATTAAATAACCCATGATTGTTGATATGCCTTTAAACAAAGACACCGAACCAACCACCCTTCTATTCTCTGATTCCATCCTTTTCCTGTCTGGCAATTGAGTTTAAACTTTTACTTTCAGGGATAAGAAAAAGTCAGTATTCGCGTTTTAGTAAATACATATATATATATATATATATATAATGAAAGAAATACAAATAAAAAAAAATGTATTAAAAAAAGTGTTTGATGGTTGAAGAGATTTAAGATCTAAGATTAAGATTTACGATTATGAACTCCATAAGTCTATTGCTCAAACTTTGATATGGATTACACAATCATCAGACAGATATTAGGAATGGCTAATCATCTGTATCTATGGAGGGAGGAATTTGTCATGTGCCAAAATGATCTTGTATTGGAGCAAAACAAGTGCAGGTATATTGTTTTATTGAATAGTTTAAACATTGGTTGTTTGGTTTTTAAGGCATATCAACTCTTGTAGATTATTTAATGCCAAATACTATTCACATATACACACACATATATATATATATATAGTCATCCACAGACAGACTGTTTTGTTGTATCACAACTCTTCAGTGTGGCTAGACATGTAGGGTACGTCAAACTTGGATCGAAACCCGCCCAACTTTAGTTTAGACTTAGTATCATAATACTCAGCTATCAGTCGACATATGTCAGCTCAGGAATTATAAGGCATTATGTAATAGCTTTCATTTGTTTATATATATATATATAAATGTAGAGTTTATAGATAACATTTTTAAATGAGGGGAATAGTTGAAAGTTGCCACTTTGAGTTTAGCATACTTTTCCAGTATATGTGTGTGTGCATATTGAGAGAGAGAGAGAGAAAGTTAGTCTGTAGATAAGAGACACAGAGATTGAGTGAGATCTACTTTATATGTCTCTAGTATACTACAATGAATTTATGGCCAAATGTCTACAACTGTCCTCACCAAATTAATACTTAACGAAATGGGAAAAGACTTAAACAATACTAGATTTAACAAAATCTTTTAAATAAATACAAACCAAGATTTTAACTAGTGCAGTATATAAACATGTAAAACGAAAAATTAAAAAAAAAAGTTTTATATTATTGTGGACCAATAAAGGGTCTGGAAGAATCACACAACTCGGGTTTGCGTGGAACAAAGTATATTACAACATATGTACAGTGTGTTCGCCGGGAATAAGTACAGAGCTTGGTACAAATAGTCACCGAAGAGTTCATTACCAACCGCACGTTGGGTACTATAACATATATCATATGGGAGGTGCCCGTGGTGTAATGGTTATCATCGTAGGAAATGGACACGGTGACACGAGTTCAAATCCTGGACGAGACTAATTGCTTTTCACATAGCACTAATACCCTTGGGAAAGGTAT
Organism: Sepioteuthis lessoniana; assembly: GCA_963585895.1. Lineage (NCBI taxonomy): Eukaryota > Metazoa > Mollusca > Cephalopoda > Myopsida > Loliginidae > Sepioteuthis > Sepioteuthis lessoniana. The sequence goes on from OY757925.1 coordinate 12,714,432, forward strand.
GAATCCAATTATTCTCCCTCCAGCTATGGGTAAATAGTAGGGCAGACTAGGTTCTTCAGCCTTGGTGAGGCAACTAGTCTAGGAGAAGGAAAACTCTGAATTGAAACCTGTTAAACTCCGCTTAAAAATTGACCTTGTGTCATATCCTGCCCGAGCAGAGGGGTTGGTAAATATGATAACATATATCATATGTAGATTTTTATTCTTTTTATTCTGAAGAAGCTGTAGTTATAGCAAAATGTGTTTATTTGATATATGTGTTACATAGCCATACATGAATATGTGAAATGTACAGAGAATGTTCATAACTCATATATAGATAACATAGGAATACCGAAACACAAAAAACACTTATGACTTCTTAGTTCAGGTACGAAACCTTTTATTACCTTTGAGTTAAAGGTAGTTCGACATAAGGAGAGTGATACACAATCTTTCTATGCTGACTTTTCCATCGGCGCCCCACCGCAAACTACTGGTCTGATCTCGGCGAGCCCTGAAAGTCAACTGTCTTCTTCGAACGCTAAAACTCAACTAACTGACTTTTCTTACATCCCCAAAATCCGCCGCGCACGCTTCCGGTGCATGACATCATTCATATCCCCCGGTCATATTCCTATCTGGGATTTTTATTTTGACATCTCTGAATGACACATCCTCCCCACACATGCATGAACACCTGCGCTCATGTTGCACCTAACTAACACATGCAACTAAGTGAAAGGTTCTCAGCCTAACTAAACTGAAAGGCAAGATATATAAAACGAAATCCCTTGGCTATTATATTACATATGCATTTGGTTTCGTTTCTTTGTTTAATGGCATATCAACCTTCAGGGTTTATTTAATGACAAAGCTATCCTAGTTGAAGAACAGTAGTGGTACTATTTAATCAATAGCTGTGAAGATAAGACGGGTTCATACCCTTTCCCAAGGGTATTTGTTCAAAAGTGGTTATAAAAGATGTATGTATTTGCCGAAACCCTTTGACATAGGCAGGTTATGACACAAGTTAAATTTTTAAGACAGCTTGAATTCACAGTTTTCCATCACCTAGACTAGCTGCTCGAGCCCAGTCTGCTTTCTTGTGAGAAAAAGGAGGAGAGAAGGATTTATGTCTTTACCATGCGCATTAGCTGGAAGCAAAACACAAACTGTTAAAAACAAAGAACTCAGACTATAAACTCTGCATACGGAGATGCGTTCTTACACCCGTTCTTCTTACACCCTCACACAAAAAACCAATATGGCTGTTTGTTTACTTCTGGTCCTAGCAAAACAAATCTCTTTTCTAGAGAGTATCAGGGGCGGTCACTTGCATGGTTTAACAATTCTTCCCCCCTTTTCTTTTCATTTCTGTAGGGCATAAGTTCTGCAAAAGTAAATAGGAGAGTGTAGCAACATTAAACAGAGGATTCTTTCGGCTCAGACATGAACCCCAGGATCTTAAATGAAGGCACTCCTTTCTTTGTCAAGGAGTCGGCAATTTGTGTGTTTGTTGGTACCCAAGAGATCTCTGCAATTTCTTTTCCTTCATGCATCTCTCTCAAAATAGCCATCTCCATGCGAAGCCTCTGTTCATTGTAACTTTTATTAGGGTCTATCTTTTTTTTCCTTCTACAATTTAAATCTTCTTCACTGTCACTGGAATCAAAATGAAACTGTGTGGCATTCATATCATTTAGCAAGATTTTATTTGCATCTTTGTTGAAGAAAGAAGAATTGGATTTTATTTCTGTAGCCGAAACAATTACATGAGGGTTTTTCTTGCAAGTTGAACCTGGACTTTTTCCAAGCAATTTCTTCTTTGCAGAACGTTGTGCGTGGCAAATAACTTTTGCAACCGAATCCTCTTTATTCCGATTCTCTTTCTCATTCAGAGTTTCACTTAGTTTGTTATCAACTTCAGCATCATATTGTCTACAAGAAATAGATGCTTTTCCTGGAGTACAAATTGTTTCTCTTCTTTGAACATCAGGAGATAAGTTACGTCCTAGAGTAAGTAATGATTTCATCCCATTCTTGCAGATTTTTGCTGAGCTAGGATTATTGAGATCAACAAACTGACTCTGCTCTAATGGCTTTCTGTTTGTACGCTTGGCCTTGATTCTTTCCTTGGGTGCCGAAACCCTTTGAAATAGGCAGGATGTGACACAAAGTCAATTTTTAAGACAGCTTGAATTCACAGTTTTCTTTTTCCTAGACTGGTTGCTAAAGAGCCCAGTCTGCTTTCTTGTGAGAAAAAGGAGGAGAGAAGGATTTATGTCTTTACCATGAAACCCTTTGGCATAGGCAGGATGTGATACAAGATCAATTTTTAAGACAGCTTGAATTCACAGTTTTCTTTTTCCTAGACTGGCTGCTAAAGAGCCCAGTCTGCTTTCTTGTGAGAAAAAGGAGGAGAGAAGGATTTATGTCTTTACCATGAAACCCTTTGGCATAGGCAGGATGTGATACAAGATCAATTTTTAAGACAGCTTGAATTCACAGTTTTCTTTTTCCTAGACTGGTTGCTAAAGAGCCCAGTCTGCTTTCTTGTGAGAAAAAGGAGGAGAGAAGGATTTATGTCTTTACCATGAAACCCTTTGGCATAGGCAGGATGTGATACAAGATCAATTTTTAAGACAGCTTGAATTCACAGTTTTCTTTTTCCTAGACTGGTTGCTAAAGAGCCCAGTCTGCTTTCTTGTGAGAAAAAGGAGGAGAGAAGGATTTATGTCTTTGCCATGAAACCCTTTGGCATAGGCAGGATGTGATACAAGGTCAATTTTTAAGACAGCTTGAATTCACAGTTTTCTTTTTCCTAGACTGGCTGCTAAAGAGCCCAGTCTGCTTTCTTGTGAGAAAAAGGAGGAGAGAAGGATTTATGTCTTTACCATGAAACCCTTTGGCATAGGCAGGATGTGATACAAGATCAATTTTTAAGACAGCTTGAATTCACAGTTTTCTTTTTCCTAGACTGGTTGCTAAAGAGCCCAGTCTGCTTTCTTGTGAGAAAAAGGAGGAGAGAAGGATTTATGTCTTTGCCATGAAACCCTTTGGCATAGGCAGGATGTGATACAAGGTCAATTTTTAAGACAGCTTGAATTCACAGTTTTCTTTTTCCTAGACTGGCTGCTAAAGAGCCCAGTCTGCTTTCTTGTGAGAAAAAGGAGGAGAGAAGGATTTATGTCTTTACCATGAAACCCTTTGGCATAGGCAGGATGTGATACAAGATCAATTTTTAAGACAGCTTGAATTCACAGTTTTCTTTTTCCTAGACTGGTTGCTAAAGAGCCCAGTCCGCTTTCTTGTGAGAAAAAGGAGGAGAGAAGGATTTATGTCTTTACCATGAAACCCTTTGGCATAGGCAGGATGTGATACAAGATCAATTTTTAAGACAGCTTGAATTCACAGTTTTCTTTTTCCTAGACTGGCTGCTAAAGAGCCCAGTCTGCTTTCTTGTGAGAAAAAGGAGGAGAGAAGGATTTATGTCTTTACCATGAAACCCTTTGGCATAGGCAGGATGTGATACAAGATCAATTTTTAAGACAGCTTGAATTCACAGTTTTCTTTTTCCTAGACTGGTTGCTAAAGAGCCCAGTCTGCTTTCTTGTGAGAAAAAGGAGGAGAGAAGGATTTATGTCTTTACCATGAAACCCTTTGGCATAGGCAGGATGTGATACAAGGTCAATTTTTAAGACAGCTTGAATTCACAGTTTTCTTTTTCCTAGACTGGTTGCTAAAGAGCCCAGTCTGCTTTCTTGTGAGAAAAAGGAGGAGAGAAGGATTTATGTCTTTACCATGAAACCCTTTGGCATAGGCAGGATGTGACACAAAGTCAATTTTTAAGACAGCTTGAATTCACAGTTTTCTTTTTCCTAGACTGGTTGCTAAAGAGCCCAGTCTGCTTTCTTGTGAGAAAAAGGAGGAGAGAAGGATTTATGTCTTTACCATGAAACCCTTTGGCATAGGCAGGATGTGACACAAAGTCAATTTTTAAGACAGCTTGAATTCACAGTTTTCTTTTTCCTAGACTGGTTGCTAAAGAGCCCAGTCCACTTTCTTGTGAGAAAAAGGAGGAGAGAAGGATTTATGTCTTTACCATGTGCATTAGCTGGAAGCAAAACACAAACTATTCCAGAATTTTCTATTATGAAAAATGTTACATCTAGCATGACTTTTAATGTCTTTAAAGATAGGAATGAATGTATATTTCATCATCATCATCATCATCAAAGGATGCCAACCACACAGGTTCTCTTGACACACTTTCTCTCACCATCCATCCCTATCAATCATTATTCTTGGCATGTCCACTTGACCATACCCTGTGTCTGCGCAGAGATAATAAACATCAGTTTTTGCTCGTCAGCTAACACTGGTGAGTCTATAAAACAACATCCTTATTTCTCCAGCATTGCCAAGCATGTCTTTCTAGTCTTACTTGGATGATTTGTGAGATGGGAGGTATGTAGCCATACAGCTTTTCTTTTGTAAGGTGCTGCTTCCAGGATTTGTTCAAAACAGCATACAGTATCCCTGTGTAGTTCTCTTCTAGATTTTTCTCCATACATTTATTTAGAATCCTAGAGGTGCAACTATACAATAGTACTGACACAACCTCATATTAGAAGAAATCCCATTTTATTTTATCCAAGAGATCTGATTTCTGTATGGTCAATAACCAATCAATTGCCATCCATGTCTTTCCTATTTCAGTAGATGGAATAATAACTGGACATTGGTATAATGGTTAGAGTGTTTGCCAATGGCTCAGGAGACCTGGGTTCAATTCCTGGTCAAGTCATACCAAAGACTCAAAAATGGTACTTGATGCCTCCTTGCTTAACTCTCAGCATTATAAGGTACGGATCAAGGGTAAAGTGGAGCAATCCAGGTGAAGAAGGAGTGGCCTCCCTTACACCTTGGTGTTATCGCTATCGAAAAACATTTGGATCACCCTCGACTAAGGTCACGAACTTTATATGAACGGGTCTAATAATTTCATTTAATGACATTTTGATTAGAGCACATGGACTTTGAGTTCATGTAGAGACCAATGCCTCCTGCTGTCTGCTCCAGCATAGGCAACAGAGATTTTGCTTCAGCTGGTGTATTTACACTCAATCACATGCGTAGTCTGCATTATTGAGAAAAAATTGAAGAACAAGGTAATTAAAAAGAAAGTCAACAATATAATGTTTCGGTTTAAATGAATCATCATCATGTCATAGAAAGGATGATATTTAGTGATGTTAAATCACTGATGGGCGTGTAATAACATACAAAACAAGGAGGAAATATTATATATACAGAGAAAAGGGGGTAATCGTTTAATCAATAAATTGGCATTTGTGTTTAAAAATATGTCATGTGACTGTTCAAGTCAGTGCTGTAGAATAAATTGAATTCACAAGAAAGATTTTGAATTAGAAGGAGGAAGAAGAAAGAGACAGGAAGGAAGGAAGGAAGAGAGAAGAGAAGAGAAGAAAAAAGAGTTCTGATGATGGTTCATTAGAACCGAAACATTATAACGTTGACTTTCTTTCACATTAAATTTTTCTTTTTGGATTAACTCGTTCTTCAGGGTGTCCTCGTGGTGTAATGGTTAAAGCGATGAACTGCGGAATCGTAGTACGCGAGTTCGTACTCCAGTCGCGCTATTACGTTCACTTTTGGGCAAATACCCTTGGGAAAGGTATGAACCCCCTTATTCTCCCTCCAGCTATGGGTAAATAGTAGGATGGACTAGGTTCTTCAGCCTTGGTGAGGCAACTAGTCTAGGAGAAAGAAAACTCTGAATTCAAACCTGTTAAACTCCGCTTAAAAATTGACCTTGTGTCATATCCTGCCCGAGCGGAGGGGTTGGTAAATAGTAACTCGTTCTTCAGGTTTTTTCTCTATATTGTCGAATTCATTTCCATTTTTTACTTCTAGTCCGCACTATGAAGAAAATCCTTGCAAAACTCCAATGACAATGCCAGAAAAATCAGTGCCACCATCAGATGAGCAAACTATTGCTTTTTCTGTTACTTTATCTATAGAGACTGATGCTTCTTGCTGCCTGCTCCATCCTATACAGCAGAAATTTTGCTTGAGTTGGTGTATTTGCACTAAGCACTTGATCACATGCATAGTTCATATTAGGGATAGTTTCAGTGGGATATTGCCTATTTCTTGCCTTTTTTTAGTCGGCAACCATTTTTATTCATTAAATCTATTGACGTCCATAGAAGATAATTTCGTCCATATCATAAAGCGAATGATGCCAATGTATCTCCTTACAAGACTCCAGTTCCCCCATCAGGTGGGCTAACTGTTACTTTTTCTGCTACTGTAACTATAAAATAACTAAATAATATGTTACGTAAATTCCAAGAACTATTTCCAGTCATCAATAACTACTAAAAGAAGGCATTTCTTCCTATCAGATAATACACCAAAATTGGAAATTTCAATTCTTAATCTCTGTCTAGCCTTTTTCATTCCTTTTTTTTTTCTTCAATATTTAGCAACAAAAAAAAAAGAAAAGAAAACTCTTAATTGTATGATAGCTACAAAACTAGCACCCAGTAAAAGAAAATTGAATATAAATGAGTCGTGGAAAATGTGTGTGCGCTTACGTATGTAGTCATGCATTTTATTTAATCGTGGAGTGCATAATTTACTACAATTGATTCTTACATAGATTCACAGCTAAGACGATGATAGCAATTTCAACCATTTGTATAAGCTTACCACTAAACTTTTGACGAGTCTGCCTGGAGGCTTTTTCTGTAATCTAGAAGTTCTTTAATCATCGATCTGCTCATATCTATCTCAGTTTTTGCCCACTTACATATATTTCTCTCCTAATTTGCTGAGTACACTATCTATCTATCTATCTGTACATCTATCTGGGTTTCTTTGTAATTTGCTACCTGTCTATTAGCCGCAGAAACCTCGGACCTTTGGCCCACTTCTTTATGCCAAGTCGTTCATATCGATTCATTTACTGGGGTGAGTCAAAAGTTTTGCAATATTTTGGTAGTACGTATACATGGCTTTTTCTATAATACTAGGGTGAGTCAAAAGTTTTGCAATATTTTACTAGTACATATACATGGCTTTTTTATAATACTAGGTTGAGTCAAAAGTTTTGCAATATTTTGGTAGTACGTATACATGGCTTTTTCTATAATACTAGGGTGAGTCCAAAGTTTTGCAATATTTTGGTAGTACGTATACATGGCTTTTCCTATAATACTAGGGTGAGTCAAAAGTTTTGCAATATTCTACTAGTACATATACATGGCTTTTTTATAATACTAGGGTGAGTCAAAAGTTATGCAATATTTTGGTAGTACGTATACATGGCTTTTTCTATAATACTAGGGTGAGTCATAAGTTTTGCAATATTTTGGCAACATGAGGCAAAATTCGCCGAGGTTGTGACGGTTGCAAACCACTGAAAACTGCCACATAGCAAGCTCACCTGATTTCCCTCTATGGCTTGAAACATAGCCCCGAAATCCGCACCTTTAGGCCAACCTAACTTGACTGATTGTCAAGGTTCTTGAATTTTAAATCAGTTCTAAACATAAACAGGTGGAAAAATACCGTAAGTCATCAATTTGAGTGATGTATGGTGATCTTATGGATTTTTTGAATCAACTGCTATAATAAGATTAAGAAGTCATGGTATCAGATGACACTTGGAAAATAAAGGTAGCTGTAAACCAGTAGGCAAGTTGCACTCAAATGGATCAGTTGACATCTTAATTCCCTGTAAAGGTCACAGCAGGTGAAATTGAATGTGTTATCCCACCTAAAACAAGAACTTGTGCCACATGTGCAGTGTTGGTCATAGGGTCACTAGGTGCAATGTGAACTATTCTAGCCTTTGCTAATTCTCCTGGCACATATGCCAGGTGACCTTACTGGGTCGTAGTTTCACTAGACCCAAAGGGCTAGTGCTATGCTTGTCATTGATCCTTTACCCACCCGAAGGTGGCTTGGCTGGAGTTGGGGGCCATTTAGCCAAAAGAAGATAGAAGCGTAAAAAATAATATGTAATGTAAAAAGTAAAGTTAGCAACCGTAGTCAAGGGTGACTCCAAAGGCTCCCTTTTCAATAGCTACTACACCGAGGTGTAAATGAGAGCACTACTCCTTTCATTGGATTGTTCCCTTTTACCATTGATCCACATCTTATAATGCTGAGTGTTAAGTAAGGCAGCGTCAAGTACCATTTTTTGAATCTTTGGTATGACTTAGCCTGAGACTGAACCTTGGTCTTCCTGGCGACAGGCGAACACTCTACCTTCTTGGCCAATGTAATGTATATAAGGTAAAACCTTGAAAAGAGTATCCAACACTTGCAACTCGAACGAAATTTCTTTAACCTTACAAATGTTTTTGGGTTCATCGACGATGTTATACTCCAGTTTGAGCTTGTGAAGCATAAATTCATCTATGGGGCTTTTAATTCACACTCGAAGTAAAGCAGTGGACAATGTGTTAGATACAAACAACCACATCGGGTATTTTTATGGCTTGAACTGCTTTGGTTACGTGATATGCGCGTAACAAACTATTACAAACTGGTTGAATAATCCAAGTATTAGATGTATGCAAAAGTTTCCAACATTTTTTTTTTTCTATTTGACTTTGTGTTCAGTTTTTGGTTTGTTGAAAAAGAGAACCACATACTTTTGTGCACTCCTAATATCTGTCTCGGTCTTTTTTTATCTGCTCTCTCCCCCAACCAACACCATCAACCAAAGGCTGCTTACGTTTACCCATCTTTTGTGCACCCACCTACTTATATTTTGTTTGGGTGGGTTAGTCAATCCAATTATTTTCATATCTATAAATCTATTGATACAACACTCTCAATTTGTCCTAATCAGGCTGTTAGACTCTTCAATCATCGATCTAACTTATAATTGTGCAATATACAAATGTGTGTGTGTGTGTATATATATATATGCATGCATATATACGAGTGTATATATATCTATATAATTATGTGTATGTTTATATATATATGTGTGTGTGTGTATATATATATATATATATATATATATATATATATAGGCATATGTGTGTGTATGTATAATGTGTGTATATATATATGTGTGTGTGTGTTTGAATATATATATATATATATATGTATGTATGCATTTATATGTATATATCTATATATGAGCGTGTTTGTATGTATATATCAATTTATATATATATATATATATATATATATATATATATATATACCACTTTTCTGAGTATGGCACAAAATTACCTTTAATGGTGAGGCTCCAGTCCTGGAGGTTAAAGGAATGTTGAGTACTGCTTGTCATTACTCTCAGATCTACTCCGAACCATATTAATAGTATCTGTGAGGGTCCCATAGCACTGTTCAATCATTTATCAAGGATTATTCATAATTTGATACCATACAGCAATGTGCAAATTATTTATATTACGTAAGAATACTTGACAAATTCAATTACTAATGTCAAATAGCAACATTTGAAAATATTTGAATATGTGCAAAATGATTGAGGGTCACCCAAAGGCTCCCTTTTCAATAGCTGCTACACCAAGGAGTAAATGAGAGCGCTACTCCTTTCCCTGGATTGTTCTACTTTACCCTTGATCCATACCTTATAATGCTGAGTGTTAAGCAAGGAAGCATCAAGTCCCATTTTTTGAGTCTTTGTTATGACTCAACCTAGGATTGAACCCCAGTCTTCCGGATCATTGGCAACCACAAGCCATTATGCCAATGTGAATACTAAATAGAATTACTAGTGTTAGATAAGAATACTTGAAACCATTTAATTGTGTGCAAATAAGTGAGCTCTAACAACTCATTTAAATATGAAATTACCTACCAACTATACACTTACAGATCATATATACTGGTGGGTTGTTATTTTTTATGGCCTATCAATCCTTGTGAGTTATTCAGGGCCAAATCCTGTTTCTTTATATATATATGCCAACCCCTCTGTATGTGGCACAAGGTCAATGTTTTTAAGTAGAGTTTAACAGCATTTTCCTTTTCCTAGACTGGACGATAGAGAAGGGTGGTGGGAGAGGGTCAGAGAAATTTGCACTTGTGGTGAGACATGATAATGATGATGAGATATAATGTGTTTGGGGTGTGTGTATATATATATATATTTTTTTTTTTTTTTTTTTTTTTTTTAAATGAGTAGATCCACGAAGAGATTTTTTTTTTGGATTTATTTATATATTTCGTTCTTACATACGTGCATGTTTCCAGCTTGTTTCTTTCATCAGAGAACATGAGTGACACAAGGTCTTGTTAATGGGGGTACTCAAAGAGACATGAACTCAGTCATGTTTGCAGTTTAAATGGTTTTCAGTTGGTTATGAATCTTTATGGAGGTCACTGCTCTCTTTTTCCTCCAGTGTGTTTACCTTCGTCTGCTTTACCCCTCATTTGCTATATTTGATAAGTTGTTGTGTGTGTGTGTGTGTTGAAGTGGTTTCGGATTTCACTAACAGTTATTTTTTCTCTATGTGTGTGTGAATGTGTGTCTTAAGATTTGTGTGTGTGTGTGTGTGTGTTGAAATATACTGGTAATAATTGTTACTAATAATTTTTGTGTGTGTACATATATGAAAACCATTCAAACTGCAAGTTCAAGTTTCATTGAGTCCCCCATTAACAAGGCTTGCTGCCATACATGCTCTCTGACGAAAGCAACAAGCTGGAAACATACATGTATATAAGAGCAAAATTAATAAATAAATCTAAAAAAAAAAAAAAACACATAAATCTAAAAAAGAAAATACAAATAAATCTAAAAAAAAAAGGAAATACAAATCTCTTCGTGGACCTACACATTTTGAAATATTTCTTTCTCTTTGGACAAACATAAAAAAAAATTATATATATATATATATATATATATATACACACACACGCACACATTACTGGTTTTGAAGGTAAATCCGTATACATAATGCACCCTTTTTTTTTAGTGATTACGAACAAACTATCGGACATTAAAAATACATGAAAAATTAATGTCTTATTGATTCGTGACTGAGTGGTAAAATTTACTCTGCGACAGAAACTGAACTTTGAGAATGGTTTTTGACAAAATAACTGAACAATTAAAACTACTAAACTTTTTGTGTATGTGTGTGTGTGTGTGTGTATATATATATATATATATATATATATATATATATATGAAAACCATTCAAACTGCAAGTTCAAGTTTTATTGAGTCCCTCATTAACAAGGCTTGGTGCCATACATGTTCTCTGACGAAAGCAACAAGCTGGAAACATACATGTCTGTAAGAACAAAATAAATCAATAAATCTTAAAAAAAAAAAATAGAAATCTCTTCATGGACCTAAACATTTTCAAATATTTCCTTCTCTCTTTGGACCTGCATCAAAAAAATTTATATATATATATATACACACACACGCACACATTACTGGTTTTGAAGGTAAATCCGTATTGATAATGCACCCATTTTTTAGTGATTACAAACAAACTATTGGATATGAAAAATAAATGTCTTCTTGATTCGTGACTGAGTGGTAAAATCTACTCTGTTACAGAAGCTGAACTTTGAGAATGGCTTTTGACTAAAGTAACTGAACAATTAAAACTATTACTACACTCTGTTTAATTATATTCTGACTAATTTGACTAGATTTACATTGTTAGATTTTGTAACTAAGCTAAGTATACTAAATTAGAATGAATTAATTGCAAAAAAAAAACATTAAAAAAAATGGTGTTCGAATATTTATCATTTCTTTTTCCTGTGTAATCGATAAAAAGTTATTAAAATAAAACGAAAAATAATACACACATAAAATACATTGATAAACTTGTAGATAAATCTATTTCCTTTCATGCTTTTTTTTTTAAATGGCATATCAACCTTTGTAGGTTATATAATGCCAAAGCCATCCTTTTGGAAGAAGAGTACTATTTAACCTATAGCTGGAAGGATAAGGGGGTTCGTATCTTTCCCAAGTGTATTTGTCAGAAAGTGAACGTAATAGCACGATGACTGGAGTTCAAACTCACTTTCTACAATTCCGCAGTCCAATGCTTCAACCATTACACCACAAAGACACTTTTCTTCCTTTCGTGTATAGTTTGACAAGATTTTACGGGTTTATAGCAATTTTTATAAGCATTTTTCAGATGGAACATACTGAAAATGCAAATGTCTATAACATTTTAGAGTGGTTACTTTAAGAGTTGAAGTGATAAGTTATGTCTTTTTTAATGATTCCCTGATATTCGCCATCCAATTCTACAAATACGTGCAAAATTTCATTGCTTTATCTTGAATAGTTTTTGCTGTAAATGGGATTTGTCAATAAAAATACAATCTTCAGAAAAATTGGAGCCTTTTTTTCTCCACACTTTTTCCAATTCCAAGTGCTTATATTTCAAAAAAGTTAGGCATGGATTCTGATAACTTAAAAATCTAAGATCTTATATCAATCTATATTTTATAAATATCCTATTCGTAACTGCAAAATCCCATTTTTTAATTTTTTGCGAGCATTGCTTCTCTTTCTTATATATATATATATATATATATAGCGACAGAAAGACCTTGCTTCTCTCTCTTTCTCCCTCTTGGTATATATATATATATATATATATATATATATATATATGTATGTGTGTGAACAAAATGATAAGATGAATTAGAATATTTCTTTGTAGTCATTTATTTTTTTTAAAATTCTCAAATTGTTTCCACCTTATAATTTTTTGTAATGAAACGTTTTAAAAATAGTTTTTGAGAGTTGATATGCCATGAAAGAAGCAAAGAAAAATGAACTAGTTAGCAAAACATACATATTTATTGAATGAAAATCGCATGTGTGTGTGTGTCTGTGTCTGTGTGAACTAGACATAATGCTTTCTATTTATGTATGTGGAAACTAGGCTGTTGAACCGAGCAAGTTTTCAGCTACACAATACTTTCCCTACTCTAAGCAATCACCAGTGGCTATGCATATTTCAACTGCAATAAACTGCATTCTACAAATGAAACTGATTAAAGAGAAATTATACAGACATTTTCCTTTCTATGATGTCTTAATCACTATTGTGAAAATGAATGTTATATATAACCATATAACTGTGCAAACAAATGACCTCTGGCTCATTTAAAAATGTTACCTACAAACTATCCGTTTGTAAATCATATATAAGTAAAGTAAATTTGTCGACCGTAGTCGAGGGTGACCCAAAGGCTGCCTTTTCAATAGCTACAACACCAATGTGTAGGGGAGAGCACTACTCCTTCCCCCTGATTTCTCCACTTGACCCTTGATCCATACCTTATAATGCTGAGTGTTAAGCAAGGAAGTATCAAGTACCATGTTTTAAGTCTTTGGTATGACTCAACCTGGGATTGAACCCTGATCTCCCTGGCCATTGGCGAACACTCTACTCACTATATAAGTAAAAAGTAAAGTTGGTGACCATAGTCGAGGGTAACCCGAAGGCTCCCTTTTCGATAGCTACTACACCAAGATGTAGGGGAGGACGCTACTCCTTCCCTGGATGGCTCTACTTTACCCTTGATCCGCACCTTATAATGCTGAGTGTTAAGCAAGGAGGCATCAAGTACCATTTTTTGAGTCTTTGGTATGACTCGACCTGGGATTGAACCCAGGTCTCCCGGGCCATTGGCGAACACTCTAACTGCTAGGCCAATGTCCGGTACAACTCACTATATAATGTATTTATATATGTCTAAACAGGATTTGGCATTAAATAATCCTGAATCTTTGATATGCCATAAAATCTGACCTGAAATTATTTGACTGTGTTCAAAAAATAACAGTACTTGAAACCATTTAACCGTGTGCATAGAGAACTAATAGTCACTTTTACTTTTTAAACATTTTATTTTAAATTGACTATCTTTTACATTGTCCCTGACGAGAAGGCTCGGTGTCTCCAATAAATATTCCTGTGTCTCTGGTTGGTTGGTTGCTTGCTTTGTTTCATGGCGTATCAACCCTTTTTGGGTCATTTAATGCCAAATTAAATTACAAACAATTCAGTTTAGAATAAGTACACAATTTAGTTCTATTTGACCCATAGACAGGACCCTATCAGGTGCTACCACTCCGGGCTAGAGTGGACCTACAATCGATGGCCATGAAAGAGTACTCTGCATTCCCCAAAGCTCTGGTATTACTGAAGCCTCACGATCAGATTGTTTAGTGTCATATCCAGGACACTCGTTGAGTGAGTCTTACCTCTCTGTAGATATGCATTCTGTGAATTCTGCAGTCCCAGTGGACTGGGCTACCTGTGTCCATGGGGCACAAGACTCCTTTAATGTTTAACCTTGGTAAGTTTCCTTTAACTCAACATATGAGCCCTTATATGTCAGACTTAATGAGAGGGCTATATATACATTAGCATAGACAGTAAGTCAACAGTCATTGGTGACTGTTTCTCGCCTATGCAATCAAGTAGATTGCAGTCCAGTCAGCTGGGGCTGTAGAATATGCCAACTGCTTCTCTGCACAGTATGCAAAATATCGGAATACTTGAAACTATTTAACTGTGTGCAAACAATACTAATACTTGAAATTATTTAATTGTATGTAAAATATAGGAATACTTGAAACCATTTAACAGTGTGTATATAGAACTAATAGTGTTATGTAACAATACTCGAAGACATTTAAGTGTGAGTAAACAATACCAATACCAACCATTTGCATGCATATAGATCTAATAGTAATTGCTTTAATTGGAATCATTTTGAGATGAGGCTTCTTAATCTGAGAATTAAATTTTTTTATTTTATTTATTGCAGACTTGTCCTCAAGATGAGGACAAAAAGTCCGCAATAAATTTAAAAAAAAAAAAAAAAAAAGATCTAATAGTGTTATATAGCACTACTTGAAACTATTTAACTGTGTGCAAACAATAAATAGCAATACTTGAAACCATTTAACTTAAACAAATAAGTTCTGACTCATTTAAAAAAATGTTACCACAAAGTATTCACTTAAAAATCATATTTGGCATTAAATAACCCTCAATGGTTGGTACGCTAATAAACCAAACTACCAAAACTAGTTGTTCCCACATGTTGGGTATACGTTGTATACTGTTTTATAAAACTATATATAATAAAAAAGAATAAATAAATAAGCAAAAGTTTGTTGGTTGGTTTGGTTTTATGGCATACCAACCTTTGTTGGATATTTAACACCAAATCTACTTTTATGCAAATAGTCAGCTCTATTTCAAACAATTCAGTTTAGCATGAGTACACAGTTTAATTGAAAAAAACATTTCTATTTCAACTTAATCAGTTTAGTCAAACAGTTCTATTTCAAACAATTCAGTTTAGCATGAGTACACAGTTTTAATTGTCAAAACATTTCTAATTCAGCTAAGTACAGATTTTGTTTACACACACACTTAAATGTCAAAACAGTTCTATATTAAACAATTCAATTTTGTGTAAGAACAGTTTCAATGTCAAAAACAGTTCCATTTCAAACAATTCAGTTTAGCATAAGCACACTGTTTACATGTAAGTACAGTTTAATGGTCCAAAACATTTCTATTTCAAGCTATTCAGCTTAGTCAAACAGTTCTAATTCAAACAATTCAGCTTAGCATAAGTATGCAGTTAGTTCTATTCAACCCATAGATAGGGCCCTATCAGGTGCTACCATTCTGGGCCAGAGTGGACCTGGGAGCAATGGCAATGAAGAGGTGCTCCACATTCCCCAAAGCTCCAGCATCACTGGAACCTCAACATTAGATTGTTTAGTGTCATATCTAGGACACTCGTTAGGCAATGAATAAACAAAAACAAATAAGGAAAATAGAATAACAACAACAACAATAATAAATAAAAACACTAGAAAATCTAACATAATAAATTGCAAAGTTAATACAATCGCCATATATACAACCATGTGGTATAATCTAGACCACCCTTCCCAGAATGTGTCAAAAACTAGATCATCCTTCCCATCATGCACCACAAGACAGTATATAAAGGGATACTCTCATATGAGGAGCATGTGGCCTGATGATCACTTATGTGAGAAACAAACGGTTAACAAGTACCACTGACTCTGTCCCTACGCTATCCCAACTTAGCATATATATATATATATATAGTAGCAAAAGTAAAGTTGGTGACTGTAATCGAGGGTGACCAGAAGGCTCCCTTTTCAATAGCTACTACACCGACTTGTAGGGGAGGGCGCTACTCCTTTCCCTGGATTGCTCCACTTTACCCTTGATATGTACCTTATATTGCTGAGTGTTAAGCAAGGAGGTATCAAGTACCATTTTTTGAGTCTTTGGTATGATGCGACCTGGGATTGAATCCAGATCTTCCGGATCATTGGCGAACACTCTACCCACTAGATCAATGAACTGGTATATATATATATATATATATATATATATATATATATACTATCACTAATATTGTACACTTCATCTTTAAATATCCTAAACTACATGCTTACACACACACACACACACACACATATATAATATATATATATATATATATATATATACATTCATAATTCAGCAAAAGAAATCGGTCAGCCAATCATATTTTGTTGTTATTGACAAGCCTATTACCTCTGGTCTACCCTGGGCATGTACTTGTCCAAATCCAAACACATAATCATATAAACAATAATCCCAATAAAATATTTGATAATCCCTTGAACTTTTTCTGTAGGATATGCATACACAGTACAGGAAACATTCAGATTTGGATTTCTGTAACTACTTGGTTTTGTAGCTGCATGAGATCTAATGGATATTGTCCAAAGAAATGTCTATGGAAACCCAAGTTCAATTCCTGGACAAGTCTGTTTGGATTTCACATAGCGCTAATACTCTTGGGAAAGGTGTGAATTTGGCTATTTTTCCTCCAGCTATAAGGTGAATAATAGAGACTTGTCTCTTTAACCTTGGTGGCAACTGATTTAAAAGAAGGAAATCTCAGAATTCAGATCTACTTAAAAATGACCTTGTATCACATCCCGCTCATGCGGAGGGGTTCGGTAAACCTATATATATACAGTATGGGACAATTATCGTTCTTAAATTTCAGATAATTCTGTTGATAATTAACACATAAATGTAAGGAATAAACATTCTTGATATTATAATTATAGCTACAACGGTGGCACTGTAGACATTTCAAAGAATGGAAGCTTTCCCTTTCTTTAGAGGATAAAGTGTTCTCAAGAATTCTTGAGAGTATCAATCATCTATTCAATTCCCCTGGTCTACTCAAAGGATTAGTATGAAGAATTTACTTTATTGACACAAACATTATATATGGCTTCTGTATTGATTTCTTAATATCTCTCTCTCTCTCTCTCTCTCTCTCTCATACCACTACTACCACTACTACTCATGCAGCTGTTTCTTTGGCTATTTTTACCTAGACATATTTATGCTCTTATTATCAATGTGGTTTCAACTAGCATAGAATTTCTATCCGCATAACAATAACTCAATATATAACTAATAGTACTGCCCTTATTGTACTCGTTTTTGGTTCTATCTGATACGGGTAGCTCAGCTTAGTCTGGCATTCAGTAGGAACACTCAGGGAAGAGCAAACTCGCTACACGAATAAATTGGCCTGTAAAGAAAAGTAAGCCGTGCAGATCAGAAAAAAAGAATAAGATTCTGTAGTGTTTTGTATCCTTTATCCTCAGAAATCTTACCTATGCAGGGCAGCTCTCTTATCAATTAGGCTACAAAAACCAAACAGTTTGGAAATCCAAATCCTGATATTAAATGCCAAACGACTATTTTGAAGAGAATTAACATTTCGTTATTTATTCATTTCTGTATTGGTAAATGCAGCTTCAGTTTCGATACATTTTGAACACACTTAGTATTTTGAAGAGAATTAATGTTTCATTCATTGTTCATTTCTATATTGATAAATACAGCTTCAGTCTCGATACTTTTTAAACCCATCTCATATTTTAAAGAAAATAAATGTTTCATTACTTGTTCGTTTCTATCTTAGTAAATACAGCTTCAATTTTGATACCTTTTTGAATACAACTTATATTTTGAAATGAATGTTTCTGCTTCTGCATTGATACTTTTTGGTTAGATCAGAGATCATTCTTTGCTGCTGGTAGCATGCAAATTCGTTGGATGTTACTTATAAGAGGAAATAAGACCCACCAAGTAACCCTCATTGCCTTGTAATTTTCTAAAGAGAAATTTTACCTCGGCAGCCTGAGAGATGAAGAGAAGCCTCCCCTTCATTCAGTGACATTCTAGTAAATATCAGAAAATACATAGTTCTGTAAAGAAAGGAATTGAAAAAAGAAAAAAATGATTTTTTTTTTTTTTTACTTATTAGATAAAACTTATTTTATTCCCATGTTCTCTTCTTTCAAAATTTGGTCAATGGAAACATAATTGATGGAACCACTTGAAGAACGTTGGAAAAATCTTTCCGATCCAAGCTCTTGGTTTCCATCATTTAAAATTGTCAGATAAAGTAAAATGAAAATTTAGAACAACAAAAATACAATAACAAAACAGAAAAAAAAAAATTATTGTTTGATTGATAGATACCCATACCATTTCAAAGTCTTACGGAAGATTGATTTTGTTCCCATCGTTTTCATATCTTTACTCCTGACGTTATCTCAAATAACGAAGCCTTTCAAAAATAAATTTTCTTGTTTCCATTCTAATTTTTTTCTTTTCATTTTTTTCTTTGTCATTTTAATATTTGTGTCTTTAATCTATCAAAAGTTATTCTGCCTCCAAAGTTTTTTTTTTTTAAGATCTTAGAAATGGACTCCTCGTCTTTATAAACCTTACTTTTCAGGTTAATTCTTTGCTCTCTGATCTTAGCTTTTTTGCCTTGATTATCTCCCCTTTCTCGTTCCTTTTTTTTTATTGTCATTTTCTTCACTAACTTTTGTCATAGGAAATGGACTTTGCAACCCAAGTTCAAATCCTGAACAAGTCTGCTTTTTAATTTGTGCTTATGCCCAAGGAAAAGACAGGTATCCATCTTTTCTCCAACTATGAATAATAAAGTAGACTGGGCTCTTTAGTTTCACAGAAGAAAAACTCAGAATTCAAACCAGCTGTACTCCACTTAAAAAATTGAGTCTCTGTCACATCCCCTGGTCACCTCACAGGAAAATTCAAATTGTGTGTTGGAGGGAATGATTTTATAAATGTATGTGATGATGATCTCATTGTATAAGGGTCCAACAGTTCACTTGAAGATTGGCTCTGTCAGCTAGGGTTGTAGAATAGACTGACCACATCTCTGCAGAGGAGTAAGACTCCCTCAACAAGAGCTCCGGAATATGACACTAAGCAAACTGATGGTAAGGCTTCAGTAATACCAGAGCTTTGAGGAACGTGGAGTACCCCTTCATTGCCATTGGTCCCAGATCTACTCTGGCCCTGAGTGGTAGCACCTGATAGGGTCCTATCTGTGGATCAATTAGAACTATTTGGCTTTTAAACAGTGTGTTTTTGCTAAACTGAATTGTTTGAAATAGGACTTTTTATACATTTAACTGTGTATAAACAAATGACTGAAGTTTAATTGAATTGTTAGTGATACATAGCAGTACTTGTAAATGTTTAACTGTGTACAAGCAAATGATTAATAGTAAATAGAATTATTCGTATTGGATTGAAATAAGTGAAACCATCTGTATGAAAAAAATGAGCTCAGGCTCGTTAAATAATGCTATCTACAAAATGTTTTAAAAAATCATAAATTTAATGTTGTATACCCATGATAAGTGGAAGATTCACAACGCTTTGTTATAAAAATATATACCTCTTTTTATTCTTCTTGGAGTAAGAGATACAGATGGACAGAGGGAAATGAATACAGACTGCTATATCGACCCATAACTTTTTCTTCTGTTGACCATACCACACTGAGTTATCTTCAAGGCCTCACTTAGCATGTCTTCTGCTTCTCAGCCGGGGGGCTACTCAACTGGAGGCTCATTGTGTGCTACTGCCTCAGCCACTAAAGACTGAGATTAAGACTGCCTGTATTTCACATTGGTATCTGCATATATCATTTCATCGCACCCACACATTTCCACCCAACCATGTGACTGCTTCAACTTATTTTCCCAGGTGCATCTTGTGCAGAGAATGTCTGATTGATGACTTGGTCAAGGGTCAATATGCAACAAATACTCGTATATATGTATAAAAAGGATTCAGCATTAAATAAACTACAATGGTTGATATGTCATAAAACCCAACCAAACCAGATCATATATATTTAATATATATGTATAAAGAGAATTTGGTATTCACTAAACAACAATGGTTGATATGCCATAAAACCAAACCAAACCAAACCAAATCAGATATATTTAATATATATGAATAAAGAGGATTTGGCATTAAATAACCTACAATGGTTGATATGCCATCAAACCAAACCAAACCAAATCATATATATTTAATATATATGAATAAAGAAGATTTGGCATTAAATAACCTACAATGGTTGATATGCCATAAAACCCAACCAAAACAAACTAAATTCACTTAAAGATATGAATTATGGGACAGTTTACATGAAAAATTTATTCATAATGGTAACATCTTGTGTAAGACAACCTTTTTAATTCAATTATTCCTTCTCCTAGCCTAGTTGCCTCACCCAAGCACCTGAGACCAGTTTGTCTTACTATTTAATCATAGCTGAAGGGCAGATAGAAGGGTTCATGCCTTTCCAGGATTTTGTGTAGGTTCTACAAATTATGTTAAAATTTGGGATCATTTGAATGAGAATGAGGCAAGTTATTTGATTATAAAATTATATAAATTTTTCTGAAATTCCCCCCTCTCTCTCTTTCTCTCTCTCTCTATATATATATATATCTGAGTAATTTTTAAAGGTTTTTCTTTTATGTGGAATCATTTTTTCGGTATTTTGATTTATTATTATTTTACATTGAGCTCTCTTTTGGATTTTGAATTATATGGATATGATAGAAAGAAAATCCAAAAAGAGAATAATTCCCACCATCAGCTGACTTTGTATTGGATAATATAAGGATATATATATATATATATATATATATACTCTTCTTGTGGGACCAACAAAAAAAAATTCATATATATATATATATATATATATATATATATATATATATATAATCAGAGAGTTAGGGAAAAATAGCTTGCTTGCTCTCAAATATTTAGATAAGAGAAGAAAACTAGTCTAAAAAAGAAACGAAAGAAAAAGTAAATTAGTTTTACATTTGAGCCATTCACATATTTTTGTACCAGAACAACAAATAATGTTGTTGCCCATTTGATAGATTAGTGTGTGGCGGGGAGAAAGATAGAGGGGCGGAAGAGTAACAGTGACAAGTTGGTAGATCCAATTTAACTTTTTGCTGTTTATCTCTTCACCATTCCTTTCAATAACTGGCAAACCAATCATTTCTGAATCATGCTGATAGATGAATAGATAGATATTAACAGAATGAGATAAATACTAAAATCAATATGGAGGGCCTAACAAAGCAGTAACAGCCCAGTCAGCTGGGGCTGTAGAATACGCCAACTGCTACTGTGGATAGAGGTAAGACCCTCCCCCATCCCACAAGTGTCCTGGATGTGACACTAAACTATCTGATGGTGAGGCTCCAGTCCTGGAGCTTTGGGGAATGTGAAGTACCATTTCATTGCCATTACTGTCAAGTCCACACTGACCCCGGAGTGGTAGTTGGTTTCTTGGGGTTTTTTGGCATATCAACTTTTGCAGGTTATTTAATGCCAAATCCCCTTTTAAACAAATAATCAGTTCTATTTCAAACAATTCAGTTTAGGATGAATATACATTTTGTAAAAAAAACATTTCTATTTCAAGTTATTTAGTTTAGTCAAACAGTTCTATTTAACAATAGTATGTAGTTTAAATGTCAAAACAGTTGTATTTCTAGCAATTCAGTTTAACATAAATGTACTGTTTAAATGCAAAAGAGTAAACTCTCAAAACCACAGTTTAGTTCTATTTGATCTGTAGATAGGACCCTATCAGGTGCTACCACTCTAGGCTTGTGTCATATATCAGGACACTCATTGGGGGGTTCCCACCCCTCTGCAAAAAAGCAGTCGGTGTATTCTACAGCCCCAGTTGACTGGGCAAACAAATGAAAGAGTAATATTGAATAGAAATACTTGAAACAGTTAAATGCACTGAAAAATTCAATTATTAGTATTATATAGCAATACTTGGAACCATTTGACTGTGCGCAAACAATAGCAATATTTAATTGTTTGCTCAAACTTTTTAAAATGGAATTACCAACAAATTATACACTTACAAATCAAATGTATAACTTTTTATGTTTGTATAAACAAATGACTGTTGAATAACATTTTTTGGGTTACAGAGCAGTACTTGAAACTATTTAGCTGCGCGCAAACAAATGAGTTCTAGTTCATTTAAAAATGTTATCAACAAACTATGCATTAACAAATCCTATATATTTGATATATTTTGTAGTCACAGGATTTGGCATTAAATAACCTGCAAGAGTTAATATGCCATAAAACCCAACCCGCAAAGGAGTAAAAATGGTTTGCACACTTATAATCTACAAGATTAAGGTTTGAAAAAAAACTCAAAAAAACTCGTGCTAGTTTGTGCGTATAAACTTTATAATATTAAGAGCTTGGTTTTTTATAGATTTTTCAACCCCAAAGTCACAGGTGCGTATTATACACGAGAGCTTACCATATATGGAAAAGAATGAGTGAAAATAAATTAGCTGTATAGTCTAAAGTAATGTTTTTGTTTACCCCATTATAGAAAAATATCCAAATGAATGTGTGTTTGTTTATAATTTTGTTTCTCTTTATGTGAGTTAATTTTTTATTGCAAGCTTGTTTGAACATGTCTGTGTCGGCTCTAACTATGCTAAGTTTTTGTTTTAAGACATAGCATAAACTAAATAAAGTTTTCATTTTGATTGGTTGGTTGTTTGGGTTTTATGACATATCAGCCTTTGTAGGTTATTTAATGCCAAATCCATTTTTATGAAAATAGTTCTATTTCAAACACTTCAGTTTAGCATAAATACGCAGTTTAAATGCAAAAATCAGTATAGTTAAGGAAGCACGGTTTAGTTCTATTTAACCCATAGATAGGACCTTTATCAGGTGCTACCACTCTGGGCCAGAGTGGACCTGGGAGCAATGGTAATAAAGGGGTACTCCGCATTCCCCAAAGCTCCAGCCTTAGTGGAACCTCACCATCAGATTGTTTAGTGTCATATGCAGGACACTGGGCAATTTTCATTTTGGGGTGGTACAAATTAAAAAAATGTTGAACAAATATCAATCTAGGTTAAATTTACCAGCTACAAATATAGGAGTGTGGGATATACACAAATAATTACAGTAATTATCATACCAAGATAGACTACACTTCTGAAAAATAGTTTTTGATGGAAACATAATATTTATTCCTCTTCTAAATTGCATTTTTTCTTCTTTCCTTTTCTTTCTTTATTTTTTTGTTTTGTTTTGTTTTAGTTGTCCATCCTTTCATTTTCTTTCTGAAGTTATTTCACCTTTTGCCTATTTTCTTTCTTCTTCCTCTTCTTCACACTCTTTCTTCTTTAGGTCATTTCTCTTCCTTCAGTTCTTCCTCTTTCTTTTTGCTCAGTTGGCTGGGGCTGTAGAATACACCGACTGCAACTCTACAGAGAGGTAAGACCCTCTCAACAAGTGCCCTGGATATGAAATTAAACAATCTGATGGTGAGGTTCCAGTAATGTTAGAGCTTTGGGGAAAGTGGAGCACCCCTAAATTGCCATTGCTACCAGGTCCACTCGAGCCCGGAATGGTTGCATCTAAATTGTTTGAAATGGAACTGTTTTTGACATTGAAACTCTACTTACACTAAACTGATTTGTTTAATATAGAACTGTTTTGACATTTAACTGTGTGTAAAAAAACCTCTACTTATACTAAACTGAATCAGCTGAATAAGAACTGTTTAAATAAACTGAATAGCTTGAAATAGAAATTTTTTTGACAATTAAGCTGTGTACTCATGCTAAACTGAATTGTTTGAAATAGAACTAATTGCATAAAATGGATTTGGCGTGAAATAAGCTATAATGGTTGATATGCCATAAAACCCAACCAACAATCCTCTTTCTTTTTTAATTTGCCCAGTCAGCTGGGACTGTAGAATACACCAACTGCAATTCAGCAGAGAGGTAAGACCCTCACCCACCCAATGAGTGGATATGACACTAAACAGTCTGATGCTGAGGTTCCAGTAATGCTGGAGCTTTAGGGAATGCAGAATATCCCTTCATTGCCATCGCTCCCAGGTCCACTCTGGTCCTGAGTGGTAGCACCGGATAGGGTCCTATGTTTGGGTCAAATAGAACTAAACTGTGTACTTATGCTAAACTGATTTGGTAATAAAGGGGTACTCCACATTCCCCAAAGCTCCAGCATTACTGGAATCTCACCATCAGATAGTTTAGTGTCATATCTTGGACACTCGTTGGAGTGGGGGTCTTACCCCTCTGCAGAGAAGCAGTCAGTGTATTCTACAGCTCCAGCTGACTGAGCAATATAAAGTGTTACCTACAAACTATTCATTTATATATATACACATGCAGGATTTGGCATTGAATAACCTACAAGTGTTGATATGCCATAAAACACAACTAAGGAACATTTTCTTTCCTTTTGATTAAGTTTTTTTTTTCTTTTTTCTTTATTTGATCTTCTACTGTTCCATTTTTTATTATGGCCCAGTTGGCTGTGTGGGGCTGCGGAATACACCTACTGCTTGTCTGCAGAGGGGTAAGACTTCCTTAACAAGTGTTTTAGTTATGAAACAAAGCAATCTTATGGTGTGGCTTTAGTAATGCTGGAGCTTTGGAGAATGCAGAGTACTTCTTCATTGCAATCACTTCCAGGTCCACTCTGCCCTGATGTTTAGCACCTGATAGGGTCTTATCTATGGATTGAATAGAACTGTTTGACATTTAAACTGAGTGTAAACAAACTACTTATGCTAAATTGAATTGCTTGAAATAGAAGTGTGTGATTATTTAACTGTGAGCAAACAAATGACTGATGTTTAATTGAATTGTTAGGGATACATAGTAATACTTGGAACTATTTAAGTTTGTTGACATGCTAAACTGAATTGATTGAAATAGAACTGTTTGTACATTTAACTATGTGTAAACAAATGACTGAGGTTTAATTGGATTGTAAGTGATACATAGCAATACTTGAAGCATTTAACTGTGTGCAAACAAATGATTGATAGTAAATAGAATTATTTGTATTTGATTGAAATTTGGCATTGAATAACCTAGAATGGTTGATATGTCACAAAACCAAACTGACTTTTTTTTTATTAGATCTTTCTCTTCTCTTTCATTTTGATTTGATTCTTTTTGTCTCTTTCCTCTAAAAATTAATCATTAAAAGTTTTTGGGTTTTTTTTGTGTTTTGTTTATAATAAAACAAACCATTTTCACTTTGAATATTTTTCTTTTGGGGAAAAAAAAGTCCAATCATCTTTTAAGGGAGCTAATTAAACTGTTATTTTTAATCAGATTTATTTTTACTTATTTATTTATTTATTTATTTTATCACAACATGAATTCTTAGTGTACTTGTGTAGAGAGTGGCTGTTTCTTTATTTAAGTAAATGACGTTCATTCAAGAAAAAAAAAAGTTTTAGCTTTTAAATTATTACATAACACGTTTAAAAGACGCATAACAAATGATTCAAGTTAATGAATTGAAACGACAACATTTTGAAATTTACACTTTTTAGTTTCATTGTCATTATAAAAAAGTTCTTTAAAATAATGATATTTTTCATTGAGTTATTATCCTTCTCCTGTTTCTTCTTTTTTTTTCCTTCTTTATATTTTATTTCTTTGACTGAAGCCTTTTAAAAACTTCTTGTAATTTTTGTCATATTTTGTTCTTCTCTTCTATCTTTTCAATCAGATTTTCTTTTTCTTTCCATTTCGTTTCCTGCTTCTTCCTTTATTCCAATCTTGATTTCCATCATTTTTTTTTCACTTCTTCTTGAATTTTATTTTTCTTTAATTTCTATCATAATTTACTTTTTAATTTTTTTTCTTTTTTTTTTTTGTATTTTTCTTCATTTTATCCTTTTCATGTTTCATTCACTTTTTCATTTTCTTCATTTTCCTTCACTCTTCTTCTGAATGAATGAATGAATGAATTTTTGGCAAAAGAAAATTTAAGAATAAAAACTTAATTTTTTTTTTTTTTGCTTCAATTTACTTTGTCATTTTCTTTTCTTTTCATTTTTTTTTTTTGCTTTTTTCATATTTTTTCTTTATTATTTTTTTTCTTTTTTCTTTTTGTCCATTTCTTCTTATTACTATTTTGTTAGACTTTTCTTACCTTTCTCTCTCTCTCTCTTTCTTTCTTTCTTTCTCTCTCTCTCTCTCTCTCTCTTTCTCTTTCTCTCTCTTTCTCTCTCTTTCTTTCTCTCTCTCTCTCTTTCTTTCTCTCTCTCTTTCTTTCTCTCTCTCTCTCTTTCTTTCTCTCTCTCTCTCTCTCTCTTCCTGTTTTTCTTTGTTTAGTTAGTTTCTAAATTCACCAGTTTGCACATAACTACATTTTTTTCAATCAATTCTTCTTCTTGTTGCCTATCATTCTCTCACCACTTTTTTTCTTTTCATTTTTTTTTTAATCCATTTCTTGACTTTCTCTTTCTTCCTCCTTCTCTCTCTCTCTCTCTCTCATATACTCTAACTTTTTTTTTTTTTAATACTTTTTATTCAACTTCTAAATTTACCAGTTTGTGCATGACCTCCTAGCATCCTTAAAATTCATCAAACTCTTTTTTTTCCCTGGTTGATTACTACTCCACAACTTATTTCACTATTTAAGATTTTTTCATTATTATTATAATTTTTCCTTTGCTTTTCCTACTCCAACTATTTTCAATCTTTAATTTCTGAAAAGTGATAAAGCTGTTAGATGGAAACAACATGGCATAGGAATAATTGATTTGTGGCTGTTCAGAATCCATTAATTGAAAATGTCCACTAATTCAAATCATTCATCTCCAGTCAATTATGATGACACGGAATAGCCATTTCCAAGAAAGACAGCAGGGAAAATGGAAAATTAGAAAAATGGCCCAACTACTTTGCTTTAGACTTGTTGTGTTTGTCTCATCTTTATCCGAAAAATCCATGGGTTTCAATTACGCAAGTGAAAGGGATTATGGAACACAAAAAAAATATATTGATGAAGACAGTATTTACTCAATTCATGCAAGTGTCGGGGTAGATATTTAATGCATTCTTAAGATGCAATTATACTTGATTTCTTTCTCTCTCTCTATATATATATATTCTTAATTCTATGTTTTTTATCCACAAAGATATGTCCATTCATAATTATATTGCCTATATATATATATATATGTATATTCTTAATTCTATGTTTTTTATCTACTAAGATATGTCCATTCATTATAATATTGCCTATATGCATACACGCAGATATATATATATATATATATACACACTAACTTACTGGCATACTTATACTAGCATAGTTTCCATAAAAAAATTTACATATGATTATATATGTATGCTTATATAAGTTGGCCGACTGTTGTTGAGGGCAACATGATGTCACCCTTTTCAATAGCTACTACATCAAAGTGTAGGGGAGAGCACTACTCCTTTCCCTGGATTTCTCTATTTACCCTTGAATCGTACCTTATGAAGTTGAGTGTTAAGCAAGGAGGAATCAAGTACCATTTTTTGAGTCTTTGGTATGACTCAACCTTTGATTGAATCCCAGACTCCCAGACCATTGACAAACACTGTACCACTGGGTGGGTAAATAATATGATATGTACACATATATTAATCTATGTATTTACCAGAATATATATATATATATATATGTGTGTGAGTGTGTACATTTTTGATAAATATATAGAGAGAGATGTCTATGTGTAGTTTTACATACATACATATATATATATATATATATACACAGAATACCTTGCAAAATCTTTTGATTCCTCTATTGTAAATTTATAATAATTGCCAACTTATAAGTGGATATTTTACGTGAAACATTGGGCGTATCTGAGTCGTTTCCATATTTAATTACCATATTTTGTACCAGAGGTTCTGTTTGAGAGGTGAAGGTTTGAGATGACCCCTAAAATATCATGGACCCAGGGAAGAACATATCATCAAGTCAATTGTTCTTGAGTTAATTGCTTTGGGGGTCAACAATATGATATCCTATCTTCCCACAAATGATTTTCTGGATCACTGACTTTGGAAGATCAGGCCATATCACAAAGTTTTCCTGTCTATTATTTCAAATCTCAAATCAAAGTTGTTGATGAATATGATTGCCATTTAGATGTGCCTGTCCCTCTGTGAATCTACTGTAAACCAATATAAATGGCACATTTTCAAGCAAAATGTTTGATATAACAATACAGTGGAAATGGTTTGAATGAATAAAGCAATTTCCTGTATATTTAGCAACCAAATGAAAATAGTTGGGGGCCTGTTACATAATAGATCACTGAGATCTGTCTTTGATATGTAGTATAAGCATTCAAATCAAGTCTTGGGTATTTTTTTGAACAAGTCCTGAAAGCAGCACCCTACAAAGCAGCAGCTGTACGGCCACTTACTACCCATCACGAAAACTATCCAAGTTCGATAAACCAGACATGCAGGACACTGCTGGGGAAGTAGGGACAAACTCATAAGTGACATACTCCTGTGGGCACCTTCACATGGAGGAGCAAATCCAGGACAACCAGCTCAAACCTACATACAACAGCTCTGTGCTGATACAAGATGTAGCTTTGAAGATCTACCAGAAGTGATGGACGATAGAGAAGGGTGGCAGGAGAGGGCCAGGGATATCCGTACTGATGGCACGACATGATGATGATGATGATGAAGTCTTGGGTGGAAAAATATGATCGTGTCAAGGAGAATGATGAAGAACTGTTGAACTTAGGGTCAGTCTGAGACTATGGCTTTCTTTGGATGGTTTTTAAAGTTAGAATAGGTCAGTCAGACGCTCAGGATTAGAGGTTGGACTGTCATTCTTGCTCTCACTGATTAGCTGCTTAGGCTGAGTGGAGAAGGGTTAAAAGTGAAACTCTGATCAAATTGTCATTCCTTGTCACCAAATAAGAACATAGATGGCAAGATGAAGGAGACATCAGAATTACAAAACAGGAAGAAGTGATGTGAAGAGAAAACTTTCATCTTATAATATCATTATTACTTTTTATTTCTACGGAATCATTATGCAAAAATGCATGTTATTAGATGTTATTTATTACCAAATTCTACAGTATTGTAACCAAAAATGAAATTGTATAAATAGATACAAGTTGTATTGATTTTTGGACTGCTACATATTGATATTTTTGGTTACAGAATTTCAATGTAGAGTTTGGCAATAAATCATACCTAATAGTATCTATTTTGATTACAGCCCAGTTGGCAAGAGCTGTATAATATACCAACTGCACATCTTCAGAGGGCTAAATCTTCCCCATTGTGTGTCCTGGATGTGACACTAAACTGTATTATAGTGAGGCTCCTGTCTGGGAGCTTTGGGGAATGGGAAGTACTCCTTCATTGCCTTTACTCCTAGGTCCACTCTGATGTGGAGTGATAGTACCAGTTAGGGTCCCATCTATGAGTTAAATAGATCTGTTTATTAATATTAAATTAAATTATTAGTATTCAATTGAAATACTCAAAGCCATTTAACTGTGTGAAAACAAATAAGCTCTGGCTCATTTAAAAAAATTTTACCTACAAACTATTCACTTAAGAATTATACGTATAAACAGGATTTGGTTTTGAATAACCATCATGGGGTTGATATACCATGAAGCCAAATGACTTAAACTGTTTTGATTGTATAATTTTCCATTACAAATAATAAAATCTTTGCATCTTTACTTTAGAAGAAAATAATGTTTTTATTTAGGAAAAATATGTTTGGAGGTCATTCAAAAAGTTCTTAGCCACACCCATTCATAGTTTAACATTTTTGATTTGGTAGCATACTACCGCTTATAAATCTGTAAAAACTAATTCAGATTTCTGTCTTAATTTCTGAGCAGTTGTGGCCCATACAAAGGTGAGATATGTACAACAAATCTAAAATTTTGCTGAGGCTTAGAACTTTTAGAACAGCTGTTATAAATTGGTTTGGTTTGATTTCTTTGTTTAATGTCACAGCTTTGTCGGTTTCTTTGTTTAATGGCATACTTTCATGGGTTTTTAGTTTAATGGCATATCTTCTTGGGTTTCTTTATTTAATGGCATATTTTCATGGGTTTCTTTAATGTCACACCTTTGTGAGTTTCTTTGTTTAATTGCATACTTTTATGGGTTTCTTTATTTGATGGCAAACCTTCATGGGTTTCTTTGTTTAATGGCATACTTTCATTGGTTTTTTATTGCATACTTTCATGGGTTCTTTGTTTAATGGCATACTTTTATGGTTTTTTTGATTGCATACTTTCATAGGTTTCTTTGATTAATGTTGATACCTTAGTGGGTTATTTTATGCCAAAGCCATCTTTGTTGAAGAGCTGTCGTGATACTATTTAAGCTCTTGCTGGGGGGAGGAAATAAAAGAGTTCATATTTTTCCAAAGGGCATTAGTTTAAAAGGGAACGTAAGAGTGTGACCTGAGTTCAAATTCACTCTTTAGCCAATTTGCCATTACGCCACAGTGATTCTCCCTATGTATATCGCTGTATGCATAGTTTGGTGTATGTATATATATGCACATATGCGCGCACACATACACACACACACATGGTTTGGTTTGATGGCAAACCAACCATTGTTGCTTATTTAATGCCAAATCCTGTTTTTACATATATATTAAAATATGTGATTCATAAACACATTTTTTAGATACACAGTTAAATGATCAAACAGTTTGATTTCTAACAATTCAATTTAGTATAATTCAACAAAGTTAAATGGTTCAAAGTTTTGGTATGTGTCACTAACAATTCAATTAAATATCAGTCATTTGTTTACATATAGTTAAATGATCAAACAGTTCTATTTCTAACAATTCAATTTAGCATAAGTAAACAAAACTAAATGGTTCCAAGTATTGCTATGTATCAATAACAGTTCAATCAAATATCAGTCATTTGTTTACACACACACACACACACACACACACACACACTTAAATGATCAGACAGCTCAATTTAGCATAAGTCATTTGTTTGCACTCAGTTTAAATGTCAAACAGTTCTATTTGACCCATAGACCAGACCCTATCAAGTCCTACCACAACAGGCCAGAGTGGACCTGGGAACAATGGAAATTAAGGGGTACTTTGAATTCCCCAAAGCTGCACTATTACTGAAACTTCAGCATCAGATTGTTTAGTGTCATATCCAGGACACTTATTGGGAGAATCTCACCCCTCTGCAGTGATGCAGTCAGTATATTCTATAGCCATAACTGACTGGGCTAATATCTGGGGCAGTGGAAGTAAATCCAGCATGATGCCATTTTTTATTTTTACACTAAATAAATAAAATCATACTCCAAAGACCTTGTGTTTTTTTCCTATTTGTACATTTTTGTACATGTATATGTATACCCATCAGATTTGGCGACACGAGTTCAAATCCAGGATAAGGCTGTTTGTCTTTCACATAACTCTAATACATTTAGGAATAGTATGAATGCAACCATATATGTGTAAGACAGACTGGGTACTTTAAGCATAGTGTGGCAACTGGTCTAGGAGAAGGAAAACTCTGAATTTAAACCAGTTGTATCCTGCTTAAAAATTGGACTTGTCTCACCTCTTGCTTATAGTGGTGGACTAAGGTAAATACATATTTTACCTAATCATACCCTTTTTTTAAATATTCTATTTTTAGAAATTGGTTAGGCTTTATTGATATATATCAGAGAATTGGTAATTTTTGTTGTTGTTTGGTTTATATACAAAAAACACTGACAATACTGTACCTTACTAATAAAAATCCAGACAATACTGTACCTTACTAATAAAAACCCAGACAATACTGTACCTTACTAATAAAAACCCAGACAATACTGTACCTTATCTAATAAAAATCCAGACAATACTGTACCTTACTAATAAAAATCCAGACAATACTGTACTTAATGTAATAAAAACCCAGACAATACTGTACCTTATCTAATAAAACTACAGACAATACCATATCATTCTGAAAGCATAATGTTGCATTAGAAATAAAAAAAAGAAATCCTTGCATATTTGGTTTAGAAGAAAATTATCTTTTTATTGAAAAAAAAATTGGTAATAATTCACTCGTTGGCATTACACAAAATTTGCCTCCTTCTTGTTATTCATTTTTATCTAATAAAATCCCTGACAATACCAGATACATTTATTAAAACACGCATATATATATATATATATATATATATATATATATATATATATGAGGTCTACCTGTATGCATAGAATGTGTTGTTAGATTTAATGAAATGTAGTTTGTTTTTCTGCTTTTTTTTGTTTGTTTATTTGTTTTTTTTTCTCTAAGACATTTCAGAATTTTTTCTATCTAAATGCTTTCAAAGAAAATGAAACAAAGAACTAAATCCTCATAGCAGGATTGATTCTCAGTGGCCTCAACTCATTGATCTACTGCGTCTGTATCTTGATTCTTTGCGATTGTGGCTATTAAATCTCCGTGCAATTCTGCTCCTGAATTTGCAGATTGAATCTGCCATTAATCAGGTCTCTGACTCCCTTTGTCTCCCAAGAAAAAAAAAAGACGAAAAGAAAACAAAGTCTAATTGTTTCCTTCACATGCCATTTTGGTTTTTGTTACTTGAGATGTTAAGCCATTTGTTTGATACTGTATTGTAGTAATTTGGATTAAAATATTTTGAATCACTGCAAAGAAGATTATTGGATTAAATAAACTTGTTATTGAAATTCTAATTTTAATGAATGCTTATATTTGCATTTGTACAAATTATAAGAGCGTAGGCTGAAAAGTTCCGATAATGACATCATGTGAGCTGTTGATGACGTTTTGGGACTAGTGGGGTCCTATTTACCCAACCCCTCCACTCGGGCAGGATATGACACAAGGTCAATTTTTAAGCGGAGTTTAACAGGTTTCAATTCAGAGTTTTCCTTCTCCTAGACTAGTTACCTCACCAAGGCTGAAGAACCTAGTCTGCCCTACTATTTACCCATAGCTGGAGGGAGAATAATTGGATTCATACCTTTCCCAAGGGTATTAGTGCTATGTGAAATGCAATCAGTTTCGTCAAGGATTTGAACTCGTATCGCCATGTCCATTTCCTACAACGATAACCATTACACCATGGGCACCTCCTTGGGACTAGTGGGATCCAAGTACTGCAACACCAATGGAAGAAGTGTGGGAACTATGTTAAAAAATAAACCTCATTTCATCACATTCTATGAGAGTACTATGAAGTTTTATGTTGACTCTTATATATAGAAGCTTTAAATAACATTGAAGTATATATATATATATATATATACACACACTTTTTTTCCAAGATATGCCTACAAGAAGATCTTCTGTGTGTATATATATATATATATATATATATATATATAAGCAATGGTTAATATAGAACTGTCTTTTTCTCTCTCTCTCTAAGTATATAAGTTAATCTAAAATTAAACATATTTGCATTTTATGGCAAATCAACCAGAGTGGGTTATTAATGCCAAATCCTATTTATACATAATTTTTTAGTGAATAATTTGTAGATAACATTTTTAGACAAGCCAGAGTTCATTTGTTTGCACACAAGTGGTTTCAAGTATAGTACAGACATCTAGTTCACATATTCTAAAGCCCCAGCCAACTGGTCAGTTAATGTGGAATTTTATATATATATATATATATATATAATGATATGACAGATTGTGAGAATTGCAACAGAAGTTTCTTTTGTCTAACATCCATTTTCATAAATCTTAGAGTAAAGTAGTTAGATGCAAATTATCTATTTGTTCAAAATTATGATGAGAATTACTAAATGTGCATGTGTTTGTGCGTGTATATATATATATATATATTATTTAACAGTATTGAATTAATTTAGAGGGCTCATGCAATAATAACAATTATTTGAGTCTAATTAATTTCAAAGTAAAACTTCATCATCAGAGACTTTTTTTTTAATGAAAAAATTTTAAATTTAAAATTCCTTTATAAAAAAAAATAGTCTCTGACGATGAAGTTTTACTTTAAAATTAATTAGACTCAAATAATTATTATTTCGCATTGCAATAGCCTTCTAAATTAATTCATTACTATAGAATAATTTGT
The DNA here is from genome assembly GCA_963585895.1 of Sepioteuthis lessoniana. NCBI lineage: Eukaryota > Metazoa > Mollusca > Cephalopoda > Myopsida > Loliginidae > Sepioteuthis > Sepioteuthis lessoniana. The sequence goes on from OY757925.1 coordinate 12,748,881, forward strand.
GCAATGCTAGCAAATTACAAAATACTTATATATATATATATATATATATATTCCGTCTTGTTGTATAGCCATGAATAACTATACATACACATATACATTCAGAAATATATTCAACACAATAAGGACGAGCGAAGATACTTCTTAAGAAAACTATACCTCTCAGTTTATTCGAAAGGGTTGTGTGTGAGAGGGAGTTGGAGACTGAACAGAATTGCAACATATTGACCCCCACTTTTATGGCCATAACAGTGTTTCTTTCCCGTTCTCCTGGGCTGCTCAGCCGGGGGTCTGGGACATGGTCCTCATTTTAGCATCTTCTTCCAACTCCAACTGCTCAATCAGGGGTCCTGAGGGCCCCCTCTGCTGGGTGCTGGTTCTCTCTACAGCATCTTTACTCCAACTGACTCGAACTTCCTGTCGCCGGGGTTATATAACAATTTCACACACACCTACTTCCTGCGAGTGTCACAATTTTGCACTCAATTCAACCCCTCGACAGTCAAGGTCGCCCCTGATCTCCTGATATCTTTGACCGGATGCACCTGTTATTTACACAGGTGCATTTCTTCTTTTGACAGCTTGGCCGGGTCGGAGGTCAATATGCAACATTGTGTGCACTGAAGATATATTGGTTAAATATACAGTGTGTTTCAGAAATATCAATATCATTTCATAATCCAATAACTTGACTAATATTTTACGTTATGGTATAAAAATGATATTTTCTAGAAAATAAAAGGTGTTTAAACATTACCCAAAGAATTTTGTGTTGATTTTTTATATGCTGTTAAAATTTGAGACCATTTGAGCAAGTTAATAGATTATGAAATGATTGTGATTTTTTTTACACACTCTGTGTGCATATATATATATATATATATATATATGATAGTTTTTCTACTGAAAGTATCCAGGGAGAACATTTCAGACTATTTTTATATAAAAATGAAACAAACTTAATAAATCTTGTAAGAAGACAGGGAAAAAATAGATAAAAAACTTTTTCCAAGAATGTTGGCCATAGTTTTTAATATATCATGCTTAAGAGAAAGATCGCTGCCTAAAAATACATTATGTATATTCTAAAATTCCTTATTATCCTTATATATATATATATATATATATATATATATATATATATATATATATATTTTAGCTCAATAAAAATTCCTTTTTTATTCAATCAAATACACCGAAAATGCTCTAATTTAGAGAATAGAGCAATTTTCTGTCTGATTTCACTCCTTACTAAATAGAAACATCAATATCATCATGGACCACTGTTACTATAGAAACCCAACAGGTCTGGTTTGTGTTTAGTTTTTAACAGTATATCAACTCTGGGTTAATCCTATTTACCAACCCCTCCACTTGGGCAGGATATGACACAAGGTCAATTTTTAAGTGGAGTTTAATAGGTTTGAATTCAGAGTTTTCACCAAGGCTGAAGAACAGTCTGCCCTACTATTTACCCATAATTGGAGGGAGAATAATTGGATTCATACCTTTCCCAAGGGTATTAGTCCTATGTGAAATGCAATCAGTCATCTCCAGGATTTGAACTCGTGTCACCATGTCCATTTCCTATGACGATAACCATTACACCACAGACACCTCTGGGTTAATTAATTAATGCTGAAATTTGATTCATTTGTTGGGTTTGGTTTATTGATTAAAAGGCATATCAAATCTTTATGGGTTATTTAATACCGAAAATGCAATGGAAAATATGTCCACTTCTGGAGGCAGAAGTTAGAGTGGGCCAATCTTGTCTCTCGCGAGAAGAAATCTACCACGTATGTAAATTTCAATAGGCCGGAACTTGCATAAAAGAGCATGCCAGCAGCAGGAACGTGTTGTTTTTGTTCTTTGTGAACTGCTTTTTTTGACTGATAGAATGAACGAGTTGACCATAGGTGTACGGAGGAAGGGCTGCTAGTTGCATGTGATATTTCTTTTGTCAACTGAGGCTACCCAATTGTCTGGAGACTGAACTACTGCTCTTGTTTAACTACATTCTTTAAACATTGTTACATGATTTCTAACTTGGGGGAGTAATGGCATTGAAAAATTCACTCTATTCTTCCCTGAGTTCTAGGAAGGGTCCCCGTAGCATAATCGTTGTGGCCTAGGAAAGGGTCTGTAATGAAAACACAAACACGGATATTAGATAACAGATTATATAACTCAAGAAAGATAGAGTTACATAGAAAAGGTAAGAAGTCTCGTACTGCCTCTGGCAGCGAAATCACTAGTACTAATAACGGTGAGAAGAGTCCATTATGGTAAGATGGGTAAGGCTCCCACAACAATAATGGGTAAAGTGCTGGGCTGCAGCCTTGAAGTAAGTGAGTTCAAACTCCAGTCGAGCTCTATACATTCACTTTCAGACTAATACCTTTGGAAAAGATATAGATGCCCCTTATTCGCCCAGCAATACCATTACTCTTCTTCAACAAGGATGGCTTTCGCATTAAATAATCCATAAAGGTTGTTATGCCATTAAAACAAAGAAATCCCACCATTCCTAGAGTTCTAGAACTGAAGTTTCACCACCGGTTTAGTATCCTACTCCTGCCACCCCTTTTTGGGAGGATATCACCCCCTCTACCTTGGATGCAGTCAGTATATTCTAAGTCCCCTCCCCTCCCAGCTGGGCAATCAATTAAAATGGAATAAATGCTTTGAAGGAGTAAAGAGAGATAAGAAATCAATATGTCTAGCTGCAGTCAAATTATGATTGTTATATCCGCATTGGGAGGGGGGGGTCTTCTAGGAGATCCGATGGGATAAGATCACTTGTGGCTTTTATTGGATATCCGAAAGAACACTTTGGGCAGGAAAAAACAATAACAACATGATGGTAAATAGGATTTAAAAGAAACATTTATAAAACAAAAAAAAATAAAATAAAAGATAAGAATTGCTATTGGCTGTTTAGCTTATTGGCAGTTTAATAAGTAACAATTACGAATAAAGATAATGTCTGTTGTCTTTATTCTACTTAAAACATATCAATTTGTCTCCTTTAGAGATAATTCTCAATGTGTGAAAAAATAAATATTCTGAAATGTGTATGTGTGGGTGTAATACAGATATGTGTATATGTATGGTATAATGGCTATAGTCATATGGTTTGGTTTGATTTCTTTGTTTAATGGCATATCAACTTTTGTGGGCTATTCAATGCGAAAACCATCCCATGGAAATGGAATGAACAAGCTAATTTCAAATCCTAGATGAGACTGTTTGGTGTAGTTTAGTTATCTTTTAAGGAATGTTAATCCTTGTGGGTTATTTAATGCCAAATCCTGTTTTTATATATATATATATATATAGTCATCCACAACAGTATCTCCCCGTAGCTGGGATCGAAACTCGGCCAAAGCTTCTAACCATTTAGCCACGAGGAGATATTAGCTGCGAAGCAAATTTTAGACGGTTATGAATCACAATTACTATTGTTTACATACATCCGTTCAACGGCCGCCGAGATCTCAATTCAAATACGAAGAGGCTTGCAAAGGCGCTAATGGCAACACGATTACTTCTTCGCTAGAGAACTCGACCCTACGGGGGTAGGTATATATATATATATATATATATATGATTTGTTAGCAAATAGTTTACGAGCAACATTTTCAAAGGATTTAGAACTTGTTTGTTTATAGTTAAATGGTTTCAATTATTGTTATCCAGTACTAATAATTCTATTTAATATCATTTGTTTGACCACTTAAATGGTTTCATTAGTATTTCTATTTATTAATCACCCCTTTATAATCTAATTTTATTTATTTGTTTGTGCATAGTTAATAATATTAACCATTTATTTTGAACACTTCTGATTAAACCCTAACAACTACTAGCACTCTTAGAGTAATGGCAATAAACGCATATGACATACTCCTCTGATCTCTAGAACTGGAACCTCACCATCAGATGGTTTGGTGTCATACCCAAGACAATTGTTGGGGAGGGGGGTTACCCCTCTGCAGAGGTGCAGTTAGTGTAATCTAATATCCCAACCAACAGAACAGGCTGTGTGTGTTTCACTTCATATTAGTGTTCTTTGAAAGTGCTCTTCCACCAGCAGTGGGTAAATAGCAGGGCGCACCAGGCTTTTTAGCTTTGCATTCTTGACTAGTTACCTAAGCAATCTGCAGTGGAGAGTGCCAAAAGACATCCATTGTTTCCAGTCAGCTGTGTCTAAACTTTGGTTCATTTGTTTTTTTTAGGCTTGATGGTATATCAATCTTTCTGTGTTATTTAGCGCCAAAGCCACCCTTGTAAAAGAACAGTAGTGTTACTATCTAACTCATGGCTTGGTTCTAAATTTTGGTGCAAATATAAAATAAATTAGGTGGTTAGAAAAGGAAAATATACTGATAAACCAAAAAAGGAATCAAAATGTCAAGATAGAAAACTTTGAGCCTGCTAATTGGAAAATACGCAAGAAAACAAATGAATTGAAACAGGAACTGATGTTTGTGACAGAATTGTAAAAAGCAATCAAAGAAAAGCCCAAGTGAAACATGCACTAACACCCAAAAAGAAGAAAATAAGGTTAAATTGTGTTAAAAGGAACCATCATGGCATGTAGACAATTATGAAAAATTGGGCTAATTTCAAAATTTCTGTCCATGTATATACAGATATGCAAGTTGGAGGCTTTGTAGTTACCATTATAGTAAATGGACACTGCGATCCAAGTTGAAAACCTGAACGAGGCTGTTCAGATTTTACTTTATACTAATACTCTTGGGAATGGTATGAATCCAGCTATTCTCCTTCTATCTATGAGTAAATAGGAGGTCAGACTGAGTCCTTTAACTTTGGTATAGCAACCAGTCTAGGAGAAGGAAAACTCTGAATTCAAAACGTAGTTTTAAAAAATTGACCTTGTGTTGTATCTTGCTCGTGTATAGAGGTAGGTAAATATATATATTTGAATTCTATCTGACGAGCTAGAATAAGTGAAATAGATCTATTATGGAAATTTCAAAGTTTCTTGTTTTTTAAATAATATATATATATATATATGCATGCATGCAGATATCTGAATGTTTGGGCATATACTGTATTTGACGCACCCCAATTTCAACAGGGCAAGTCAAGGAAAAAAAAAAAACTACTTGTATTAAACGTGATGAAATTAATATAATAAATATTATCAATGATAACACTTTTAATCTACATAATAGGCTTTTAGAAAACAACAATAGGTATATGAAAGTTACTCTAACATAGAAGCTATACGAATTGCCAAATAACTAATTTCGGTCGACTATCATAAATTTTAAACCGACTTATGGTATATAAGAGGCAGGGGGACTCAAGAAGATATTTTCATTTAAGAATAAAAGTGCGCCTTATATGACATCAAATACGGTAATTTTTATCCTTGAGGAACTCATCAGGGGAGATAATTTAGGAAAGCAATTAACATTCATCCTCTTCATAAAAAGAAGCAAAGAAACCAGTTATAGTGCATGATTTGTATATTAATTAGCATGGATTACACTTGCTAATCAAAAATCGGCCCATTTCTAAATAACTGTTTTTTTTCTCAAAACCAATTACACTGACAAAAATGACCGACATTTATAAATTGCTATCCGCAAACAACTACTACCATCTGAATGTTGCGGTGGAACCCTAATTAAGGTGCGCTTATTCATCTTGAGTATAATTCCTAAGAATTACCTCCATAATTTTCAACCTGTGTGTTTGTATTCAACTATTGCACCTCGCAGCAATCACTTCCTTTTTGGTTCGTAGAAATCAGGAACGATAACTCTCTTCTTGTTTTTTCTTTTTTTTTAAAGGTTAAAGCACTTGAACATTTGCTTAAATTTAATTTTGATTTTCAAGGTGATAATGAATTTAAAAAAATGCAAACAGAATCAAATTATACCCATAATTCTTTGCTCTGCCCCCGCTCTCTCTCTCTCACTCATTTTTTTTTTTTAATCTAAGCTTATTCAGTTCCTTTTTCTCACTCTCTCTGTTTTGTTCTCTATCTACTTCCTTACTCTCTTGTTCTTTCCCCTCCCTCTCTCTCTCTCTTCTTCAACCTCTCGACCATTTTGTCTCTGTCTCTTTCACCCTCTCAATCTTTATCAGCAGAGCTTAGAATAAATTAATTTCATCCTCAGTTGTAATACCACCCCACCACTATCCCCCTGTAAAATAAAACACATTCTAGGTATAACATTTAACTGGTGAGGCTCCATATCTGGAGAGCATACAGTCAACCTTTTATTATTATTATTACTTCCAGGTCCACTCTCTCCTGGAGTGATAGTACCTATTAGAGTCCCATGTATGGGTCAAATAAATCTGTTTGAAAATTATTAGTATTGGACTGGAATACTTGAAACCATATAACCATGCAAAATAATGATTATATTTGATAAATTTAAAAATTTATAAAATGAAATTTGCAATGAAATATTGAAAATATGAAAAACATTTACAAATGAGTCAATTTTAACATTAAATAACGCATGAAGAGTTGATATGCCGTTAAATAAACCAAACCTTTCGATTGTTTAGCATCATTCTATTTTTTTCTTTCTCTTATTTCTCTTTCATGTCATCTTTATTCTTCTCATAAAATTTGAAAGCCCAGTTAGCTGAGGCTGTAGAATACACTGACCGCATCTCTGCAAAAGGGGTAAGACTTCCCCATAAAGCGTCCTGGATACATTAAACTATCTGATGGTGAAGATTTACTAATACTGTAGCGTTAGGGAATGCAGAGTACCCCTTCATTGCTATCAATCTTAGGTCCAACCTAACCCGGATTGGTAATATCTGATAGGGTCCGATCTATGGGTTAAATAGAACTATTTGACATTTAATATGAGTGTAAACGAATGACTTATGCTAAATTGTATTGTTTGAAATCAAACTGTTAGATTAGCTGTGGGCAAACAAATGACTGATGTTTAATTGAATTGTTAGTGATACATAACAATACTTGGAATCATTTAACTTTACTGATTTATGCTAAATTGAATTGTTAGGAATAGAACTGTTTGATCATTTGGAACTATTTAACTGAGTGCAAAAGTATGAGCTTAGGCTCATTTAAAAACATTATTAACAAAATGTGCTTACCAATCCTATATATTCAATAAATATGTATAAAGAAGATTTGGCATTAAATAACCTACAATGGTTGATATGCCATAAAACAACCAAATCAAATCATATATATTTAATATATATGTATAAAGAAGATTTGGCATTAAATAACCTACAATGGTTGATATGCCATGAAACCCAACCAAACCAAATCTTATATATCTAAAATATATTTTTATCATTAAGGTTTTTCGGACTAATGTCTTCATCTTTATTGTTATTTCCACAACGTTTTGGCCGATATGTCCTCCGGCCTTCTTCAGGTGTTTGTCGGGTGAAGGTTCCCGAGTTCGACAAACACCTGAAGAAGGCCGGAGGATATATCGGCTGAAACTTTGTGGAAATAACAATAAAGATGAAGACAATAGTCCGAAAAACCTTAATGATAAAAATCAACAAGCTTCGTCTCAGAAATTTAGACAACTAATATCTAATATATATGTATGAAGAAGATTTAGCATTAAATAACCTATAATGGTTGATATGCCATAAAACCTAACCAAACCAAATCAGACATATTTGATATATATGTATAAGGAGGATTCGGCATTAAATAACCTACAATGGTTGATATGCCATAAAACTCAACCAAACTAAAATCCGCATAGTGTAGTGGTTAACATGCTTGACTATAACACTGTAGTAAGCAACTTCCAACTCTAGTCGTGCTTTTGCATTCACTTTCAGACTAATGCCCTTGGGAAAGGCATGAACCGCCTTATCCCACCAACTATCAGTGAAATAATACTACAACTGTTGGATGGATTTGGTATTGAATTACACACAAATTTTGATGTGCCATTAAATAAAACAAATATTTTTAATTACTTTTCTTTGTTTTGTATTTTTTAAAATCTTTTTTTATTGTTATTTTTATTTTCCTGGATAATTCAAGTTAAAAGGAATTGAGGAAAATCAACTTTACTAAGCAGCTTCAAACAAAACATAATCTCCCATCGCATATCTCACAAGCCCTACTATAAACACAGCTTTTAAGAAACCAGGCTATAAAAACTGTCATGATTAGACAGAATTCTCATCTAAAAACATCCAAGATTTATTAGGCACACAACAAGGACAAATATAACTTTTGATATTTTTACTGTGGAGTACGGATAACGGACTAAAGGTTACATGGAGGGTCCTTGGGCTGTTCTTAGTGTAATGGTAATCAACATAGAAAATAAAATGAGCAATCCAAGTTCAAATCCTGGGAGGAGCTGCTTGTATTTTACTTCATGCTAATATACTTGGGAAAGACATAAACCCATTTCTCATCACCCTACCAACTATGGTTAAATAGTAGGGCAGACTGACTCTTGTATGGTAACTGTTCTAGAAGGAAAACTCTGAATTCAAGATTGTTAAACTCTGCTTAAAAGTTGACCTGTTCATGGGGAGAGGGCATTGATAAATATATACATTTACATTTTAACTCAAATTCTTAGTATAATTCTCACTGTATTACTGTTCCTACCCTGTCATGCATACTTTTATTATCATTCCCAAACATTTATTTGTGCATTTGAACTCAAATCCTTTGCATAATTCTCATTGTATTACTGTTCCTATCCATTCATGTTTATTATCATTAATTGCAGTACATGTGGAAATTTCACTTTTTTATGAAATAATTGCTTCCTTTTTTCATATAAACAACCTATTTTTGGGAGATCAATATGCATAAAAAGAACAAAAACTTTGCCCCCCTCTTTTTATTACTTAGATTAATACTGAGGGACTCCTGATGGCGTTGTGGCAAACATGATGGTCTATGACATCATAGTAAGCAAGTTTGAACTCCCGTTGTGTTATTATGTTCATTTTTGAACTGATACTAGTAAGAAAGGTATGAAACCCGTTATCTCGCCCTGTAAGGATGAAATAGTATTACTGTTGTGTTTCTACAAGGATTGCTTTGGCATTGAATAACTCATGAAGGTTGATATGCCATTAAATAAAGAAACCAAACCAAAAAATCAGCTTAATACTCACAAAATGTACTTAATTTCTCTCTATCTCTTTAATTTCTTTCACTATCTTCCATTTCTTTCTTTTTCCTCTTTTCTTTCTTTTTGTTGAAGCAGATGATAAGCATCTGATGTACAGTTATTGCTCCCTACTTCTCTCTCTCTCTCTCCCCTTTATTTCTTTTTTATTATATTTTATTTGTTTTCTTCTCTTATGTGTAGCAAGTTCATTTTTTTTTCCTTTTCTCCTTGTCACTTCTACTTCTTTATTTTCCCTTTCTTTTTTTTTTTTCCTTTTCTTCCTTTGAAACAGATGACAAGCACTTGATGTATATATTTACCGCTACCATCTCTTTCTCCCTCTCTCTCTCTCTCTCTCTTCTTTTTTCCTTTTTCTATCTGACATGTAGCAATTTTTCTTTTTCTTCTCTCATAATCAAAATGGAAGGGTCCATTATTTATCTGAGGTGGTGACAGGTTATAACATTTCAAACACGTGTTTCTTCTTCTTCTTCTTCTTCTTCTTCTTCTTCTTCTTCTTCTTCTTCTTCTTCTTCTTCTTCTTCTTCACTTATATTCATCATTTTTTTAGCGTCATCATCCGAACATCTTAATGCAGTTTGATGTTTTTTTTTTTATTCTCTTCTGATTTGTCTTCTGGGCAAAGACAGAAGGTAGAAAAAAATAAAATAAAATAAAATAATGTCAGAATTATATAATAAATAAATAAATGAATATATAATCTCCACAAAATGTAAGTAAAATCCTAAAAACAACTAAAAACTTAAAAAAAAAAAAAGAAGAAAGAATAAAAACAGCAACACAAGAAAATCAAATTTTTCAACAAAACTGTCTTGATGCACAAATCCATTTAGTAAGTCTCGCATTGAGCAATACACACTTTATTTTTTTATTTTTTTCATCACTCAAATTAATTCCATCAAAGTAAAATGTGAAAAGGGGAAAAATACAATGGAAGCTAAATTAAGTAACTTCTCCACTGCACACCTGTATATTTCCATGCGGCCTAAAGTGTTTTTGGACTTATATGTATTGGTACCATTTCAAATAAAATCTGAAGGTATGGAAAAGGGAAGATAAAAATTAAATTGACATGCTTCACTACAAGGTTAGTTTCACCAGAACTGAAATTAGCACATGACAAGGGAGAGAGAAGTGTGCCAATTTTTTCTTTTCCCTTTAGATATCTTGTATCTGTTCAGGTTTTACGATTCCAAATTCCTTTTGTTCTTTTCTTTGATGAGGGTAGAAACATTTTTTAATTTATCACACATCAATTTTTCTCCCAATCTCTTTCTCTCTATATATATTTATAGATATTTAAGTGGATGCTAAAATGTGTGATTGTATATATATATATATATATATATATATATATATATATAAAGAGAGAGAGAGAGAGAAAGAGGTGTAGTTTAATGCTTATATATATATATATATATATTGCATTCAGCTACATTTTTTCTCAATACGTCTGGGCCTGTGCTAGTTTGCATAGCCAATACTTAACAACTGACCATTCTACTAAGAATTGGAACAAAATCTCAAGAAAACATGAAAATTAAACTGGTGTGTTTCACTATATGGATCACCACATCAAAAATAAAATTGCGTTATACAAAAACGAAATCTCCGAGTGACAAAGAAGAAAGGAGTGTGTGTGTGTGCTTTTTATTTATTTATTTATTTTTGTGTTATCTACAAGATAAAACAACAAGGATACAATTAGGCATATATCCCATAACAATACGTGAGGTAGTCTTCCATTTATGGTCGGTTAAATGTGGTTAGCACTAAATATATGAGGAACATTAAATAAGTTTCCAGATTTTTTTCTTGTGGGCACTTTTATTGATAGTACACACATGAAACTCTAGTCTCCTTCGAAGTAATCTCCTCTGGCTGCAATGCACTTGTTGTACCGTTCCAACAAGTTCTGGAAGGCCCCATGGAAGTTCTCTTGTGTCAGCGTGTTAATGACCTTCGTCACAGCCTCTTTCATTTCCTCTGAGCTTAGGGAATAACCAAAAGTCACAGGGAGCAAGGTCTGGACTATAGGATGGGTGAGCAACTGTCTTGATGCCCATCTTGGTCAAATAGTCTGTGACAAGGATGGAGTTGTGAACTGGTGCATTGTCCTGCTGGAAATGCCACTGACCCGATTTGAAGAGTGCTGGCCTTTTCCCAAGGAATCTCTTCCTGAACTCCCTTAAAACCTCAACATAGTAACCCTAACCCTAAGCCTATGGCCAATCAACTCTGGTGTATTGACTTCCTTACTCCTCCCACACCTCTCATCATCCCTCACAGACTCCCTGCCTTCCTTGAATCTCTTATGCCACTCAAAAACTGATGCTCGATTCATGCAAGATGGTCGAAAAGCAGTCTGAAGCATCCCATACGCTTCTGTGGCATTTTTTCCAAGTAAAAAACAGAATTTTATTGCATATCATTCTTCTAAAGTGTCCTCACATCCAGATTGCATTTTTGAAATTCACCAACTGTGACAATCAGACTTTATAGTAGGTTGTATTCCAATTGCTGCTGTAGCTGTTCATTTGAACCTGAAATCATAAAAATTGGTCAGTCATCTCATACGATGTATAGCAATAACATACTGAATTTTCAAGAGTCTACAACAATTTTAAATTCCTGTTCAAAAAAAGTCTGGAAACTTATTGAAGGCACCACGTACATTGGCTGCGTAGCATAGAGATAGAACCTACAATCCCCAATCAATAAATAATAATGCTTTGCTTATTGTCTGTAATTGTCTATATACCTGCTGAGTGGAATGGGTTCAGCCTATAGTGCTAATAAAAGTTTATTGGTACTTCTTCTAAGGGAGACTTATCAGTTGCTTTCGGGCAAGCTGCCTGGCATTCATGCTGGGTGGTTAGAATTGCCCTTTGAACATTTTGTCTCAGAGGTATTTCCCTCCAGGCTTAACCTGTTTTTCTGAGTTGATTGCTCGGTGTCTTTGGCTCCATTAGGGGAATGCTGACCTGTTGCATGTCTTGATTTGTGTGTGTGGTCCCCATTATAAAATTGGCCTTGTGCTACATTCTGGCTCGTCAAGAAGTCAGATACATACAGACTTGAGAGTTGCCAGTTCAATCCCAGTTTGTAGAACTCCCCTATTACAAGTATAATGCAACTCTAAGTCTGTTTTATCGAGAGTTTAACAGGTTTGAATTCAGAATTCCTTTTCCCTGACTGGTTGCCATAATAAAGTTGAATAGCCAGTCTATTGTACTAGAGATTAACATATTTGCCGCAGACGACTTTTTTGACCAAAGGGATTCAAGTACTGCAACACCAATGGAAGAAATCTCCCTTGTGATCCACACATTATGTTGAAAAATCATCCTCATTTGGTCGAATTCGATGAGGGTATCTTTTCAGCTAACCGTTGTTTGCATAAATGTAAATTCGTTTATTATTATTGATTGATTTGGCATTTTTTTCTTTGAATTTTAAACGTTGAACTTTGTACTTTCTTTTCTCATACTTTTTTTTCTATTGGTATTCCAATCTCATCATTGTTAATATGGTAATTGGAATTCGCTTTATTTTCAATTTTGGTGTTTGTATAAAATCTATTTTCTTCTGTTTTTTATGTTTAACTGTATCTATGATTTGATTGTTTTTGGTTTGTTTTGTTTTTCACTTCTGCTTTTAGATTAAATTATAATATATTTCTTTTTTTTTTTAGAAAACATGTTCTAGAGATATAGACAGAAATGTATCAATGATTGAATGTATTATTGTCTTTTTGTGAGCTTTTCATTTCAATAATAAGTGGTCGTCTACTAAATATTCTCGCTGCTGAGGGTCAATTACACTGAGACACGGCCAGATAGTCATTGCCAAGTAGTATATTTACTGAGATAGAAATATCTGAAGCTATTTAAACTGTGTGCAAACAAATGATTGATATCAAATAGAATTATTAGTGTTAAATAGCAATACTTGAAGGCAGGTCCTCCAACTACATCCTGGATCCACCAGAACTTATGTCAGTTCTTGCTTGTCAACCAACGCTGGCACATCCATGTGTCAGAATCCATAGAAGAGCATCACTTATGAGTTTTTTCTTGCTTCTCCAGCAGTGTCCCACATGTCTTGTTTGTCTTAGCTGTATGGTTTTTAAGATAGGAGGTAGTGGCCGTATAGATGGGATGCTCCTTCCAGGATTTGTTCAAAACAGCACAGAAGATATATATAAAAGTAAAGTTGGCCACCTTAGTCGAGTGTGACCCAAAGGCACCCTTCTCAATAGCTACTACATTGAGGTGTAGGGGAAGGCACTACTCCATTCCCTGGATTGCTCCACTTAACCCTTGATCCTTACCTTATAGTGCTGAATGCTAAGCAAGGAGGGATCAAGTACTATTTTTTGGTATGACTTGACTGGGATTGAACCCTGGTCTTCCGGACAATTGGAAAACACTCTAGGGTGCTACCACTATTTATGGGTTAGATAGAACTAAACTGTGTATTTCTGCTAAACTGAATTGTTTGAATAGAACTGTTTGACTAAACCGAATAGCTTGAATTAGAAATGTTTTTGACAGTTAAACTGCATACTTATGCTAAACTGAATTGTTTGAAATTGAACTGTTTTTGTTTGCTAAACTGAATTTTTTGAAATGGAACTCTTTTTTGACATTGAAACTGAATTAATATAGAACAGTTTTGACATTTAACTGCGTGTAAACAAAAACTATACTTATACTAAGCTGAATTGTTTGAATTAGAACTGTTTGACTCAACTGAATAGCTTAAAATGGAAATGTTTTTGACAATTAAACAGTCTACTTATGCTAAACTGAATTGTTTGAAATAGAACTGTTTATTTGTGTAAAAATGGATTTGGCATTATGTAGCCTACAAGGGTTCATGTGCCATAAAACCCAACCAACCAACCAAGGGGGTGTCCTTGTGGTGTAATGGTTAAAGCGATGGACTGCGGAATCGTAGTAAACGAGTTCGTACTCCAGTCACACTATTACCTTCACTTTCGAGCAAATACCCTTGGGAAAGGTATGAACCCCCTTATCCTCCCAGCTATGGGTTAAATAGTACCACAACTGTTCTTCTAGGAGAATGGCTTTGGCATTAAATAACCTACAAAGATTGATATGCCATAAAACAAAGAAACCAAACCAACCAACCAACTCAAGCAGTAAGCATCCTGAGGCCTGTGTACCATACCAAAACAAACCTTGATAAATAGCGAAAAAACAAAAAACAGTTACAATATATATGCCAGCCAGTAAAAACCAGGTACTCATGCTAGTGCCCAATCTTTTTGAACTAGAAATAGAAATCATATTTGGGAGATGGTGATTCTTAATTGGTAAGAGACTTTGGTGGTTGGGGAAAGTGTGAAAATTGGACCGGCAGACAAAAATTTTATTCATAGAGATAAAACATTTTTGCTTATATTTTCATGTAAAAAAAAATCAAACTTTTTGGTATTTTTTTTTCTGTAGACTGAAACGTACTTCAACAGTCAAGGACAATTTATGATAACTTCAACTAAAATACAGTCGTGTTGGTAAAAATGGATTGAAATAATTCCCTTTGAAATATTTGATAAGACCATAAAATTTAGCCAATTGATATTTTGATAGGAATCAAGACTGCAAATGATTTGTTCTATGAACAACTTCTTTGTTTTTTTTGCGAAGGGGCAATTGATCATATATTTTTTCCGAGTGTTTTTGATGCATTCTACATAAAGTGAAATGCCTCTGTGTGGCAATAACTTTGAAGAGACACATTAACATTCCAAATTATTCTCCAGACAATTGAATGGTTTCTTTGAGTCTTTGATATTGTCAGTGCAACATTTCAGTCTATTCATTTTATTGCCTTCCTCAGGTGTATGAAAAGAGAGGGTGTCTTTTTATTTATTTTTTATTTTTTTGGAAGTGCCAAAAAAAAAAAAAAATTTAACAAGAGGAAAATTAAACAATTTAAAAAAAAAAAAATGGAAATTAAAAAAAAATTTTCGGCAAAATTTTTCTTTTTTTTCTTCTTTTCTTTAAACCCTAATGTAAATTGCCCAGTTGGCTGGAACTGTAGAATTCACAGACTACTTCTCTGCAGAGGGTAAGACACCCCCAATGAGTGTTCTGGATATGACACTAAACAATCTGATGGTGAGGTCCCAGTGATGCTGGAACTTTGGGGAAAGCGGAGTACCCCGTCATTGCCATTGCTCCCAGGTCCACTCTGGCCCGGAGTGGTAGCACCTGATAAGGGCCCTATCTATGGGTTAAATCAAACTAACGGCATTGTTAGGTGGATATGCCAAAAAATCCAATCAACCAACCAACCTAATGTAAAATCAATTGCTCCCTACCCAACTAAAATTTGACACTTAAACTGCATACTTATGCTAAACTGAATTATTTGAAATAGAACTGTTTTTGTATGCTAAACTGAATTGTTTGAAATGGAACTGTTTTTGACATTGAGACTGTACTTACGCTAAACTGAATTGCTTAATATAGAACAGTTTTGAAATTTAACTGTGCGTAAACAAAAACTATACTTATACTAAATGGAATTGTTTGAATTCGAACCATTTGACTAAACTGAATAGCTTGAAATAGAAATGTTTTTGACATTTTACTATGCATCCATTTCTGAAATAGATGTACAGTAACATGCACATAACAATCAAATCATAATTTAAAGTATCTAGTGCTGTAGAATACACCAACTGCATCTCTGCTGAGGGATAAGACCCCCCCACACACACACACACGCCTCCAACAAGTGTCCTGGATATGACATTAAACCATCTGATGGATAGGCTCCAGCCTTGGAGATTTGAGTAATGTGGAGTTTCCCTTCATTGCTATTGCTCCCAGGTCCACTCTGACCCGGAAAAGTAGCATCTGATAGGGTCCAATTTATGGGTCAAATAGAACTAACTGTGTACAAATAAATGACTGATGTTCATTTGTGACAGTTATATAGGGAGATTTGAAACCATAAAAAATAACAACCATAACAAATAAAGAGCTCAGGTTCATTTAAGAATGTTATCTACAAAATGTGTTTATATATATATATATATATATATATATATATATATTTGATATATTTGTATAAACAGGATTTGGTATTAAATAACCTACAATGGTTGATATGCCATAAAACCAAACAAAACCAAAGCCTATATATTTAATATATATGTATAAACAGGATTTGGTATTAAATAATCTACAATGGTTGATATGCCATAAAACCCAACCAGATCAAACCAAACCATTGTTTGAAAAAAAACAACAACAAACATTTTGGCATTAAATAGCCGAGCAATGATTGACATGCTGTAAAATCATTCAACCTCAACCATGTCATTATAATATAGATTGATAATACATAATCAACTTTTTCATTGTCTTGCAAAGGAATATTCTTGGTACTCCTTAGAGTATTCCAGATTTTATAAGTACATACACAGATTGTCAAGTAGAGATCACTGAGGATTTTGAAGCAGAAATATTCAAGTGTTTTTTACAGAATTTTGAAAGAAAAAAATTCCAACCAGATTTCAAAGACTAACCCCCTTCATATGCTACCCACAGATCAGTGGTGAATACCTCTGGAGCCTTAATGTTCATCAAACTCTGAGTTCAGTAGCTATAAAGAATGTGTGTGCGTATATATATATATATATATATATATTCATCAAACTCTGAGTTTAGTAGCTATAAAGAATGTGTGTGCGTGTGTGTGTGTATATATATATATATATATATTCATAAAATAAGAAAAAAAGCTCAAAATTATGTGTTTTTTTAACAATATTAACTGATTGCAGTAACAGAACATTTTCAATTCGGAATCTCCCCTGTGGCTTTCTCACGTTACGTTTCTATAATTGTAATTGTTATCAGTCGATAACAGAGGCAAACAGACATATGTACTTTTTCATCTCTTTTAACCCCTAAAAAAAAGCTCCCCCTCCACCAGTATAGCCTCTTCGTCACTGACGATATGATCTGTTCTACTTTGGCCAGAACCAAACCATAGAAAAGTAAACAGAGTTTAAGCTGAAATAAGTTGGCATACTCGTCAAAAAATGTGGACCCACTGGGACTGAAAAACCAATAACAACCCAGACAATGTACTTATCCAGCCCAGTCAGCTGGGGGGCTGTAGAATACACTGGCTGCATCCATGCAGAGGGATAAGGCACACTTCTAACGAGTGTCCTGAATATGACATTAAACAATCTGATGTTGAGGTTCAAATAATGTTGAAGCTTTGGAGAATGCCGAGTACCCCTTCATTGCCATTACTCCCAGGCCCACTGCACCTGATAGATTACTATCTATGCATCAAATAGAACTGTTTGACATTTAAACTGAGTGTTTAGTTTGGTTTGTTTTGGTTTCTTTGTTTTATGGCATATCAACCTTTGTAGGTTATTTAATGCCAAAGCCATTCTCCTAGAAGAACAGTAGTGGTACTATTTAACCCATAGCTGGGAGGATAAGGGGGTTTATACCTTTCCCATGGGTATTTATCCGAAAGTGAACGTAATAGCATGACTGGAGTACAAACTCGCTTACTACAATTCCGCATTCCATCGCTTTAACCATTACACCGCGAGGATACGCCCACTGAGTGTTTAGCATTTATGCCAAATTGAATTGTTTGAAATATAACTGTTTTTATATTCAGCTGTGTGTAAACTAATAACTGATGTTTAATTGAATTGTTAGTGATACATAATAATACTTGGAACCATTTAACTGTGTGTAAATGAATGAACAATGTTAAAAAGGATAATTAGTGTTAGATAGCAATACTTGTAACCACTTCAGTCTGTGCAAACAAATGATTAACATTGAATAGAATTATAAGTATTAGATAGCAATAATGGAAACCATTTAACTTTTATTCATTGTCTTGCAAAGGAATATTCTTGGTACTCCTTAGAGTATTCCAGATTTTATAAGTACATACACAGATTGTCAAGTAGAGATCACTGAGGATTTTGAAGTAGAAATATTCAAGTGTTTTTTACAGAATTTTGAAAGAAAAAAATTCCAACCAGATTTCAAAGACTAACCCCCTTCATATGCTACCCACAGATCAGTGGTGAATACCTCTGGAGCCTTAATGTTCATCAAACTCTGAGTTCAGTAGCTATAAAGAATGTGTGTGCGTATATATATATATATATATATATATATATATATTCATCAAACTCTGAGTTCAGTAGCTATAAAGAATGTTTGTGCATATATATATATATATATATATATATATATATATATTCATCAAACTCTGAGTTCAGTAGCTATAAAGAATGTGTGTGCGTATATATATATATATATATATATATATATATTCATTGAATAGAATTATAAGTATTAGATAGCAATAATGGAAAACATTTAACTTTTAGAAACAATAGCAACACTACTGTGCAAACAAATAAGTTGTAACACATTTGGAAATGAAATTACCTTTAAACTAATCACTTATATATGTATATCTATTTAAATGTGTGCAAACAAATGACTGATGTTAAATTGTTAGCTTTACATAACGATATTTGAAACCATTTAACCGAGTGCAAACAAATGATTTATAGTAAATAGAATTATTTTTATTGGATAGCTATACATGAAACCATTTAACTGTGTGCAAAAAAAAAAGGGCTCAAGCTCCTTTAAAAATATTCTCAACAAAATGTTTACAAATCAAATATATTTTTAACTGTATATTTAGGCAGCAAGTTTTATTAAAGAAGATGGAACACTGTTTATTATTTCTAATTGTAATTTTTCAAGTCTTGTTATTTTTCTTGTGTCAGGATCCAGGTGGTAAAGAAATTGTCCCATATCTTGTTGCCTAAACATACACTCCTCAAAATTTATGACCTTGTTGTGCAAATTGAAAAAACCAGCAAAATGTCCCAGAAACATCTAACAGAACCGCAAATTAAAGACTCAAAAAATGGTACTTGATACCTCCTTGCTTAACACTCAGCATTATAAGGTACGGATCAAGGGTAAAGTAGAGCAATCCAGGGAAGGAGTAGCGCCCTCCCCTACACCTTGGTGTAGTAGCTATCGAAAAGGGAGCCTTCGGGTTACCCTCGACTGCGGTCGCCAACTTTACTTTACATACCTATGTAAACAACATTTTCATCGCAATACACTCCTATGATGAAACTTAAACAAACTCTTGAAAAAAAAAAACTGTGTATTAATGTAATATAATGGCGGAGGGATTTCGTTTTATATATCTTGCCTTTCGGTTTAGTTAGGATGAGAACCTTTTGCTTAGCGCATGGGTTAGTTAGATGCAAACATTAATGCAGATGTTCATGTGCGCACGGAGAGGAGATGTCAAAATAAAACCCCAGATATGAAATGGGACCAGGGAGGTGAATGACGTTATGCCCGGAAGTGTGGGCTGAGGATTTTGAGATTTGAAAAAAGTCAGTGAGTTGAGTTCCTGCCTTGGAAGAAGAAGGTTGACTTTCAGACCTGGGCTAGGCCAGACGACTTTGTGCGCTACAGGCACCGCACGTTGGTTGGGTTGAGAGCTGACGATGTAAAAGCAGTCAGTATAGAAAGATTGTGTGTCTCTCTCTCCTCATGTCAAAAAACCTTTAAACTTAAAAAAGTGAATAAATGTTTTGTACCTGAACCAATTTCATAAAGTTTCGTGTTTTTAGATTCCCTATGTCTATTTCAACATATCCCTATCATGAGTATGTTACACTAAACTTTACTACCAAACTCAACATTAATAAAAACAACCCTTTCCTTGATGTACTAACAGACTCCAACAATAATAACAAATTCACTACATCTCCATATAAAAAGCCTATCAACGACAATTCCTCCCTACCACAGTGAATGTCTCCAAAAAGATAAAATAGCAATTACAAAAAACTTAATTCATAGAGCATTTTCATCTCATCTAAGACAATATTTTACAAAGAACTTACCAGCATAAAACAAAAACTTGTTAATAACAATTTTCCTAATAAACTTGTTGATCGACAAATAAAATTATACCATGATAACATTCACAAAAATAACAACACTAACAGAATTATTTTATATCACTGGAATCAAATGCACTATTACTACAAATTAGACGAACAAGCAATAACCAAACATTATAAAAAGACACATTAAACCCATTGACAAACAAAAACAAATAAAACTTATCATCTGCAACAATAAATTTAAAACATCAAATCTCATTGTTCAAAATAACACCAACTCTGTGAAAATACTCCTAAACCAAACCAATGTAGTTTGTAAATTTATATGTCCACTTCAAGAGTGCCTCCCAAAAAACAAAAATAACATCTATGTCAGTTATACAACTACAACACAGTCCCGTTGCCTCACTTATCACCTTTCTAAAAATTGCGCTATCAAACAACATTTAATTATAAAACACAATAGCACTGACCAAATTACATCTTCCGATGTAAGGAAGATTCTCACAGATAATACAATAATTAGGCTATAGAATTAATAATAAAAAACTATTACAAATCGTAGAAGCAATATTCATTAAAAAACAAACATAAATAAAATAGTATTTAACACCGGCACCAACATATAGAAAATTTTTAATAACTGAAATAATCAATCCTATTAGATATCTCATCCAACGGATTATATATTTATTAAAACCATTCCAACTGGACGTTTTAAAACAAAACGCTGAAAATGTTCCAACTGACCACTTTAGAATAAACATGCTAAAAATAATCAAAACTTTAAAACTCAAACTAAAATGACGACTCAAACTAGACGACCCCTGATGATGACCAGAAGAATGGTCGAAAGCGCTTGAGCAGAAGATGTGGGACAATTTCTTTACCACTTAGATCCTGACTCAAGAAAAATAACTAGTTCTTGGACAGTGTAAGCCCTTTCTTCCCATACAACACAGAGAAGTTAATTT
>OY757925.1:12772499-12787499 GCA_963585895.1 Sepioteuthis lessoniana
CTCTCTAGCTATGGGTTAAAATATCGTCACTACTGTCCTTCTGCAAGAATGGCTTTGGCATTAAATAACCCACAAAAGTTAACATGCCATTAAACAAAGAAGCCAAACCAAACCAAACCAAATAGACATGTTGAGTGACAGTTTGTCCTTTAGCTCAGAATTTGTCTCAATCTATCACCTTATGATCAAAGAAACACACGGGTATGGTGAGAGGAGTCATCGTAGCATAGTAATGAGCATGCTGGACTGCGACATTGTAGAAAGTGAGTTTGAACTCCTATCATGCTATTATGTTCATTTTTGGATGAATACCCTTGGGAAAGGCATGAATCCACACATTCCCACCAGCTAGGGCGTTTAATACTTAACACCTATTATTCTTCTATAAGAATGGATTTTTGGGCACCTTTGGTGGTGTAACGGTTAGCAAACTTGACAAGCAAACCTACACAAGTGAGTTCGAGTTTCATTGGGTGCCCCATTCATTCGGCCTTGTGCCACATCGAAGCAAAGAGCTTTGTAAATTACTGTAAGAATAGATCTTCTATTAAATAACCTACAAAGGTTGATGTGCCATTAAACAAACTAAACCAAACCAATATTCACTTTTAGACAAAAACCCTTGGGAAAGGCATGAACCCCCTTATCCTCCCAGCTATGGGTTAAATACTACAACTAATGTTCTAGGAGAATGGCTTTGGCATTAGATAACCTACAAAGGTTGATGTGCCATTAAACAAAGAAACTAAACCAGATCCTGGTCTTAATTTACAAGTGAAACATGTATCATTTTTTAGTCTGCTGCGAATCTTTTGTTTTCAACTACATGTTGTGGTATTTTGTTTCAACTTCATATAGAAAATACCACGTTTCATCCGCAATAATGACTCTTCAAGCGTCCTGTATTATTCTGAAAATTAGATGAAATGTAAAGCAAGATGTTGCTTCTGCTTATCACTCATGATTTGAGACACCATCTTTGTGGAATTTTTTTCTTATTCTCACATCTTCTGTAAAAATCTGGCTCTCTCTTTGCCTATTCATATTCAGTTCTTCTGCTCTCAATCAAACTCTTAATCTTTGATCTGAGCAAAGTTTACACTTTCTCTCTATTCTATTATGTTTTTTTTTTTGGCTCCCCTCCATCATCATGCAGATCATCTCACTCTTCTTTGATTCAATGTCTATTTACTCAGATAGCTCACAAAATTGGTGCTTCAAAGACTTTTTGTCGTAAAACTATCCTGGGACAATCACACTGAATAAAGTAAAGAAAGTAAAGTTGGCGACCTTAGTCAAGGGTGACCTGAAAGCTCCCTTTTCAATAGCTACTACACCGAGTTTTAGGGGAGGGCACTACTCCATTCCCTGGATAGAACTAAAGTTGACAACCTTAGTCAAGGGTGACCTGAAAGCTCCCTTTTCAATAGCTACTACACTGAGTTTAAGGGGAGGGTACTACTCCATTCCCTGGATAGAACTAAAGTTGGCAACCTTAATCAAGG
Source organism: Sepioteuthis lessoniana (assembly GCA_963585895.1). Classification (NCBI taxonomy): domain Eukaryota; kingdom Metazoa; phylum Mollusca; class Cephalopoda; order Myopsida; family Loliginidae; genus Sepioteuthis; species Sepioteuthis lessoniana. The sequence continues at coordinate 12,774,005 of OY757925.1, forward strand.
GTGACCTGAAAGCTCCTTTTTCAATAGCTACTACACCGAGTTTTAGGGGAGGGCACTACTCCATTCCCTGGATAGAACTAAAGTTGCCAACCTTAGTGAAGGGTGTCCTGAAATCTCCCTTTTCAATAGCTACTACACCGAGTTTAAGGGGAGGGCACTACTCCATTCCCTGGATAGAACTAAAGTTGGTGACCATAGTCGAGGGTGACCCAAAGACTCCGTTTTCAATACCTACTACACCAAGGTGTAGGAGAGGGTACTACTCTATTCCCTGGATTGCTCCACTTTACTTTATAATACTGAGTGTTAAGCAAGGCGCCATCAAGTACCATTTTTTAAAAATCTTTGGTATGACTCAACAAAGACCATTGGCGAACACTCAACTCATTAGGCCAATGGCCCGACCAGCAGTAATCGACCCTCATGTAGGTATCCCTGCGTCTCCTGTTTCTTAAATTTCTTAAATCTTGGTGAAATCATTCTTTTTGATTGAAGTCTCCAAGATTTTCTGGAAAATGATGCAATTGGCTGTAGGGATAATACACTTTGATGCTCATTTTACAGCCAAGTTGATGAAGAGAAGATGGCATGCTTTTCACTAGTTCAGAAAAAGTATCTGCTTAATAGTTTCCAAGAAAACTCGTTACAACCAGTGTGAACGAAAACTGTGCATCTGCCTCGGCATTATTCACTGAATCTTGGAAATGTGGATCTTTGATGAGTTCCTTGATTTGAGGCTTGTCAAAAATACCTGCCTTTACCTTCTTCATGCTCAGCTCTGAAAATTTGCTGCATATGTAATCAAAGTAGCCCTCTTCTTTGTTCGGAGCCTTTATAAACTGTTTCATTAAACCAAGTTTGACAGGATGTCCTTGTCATGTAATTGTTAAAGCGCTGGACTACGGAATTGTTGTAAGCAAGTTCAAACTCCAGTTGCACTATTCTGTTCACTTTCAAACAAATACTCTTGGGAAAGGTATGAACCTTCTTATCCTCCCTGCTATGGGTTAAATAGTACCACTATTGTTCTTCTAGGAAAATGGCTTTGGCATTAAATAACCTACAAAGGTTGATATACCATTAAAAAAAAGAAACCAAACCTAGTTTAATGTAGAATGATGATAAAATCATCTCATCTTTGTCAGTCAATGCTTCTGTAATTACCTTCTTTTCTCCTACCATCATGTTTTTTTTTTACCCAATCTTCTCTTGCTTCTATTATTATTATTATTATATACTCTTTTAGAGTTTTTCACATCAGCATTAGCTGATGGTTTTTCTCTGGAGATTGAGTAACAGCAAGTCTCTTCAAGTCTCCAGGACTCTTCTCAGTATTCTGTCCGTCTTCAATAATGCTGTCGTTTGGACGGTCTCCACTTGTCTACCAACTTCCAAATCCTCCAGGCCCTTTAATAATCCTTTAGTTATTGTGCCAAAAGCACAATCACAATTGGCACAATCGTCACTTTCATGTTCGACAGTTTTTTCAATTCCCTAGCAAGGTCGAGGTACTTATCCTTCTTTTCATTTTCTTTCAGTTTAATTCTGGAGTCAGCCGGGACAGCAAAGTCAATAATTTTGCAAATTCTCTTTTTTTTGTTGATTATTATAAGGTCTAGTCTTCCGGCCGAGATTAGGTGATCCGTGTGTATGTCAAAGTCCCATTGGAATTAATGTGTGTCATTTTCTAGGATAGATGCTGGGTTGTACATATACCATTTGTTGGTATGGTCAATTTTAAATTTCTTGTACATTTCCCAGTGTATCACCTTGCCCACCCAGTCGTGTCTAGTCTTGTACTCTTTCTGTGCTAATTTGCTGCATTCGCTTAATATTGTGATTGATCATTTCATCTCTGTCGCCACATAGCCTACATTTGCTATTTTGTTGAGTTTTATCTATCCTCACCTTGATATGATTGGTTCTTATGGCATTGTTTTGCGCTACCATTAGGAGAGATTCTGTTTATTATTATTATTATTATTATTATTACAACAAAAACTTACAAAACTGCGATACTTGGTGGATCCACTTCGCTGACCCGGCATGTTCAGCTCCACACAGATTAACCCCTGGTGATCATAGTACGATATCTTCTATATGACCAGTGTGATTGGTTTTTGCTCTTCTGTTATCTTAGTTGTGTGACCAATTGGTACTGATCAATATTTGTTGCTATTGTGCAACTTCTAACATTTTAAGCTCCGCTTAACAAATGAACAATTTGTTTAGTGCATATTTTGAAATGGTCTTTTTCATCAACGGGCCTTAAACATCGTTGCAAAAAACAAAATCCCTTTCTTCTAAAAAGAAGGGCTGTAGGTCTATTTCTATTTTGTGATAGTATCTGATTTTGGTTCCCAGTTGCAATAAGTTTTTTTTCTGCTTGTCTGGATGCCAACAATTCTCCTGATTGCTTCAAGAGATTAATTCCTTTCTGAGGTCTTTGAGCTATAAATAAAAACTTGTGCAACTGATGATGACCCTTCAAAATCACGGCCACTTTGCCTATGAGTACCGTCTACAGATGAAGTAGAAGATTCATCATCTCTTGCGAGTTCTTCAAGATAAACAAAATGATAGGACAGGTATTTCAACTAATTATCCAACAGGTTGTTTTGCCGAGTCTAAGTTATGATACTTTGATTCATTCATTTTATGTTAACCAGATAAAAGTAACAGTCTTTCCTGTGGTTCCTCTGTTCTCTCCACACCATTGGTATACCATTCTTCAGGCATTTCATCTTACCCTTAGTCCACTGCTGAAGGTGCTCAACACAAATTTTAAGGACAATTTGTGGAGCCCATGTTTTATATTGGGCCCCTTGTTTTATTTTGAAACAACTTAAGAATCCCCTTTTCACAAAATCAGATATAGATTTTCTTTGTTCCATGAAAGTGTACTCTCCACAAATCTAGCAAGAGGAATGTGGATGATTCAAACACTTTCTTCATAAGGAAGCCATGTTATCACATGCAAATGGGAAATACAGTGTTCAGTGAACATTTATCGATAAGTGAATTTTGTCAAAAGACTAGAGTTGCTAGAAGGAAATGGAGGTTATATTCTTATTCAATGGAGTGAATATACCTAGAATCAAGTCTAAAATCTGAGGCCGCAAAATTTTTTTAAAAAATTTGTTCTTCAGTCTAATTATTAATTACTTGAAATCATATGATTACTTGCAAAAAAGAAGATGAATTCAGCTGTAAATAACCCTATAAGTGTTGACATGCTGTCAAAACTAATCAACAACTGCAACAGAATTTGGACGAATTAATTATTATAACTTACTACATCTTCATTGCGTATGGATTTTCTCTGTTCCACAAAGATATACCATCCACAAATGTAGCAAAAGGAATCTGAATGATTCAAACTCTTTCTTTGTAATGAAGCCATCTTATCACATGCTAATTATCACAGTGAACATTTATTGATAAGTATATTAACATAATGCACTTTTCTAGGACAGGTGGTGAGTTGTGCATATACCATTTGTTGGTATGGTCAATTTTAAATTTCTTGCACATTTCCCAGTGGATCACCTTGCCCACCCCGTCGTGTCTAGTCATGTACTCCTTCTATGCTAATTGGCTGCATTCGCTTATTATGTGATTAAAAAAACTTGAGTTGTTGTGGATTATGTCTACCTTGAATCAGGTTTAAATTCAGAGGCATCAAAAAACTTATTTTAATTTGTTCACCGTGATGTATTCAAGACTCTCTTGATTGCAAACATTTGTAACCAGGCATCGGAAAAAGCAAAACAATATGAAGAAATAGTATTTGTTTAAAAGCAGATCTTGTAAACCATTATAACTCTATTGATTTCAATTATCTGTTTGTAAAATGTATTGTGGTTGTGTTCACTTCACACTAATAACCCTGGCAAAGGTATAAATCCATCTCTCCTCCTAGTTAGGGATAAAACATTGGCACAAACTGGGCTCTCTAGCCTTAGTAGTGTAACCAGTCTAGAAGAAGCATAACTGAATTCAAAGGTCGGTTGGGTTTATGGCATATCAACCCTTGTAGGTTATTTAATGCCAAGTCCATCTTTATACATATAATCATTTCAGCATGAGTATACAGTTTAATTGTCAAAAACATTTCTATTTCAAGCTATTTAGTTTAGTTAAACAGTTCTAATTCAAACAATTCAATTTAGAACTAAGTAGAGTTTCAATGTCAAAAACAGTTCTATTTCAAACAATTCAGTTTTGCATAAGTGCGTAGTTTAGTTCTATTTGACCCATAAATAGGAACCTATCAGGTGCTACCACTCCGGGCCAGAGTGGACCTGGGAATGATGCAATGAAGGGGTACTCTGCATATCCAGGACACTCATTGGGGAAGTCTTACCCCTCAGCAGAAAAGCAGTTGGTGTATTCTACAGCCACAGCCAACAGGGCAATGAATTCAAAACTCTTTCTAATATATCATATACTATCGATATATAAAAAACCAGACCATTGGCCTAATGAGTAGAGTGTTCACCAATGGTCCAGGAGATCAGGGTTCAATCCTAGGTCAAGTCATACCAAAGACTCAAAAAATGATACTTGATGCCGCCTTGCTTAACACTCAGCATTATAAGGTACAGATCAAGGAAAAAGTGGAGCAATCCAGGGAAAGGAGTAGCACCCTCCCCTGCAACTAGGTGTAGTAGCTATCGAAAAGGGAGCCTTCGGGTCACCCTCGACTACGGTCGCCAACTTTACTTACTTACTTACTGATATATGTATATATATATATGTGTGTGTGTGTGTGTGTGTGCCATTGATATATATTTTTCCATTATATCTTTCATTTTTTTAACTCAACTGTTACATTTAAAACCTGTCATCAACAATCTACAATTCACTCATCTGCCATATTTTTTTAGTCTTTCCCTCCTCCAGTTTCTAGGATGATGTCCTTATATTGGGGTGTGATTTTTGTGTCTGAAATGTAGCTGTTTGTAAAAAAAAAAAATTGAAGCAAATAATTGAATGAGACCCATTACTCCTTATATCTTACAGACCTTGGGAATGGCAAAAACTCATCTGGTGGACGAAGCAAATGGACATATATATATATATATATATATATATATATATATATGATGGCTGTCCTCTCGTGACCACCTCCTCTATCTCATGTCCTCTACCTCCCCTCCCCCTACCCCCTAAATTGTATGTGTTCGTTGGTGACTCTTCAGGCCAGCCAAGCTGCAACAGATTTTGCCTCAGAATTGGCACAAACGATCAGATATATATATATATATATATATATATATATATATGCATATGTTTGTGTGTGTGTGTGTATTTTCATGCATTGATATTGATTAAAAACGTCTTTTGTGTTTAGATACCTTACTTCAGGATCAATAACATGTAATTCTGAGTCTTGAGATTTCAGCCTATTATCTTATCTTATTCATACTTGAAATATATATATATATATATATATATATATATATAATTCCTATATAAGCATGGGCATATTGTTTGTAATAGATAGGAATACTTGAGATAAATATATTTTCACATTGAACATAATTTACAAAATCATTCAAATTCTTTATGTACCAGAAATTACATTGAAATGTGAATAAGAATCCTTCACTTTTTTCTTAATAGAAGCACCAGTATCATCATGGACTGTTGTTATGATGGGAACTTATATATTTCATGGGTTGCCTAATATATAATACTGATATTGACTGAATAGCAAACTCACTAATAGTCTTTCATTGCATACAGAACATAAGCTTTTATTATTAAGGATTTTCAGACTATTGTCTTCATGTTTATTGTTATTTCCACAACGTTTCAGCTGATATGTCTTTTGGCCTTCTTGAGGTGTTTGTCGAACTCGGGAACCTTCATGTAACTTTAAAACACATCCTTTATTCTATTTACCAACCCCTCCGCTTGGGCAGGATATGACACAAGGTCAATTTTTCAGCAGATTTTAACAGGTTTGAATTCAGAGTTTTCCTTCTCCTAGACTAGTTGCCTAACCAAGGCTGAAGAGCCTAGTCTGTCCTACTATTTACCCATAGCTGGAGGGAGAATAATTGGATTGATACCTTTCCCAAGGGTATTAGTTCTATGTGAAATGCAATCAGTCTCGTACAGGATTTGAATTCCTTTATTGAATCTACGCTGTGGAAATAACAATAAAGATGAAGACAATAGTCTGAAAATCATTAAGCTTTGTCTCAGAAATTTAGACAGAAAATAAGCTATGGAGTATAAAATATTTATGAAACAAAATTACTTTTTATACTTTTATAAATGCAGAATTTGCTGCTCCTCGTCCAGAATCACATACTGATGGAATTTCAGCAGTAATGTACTAAATAATTATATAGAAATGTAATACTTACATTCACCATCCAGATGAAAATAAGTTTTTAGTCATCTGCTTCAATTTTTTTTACTGTTTTTAAGTATTTACTTATCCTCCATATTTCTTTAGTCACTCCCACAATCATTAAGATGACTGTAGGCTGATATGTAATTTTTGAGACTTTGATGTAGTCGTTCAGTAAAAGAGGAACAAAAAAATGAAGCAAATGATTGAAATTTTCTTTTATCTGGAAGATGAATGTAAATATTATAATTTTTATTTAATCGTTTTATTCATTACTGCATAAGTAAGAGGCATTTTTATTGTTGGGCTATTCTAGACAAGCAACAAATTACTGAATGAATAATGAATGAGAAACTTTTTTTTTTTTTTTAAATACCCCTTTTCAAGTACTGTCAGTCTATATTTATTTATTTCATTTGAGTTATAAAAAGTCATTAAAAAATCAAAAATGGAATGGATAATAATATTAAATAAAACTTCACTCTTGCTGCTAAAAAAAAAAACAAAAAAAAAATCTTTTTTTTTTTCTTCCTTCTCTTCATTTTATCTTTCCCTCTTTTTTTTTTTTTTTTTTTAATTTACTCATTTTCCATTTCTGTATCTCATTAATATTAAATTATTCAAATTTTATGACTTAATTGTTGAACAAAATGGAACTTTTTCTTTGAGTTTTATAGCAGTATTAGCAATGAATAGATATCTTTACCATCATGTATTTTCTCTCTCTCTCTCTCTCTCTAACTCTCAAGAAAAAATCTCCCCTCTCTCTCTATCTCTCTCTCTCTCTCTCAAGAAAAAATCCCCCCTCTCTCTCTTTCAAGAAAAAAACCCTCTCTCTCTCTCTCTCTCTCTCTAGTAGAAAGAAACAGTAATTTTCTCTTCCTAGTTGGAACATTCATTCAGTCTCTCTCTCTCTCTCTCTTTCAAGAAAAAAAAACTCTCTCTCTCTCTCTCTCTCTCTAGAAAAAAAAAACCCTCTCTCTCTCTCTCTAGAACCCCCCCCTCTCTCTCTTTCAAGAAAAAAAACTCTCTCTCTCTAGAAAAAAAACCCTCTCTCTCTCTCTTTCAAGAAAAAAACCTCTTTCTCTCGCTAGTAGAAAGAAACACTAATTTTCTCTTCCTAGTTGGAACATTCATTCAGTCTCTCTCTCTCTCTCTCTCTTTCAAGAAAAAAACTCTCTCTCTCTCTCTCTAGAAAAAAACCCCTCTCTCTCTCTCTTTCAAGAAAAAAACCTCTCTCTCTCTCTTGCTAGTAGAAAGAAACACTAATTTTCTCTTCCTAGTTGGAACATTCATTCAGTCTCTCTCTCTCTCTCTTTCAAGAAAAAAATCCACTCTCTCTCTCTCTCTCTCTCTCTCGCTCTCTCTCAAGAAAAAACCCCTCTCTCTCTTTCTCTAGTAGAAAGAAACACTCATTTTCTCTTCCTAGTTGGAACATTCTTTCTCTTTCTCCTCTTCTCTCTCTCTCTCTCCCTAGTAGAAACAAACACTCATTTTCTCTTCCTAGTTGGAACATTCATTCACTCTCTCTCTCTCTCTCTCTCTCTCTCTCTTTCAAGAAAAAAAAACTCTCTCTCTTTCTCTCTCTGTCTTCCTAGGAGGAACAACCACTCTTTTTTTCTTCCGAATTGGAACAATCATTCTCTCTCTCTCAAGAAAAATCTCTCTCTCTTCCTAGTTGGAAAAATCACTCTCTCTCTCTCTCTCTCTCTTTCTTTCTTTGTCAGAAATCCATCCCTGTTTCGCTCTCTCTCTCCCTCCAAAATAAACACATTCTCTCTCCCTGATAAGGACAATCACTTTCTTTCTCTCTTCTTAATTGGAATAGTCTCTCTCTCTCTCTCTCTCTCTCAGTTTTCTCTTTTTTTCAGTCTGAAATGTTCATCTCTGTTTTAGATGGAGAGAGAGAGAAAGACAATCACATTCTCTCTTCCTCATTGGGACAATCACTTTTTTTTCTCTTCTTAGTTGGAACATTTACTCTCTCTCTCTCTCACCCTGGTAGGAACAATCAATCTCTTTCACTCTTTCTAGTTGGAACATTCACTCTCTTTCTCTCAAGAAAAATTTCTCTCTCTCTCCCTTGAAGGAACAATCACTCTCTCTATCTCTCTTCTTAGCAAGGAACAATTACTCTCTCTTTCTCTCTCTCTCTAGTTTGAACAATCTCAAACTCTCTCAAGAAAAATCTCTCTCTTTCTATGAACAATTACTCATTCTTTCTCTCTTTATGTTTCTCTTTCACTCTCCCACCAAATTCTCTCTCTCTCTCTCTCTCTCTCTCTCTCTCTCTCTCTCTCTCTCTCTCTCTCTCTCTCTCTCTCTCTCTATCAATTTTCTTTTTCTTTCTGTCAGAAATCTTTCATCTCTGTTTCTTTCTGTCTTCTTTATGTTTCTCTTTCTCTCAAGAAAGATCTCTCTCTCTATCTTTCTCTTCCTAGTAGAAACAAACAAACAAACACACACACACACACACACACACACACACACACACACTCTCTCTCTCTCTCTCTCTCTCTTTTTACAAGAAACAATCTCTCTCTTGTTTGTTACCAGTAACACTCATTTTTTTTAATGTATGGAACAATCACTCTCATCTCCCTCTTTCTCTCAAGAACGTTCTCTCTTGCTCTCTCCAGAATAATCACTTTCTCTTTCTTTCAATCAAAAATCCTTTGTCTCTGTCTATATATCTGTTTCCCGACCCAATTTCTCTCTGTCTCTCTTTCTTATATATATTTATATATATAGTCATCCACTGACTGACTGTTTAGTTGTATCACAACTCATCAGTGTGGCAAAACACATGAGATGCTTCAAGCTGAGATTTAAACCCAGCTGACATTACACCAGCTGGATATCTTACCACACATCTATCAGCAAATTCAGCATAAGTGAAGGGAATTTAATGCATATACATTACTTTTCTTTTGTATACATATAATTGTGGAGGGATTTCGTTTTGTATATCTTGCCTTTCGGTTTAGTTAGGCTGAGAATCTTTCGCTTAGCGCATGGGTTAGTTAGGTGCAACATTAATGCAGGTGTTCACGCGCGCGCAGAGAGGATGTGTCATTCAGAGATGTCAAAATAAAAATCCCAGATAGGAATTGTTACTAGGGGATGTGAGTGACGTCACGCACCGGAAGCGTGGGCTGAAGATTTTGGGGATTTGAGAAAAGGCAGTGAGTTGAGTTCCTGCCTCTGAACGAGAGAGTCGAGATTCAAAGCTGGCGAAGCCAGACGAATTTGTGCGCTACAGGCACCGCACGTTGGTTGGGTTGAGAGCTGACAATGTAAAAGCAGTCAGCTAGAAAGATTGTGTCTCTCTCTCCTCATGTCGAAAAACCTTTAAACTCAAAAAGGTGAATAAAAGTTTCGTACCAGAACCAATTTCGTGTTTTCGGATTCCTATATATGTTTATGAAAATTTTATGAACATTATGTCTATTTCACATATCCGTATCATGGGTATGTTACATACATACACTTGATGGCGATTAAGTGTTCATTTCATTTGATTAGCTTTGCATTACATAAGTGGCAATGGGTAATTATATGGTTCTGAAAATATGGGAAAGTATGTAGTCACCTGTTTGTTGCCATTACTCCCAGGTTCACTTTTAACTGGAGTACTTGATAAGGTCCCATCTATAGGTCAAATAGAATTATTCTATCATTGTTATTAGATTATTATTAGAAATTTAAAACCATACAGCCGTTTCATTCGATTTGGTTTGGTTTTATGGCATGTCAACCTTTGTAGGTTATTTCATGCCAAATACATTTTTATACAAATAAACAGTTTTATATCAGGTGCTACCACTCCGGGCAAGAGTGGACCTGGGGAGCAGTGGTAATGAAGGAGTACTCTGCATTCACGAAAGTCCCAGTATTACTGATGCCTCACCATCAGATTGTTCAGTGTTATATCCAGGACACTCATTGTTGGGGGTTGTCTTACCCCCTCTGCAGAGATGCTGTCACTGTATTCTACAGCTCCAACTGACTGGGCCATCAAACTAATGAGCTCTAACGTGTTCAAAAATAAAGTTCTCTACAAATCATATAACAGGATTTGTTATTAAATAACCCACAAGGGCTGATATGCCATTAAACAAAATAACCTTATGTTTCATTCTGACCTTTTTTCCTTTGGCCAGTTGGTTGGAGTGGTAGAATACCACGACTGTTTCTCTGCAGAAGAGTAAGATCCCTCCCCAAGGAGTGTCCTGGTTATGACAAAAAACAATCTGATGACGAAGCTCTAATAATGCTGGAGCTTTGGGGAGTGTGGAGTACCCCTTAATTGCTATTTCTCCCAGGTCCACTCTAACCTAGAGTGGTAGCACCTGATAGGGTCCTATCTTTGTGTCAAATAGAACTAAACTGAACTGCTTGAAATAGAACCGCTTTGACATATAAATTGTGTACTTATGCTAAACTGAATTGAATAAATTGTTTGAAATAGAACTGTTTTTTGACATTGAAACTGTACTTGCACTATAATGAATTGTTTGAAATTGAAATATTTTGAGATTTAACTGTGTGTAAACAAAAACTATACTTATGCTAAACTGAATTGCTTGAAATAGAACTGTTTATATGTATAAAAATGGATTTGGTATTAAATAACCTACAAGGATTGATGTACCATATAACCAAACCAAACCTTCATTTTCTCTCTTCTTCTGTCCTTCCTTTCTATGTCCCCTTTTTTCCTTAAGCTATGTTGGCAGAGTTTAAAATATGCAGGATGAAGGAGTACTCCTTATTTCCCAAACTATTGGAGTGGATCCTCACCATCAGATGCAGTTTAGTGTCATCTTGTGTGCAATTGAATTACATAGATCAAAAAGAATTTTTTGGAGGGCTGATCGTATTTGAGGGCCACCTGAAAGCTTCCTTTTCAATAGCTACTTCACCAAAGTGTAAGGAAAAATGCTACTCCTTTCTCTGAATTGCTCCACTTTACCCTTGATCCATACCTTATAATGCTGAGTATTAAGCAAGGAGGTATCAAGTATCATTTTTGGAGTCCTTGGTATGACTTGACCTGGGTTTGTGGTCTCCCAGACCATTGGCGAACATTCTAACCATTATGCTAATTAGCCAGTTGGAAATGATTACTTGAAACTATATATTCAAGTATTCCTATCTAATACTAATAAGTATACGGTAGGAATACTTGAAACAATACAGTTTTGTTTAAATTATTTGTATTAGATGGGAATACTTGATATATCTCTCACTGGTTCTGTAACCTGGTTTGGTCATGCGGATGGCTATTCCTGGAGCGTGTCTTGCATAAGAATAGCATTGTCTAACTGGTTTGAATTCAGTTTTCCTCTTTTTTTAGACTTGTTGCCATACCAAGGTTAAAAAGCTTAGTTTATACATAGTTGATCGATAAACATTTCAGTTCATCCCTTTTTAAATGGTATTAGCATTAAGTGAAATGCAAACTGCTTCATTCAGGATTTGAACTCAAGTAGCTGTGTTCACTTTTTAATTTAACAACTATTACCGTGCCCGTGGTGTAATGGTTATCGTCATAGGAAATGGACATGGTGACACGAGTTCAAATCCTGGATGCGACTGATTGCATTTCACATAGCACTAATACCCTTGGGAAAGGTATGAATCCAATTATTCTCCCTCCAGCTATGGGTAAATTGTAGGGCAGATTGATTTCTTCAGCCTTGGTGAGGCAACTAGTCTAGGAGAAGGAAAACTCTGAATTCAAACCTGTTAAAATCTGCTTAAAAATTGACCTTGTGTCATATCCTGCCCGAGCAGAGGGGTTGGTAAATATGATAACTATTACCCACACTTTTTGTACAGTTCTTTCTTTAAAATTTTTGTACAAAAAACTTTTCAGAAAGAACTGTAAAAAAATTGTAAACATGAAAGTATAATGAACAAAATTCCCTAACCTCTAGGTATAAAATAAGCCTAGATGAGTTGACATGCCATTAAGATTCATTTTCTTTCTTCATCTCTATACTTGCCTTCTCGTTCTCCTTTACCAAACTCTTATTCTTTCCTTTTATTATCATTGTCTTTCATTCTTTTCTTAAAACACATATTTTTCTTTTTTTCTCAAACACCTACAGACTTTCTAAAAAAAAAAAAAAAAAATCTTTCATTCTTTTTGTCTGTTTTATTTTGTGTATTCATTCTTTAAACTCTTTCGTTTGCTCATTATATTACATACCACTCATTTCTTTCATTGTGGTTGACTTCTCTTAAAAAGAAAGCAAGAAAAAAAAAACTTGCTACTCCATCTTGTTCTCTTTTCTTTCTCGTCAAAACCTATTATATCTTATCATCCCTTGAATATTTTTTTTTTCTTCCTATTCTTGATTTCCTGCTTCACTTTTAATTATCTTTATCCTAAAAATAAAATGAATAAAAATCTCTTTTCATTCTCGCCGTCAAATTAAATAAATGGTAACTTTCTCTAACAAATCAGCAGTTTATCTAAAGTTTAAAACAATCAAACTCTTTATATTTTTTCGAATGTGGAGTGCTTAATTTTTGACATTTTTTTTTCTTTTTTAATCTATTTCCAAAAAAATAAATAAATAGCAGAAAGAATTATATGATTTTTAAACATTAGCAAACTTAAATAAAACTTTTTTTTTAATCATTAACCGTCCCTATTAAACGTCCCTATGAAAGCACCTAAAAAAAAAAATCAAATTCCACATGACTCTAAAAAGGATGTTGATGATTTTTTTTTGTAGTGAGTGTCGGGGAGGGGAATAGATGTAAAATTTGAGTAAAATGATAAAATTCAATCTGAGAGAAAAGTGGGTAGCACCTGACACTGTAAAAACTTTTCTTTCTATCTTTCTTGGATAGAATTCTTTCAAAACTTGCACCAATTTTGAGCATTTCATTTTTTGTTGGTTTTTTTTTTTTGTTTTTTCGTTTACCTGGGAAGCGAGAGAGCACAATTGTTACGTTGTATTTTCTCCTGTTTGGTAATGATGATTGCATCATGTTGTTTCTGCTGCTGCATCTGCCTGTGTGTTCAATTCTGTTGGCAATGAAACTGTTACTGCTCGTCCAATCTCATCTACATCGATTACAGTAAGCAAACTTGTACATATATATTCATAT
>OY757925.1:12792499-13012499 GCA_963585895.1 Sepioteuthis lessoniana
TCGTGCCTCTACCAAAGCAAAGAAAAACAATAAGGCTGGATTTCGGCCGTTCTTATAGACATCTGTCTTTTAGTCAACAGCCAATGAAAACAGGGCATTCCACACTCCTCTGCTATATAATACCATCATTACCTCATCCGATTTCGCCAGGCTACTTCTGGAATTGGTACTGAGGTAAGATGTTATTTTAATACTCGTCCATGTCCATGATTTACACTTCACTAGACTTACACGAATCTCCCGCCAAATATACTAATACTTCCAAGCTAACATGAATTAAGCCCCCACTCAAAACTATTCAGTCAGTCTTTAACTCTTACCTTATACCCTTATTTGAAGAAAAAAAAAATACTCCTGTTAATTTGGCTCACAAAATCATTTGCTACAGATTAACTCATGCATTTTTGCCAAAATTTCCCTCCCCGTTTATCATTAATCTATACTCATATTACCAATCTAATATATATATATATAACTTGAAATATTCTATGTACTCTTAAATCCTGATACTTAAAGTTTCATGCGAATCGCACGATTACTAGATGTGTATATATATATATATATATATATATAGTCCCCAAATGGCAAGAAGGTAATTGTGAATAATAATTTTATTTAATGGAAATTTAAATGAGATTTACATAATGAAGATTGCATTTTATAAGGAATTTTAGAAGGAAAAGCTTCAGATTTTCAGTTTAAATAATAATTGGTATGAATAATTCATCAATCAGACAAGAATTATAAGTTAATAAACTCTTTATAAAGCTTTCAGCAAATATTTTTATATTCAATATGAATTACAGTACAATTATAACGAAAGTTAATCTGTTCTATTATGACTTTTATAATGCTTACATGAATGGGAAGACTTAAAAATCATTTATTATTAGCAAATTTACTTCTTTCCTTATCACTGCTTGATTCTATATATATATATATATATATATATATATATAATGTGATTGTATGCTAATATATAACTTGGGCAGGATATGACACAAGGTCAATTTTTTAAACAAAGTTTAACAGGTTTGAATTCAGAGTTTTCCTTCTCTTAGACTAGTTGCCTTACCAAGGCTGAAGAACCTAGTCTGCCCTACTATTTACCAATAGCTGGAGGGAGAATGATAGATTCATACCTTTCCCAAGGGTATTAGTGCTATGTGAAATGCAATCAGTCTCGTCCAGGATTTGAACTTGAGTTGCCGTGTCCATTTCCTACAACGATAACCATTACACCATGGGCACCTCCATCATATATATATATATATATATATATATATGTATGGGGTGAGGTGTTATATATATATATATATATATATATATGGGGCAAGATGTTTATATATATATATATATATATATATATACTTATTTATACTTCTTGGTTTTTCTGTTATTTTATTTTATACAGACAGCTCAATATTTTGAAAATTAGATCTATGTTAACAATAGTCATAATTAAAAATCAATTATAATCAATGTTTTTTATTTGATTTGATAGTCCATGACAACTGTTTTATATTCAATACAATTATTCAAATGGACATTTGAATAAAATTACTTAAAAACGAACACTACCTGATTCACCACCACCACTTCTTTCTCTCAACACCATCTTTGTTTTGCAAACCACTATTTGTCTTCCACCTGCTCCATCCATTCTAGGACAGAGTGCAGCTAGAGGTCATGTTTAATTTGAGATTCAACACAATGCCAAATCCTGCTGCTCCCCCTTGGGGGTTGAGCACTCTGGCAAAGGAATTTATGGCTGCCACTCACATAACGCAAAGCTCTTCAAATGAATCGAGCACTCCGGTATCCAGTAAGGTAAAAATGTAAACAAACGAAAGCGATTACATAATACCTTATAATTCCCTGTCTGTCTGTAGATGACAATGTGTATATATATATATATGTGATGTGTTTGTGAATAGTTTGTACTTATCATTTTTATTGCCCAGTCGGCTGGGGCTGTAGAATACACCAACTGCACCTCTGAAGAGGAGTAAGACCCACCCCCAACGAGTGTCCTGAATATGATACTAAACAATCTGATTGTGAAGTTCCAGTAATGCTGGAGCTTTGGGAAATGCAGAGTACCCCTATATTGCCATCGCTCCTAGGTCCACTCTGGCCCAGAGTGATAGCATCTGATAAGGGTCCTATCGATGGGTTAAATAGAACTAAATCGTGGTTTCTTGAGTTTACTGTTTTTTTGCATTTAAACAGCGTATTTGTGCTAAACTGAAATGTTTAAAATAGAACTGTTTTGACATTTAAACTGCATACTTATGCTAAACTGAATTATCTGAAATAAAACTGTTTTGACATTAACTCTGTGTCAGCTGGGGCTGTAGAATACACCGACTGCACCTCTCCAGAGGGGTAAGACCAAATTGCGTGCTTATGCTAAACTAAATTGTTTGAAATGGAACTGTTTTTTACATTGAAACTCTACTTACACTAAACTGATTTGTTTAATATAGAACTGTTTTGACATTTAACTGTGTGTAAACAAAATCTGTACTTGTACTAAGCTGAATTAGCTGAATTGGAACTGTTTGAATAAACTGAATAGCTTGAAATAGAAATGTTTTCGACAATTAAACTGTGTACTCATGCTAAACTGAATTGTTTGAAATAGAACTATTTGTATAAAAATGGATTTGGCATTAAATAACCTACAATGGTTGATATGCCATAAAACCCAAACAACTACATTATCATTTTTAAATGAGCCTAAGCTCATTTGTTTGCACTCTGTTAAATGGTTTCAGGTACTGTTATTTATTGTTTGCACATAGTTAGATGATTTCAAGCATTGCTATTTAACACTAATAATTCTATTTGATATAAATGATTTTTTTTGCACAACTATTTATCAAATAATCATTGAGAAAAAGTATCATCTAAAAATTAACTGTATAAATATACTAATATTAATATCATATTCGAAATAAAACCTCCTAGTTTAACATTTCAATAGTTATTAAAACATTTACAAAAAAATTTCGGCACTTTATTAGAAAGTCTTTTATCTCAGGCAATATTCAGTAACCTTGCTGGGAAATAAGAGACATGAAATTAGAAAACACTTTAAACGTTTTTTAATTAAATCCATTTCTGCTTTTAAAGAGTGATATTCTGTTTGTTCGAACATTGTTTCTGAGGAACTAGAAACTTTTCAATCAATCTGATGAATTTATTTCGAAAGTAAAAGACAATAAAATGACAAAAAGATGCAAATATTTGATTAAAATGGTTTGATTAATATTGTATGCTCTTCTTCTTCATCATCATTTCTTTATTGCATCACTTACTGACAGTGGAATTGACACAAACTTGACAAGGTGAGAAAGAGTGTAATGTCGAAGTGTGTAATTCTTTCATTCTTTAAATAGGATCCATAGTTTTAAGAGCTCCAGAACAATAAATAAACATACTGCTGGTGTAAAATGTTTATTTTCATACACAAATAGGTTCGTTGATCCTAGGCTAAATCCAGGATGAAGCTGTTTGCATTCAACTTTGTGCTAACGTCATTCCTAGACTTATGCCTGGAGGAGAGGTATCTGTTCCGCTACCAACACACTTCTCAAGGTTACGGACAGATTCGAGGCTGAATGGTTCCCTGTCTTCGGCTGGGCCACCTGCAGGTGGGCAATGACGTCGTTGATAAGCATTGCATAGCACTTGACTCTCAGGTCTGGTACAAGCTATGAGCATGACCCGATGACCAGTATATGTCCAGCAGGGCTCGAGCCTGACCTCCCCCTCCCTAAACCCCTATTATAAAAAAGTCCTTGTGTCAAGTCCTGTCTGGTGGGAGGCAGTGATAAATACCGCCCTTCTTGAAGAAAGGCATGAATCCATCTCATTCCAGTTATGGGTGGATAATAAAAGTAAAAATAAATAAAGTTGGTAAATTTAGTCGCAAAGGCTCCCTTTTCAATAGCTACTACACTGAAGTTTAGGGAAGGATGCTACTCTTTTCCCTGGATTGCTCCTCTTTACCCTTGATCTGTACCTTATAATTCTGAGTGTTTAGTAAGGTGGCATCAAGTACCATTTTTTGAGTCTTTGGTATGACTTGACCTGGGATTGAACCCTGGTTTCCTGGACAATTGGCGAACACTCTACTCATTAGGCAAGGGGTCATAACAAAGGCACCAACAACAATTAGTATTACCATCACCTTCATGTCCCACAAATTTTTCAGTTCTCTAGCTAGATCCAAGTATTTGTCTATCATTTTGGTTTCTTGTATTTTCATTGATTGTTTTTTTGTTTGTTATTTAATGGTATATCAACCTTCTCAGGTTATTTAATGCCAAATCCATCCTTTTAGGACAGAAATGGTACTATTTAACCCACGGCTGGAAGGATAAGGGGGTTCATACCTTTCCCAAGCATATTCGTTTGAAAGTGAATGTAATAGTGCGACTGGAGTACTACAATTCCACAGTCCAGCGCTTTAACCATTACACCTCAAGGACACACCCGTATTTTCATTCTCTGGTCTACTGGAACTACAAACTTCACAAGATGACAAGTTCTTTTTTATTTCTTGTTAATTAACACGAGGTTTTCTGGCCAGGTTTGGGTAATCTGTTTGTATCGCAAAGTCTGGCTGAATTTTATATTATTATTTTATTTTTTGTGAGTTTCTAACATCAACATTAGCTTGTGATTAGTTGTCTAAATTTCTGAGACAAAGCTTGTTGATTTTTATCATTAAGGGTTTTCGGACTATTGTCTTCATCTTTATTGTTATTTCCACAACGTTTTGGCCGATATGTCCTCCGGCCTTCTTCAGGTGTTTGTCGAACTCGGAAACCTTCTTTATTGAATCCACGGGGGGTCACCTGTTCAGATTATTATCTTCTTAGAAGCTTCGGGAACCAACGCCTATAACCGTTACGCCATGGAGGACACATGGCGTAATGGTTATAGGCATTGGTTCCCTAAGGAGACAATCATCTGGAGGTTGCAGGTTCAATCCTCACTACAGGCTAGTAACAATACAGGAATATTTAACACTTGTACCCAGTTATGGTTAACGGAATTAGCTTGTGATATTTCACTGGAGTTTGAGTGACAGCAAGTCTCCTCAGGTTTTCACAACTCTTCTTAGTATTCTACCCAATCTTTAACCCCTCCCGTCAAAATAAGGTTGGGGAGGACAAGGAAGGCCAAATGTAAATAAAATGAATTCATGTAATGTCATAAGTTTGATGTGAATTGAATAAAAACATAATTAAAGTTAAGGAAACGGGTGATGATCATGATGATATGACGCAATGATTTAGTGAGATGATGTCACATCAATGAGATACTTAATTTTAGAATATACAAAAATTCAAGGATTTGAAAATAAGTCAGTTGAGACGTGAGTTGAATCAGTTTCAAGGTAGCAACAGAGAGAAGTGGATGTCCCTGTTCATAGACCCTTACAAGTTCTTTTGTCTTTTTCATGTTACACTCTGATATGTAGTGGTAGTACCTGATAAGGTCATATCTATGGGTCAAATAAAACAAACTATGTGTGCAAACAAATGACTGATGTTAAATTGTAACTGTTATATAGCAATACTTGAAACTATCTGTTTGCAAAAAAGAGCTCAGGCTTATTTAAGAATGTTATCAAGAAAATGTGTTTACAAATCATATATATATAATATGCCATCAAACAAAATCAAACCAAACAATTTCATAAAAACAATTTTTTTCCAGAAATTCAGAACCATAAAACAAGACTAAAAAAAATACATGCTATTTTATATTGATTACAATAAAATTTGATTCTTTTCGTACAAATTCTGTGTTACTAACATTTTTTCTTCTCAATGTGATTAAAAAGTACAATAGAACTATTTTAAAAGTTTTCTTGTCATTTCTTAAAGCTTATCTCTAAAGCCATTAACAAGATGATTTCTTTCTGTTTCATTGCAGGATGCCATCAGGTGGTTACATTGCTGGAAAAGCTTTGACGAGGTGGGAAGCTGACACTGACAATATAGACATTGATTACCGTAGCCTAGAAGGTGACCATCGCTGTAAATGGTTGAGCGAGTGTTTCAGTGGTCGCAAGGGTCAGGTCTTACGGGTGCTGCTAGTCCTCGTTCTTTTCTGTGTAGGATTAATTGTTGGGTACATCATTCGTCGGAATGTACACGAGCAGTTCATTGCACCTACTTTCAGGTGTGAAGAATCCTCACCACAGGTAATTCATTTAATTTTACTATATTTACTCAAAAAACAAGAATTGGTCATATTGTCATCTGACATTTATATATTTACTTTTTATGACTTATTTACAGTTATTCGTATTCTTAGTAGTAGGGTAGATATCTAGTTGTATCCCCGCTGTCTAAAACTTGTATTAGCATTCTGTTGCCCTATCAGTACTATTGTATTGTTGCACCACTTAGATTCTGATGAAATGCCTGAAAAAAAAAAAGCCAGGATGCAGCATCATGGTGCGTAATAAGGAATTATTGTTATTATAAATTGGTGCATTCAGGCTTGTGTCCTATCTTCATTGTTATATTCATGATATTTTCAATATTTCTGTTTGTTTTAATAATTGTCCATAAGTATTCTTACGGACTGTGTTGTTTCTTGGGGATATTTTTAGGGTAACATCTGATGCCAAAAATCCTTTGAAATTACATCTAAAAAAAACTTAAGTTAGTTTTCATTAACCTTATACCAGTTGTTTTCAGAATCTGATCTTCTGACTTATAACGGTCCGCCAAAAGAAAATCTTTCGAAAAATTTACACTAAAAAAAAATAATTTGATTAAAATTTTATGGAAGTGAGTTCTTCTTTTTTTTTTTTTTATAGCTTCATGATAATAAATAGAGATTAGCTATCCATTCAAAATGAAAGGAAAATCAGCAAATTTAAATGTTGCAGAATATGAAAAATTTATTGACATCACTTGAGATTATTTCTCTTTACTAGTAGCACTTGAAAGACTGGAACTTTTCAAATTTCTGGCTTACAATAAAAGAAGATCCACAATTATCAGAAAAAGCTATTAAAGTAATTCTGCCATTTCCAACTAAACAGGATTTTCTATGTATGCAACAATAAAAATTCATAGTTGTAATAGACTAAATGCTGAAGCAGACACGTAGTCAGTTACTAAGATTAGATAAGTTTGGCACAAGACCAGACGTATGGGGCATGCTATGAAACTCAAACTCACGAGCAGTAGTCAGCTAGCTTAGTAAGCTAAGCATTATGCCTTTAAGGTGTCTACCTCAGTGTTAGAGTATCTATTTACCTAAGTTCAATGTAGTTTTGTAGTCCATGTGTCTAAGTTTTATATAATAATATCTTTCTCTTACAATAAGACCAAACCGGCTCATTGGCCAAGTGGGTAGAGTGTTCGCCAATGGTCCAGGATGACCAGGGTTCAATCCCAGGTCACGTCATACCAAAGACTTAAAAAATGGTACTTGATACCTCCTTGCTTAACACTCAGCAATATAAGGTACGTATCAAGGGTAAAGTGGAGCAATCCGGAAAAAGGATTGAAAAGGGACCCTTCTGGTCGCCCTCGACTACGGTTGCCAACTTTACTTCTATAAACCCTTTCTTTACTAGACATATTCTAACAAGCTAATCCATTCCCCAATGTGTTTCAGTTTTTTTTAAACTTTTTTTATGACTCCCTACAAATAAACTCCTAATAAAAAAAAACAAATAACCAACTAATTATCAAAGTTTATCATTAATTCCTAAGACCTCTCTTTTGAAGGTCTTTTCAGACTTATTTTCCTTAACTTGATTCAGCCTTAAATGACCGATGAGGTTGATATGCTGTAAAACAAAACAAACAAACAAATTTTCTCTGAGATGTATGATTTGTCTGTCATAGGATCTATTGTAGCGTTAATGTTTGTTCATGGAAATTGTTGTGTATTAGTTAGATTGGATGGCATACAAAGAAGAGTGACAAAAGTAATAAAAAGAGTAAAAGATTACAGTTATTGGGAGAGATTAGAGAAATTAGGATTAACTACTTACCGGGCCATTGGCCTTATGAGTAGAGTGTTCGCCAATGGTCTCAGAGCCCAGGGTTCAATCCCAGGTTGAGTCATACCAAAGACTCAAAAAATGGTACTTGATACCAACTTGCTTAGCACTCAGCATTATAAGGTTAGGATTAAGGGTAAAGTGGAGCAATCCAGGGAATGGAGTAGCACCCTCCCCTACACCTCAGTGTAGTAGCTATTGAAAAGGGAGCCTTCAGGTGACCCTCGACTAAGGTCACCAACTTTACTAAAAGAAGAATGAAAGGTGATCTAATTGAAACTTTCAAAATAATTAATTGAATTTCAAATTATGGTTGACACTTTTTCAATATTTCTCCTTAAAACCAATTAGATTTTTTTGCTAATCGAGTAATATCATCTTGGGACAAATTGCCTCATCAGATCAAAACCAGCAATGGTATTTTAATATTAAATTGAATGATTTCTGGAAATATTGTTAGAAATGATTTCTGGAAATATTGTTAGAAAAAAAGTTGATATATTGAATGATTTCTGGAAATATTGGTCGAAAAAAGTTGATATATTGAATGATTTCTGGAAATATTGGTAGAAAAAAAGTTGATATATTGAATGATTTCTAGAAATATTGGTTGAAAAAAAGTTAAGAGGATATTTTTAAGAACTATTGAATGAATTACTTAACCGAATTTGATGGGTAGAGTGTTCATCAATGGCCCAGGAGACCATGGTTCAATCCTGGGTTAAGTCATACCAAAGACTCAAAAAATGGTACTTGATATCTCTTTGCTTGACATTCCGCATTATAAGGTACATATCAGGGGTAAAGTGGAACAATTCAGGGAAAGGAGTAGCACCCTTCCCTACACTTCAGTGTAGTAGCTATTGAAAAGGGAGCCTTTGGGTCACCCTCGACTATGATCACCAACTTTACTATATATTTTAAGATTGATGTGTAAAAATGGAGATGCCCAAGGAAGCAAAAGTAAAAAGTAAAGTTGTCTCCCTTTAGTCGAGGCTGACCTGAAGGCTCCCTTTTCAATAGCTTCTATACCAAGGCATAGGGGAGGGCACTACTCCATCCCCTGGATTGCTCCACTTTATCCTTGATACGTACCTTATATTGCAGAGTGTTAAGCAAGGAGGTATCAAGTACCATTAATTTAAGTCTTTGGTATGACCCAACCTGGGATTGAACCCAGGTCTCCTGAACCATTGGCAAACATGTGCAAGATGACCATTGACTTTACAAGAGAGCTCATCTACTTTTTGACAAGTTTTATTTTGGCCTTGTCTAACCATCAGTACACTCCTCTCAAAGTACCATCAGAAGGTAGTATTTGGTTATATATCACCAGTTGCATACGTTTAGTGACCTGACTTAATAACAATGGTGGGACTGGTACTTTTGTAGCGTAGTCACCAACAACTGCTGTCAGTGATGAGTAATTGTCAGCTGAGGAAGGAGAAATCCCAAAAACATAATTCACTTCAAGTATTAAAACCTCGATTGCTTTATTCTCTGTGTTCAGCATCTGTGGCAGTGGAAGTACGTGGAAATGGTTAACAGACAGAATAGGATTCTTTATTTTTGTAGAAATCAGCTCTTCCTGTATCTTTGAATCATTCCTTATTCTGTTAATCTAAACACTTGTCTCTTTGTACCCCAGCTGCCAAAAGAGAGTATGAATTGAGAAATCCATCACCTTATATTAACATCCAACTTCCTATACTGTCTCGTGACTTTGATGGCCAAACAAGTCTGGGTTAACTGCTGTTTTCAGTCTAGGGTGCAAGATTAAGAGTATTTTGTTATACCTAACCTACCAGACAAGATATTGACTTTTCGTCAATTTTTGTCTTTCCTGTGCATTTTTGGATAACTTACCTATTCTCCCTTTGGTATCATTTATAATCACTGACAAATGGTGCAATTTACACAGAAAGATATTTTCTTCCATTAAAGAACATGTTCAGTTCTTAAACTGGTTGCAAGAGATTCCAGTGATTGCTAACAAAAAAATAACATCTTCACTATACGCCCCTGCCAACAAAAATAATGTCTTCACTCAATTGCTTCTACAGCATGACTGGCCTTTTATGCATGGCCAATAAACCAGCTTCCCAAAAATTTGCATACGCCACTCTCACAAATGCTCTTTGCTCAAGACTGTGTTTTATTTTGAATAGAGGTGTTAGGGTGGCCATGTTTCTTTTTTCTCTCTCTCATTCATTCCGTATGCTCGGCACAAATATAGTTGCTTTGCCATATGGGCTAAGCTGTCTTCTCTTCTACAGAAAACATGCAGCTGTAAAAACTGCTGCTAAGGCAAAGGGTTTGCATAAGCACATGGGGAAAATTTAGTGCAAGGGATGCAAAGCAAAACATCTATGAAGAAACGACAAAATTTAGATAGATACTGCAACAACAAATTACACAGAATTAGGAACTTCCAATGAAGTTTTACAAACAGATTGGGTAAATAATCAAAATAAACTATAGAAATATTTACACTTATAAAGTTATGCATATATATATATAAGTATTTTGTAATCATCCTTAATTAACATGCACATTTTAAATAGATATTTGAATTTAAAAAAATAAAATAAATAAATAAAACATCCTACGTGGCACCATGGTCACAACACCCAACATGGTGTTCTAACACCCCATGACACACCATATTTAGAATGTTCTAAAAAAATTTATATATATATATATATATATCTCAAGAGATACTAATATACACACACACACACACACACATATATATATATATATATATAGAGAGAGAGAGAGAGAGCCATTTGTTTATCCCTGAAAACAACCATAGACTCATGATTTATTTTCTTAGACTAACTAACACCAACAATATACTGCCATTGTTTAAATGTTTCTTTTGAAACATGTCGATCATATTATCTTTGTATATGAAACAAAAAAAAAATATTCTCAAGTGAGTCATATTCTCAAGTTAAGTAAGTACAATTTCTTAATTAATAAATTAACGTTCAACATTAATTATATTATGACAATAAATTTTCCTTTGTTTTGGACAGTCATTGTGCAATGATCAACTATAATTGCACAACTTCTATTGTAGCATGAGGCATTTCCGCAGGGTATTGTGTGATGACAGTAATCATCTCTGGTTGAGAGAAGTTGGTTGGGTTTTATGGCATATCAACCATTTTTGGTTATTTAATGCCAAATCCTCTTTATAAATATCTATATTTAATACATGATTTATCTACATTTTGTAGATAACCTTTATAAGTTTGAGAGAAGCAAATGTATAATAATTGGCTCTTGAACAGAACCCTTAATATTTATTTTCTTAGAGGTTGTTGAAAAGGAGGAATGCAAAGGTGATGCTAGTTTTAACTACTCTAAGATGACCAAAGTCCTTGATAATCACTTTGTATATCCCAAGATAAATGTTTTATTTGGTATTCAAAACTCTGTCCCTGAATATCTTAGACTTAACTTGATTACATTTTGAAAGGTATTTGACTGCAGTTAAGATGGACTTTTAGAGACTGTCTAATTGTTACTTAGCTATTCTTTCTTCTGCCTTTTCTCTCTGACTCCATATCTGTTTGCTTTTTTACCCCAAGCTTACAGCCCTATATATATGTGGAACATCCTCTATACACACCTGCACAAGCTCTGTGTGATTTTTTCTCATTTCCCATATTGAAAATTCATCTCCAGGGTAAATTAGGTTTTATTCATTGTTAATTTCTGTCTCAGTAAATACATCTTTAGTCTTGATACTGAAGATACACTTCTTTCCTTACACACACACACACACACACACACATATATATATATATATATATATATATATATATATATGGTGACATGTAAAATAAGAGGAGGACCAGAGTGTTATCATTTTTGAATTTCATATTCTAAAACAACTTTGCTTGAAAAGCATTGAGCTTTTTTTAATTCACTTTTACGGCAATAATTTATTCTATCATTATATATATATATATATATATATATATATATATACACACACACACACACACACACACAAAGGGAAATGGACTTTCCAAGTTATAATTTCTACTTTCACCATTAGCTTCTAAACTTTGGTGTAAATCACAGCATCTACATTTCAGTTTTGTGTTTTTAAATCCCTTTTAAATATAAACATGTTTCTTTGCATTGTGTCACCTATCAACAAATAACCTTGGAGTAACTCAATAATTTCAATAAAGTCCATTTTCAAAAATCCGTCTGTTCAACACATGACATCCTCATATTAAAATTATAAAAATGCCATCTAAAAATATGCACGACTGAATTTTCTTGAATTAGTTGCAAATTTGAATGGTCATTTATAGTCCATCTCTCCCCAAATGTATAGAAAGCTTGTTCTCTCATTATACTTTCTCGGTGTGTCTACCCCAGAAAAACAGTTATTATCAAGAGGGATGACTTAATTATTTCCAAATTGCTCTGTGCTGGAAATGACTGGCTTCCATTTTGTCATTATATCTGGTACTAAATATTTTTCCATTGGAATCCTGTGATTGAATTACTTTTTTTCTTCTCTCTTTTATCTATTTGTTTGTTTTTGTTTTTGGCTCAGAAAATATTTGATTAAAATTTCAGCATCTGTCATTTATTTGTAAGAATGATCTTTATCAATCGATATTATTTTCTTTTTTTTCTTCTAATAATATTGTTACAAACTGGGTCCTGCCACAAAACCCGCCTTTAAAAACTACACTGCTTACTAACTTTCAAACCAGGCTCTGACTATAGCAGTGGCTGAAATTCTTAACTAAAAATGGGACAGGCAATATCAAGAGAAACAACAATGACATGGAGACCAGATAAATAAAACTTAATAACAGGAAGGAAAGAAACAGCCATCTTTATTCAATAAGTGGATAACTTCTGTCTGACAGTCTAAAGGCTGCTGTCAGCAGGAATGTGAAAATAAAGCAAACTCAAGAACAATGTAGACACAATATGCAAAAAGTACAAAAGAAAAACCTCAACAAAGTTCAGCTACACATGACAAAAGCAGGACACTTACTCAGATCTTGAATTCACTCTTTTTGGAAAGCTGTCTTTTCTGTGTCTTGCCCTAACAACCAGCTCCTTCGTACAGTCTCTGAAATGTGTTCTTTTTTTATGTTGCCTGTTGAATAGTCCTCCTTCTTTTTGAAGGCCTGTATCTCTCATAGCTTTCCCCTATCCTCCAACATAACAGTTCTTACCAATGTGAGAAAAGAGGAAAGGAAAAATTCCATGTTTGTAATAATATACTACTTCCAGCTTTGAGCACATGGGTATCTCACTAAATCCTTGTTTTATGATATCAACAAAAACCTTTGTATTTGTTATTTATGATTGAAATTATTAAAAAAAATTTATGCTCAACAGAAAGAAAATAAGGGGAAGTATTCTGTATGTGTGTGTGTGTGTGTGTGTGAGTGAAACCACAGCATACATAAAACTAGGAGTTATAGGTTCAATTAAAAATTTTGGATCATCTTTTAAACATATATATACATAATTAAGTAATTGACAGTTACTCAACTCTCTCTCTCTCTCTCTCTATATATATATATATATATAATAAAGTGATAGTTATATATATATATATATATATATATAAAGTAACAAACAGTTTTTACATGAAATAAACTTTAGTATAAAGATAAATTAAAACAGTTATACTAATTTTATATGAAGTACTTGGAATAGTCTTGAAGAATCGGTTAAAGAGTCTCAATGAACTGGAGATTAGATGAACAATTTAAACCACAGCACTATCAAAATCAAGAATACTTAAAAGAGTCTTTGAGACTTGTTGTCATTTATGCTCCAGAAAAAAAAATCATTTAGATCTGATGTGAGAAACTCACTAAGTGTAAAACAATTATAAACTAGTAAATGATATTGTCTTTAGCTGGATACATGAAATAAAATTTGTTGTATGGGTGTAAAAATCTGTGAAAAAAAATTGTGTCAGTTGGATTGGCCAAATTTATTAGACTGTTGTACACAACCTGCATGTATTTACCCAACCCCTCCACATGAGCTGGATGTGACAATATCTAAAGTCAATATTAAAGAGGAGTACAAATGATTTGAATTGAGAGATTTTCCTTCTCCTAAGCTGGTTGCCTAACCAAGTATTAAAGAGTTCAATCTGGCTTATAGCTGCAGAGAGTATGCTTGGATTCAACCCTATCAAAAGGGTTTTATCAATTCATGAAATGCAAACAGCCTTGTCTTGGACTTGGTCACCTATTCATTGTACCATAAGTGCCTGCAATCATGCAATGAGCCACTTTTGGAGCGTGTATCATAAGTTGGCTATCCTTGTTTTAATGGATCCTTTTAATTCAAGAAATCAACCTGAAATTTAGAAAATAAAAACGTGAACACATATCAATGATTTTGCAAAGAATAACTAGAAATAAATTGGCCCAGTTGGCTGGGGCAGCAGAATACACCAACTGCTTCTCTGCTGAGAGGTAAGATCCCCCACCCAAACGAGTGTCCTGGATAAACCATCCAGTCTGGTCGGCTGGAGCTGTAGAATACACCAACTGAATCTCTGCAGAGGGAAAAGACTCCCCCTAATGAGTGTCCTGATGACCCTAAACAATCTGATGGTGAGGCTTCAGTAATACTGGAGCTTTGGGGAATGCAGAGTACACCTTCATTGCCATCACTCCCAGGTTCACGCTAACCTGGAGTGGTAGCACCTGATAGGGTTCTATCTATGGGTTGAATAGAGCCGTTTAACATTTAAATTGAGTGTAAGTTGTGCTAAATTGAACTGTTTGATCATTTAACTGAGTGTAAGCAAATGACTGATGTTGAATTGAATTGTAAGTGTTAAATAAATGAAAATGTTTAACTGTGTGCAAACAAATTATAAATGGTAAATAGAATCATTCGTATAAGATAGAAATAAGTGAAATCACTTAACTATGTGCAAAAGAAAATGATCTCAGGCTCATTTAAAGTTGTTATCAACAAAATGTGTTTAGAAATCATATATTTAATATATATGTATAAAAAGGATTTGGCATTAAATAACCAAAAATGGCTGATATGCCATAAAACCTAACCAAACCAAATTATATATATTTAATATATATGTATAAAAAGGGTTTGGCATTAAATAACCAAAAATTGTTGATATGCCATAAAACCTAACCAAACCAAATTATATATATCTAATATATATGTATAAAAAGGGTTTGGCATTAAATAACCAAAAATTGTTGATATGCCATAAAACCAAACCGAACCAAACCAAACCAAATTATATATATTTAATATATATGTATAAAAAGGATTTGGTATTAAATAACCAAAAATGGTTGATATGCCATAAAACCAAACCAAACCATTAGGCTGTGTCAAACGTTTTATATATATATATATATATATATATATATATATATATATAGAATACCTATAATAAGTAGTTGATGTTTATACCCATGAAAAATATTCTCTTTTTTGAATTTATTGCTGCTTACATTGCACTATCTAAAATCGATCTTTCTATTATGGAAATATGGTTTGGAGCATTCTCATATATATATATATATATATATATATATATATGTTTTTTTACTGGTTTGCTAGAATCACAATTTTGTAAAGTCTACTCTGCCTCTAACATCTTTAATACTGACCAAAGAATATAGAAAAAAATATTTAAATCAATCGGTAATTATTGCTAAATCAATAAAGATGGCTTTGGCATTGAATAACTCACAAAAGTTGAAATGTCAATATATAAAGAAACTGAACAAACTCTTCTGCTATGAGTAAAATGTGCCACAAAGTTAATTTTTGAACAGAGTACAGCCGGTTTAAAGTCAGTTTTCCTTCTCCTAGATTGATTACCTTAACAAGCCTTAAAAAAAAATCTGTTCTATTTACTCATAGGTGGAGGTAAAACGGATGGATTCATGCCTTTCTTGAGGACATTAGTGCAAATTTAAATGGAAATTGCCTTATCTAGGATTTAAACCGAGGTCACCAATTCCAGTTCTTATAATGATAAATTTTATGCTATCTTAAGGGGTTAAAGAGTACACTCCTAAAAAAATTATTGAATAAGTTTTAAATATAAAAGTATTTCAAATAAGAAAAACAAAGGGATATTTTTATGGCTTTCAAAACCAAAATTTTGTGATTACATTTTCCTAACACTTATTTAAATATCTATGTCCAAGGAAAATTTTGTCTTCAGATTTACCATTAAATAGCAAGCCTCTGAAATTAGTAGACCAGTTCACAGATGTCAAGAGTAATATCTCATCTACTGAAAGCGATGTCAACATATACATATCAATGGCATGGACTGCGATTGACAGGTTATCAATCCTTTGGAAATCTGATCTCTGATAAAATACTACCATATTTACCAACCCCTCCGCTCAGGCAGGATATGACACGGGGTCATTTTTTAAGCAGAGTTTAACAGGTTTGAATTCAGAGTTTTCTTTCTCCTAGACTAGTTGCCTCACCAAGGCTGAAGAACCTAGTCTGCCCTACTATTTACCCATAGATGGAGGGAATATAATTGGATTCATACCTTTCCCAAGGATATTAGTGCTATGTTAAATGCAATCAGTCTCGTCCAGGATTTGAACTCGTGTCGCCGTGTCCATTTCCTGCAACGATCACCATTACATCACGGGTACCTCCATAAAATACTACATGTATATTCCAAGTGACAGTTCAGCTGTTATTTTGTGGGGTACTGCTTCTGGGATTTTTTCAAAACAGCATGTAAAATTCTTGTGTAGTTCCTATCTAGTTTTTTCTCTGAGTGTTTTTTTCATTAGTCTATATGACCCAATTGTACAGCAGTACTGACATGGTTACAGCAAAAAAAAAGAAAAAAAAAGAGAGAGAAAATAAAGAGAAAGCTTAAAAATAACAGAGAAAGATAGAAAAAAATGATTTGATAAAAAGAGATATACAGAAATAAGCGAGACATCTTGAAAAGAGAGATGAAATGAAAGGTAATAAAAAGGGTGAGAAAGAGAGAAATATGGTTGACAAAAAAAGTGGCAAGAAAAGTTAAAGAAAGAAGAGAGACATTCAAAAAGAAAGATGAAATAAAAGATTTAGAAAAAAGTGTGATAAAAGAGATACAGAAAATGGTGGTGAGGTAAGAAAAGTCAAAGAAAGAAGGAAGACATGTTAAAAAAGAGATACAAAATGGTTGCGAGGCAAGAAAAGGAAAGAGAAGTTAAAGAAAAATGTGAGACATATTAAAAAAGAGATATGAAATGGAGGGTTATAAAAAAAAAGGGGGCAGAAAGAGAGAAAAAGAGATGAAATAAAGAAAATAGGGTGAGAAAAAAACAGTATTGACATGGCTGTAGCCATGTTAATACTGCTATAGAGTAACAAAACGCTTGGAGAAAAAGGTAGACAGGAACTACACAAGTATGTTTCATACTGTTTTGAAAAAATCCCGGAAGCAGCACCCAACAAAGTAACAGCTGAACTGCCACTTACCTATCTTCCATCCCACAAACCATGATAAGCAAAATACTGTTGGAGGAGTAAGGATGAGCTCATAAATGATGTTCTCCTGTGGACTCCTATACATGAAAACACCAGTGTTGGCCAACCTGCAAAAATCTTGATTCATCAGCTTTGTGATGACACTGGATGTCTAAAGAACCTACCAAGAGTGATGACTGATAGGGATTGATAGCGAGAGAGTGTCAAGGGAATCTGTGCTATTGGCATAACTTTATGATTTATTTATCTGTTCTTCAGCATTTTCAGCCCTGTTGGCTGGGGGTGGGGCTGTAGAATACACCAAATGCTTCTCTGCAGAGAAATCTCCTGGATATCACACTAAATGATCTGATGGCAAGGTTCTGGGAATGCGGAGTGCATCTTTATTGCCATAACTCCTAGGTCCTATCAATGGGACAAATAGAACTAAATTGTGTTATTATGCTAACCTGAATATCTTGAAATAGAACTGTTTTGACATTTAAACTTTATACTTATGCTAAACTGAGTAGTTTGAAATGGAACTGTTTTTGATATTGAAACTGTACTTATACTAAACTGAATTATTTGAATTAGAACTGTTTGACTAAACTGAATAGCTTGAAATAGAAATGTTTTTGACAATTAAACTGTGCACTTATGCTGAACTGTTTATTTGTATAAAAATGGATTTGGCATTAAATAACCTACAAAGGTTGATATGCCATAAAACCCAAACAAACCAAACTAAATCTTCAGCATTCTCACTTTTTACTGTTTTTTTCAACCGTTAAAAAAATCTTGCACTGAATATCTAGATAAAGATCAAATTCTATTAATTAATTTATTCAATAGTTCCAAAAAATGGCCTTTTAATTTCTTTTTCTTATTCTTATTTCTGAAACAATCTAATTTAGTCTTAAATATTTTTTTACACTATTGCAATTTTTGATCTGATTAGGCAATTTGTTCCAAAAATATTTTACTCTGTTTGCAAAAAAATCCAGTTGGTTAGTAAACTTGGTTTTTGAAATCTGTCTTTCCATTTCAAGGAGGAATATTAAAAAGTGTCTACTATAATTAGAAATTCCATTAATTATCTTGAAAGTTTCAATCCGATCACCTCTCCTTCTTCTTCTACTTTCTGGCAAAGTGGTTAATCCTAATGTTTCTCATTTCTTCCAATAACTAAACTTTTTCTCTTTTCATAACTTTCATTTCTCATCTTTGTTTGACCTTAAATCTCAATGTTACATTTCAATTTCTATGACATTGGAAACTAGGCTGAGTACAATATTCTAGCCATCCAGCCAATTATTCAATTTACCCTCGATAAAATAGTCAAAATATCAGCTTTAACTGTATCATCAAAGTTAACCCTTATATTGCGTTCCTCATCTACTTTTTTGATTTCCCTGTTGCTTAATTTATATTCAACTTATCCGATATGATAATGATGCTTACTTTCTTAATGGAACTTTTGGCGACCAAGTTTTATGCGATTGAATTGGACATATCTGGAGACATTAACCTATTAAACCATTTAGATGAATATATATAAATATATATATAATGACTTTTTTTTTTTCATCATACATGTGAAAGCACGTGTGATACCATGTCCTCATCAGCCGCCAACCAAAGGTGATAATACAGTTTTATTAGCTCAAGGCGGTACTGCCACTCCTGGCACTACCAAGCAGCTTTTGCTACTGGACAGGGTATAAAGAGAATCATATATATATATATATATATATATATATATATATATAAAAAATGCCAGATCAATTAAGAGCAAAAACTACATTGGACATTAATCTTCATTTTTAGTGTGCAGTTTGTGATTTAAAAAAAAAAACGCGTTTACTTTCGGCGGTTGATGTTATTACGCGTTTACAGTAACCGTTTCTTACGTAATCACAGGGGAATTGTGGTTCCACGTGTATTTCCTTCATGCTGAAAACTTCTCGCTTTTGACCAAATCCAAATTGATGCATATTGCGCTGCGGTCTGAAGAGGATTTGAGGCTACTTTTAAACTGCGGCCAGTGATTCCTATTTTTGAAAGAAATGAAATGACTGAGTGTCCTATAAAACCTTGACAACCAACCTCAATAGGAATCACATCGCATATCCAACCCTTTTTCACACAGTCGGCACGCAGTGTCTCATAGCGGTTTTTCTTCCACTCGTATGCTTCCTCCCACTTTTCTTCGCAGGGGACAGTCAATTCTATGAGGAGGACACTCTTCTTTGAATCAGACCATCATGATAAATAAATATATATTATATATTATTATTATATAATAGCTCTATCCTAGATATTGAGCACTCTCTATATCATATTGCACTTGGTTTGACACATACTCACAAAGTGATTTAGTGACAACCAACACTCTTATAATGTGTGTGCATATATATATATATATATATATATATATATATATATATATATATATAAACATATATCCTATTTACCCAACCCCTCCGCTCGGGCAGGATATGACACAAGGTCAATTTTTAAGCGGAGTTTAACAGGTTTCAATTCAGAGTTTTCCTTCTCCTAGACTAGTTGCCTCACCAAGGCTGAAGAACCCAGTCTGCCCTACTATTTACCCATATATATATATATATATAAGAATAGATTGGGATCACTAAATAGATAGATATGAACAAACTAAAATAGACTAAGAGAGATAGATACATACTTTGTTTATGGGGCTGAGAATACACTGACTGCTCCCTGTACAGAAGAGGAAGGTACCCACCCACCAAAAAGTAGTGTCTTGTGTATGATATTAAACTGCTTTAATTAGTGAGGCTCAAGTTCTGGTGAGTATGGAGGTGCCTGTGGTGTAATGGTTATCGTTGCAGGAAATGGACACGGCGATGCAAGTTCAAATCCTAGAATAGACTGATTGCATTTCACATAGTACTAATACCCTTCGGAAAGGTATAAATCCAATTATTCTCCCTCTAGCTATGGGTAAATAGTAAGGCAGACTGGTTTCTTCAGCCTTGGTGAGGCAACTAGTCTAGGAGAAGGAAAACTCTGAATTCAAACCTGTTAAACTCCGCTTAAAAAACTGACCTTGTGTCATATCCTGCCCAAGTGGAGGGGTTGGTAAATATGAGTATGGAGTACTCCTTCCTTTCTCTCACTCCCAGAGCCAGCCTGACCTCAAGTGGTAGTACCTGTTAGATTCACATCTATAAGTCAAAATAGATTTGCTTGAAAATTATTTGTATTGGATAAGAATAATATATAATATCCAATAATGTCTATCTTAATCAGATAACGTTTCACTTGAAATAACATCCTGGTATCTTTTGGTTTAGAAGAAAATTAACTTTTTACAGAAGAATAGTACATATTCATAGACAATACCACAGTTGGCGACCATAGTCGAGGGTGACCTGAAGGCTCCCTTTTCGATAGCTACTACACCAAAGTGTAGGGGAGGACACTACTCCTTTCCCTGGATTGCTCCATTTTACCTTTGATCCTTACCTTATGATGCAGAGTGTTAAGCAAGGTAGCATCAAGTACCATTTTTTGAGTCTTTGGTATGACTTGACCTGGGATTGAACCCAGGTCTCCTGGGCCATTGGCGAACACTCTAACTATTATGCCAATGCAAACAGCAACTTCTGTAGCCAAATATAAAGTTGTGTATATATATATATATACAAGGATATATTATTATTATGTACTTATTTTTGGACTGCAAGATATTTTGCTTTCTTTTTTTAATGGCATATCAACCTTTGTGGATAATTTAATGCCAAAGCTATCCTTGTAGAAGAACAGAAGTAGTACTATCTAAACCCCTAGTTAGAGGAATAAGGAAGTCCATACTTTTCCAAGGTTATTAGTTCAAAAGTGTGACTTACTACTATGTCACTGTCTAGCTCATTAGCCACAACATGGTAGGGACTCCTCCTAAGATATTTATTTGGTTAGAGAGGTTTCTGCTGAGTTTGGCCAAAAGTCATACCTACTAATATCTATTTCTAGATAAATATTAAAACCCTAGTATCTTTAGTTAAACAAAAAGGAACATTTTACAAAAATGTGTTATGGCTTTATTTTTTTTTGTTGGTGACAATGCACCACCTTATTTGAGCTGCAAATTTTGACTTGTCGACAGGCATATAATTGACTGACTGTATATTCTGCTGAGATGTAAATCCATCCCCTCCTCAAAAAAGAAAAACAACAAAAAAAACAACAAAAAAACAACAAAAACAAAAAAAGTAAGTGGTGTCCTGAGTATGACACTACCTAAACTGCATCCGATGGTGAGGCTCCCTTTCTAGAGAACTCCTTTGTCGCCAGAACTCCCAGATCCACACTGACCTGGAGTGTCATAACCTGTTTGGTCCCATTTATTAGTCTGATAGATCTGTTTGAGGTGGAGAGGGAGTTCTTATGGCATAGTGGTTCATGTACTGGACTGCAACATTACAGTGAGTGAGTTCAAACATAAGTCCAGCTATTACATTCATTTTCCTATTTCTATGCTTGAGAAAGGTATGGAGCCTCATATACTCCCAGGTATGGATTAAAAACTACCTTTCTTCTACAAGGATGACTTAGGGATAAAATAACCCTTGAAGGTTGAGATGTCATTAAACAAAGACACCAAATATGTTTGAAAGTTATTATTACTGGCTATGAATGCTGGAAACCAAATAACTGTAGACAAACGAATTATGATTATTAGACAGGAATAGTTACTTGAAATCATATAATTTTTTATGAATTATCAGTATTAGATAAAAATACTTGAAACAAAACAATTTTGCATAAATTATTAGTATTAGATAGGAATACTTGAAAACATGCAGTAAAGTAAGTAAAGTTGGCGACCTTAGTTGAGGGTGACCCAAAAGCTCCCTTTTCAATAGCTACAATATCATTGTCCATATATTTGTGTATAAATTATTAGCACTAGATTGGAATACTTGAAACCAGGTAACTGTTTGGTTTGGTTTCTTTGTTTAATGATATATCAACCTTTGTGGGTTATTTAATGCCAAAGCCATTCTCCTAGAAGAACAGTAGTGGTACTATTTAACCCATAGCTGGAAGGATAAGGGGGTTCATACCTTTCCCAAGGGTATTTGCCTGAAAGTGAACATAATAGCGCGACTGGAGTATAAACTCGCTTACTACAATTCCGCAGTCCATCGCTTTAACCATTAGGCTACAAGGACCCCCCCCCAAGTAACTGTGTGTCACCTAATTATCACTATAAACAAATAAAAATGTATGATTAAAAAAGATGATTTCAATGGAAAAAAAATAGTTATGTCTATAATTTAAACATTTATAAATTAATCAAATTTTGGAATTAAATAACCGATCAGGAGTTGATATACTATTAAATAAACTCAATGAAAACAAACGAAAACAAGCAACAAAGCTCTACTACACTACCAAAAGCCTGCTTGTTATTTTATTATTTAGTGGCAAGTGTTGCTTATTTGTGATTAAACAAACCAGATAAATTTTCTGAAAGAGATATTAATCAACTCAGATGAAGATAGGGTTATCTTAAGTGGTGTAGTGATTAACAAGCTAGGTAATCAGACCATTGTTAATTTATGGGCAAAGTATACAATACATTGACCGCATAGATAGATATGAAAATTGATAGACAGAGAAAACTGAACTTTTAAATTCAAAAATAAAATTGTATATATATATATATATATATATAGTAAGTAGCACTCTTCTCTACACCATAGTCGAGGGTGACTCAAAGGCTCCCTTTTCGATAGCTACTTCACTAAGGTGTAGAGAAGAGTGCTACTCCTTCCTCTGGATTGCTCCGCTTATCCTTGATCTATACCTTATAATGCTGAGTGTTAAGCAAAGAAGCATTAAATACCAATTTTTTAGTTTTTAGTATGACTTAATCTGGGGTTGAACCACAGTCTCCCAGGGTGTAGAGAAGAGTGCTACTCCTTTCTCTGGATTGCTCCACTTATCCTTGATCCATACCTTATAATACTGAGTGTTAAGCAAAGAGGCATTAATTACCAATTTTTTTAGTTTTTGGTTTGACTTAATCGGGGATTGAACCACAGTCTCCCAGGTCATTGGCAAACACAATAACCATTAGCTAATGGGCTGGTTTTTAATTTTTATACATACAGTGTAACCCAGATATAAGAGAGTTGTCGGGACCGGAGAAGTCTCTTATATCTGGGTTTTGTCTATTATGTGTAGGTAAGTATGGACTCTAATTTTGGACCAGAGAAAATCTCTCTTATATCCGGGTTACACTGTATGTGTGTATATATATATATATATATATATATACATAAGGAGTGAACTTATGTTTAGATGGCAAGATATTTGTATATTTGTTTAGATAAGTTTAGTACATTTTAATTTAATGAATACTTTTTGATGAAACACAGGTTTGCGCAAGTGCAACACCCTCCATACTCACCACACCTTGCTTTGTGCAATGTTTTCTTCTCTCAAAGTTTTGTGGATATTGGAAGAAAATTTAAAAAAAGAAAAATAACAGTCCAGCTACTCACCATCTCAGTAGAGGAGCATCGACCAATGAAAACTCTCTAGAATAATTGTGCTGAATGGCATAGGTCTATTTAAAGAAAATTAATGTTTCATTCATTTTACATTTTTGACTTGGTAAATCCAGCTTCAATCTTGAGAGACTTTTAACATATTTCGTGTATGTCTACATATGTATATATATCAGGCAACTAGTGATAGTCAAATTCACTACACAGTAATAATAATCAGCTTGAGTTGGTCAGAAACAATTACAGCATAGTCATATATATATATATATATATATATATATATATATGAGGTGTGATCAAAAAGAATATGTAAACTAAATCCCACTCATGATACCTCAAGATAAATAGAAAAAGATTCAGATTGATAATACCCCAAGATAGATAGATAGATAGAATCAGATTGAGACTGATAATATCTCAAAATAGATAGATAGATAGGTGGAAACAAAGTGAGACTGATAATATCCTAAGATAGAGAGATAGAATCAGATTGAGACTGATAATATCTCAAAATAGATAGATAGATAGGTGGAAACAAAGTGAGACTGATAATATCCTAAGATAGAGAGATAGAATCAGATTGAGACTGATAATATCTCAAAATAGATAGATAGATAGGTGGAAACAAAGTGAGACTGATAATATCCTAAGATAGAGAGATAGAATCAGATTGAGACTGATAATATCTCAAAATAGATAGATAGATAGAGGGAAACAAATTGAGACTGATAATATCCTAAGATAGAGAGATAGAATCAGATTGAGACTGATAATATCTTAAGATACGAAGATAGAAACAGATTGTGACTGATAATATCCCAAAATAGATAGATAGATAGATAACTTTTTGCCTTGTTCTTAAACTTAGTTAAGCTTAGTAAATGTTGTCTCAGATTGAGATAGACTGATAAGAAGATATATATTGTCAGACCATGATAAATAGGCAAATATAAAAGCAGACATATATGTATATAAAATTGAAGGAATTGTCCATGATAAAAATATGCAAAGATAAACCATGAGTAAAATGACACTTGCTTTTCTTTGTGCAGAACATGAGATTACTTGCCTAAATAATGTACGTTCTTCTTCTCTTGAAGAAGGCCTAACATCACAACTGACCCAGCAAAAATTCACATTACCTGCTGTGATCTTTATATTCTGTTTCTACGAGGAGGTGGCATCTCATTTTGAGCACAGTGCAGAGGATTTGCTGTTTCTGGAGATTCTAACCACTGACCAAACCCCCTCCTCACTCCCTGCCTTTCTAGTATATATCTCAAACATAGTTTCTCAGCAGCCAATCGAAAAGAAGAAGAAAGGTCTGAACTGGATGTCATGACAACAAGATGTTATCTCATGTCTTGTCTTCTTAGATTAATGTTTGGTCGGGAATCTGAGGGTCGGGGCTGTAGTTACTGGTTTTTGAAGACTGTTACCCAGGAATTTGCGATCTTCTTCTTGCTCATGGCGCAGATGAGGCAAATTGTCTTACAGGTTTGGCACATCTGATTTAGCTGGGCGATGGCATCGGCACTTTAGTTAGGCTTCTATTCACCTTATTCTTTCTTTGTACAAAGTCATTTTTTCTCTAATTTATTTTTTTATTTGCTTCAGCTTCTTTTTTTCTTTTTATTCTTTGCCTTCTCTCTTTTTTCTTTTTTCTTCCCCTTTATTTCATCTCTCTTTTTCTCTCTTTCTGCCCCCTTTTTTTATTACCCTTCATTTCATCTCCTTTTTTCAACATGTCTCTCATTTTTCTAAAGCTTCTCTTTCCTTTTCTTTCCACCATTTTAGTATCTCTCTTTTTTCAATATGTCTCCCTTTTTTCTTTGACTTTTCTTACCTCATCACCATTTTCTGTCTCTCTTTTTTCTCACATCATTTTTTAATTTCTCTTTTTCCTAAATCCTTTATTTCATATCACTTTTTCAAAATGTCTCTCTTCTTTCTTTAACTTTTCTTGCCTTTTTTGAATCTCTTTTTTGTCACCCCCATTTAATTTATTTCTCTCTCTCTTCAGCCCCTGACACTTTTTATTACCCCTCATTTCCTCTCTCTTTTTCAACGTCTCTTTTTTTCTGTACATTTTGTTTTTTTTTCTTCCTTCTCTCGTTTTCTGAATATCTCTTTTCTCACATCACTTCTCTCTCTCTCTCTCTTCACTTTTCATTTCATCTCTCTTTTTAAGAGGTCTCTCTTACTTCTTTAATCTTTCTTTTCTTTGTTTTACTTTTTTACCATTTTCTGTATCTCTCTTTTTATCAAATCTTTTTTATTATCTGCCTAACTTCTTTTTGAAGCTTTTAGCTTTCTCTTTATTTCCTCTTTTTATTATTATTATTATTATTATTACGACTAGGTTCAGTATTTGGGTGGGAATTATCATTATTATTATCAATATTATTATTACGACTAGGTTCAGTTTTTGGGTCGGAATTATTATTATTATTAGTAGTATTATTAATATTAATATTACGACTAGGTTATGTCTTTGGGTGGGAATTATTATTTATAATAATAATAATAATAATTCCCATCTGAAGACTGAACCTAGTGGTAATAGCGGAAAAAAAAGTCTAGTAGATTTTGCCATTCTGCTTCACCACATACTAAAAATAAAATAAAATAAAAAAAATAAACTAATATAAAGACCTTGCCAGAGAACTAAAAACGATGCTGTGGAACATGAAGGTGACTGTGATACCAATTGTAGTTGGTACACTTGGAATAGTCTCCAAAGGATTAGAAAAGGGACTAGTAGAACAAGACAACAGAGGAAAAATCAAGACTACAGCAATGTTAAGAATGGCCAGAATACTGGGAAAAGTCCTGGAGACCTGAAGAGACTTGCTGTCACTTGGACACCACTAAAAGACTACAGCTAATAATAATTATAGTCGCCAATTCTTCATCTAAAAAGGAATAAGAAAACAAAGTTATTTTGCATTCTTATTACAATAGTTTGTTTAAAAGTTGAAATTAATACCTGCAACTCCCAAACTTGTCAGCTAATTTCTGCAGTCAATCGTATAATTGCATTATTTTCAACGATAGAAATGCCGTCTGATAGATTTGGTACTCAAAATTAGCTTGAAAGAAAATGGTGACTTGTCAATACAAAAAAAAATGTTCTTGAAGCAAAAAGGATTGCCTTGAGGCTGAACAATGTTACACATTCAGCTAAAAATTACAGTGCAAAAAACAAATTCTTCAACTTTCAACCAATTAATCAGAATAAATTAACTTTTAATGAAGAAATTAAAAGTCTTTCTTTCTGGTTCTACATTAACGATAA
Source organism: Sepioteuthis lessoniana (assembly GCA_963585895.1). Classification (NCBI taxonomy): domain Eukaryota; kingdom Metazoa; phylum Mollusca; class Cephalopoda; order Myopsida; family Loliginidae; genus Sepioteuthis; species Sepioteuthis lessoniana. The sequence goes on from OY757925.1 coordinate 12,819,909, forward strand.
TTTGGCATGTATTTCGCCGCTGGCTTTATGCACAATGAACTTGAGAACCTAGAAAACAAAGTCTAACTCTCCAGCAAAAAGATTGTTATATCAAATGTGCAATTCTACAAGTAATTTTGTATTCATCCCAAACAACTAAATGAAAAAATAATTAAAAAAATAGCATTTAAACAGCTCATCTTCATTAGCTGCACAATAAAAGCTGCACTGGTCTTTATTTTATATCTGGCATGTTTGCATCTTATAATAAAACCCCAGTGTAACAGTCATCACAAGGAAACAGAATTTGCGACCTGGGTTCAAATCCGAGATGAGCTTACTGGTATTAATGCCCTTGGAAAATAAACCTTTATGTCAGCTTTATTTAATGGTTCAGTTTGGGTTGGGTATTATGGCATATCAACTATTGTAGGTTATTTAATGCCAAATCCTGTTTATACATATATATTGAATATATTTGGTTTGGTTGGGTTTTATAGCATATCAACAATTGTCGGTCAATTAATGCCAAATCCTCTTTATTATACATATATATTATATGTATATGATTTGGTTTGGTTGGGTTTTATGGCATATCAAATATTATTGATTATTTAATGCCAAATCCTCTTTATTATACATATATATTATATATATATGATTTGGTTTGGTTGGGTTTTATGGCATATCAAATATTATTGATTATTTAATGCCAAATCCTCTTTAAACATATATATTGAATATATTTGATTTGGTTGGGTTTTTTTTTGGCATATCAACCATTGTAGGTTATTTAATGCCAAATCCTTTTCATATTTCTAAACACATCTTTTAGGTAGCATTTTTAAATGAGACTTAGCTCATTTTTTTTTTTGGTGTACACTTAAATGGTTTCACTTATTTCAATCTAACACAAATAATTCTATTTACTGTTATTTGCCAGCACACAGTTAAATGTATTGCTATTTAATACTAACAATTCAATTAAACATCAGTCATTTGTTTATACACAGTTAAATGATCAAACAGTTCCATTTCACACAAGTCATTTGTTTGCACACAGTTTAGATGTCAAAAAGTTTTATTTGACCCATAGATAGGACCCTATCAGGTGCTACCACTCTGGACTGGAGTAGACCTGGGAATGATGGCAAGGAAGGGTTTTTTCTACATTCCCCAAAGCTTTGCTGGTTGTTTTAATGTCATATCTAGGACACTCATTAGTGGAGGTCTTACTACTCTGCAGAGATGCAGTTGACGTATTTTATAGCCCCCTCCAAGCTGACTGGGCTAATGTTGATAAACTTAGTAAATTAAACTTAACTTAGGTTATAATTTTGCTGTAACTGATCAGAATTGAACTCACGAACAATGGTCTCCAAGCTTTGCTCACTAACTATTTAACCACACAAGGAATTATTGCTTAAGCAATTCCATGAGAATGTATTTAAATTTGTCTCCCACAGGCAAGATGTAATACAAGGATCATTTTTAAGTTGGTTTAAATTCAAACTTTTTCTTCTTCTAAATTGGTTGCCATACAGAGGCTGAAGAGCCCAGTCTGCCTTACTATTTACCTATAGTTGGAGGTAATAAACATATTGACACACTTCAACAATGCTTTGAGTATGGGGCATCTTGTGAGGATCAAACTCATTATTCAGTAGCAATGGATTTGTGAGTCTCACTTGCTAGCCTTTGTATTATGATGGAATATCCAATCAGAATAAAGATGTAAGAATGATGATTCAATGAAATCAAAATGAGAATATAAGAATAATGATTGATGAAACCAGAATGAGAATATGAGAATGATGATTGATGACACCAGAATGAGAATTTAAGAATGAAGACTGATGAATTCAGAATGAGAATATGAGAATGAAGATTTGATGAATCCAGAATGAGAATATAAGAATGAAGACTTAATGAATTCAGAATGATAATATGAAAATAAAGATTTGATGAATCCAGAATGAGAATATGAGAATGATGATTGATGAATTCAGAATGAGAATATGAGAATTAAGATTTGATGAATCCAGAATGAGAATATAAGAATGGTAATTGATGAATTCAGAATGAGAATATGAGAATGAAGATTTGATGAATCCAGAATGAGGATATAAGAATGAAGATTTGATGAATCCAGAATGAGAATATGAGAATGATGATTGATGAATTCAGAATGGGAATATAAGAATGATCATTGATGAATTCAGAATGAGAATAGATTCAAAACAAATATTTCTGCCAGTCCTCCATGTTAGATGTTGTTTTGTTTGTTTGTTTGGTTTTATGGCATATAAACCTTTGTAGGTTATTTAATGCCAAATCCATTTTTATGTAAATAATCTGTTCTATTGAAAATAGTTCAGTTTAGCATATGTACACAGTTTAATTGTCAAAAACATTTCCATTTCACACTATTTAAGCAGTTATATGTAACAATTCAGTTAAGTGTAAATACAGTTTTAATGTCGAAAAACAGTTCTATTTGAAATAATTCAGTTAAGCATAAGTACGCAGTTTAAGTGTAAGTACGGTTTAATTGTCAAAAACGTTCCTCTTTCAAGCTATTCAGTGTACTCAATTCATTTTAGCATAAGTATGCTGTTAGTTCTATTTAACCCATAGATAGGGCCCTATCAGGTGCTACCACTCCGGGCCAGAGTGGACCTAGGAGCGATGGCAATGAAGGGGTACTCCGCATTCCCCAAAGCTCCAGCATTGCTGGAACCTCACCATCAGATTGTTTAGTGTCATACCCAGGACACTCATTGGCGTGGAGGGTGTCTTACCCCTCTGCAGAGAAGTAGTCGATGTATTCTACAGCCTCAGTTGACTGGGCTAGTTAGATGTTTTCCAAAAGGACCGTATGAAAGTAAATATGGATCTGAATCCAACAGTAGGAAGAAAGTAGAAATGCATGACTTCAAAATGATCGATACATATGGAAACTTATTTATCTCTGCATATTTCTGGAGGATTTTTTTTGTCTCTTAAAAAAAAATCCAGCATTTCTAAATATTATTCCACTAGCCAAACATGTACTTAATACTTTTAAATTAAGAACACGATATCCACGTTTATATCTTTTCATTGTATACATTTTAATTGCTCCTGTTACCTCGACAAGAATCCATCACTGTGTGAACAATTCTTATGATATCAAAGTCCTGATGAAGGTTATTAAAATCAAAACGTTTAACGTTGGCTTTACATCACAATAAATTCATCTAATTTGGGTTATTCTGTTTTTCTACCTTCTTCACATATATACGAGGATCATTAAATAAGTTTCCAGACTTTTTTTGTATGGGCACTTTTATTGATAGTACACATATAAAACTCTAGTCCCCTTTGAAGTAATCTCCTCTGGCTGCAATGCACTTGTACCATTCCAACAACTTCTGGAAGGACCCGTGGAAGTCCTCTTGTGTGAACATGTCAATGACCTTCGTCACAGCCTCTTTCATCTCCTCAATTGTCTCATTACGACAGCCTGTGAGCTTAGGGAATAATGAAAAGTCACAGGGAGCAAGGTCTGGACTATAGGGATGGTAAGAAACTGTCTTGATGCCCATCTTGGTTAAATCGTCTGTGACATTGATGGAGTTGTGGACTGGTGAATTTTATTGCATATTGTTCTTCTAAAGTCCAGATTGCATTTTTGAAATTCACCAGCTGTGACAATCAGGCTTTAGTATGGTGTATTCCAATTGCTGCTGTAGCTGTTCATTTGAACCTGAAATCATAAAAATTGGTCAGTCATCTCATAAGATGTATAGCAATAGCATACTGAATTTTCAAGAGTCTACGACAATTTTAAATGCCAGTACAAAAAAAGATTGGAAACTTATTGAATGCACCACACACACACACACATATATATATATATATATATATACATCAAGGTGATTTGGTATTAAATAACCTTCAATGGTTGATATGCCATAAAACCCAACCAAACCAAATCCTATATATTTAATATGTATAAATAGGATTTAGCATTGAATAACCTACAGTGGTTGATATGCCATATATATTTAATATATTTGTATAAAGAGGATTTGGCATTAAATAACCTGCAATGGTTGATATGCCATAAAACCCAACCAAACCAAATCCCAAGTATTTAATATACCTGTATAAAGAGGATTTGGCATTAAATAACCTATGAGGGTTGATATGCCATAAAACAAAACCAAACTTACTTTGCTGCAGTCAAGCATTTTGACCATTTTGGAACATAGAGGCCCCCTGCCTTTGAAAAATGAGTCAAAAACGAAACTAAAATAAGATGAAAGGAAGATGAGTAAGCAACTGACTTCAAAGAAGTCTTTCGATCAGTGGTGGAGAACCGTATCATGTCTAAAGGCTCCATTGAAATTTATTGTTTAATAACGGAGACATAGTCAATAAAGTTTCAATACATTTACAACAAAATCTTAATTTTAGACTATTACTAACTTCAAGTTTAAATTCGATTAATACATACTACTTCATGTCAGCACTACTCTGTGGTTGCACCACTTGGACTCTAACAAAAAAAAAAAAAAAGCTAGATGAGACCTAAATAAGGATGCTGTGTGCTGTTTTGAACAAATCCTGGAAGCAGCACCCCACAAAAAAGAAGCTGTGCACTCATTTACTTCCCATCTTATGAACCCTCTAAGGAAGACGAGTAAGTCATAATGATTGAGAAGTAAGGATAAATTATTATTCTCTCATGAACTCCTAAACATTCGAAACAATAGTGTGGACACTGGGTGCAGTCTAGAAGACTTAACAAATGTGATGGCTGATATGAATAGATGGTGAGAGATTGTCAAGGGAATGTGTGTTGTCAGAATACATTGATGATTAGGACCATACTTTACTACAAGGGCCATCATGTAAGTTTTAGACAAAGTAATGTTTTAAATTTAATTAATATATACTACTTCAAGGAGAGGAAAAATTCTCGTAACTTCTTAATGACTTATTTAGTTTAGTTGGTTTCTTTGTTTAATGGCATATCAACCTTATTTGGTTATTTAATGCATCCTTGTAGAAAAACAGCAGTACTGCTTTTGAACAAATCTCTGAAGGGGTTCATGCCTTTCCCAAAGTATACCATAGCCCGATATGGATATATGAAATGGACATATAATGTTCATATATATATACATAGAACATAGGAATCTTGAAATTCGAATAACACGTAACGACTTCAGTTCAGGTACGAAACTTTTTATTACCTTTGAGTTTAAAGATTCTTCGACATAAGGAGAGAGATACACATTCTTTCTATTTTGGCTTTTTAATCTGCCCCCCCATCTCGTGCGACACCTGCCCAAGGCCTCTGTGAGCAAGCAAAAGTCAACCGTCTTCTCCCGAGACAGGTCTCAACCCAACTAACTGACTTTTTTTAAAATTCCCCAAATCCTCCGCGCACTTCCAGTGCATGACATCACCTGCACTCTGTAGCCCCGTTTCCCATATGGGCTATTGTGACATCTCTGAGTGACACGTCTGTGCCGCTCCGCCCGCGCGCGTGAACACCTGCGTTAATGTTGAACCTAAATAACCCATGCACTAACCCAAAGGCATAAAACGAAATCCCTCGGCCATTATATTACAAAAGTTATTCATCGGAAAGTGTGCATAATAATCTAGCTAAAGTTCCAACTCATTTATAATGATGTCACAGTCCAGAAACGATACCGTGGGAAGTCTGACTCACTTTTTAGAGGTTGCCTTTCGTTAAAAAAAACAACTTTGGAATCAGATTTTAAAGTGGACATGCATAATGCATAAAACATTTGACAATGTTTTAGAAGGCTGCATTCGGCCTTAAGACTGCAGGTTTCCTATTCTCTTGTTTAGACGATAAAATCTGGTTGATGCATCTGTATTTTGTTCAAGCTCTGAGTCTTGTAGCATTAAAGAAGTAATTTACTAAGCTTTTTACTTAGATATGGCACAAGGCCATATGAATGGGGCACCCAATGAGCCTCAAACTCACTTGTGTAGGTTTGCTAATCTAGCTTGCAAACCATTACACCACCAGAGGTGCCCCCACTACGTGGCTAAAGTTTAGTAATTTATGAAGCTCTTTGCTTCGATTTGGCACAAGGCCGAATGAATGGGGCACCCAATGAGACTCGAACTCACTTGTGTAGGTTTGCTAGTCTAGCTTGCTAACCATTACCCTACCTGAGGCGCCCCTTGTAGCATCATTAAAGAAATGTTTATACTATTCAATGACTGTGTATGCAATCTACAAAGTTATAGGATATAATTTGTTTTGATACTATTAGCTAGAGCTCTTTCTTTATCTTGCCCAGTCGGCTGGGGCTGTAGAATACACTGACTGCACCTCTGCAGAGGGGTAAGACACCCCCAAACAAGTGTCCTGGATATGACACTAAACAATCTGATGGTGAGGTTCCAGCAGTGCTGGAGCTTTGGGGAATGCAGAGTACCCCTTCATTGCCATTGCTCCCAGGTCCACTCTGGCCCAGAGTGGTAGCACCTAATAGGGCCCTATCTAAGGGTTAAATAGATCTAACAGTATACTTATGCTAAAATGAATTGTTTGAGTAAACTGAATAGCTTGAAATGGAAATGTTTTTGACAATTAAACCGTACTTACATTTAAACTACGTGATTATGCTGAACTGAATTATTTGAAATAGAACTGTTTTTTGACATTAAAACTGTATTTACACTTAATTGAATTGTTACATATAACTGCTTGAATAGTTTGAAATAGGAATGTTTTTGACAAACTGTGTACTTATGCTTAACTGAATTGTTTTAAATGGAACTGATTATTTACATAAAAATGTATTTGGCGTTAAATAACCTACAAAGGTTGATATGCCATAAAACCCAACAAACCCAAACCTCTTTCTTTATCAGTATCGAGAGATTGCTAACCATTTCGCTACCTGAGGCGCCCCTTGTAGCATCATTAAAGAAATGTTTATACTATTCAATAACTGTGTATGCAATCTATAAAGTTATAGGATATAATTTGTTTTGATACAATTAGCTATAGTTCTTTCTTTATCAGTATCGAGAGATTAACGGATATTGTTGTATTTAAGATTCTCATTGATCCACTTCTTAATTAGAATTTATGTGTCTACATGAATTTAACTCGTAAAATATATATATATATATAAATATATATATATATATATAAATAAAAAATATAATAATAATATTATTATTGAAATGAATGATCAAGGAAATAAGAATATAAGAATGAGAAATCAATTATATATATAATCGTAAACATGCATATATAGGGATCATCATACGCACACACACACTAACAATTATCAATACAAATTTAACTCACACATACACACACATAAAAACAAAAAAAAAAGTCATACAAATCTCAACGTAAACATTTGCCTGACTGTATTTTTCAATTTCTCAAATATCTTTCTTTCTCTGCCAGATGATTGTCATAAAAAGCCGGCATGAAACCTTGGGTCGCAGTTAAACATCCATGCTATTAAATATATATAAAAATTATTATATATTTATTTATTATTATTATTTTATAATAGTTCTATCACAAATATTGAGGGGGAGTGTCCCTGTGGTGTAATGGTTAAAGGGCTGGACTGCGGAATCGTAGTATGCGAGTTCAAACTCTAGTTGTGCTATTATGTTCGTTTTGGACAAATACCCATGGGAAAAGGTATGAATCCCTTATCCTCCCATCTATGGGTCGAATAGTGCCACTACTGTCCTTCTAAAAGGATGGATTTAGCATTAAATAACCCAAGAAGGTTGATGTGCCATTAAATAACAAACAAACAGATACTGAGCACTCTCCAAATTATATCACATTTGGTCTGCCACAAACCCACCAAAGGAGATAATGACAACCATACAGTGTTTTAATAAATATATATATATATATATGCAAAATTACCTTCATCATCTGAAAGAATGGAATGGTTATATATATATATATATATATCTTTAAGAAAAAACAACGAAACCAATCACAAAGGATTATAAATTTATTTCCATCCTGTTACGCATTTTTGAAATTTCCAAAAACACGAAAAAAAATTAACAGGACTTCTTCAGATCTTTTTGATAAAAAATCTAGAATAGACACATAAGAGTGGGAGGGGATAGAAGAGTGGGAGGGGATAGAAGAGGGGTGAAGAGTTACCTCTTCATTAAGCCCACTTCCGTTTTAAATTTAAATTTCGGTTAGCAATGTAGCAAATTTATTTATTTTTTTATTTTTTTTTTTAAATTAATATTTTTTTAAAATTACATTTACACTTAAATTACAGATATTTTTTATTAGATTTAAATTTCAAATAATAATCTCACATAAAGATGCAGTAATAGATATATTAAAACAAAAACAAATATTTAATTTACTTAAAAATTTAAAAATTTCGAAAATATTTAGAAGGCATTAATCAGTTACACTTTTTATGCGTAGTACATATGTATTGTATATTTTTTTCACAATTTTCTATCTAACAATTTATTTATTTATTCTCAAAATTAACTCTAATTCTCAAAATAACTTTATGCTTTTTTTAAAAAAATTTTTATTTGTTTAAATTTGGTCCTATGTCTACACCTAGCTATTAGTTCATTTCTCATATTTAATAATTCTCTTGGCTCAGGAAAAAGCAAAATGTGGATTTTTTCCTCAAGACACAGATTGCACCTACTATCGAAAGATTTTGGGATACTAGATCTTTTCAGTATGGACCATTGAATGTCAGGGGTTAACCCTTTATTTTTTAATCCCCAATAATGTTTTGATAGAGCAGTTTGATTTTTTTTTTATGCTCATGGGAGAAGGAATATTTATGATTTCCGTACCTAATTTTAAAATTAGTAGATGAAACGCCAATATAATATTTCTTATCATTTATGTCCTCTTTTGGATAAATAATAGATTGATATACTACGTTATCTAAATTACACAAACCATCCATTGGACAATCACTTTGAGATTTACAATTACATTCTATTTTTTTACTATTAATATTATTATTATTTACTCGGTTATGAAATTTATAAATTAATTCATTATTATGACTATTTATTATTTGAGAAATATTTTTAGTGCAAGAATAACTTATTTTCAAGGTTTTTCTATTAAATATTTTATGTAATATATTATCTTGTTTAAAATGTTTATCTATCAGTCTCAAAAAATATTTACCTACATCTATATTTACTAGTTTACAAAAAGGGGGGTTAAACCATATAATTTTCCTTTTTCTATTTTTATTTTTTTGATCGTAATTATTATTATCTCTAGCAATTTCATTTGTTATATTTTCTTTTAAATACCTAAAATCCTCCTTAAAACCACTATTTTTAAGGGCATCTATATATTTTCTACTACTCTCTTTGAAAATCTTTTCATTTGCAGATAGCTTACCTATTCTTAAATTTACTGCTTTTGGGATTTGCTTAATTATATTTTTAGGGTGATTGGAATTAATATTAATGTACGATGGGTTCTGGTTGGATTTTATGAAAGGTTTATAAGAATTACTTGATAGATCTAAAGTCACATCCAAGAAATTGACTATTTTAATATTTGATGAGATTTCTATCTTAAATCCCAAAAACTTAAAGGCCCTTATAATCCTCTTTTGTATGCTAGAGCTAAGAGGGCCATTAGTATTTGGGATATATAATAACCCGTCATCTCGGTACAAACCTACTTGTTGAGGATTAATGATTCTAGCAAGCATATTTAATATGTATAAACCTACAAGGTCTGCTATTTGGGAGGAATCATACCCCCCCATTGGAACGTCAAAGTTATCTAATCCATTTTTACCCAAGTTGAATCATTATTTTTTAAAACAGTTTTCCTACAAGCTAATATTATTTTGTATTGTTCATTAGTTATATCTATATATTTACGGGCATAGTTAATGCTATCTATTAAAATATTTTTAGTTATGGAAGGATAGAAATCAATGATGTCAAATTGTATAAAAGTAGCTTTACTCTTATTTTTTATCCTTCTAAACCATTCAATGGTCTCATATGAATTCCCACCAAAGGTTGCAATGGTTAGCCTTTTTAACACTATTGACAATATTTTGAATAATAAACTTAGATATCCTACCTAACTCTGTTTTAGAGGGGTTAATCAGTCTGGTTGGCAATTTATTTTCAAAATTTGGTTTATGATCCTGAAATAGAATGTAAGCTTCCTTCTTTTTAAAATTTCCCTAATCTATCCTCAATTTGTAATCTACTAGCAAATTTAGAAGTATCCTTATTTATTTGTTCAATAGTATTATTATAGTCTATTTTATAATTATTTGTAATTTTGCTCTTTAAAATTTCTTGATATTTAGAGGGTTTAATTTTATATATTTTTTGATTTATCTGACCTCACCCATATATAATTAGACGTTTTTACTTCCTTTATATCTTTGCTTAATTTCATTTGAAAATTATTACGTACCTTCTTAAATTTAACCATTTTAATTAATTTAAATAAGTCCGTTTCAAACGAGTCTAGTAGCCTGTTATTTGGGGGAGTATTTTGGGATTTGAGGTTATAAACGTCTTTCTTGACATCGTCAGTATTTTTACATGAATCCAGGTAGAAAAAGGCCTTCCACCGCAATCTTTTGACGAAATCCACAATTTTCTCTGTCAGAGCCAATCGAAAAACATGGTAAGATGGAAAAGGGATGTTCTTCAGTGAATATTCCAGAGTGTTGTTATCCATTTCTGAATTGGTAGGGTTTCCGATGATACTTTTTTAAAAATTGGAATTTTCCAAAGAGAGCTCAACCATTCAGGAGCAAAATGAGTATACTTAGTCCAGTTAAACCGGAGTTAGGAGTAATTCCATCAGGACAAGAAATTATTCATGAATGAATATTTAAATTTTCCTGGTAAAGAGCTCAATGTACCATGCATACAATAAGTTTCCAGACTTTTTCGTATGGGCACTTTTATTGGTAGTACACATTTGAAACTCTAGTCCCCTTTGAAGTAATCTCCTCCGGCTGCAATGCACTTGTACCGTTCCAACAACTTCTGGAAGGCCTCATGTAAGTCCTCTTGTGTCAGCGTGTCAATGACCTTCGTCACAGCTACTTTCATGTCCTCAGTTATCTCATAACGACAGCCTCTGAGCTTAGGGAATAAACAAAAGTCACAGGGAGCAACATCTGGACTATAGAGAGGCTGAGGAACTGTCTTGATGCCCATCTGGGTCAAATAGTCTGTGACAATGATGAAGTTATGGACTGGTGCATTGTCTTGGTGGAAATGCCACTGAGCCGATTTTAAGAGTGCTGGCCTCTTCCCAAGGAATCCCTTCCTGAACTCCCTTAAAACCTCATCATATTAACCCTAACCCTAAGCCTTTGGCCAATCAACTCTGGTCTATTGACTTCCTTACTCCTCTCACACCTCTCATCATCCCTCACAAACTCCCTGCCTTCCTTGAATCTCTTATGCCACTCAAAAACTGATGCTCGATTCATGCAAGATGCTCTAAAAGCAGTCTGAAGCATTCCATACGTTTCTGTGGCATTTTTTTCCAAGTTTAAAACAGAATTTTATTGCATATCGTTCTTCTAAAGTGTCAGATTGCATTTTTGAAATTTACCAGCTGTGACAATCAGGCTTTTGTAGGGTGTATTCCAATTCCTGCTGTAGCTGTTGATTTGAACCTGAAATCATAAGAATTGGTCAGTCATCTCATAAGATGTATAGCAATAACATAGTGAATTTTCAAGAGTCTACGACAATTTAAAATGTCCATACGAAAAAAGTCTGGAAACTTATTGTAGGCACCTCGTATAAAAGATTAGATAAAATCAGATCATAAGAATAAGGACTTAATGAGATCAGAATAAGCATATAAGGATGAAGATATAATGAAATCAGAATCTAAGAATGAGAACTAAATGAAACAAGAAAATAAGAATGAAGAAATTTTCTTTTAATGCCATACTTCATTTACAGGATATTGCCCGAAAGAAACACCTGTCAATTTATTTGCCATTTTGCTGGTTTTTAACTTCACTCTGAATAGTTGCAGCAATACCATTCTCCGTTCCTCTTTTATCAATGAATTCCTAAAGAAAAAATAGCCATTCAAAATATTCCCCTTTGGCCTCTCTACATTTATTCCATTTTGGCAGTAAGTCATCAATTCCTTTCCTAAAGAATTCCTTCTCATTCAAAGATAGAAAACTTGTTCAATATGATCCTGATTGGAGAGATTCGAGAGATTTTTGCCCAAAGAATGTTAGTTGGTTTTATGTCATAACCCCCGTTGAAATTAATCTTTTTCTTTTTCGCAAGCAATCACATCAATTAAATTCACTCTTAATAATAATTCAATGTAAACAATTATAGTTTCAATTAACTATTCTTAATACAAATAATTTGCATACAGTTAAATGTTTTCAAGTATTCCAATCTAACATTAATAATTCTATTTAATAATAATAATTTGTTTGTACACTGATATGGTTTTACCTGTTTGATTTGGTTTGGTTTAATGGCATCTCAACCTTTGTTAGTTATTTAATGCTAAATCCTGTTTACACATATATCTAGAATATATATGATTTGTAAATACATTTTGTTGATAATCATATTTACCAACCCCTCCGCTTGGGCAGGATATGACACAAGGTCAATTTTTAAATGGAGTTTAACAGGTTTGAATTCAGAGTTTTCCTTCTCCTAGACTAGTTGCCTCACCAAGGCTGAAGAACCAGTCTGCCCTACTATTTACCCATAACTGGAGGGAGAATAATTGGATTCATACCTTTCCCAAGGGTATTAGTGCTATGTTAAATGCAATCAGTCTTGTCCAGGATTTGAACTCATGTTACCGTGTGCATTTTGTTGATAATATTTATAAACAATATTTTCTGTGTATGATAAATTAGAAAGAGATCTCTTTCGGTCATGTAACAAAGAGAATATGAATGTGAGTCTCACTAAGAGCCTGTCCTTATTGTCTTTGATTTATACAGTTTGTTACTGTTGTCGGAATTGATTTTTAAGGCACTCCTTAAAAATCAATTTCTACAAAGGTCCAGCACAATCCTCTTGGCCTTTAAGGTTCTTGCTTCTAATGCTTTCAGCATTGGTAAGGTCCCTTGACTCCTATTCAGCCCATCTTCCCCAACTCTTCTGAAGGTAGTTGAAGTTCCCCCTCCCTTTTCATTCCTCCTATTTGGTTTGTTGTCAAGCAACCAGCAAAGACATTAGTTTTGAGTCTGGTGCAAGCTCATTTTTGTGCACACAGTTAAATAGTTTCAAGTATTTCTATGTAACAGTAACAATTTAACATCAGTCATTGCTTGCACACATTTAAATAGATATGCATTATATATAAGAGATTAGTTTGTCGATAATTTCATTTTTAAATGAGTTAGAACTAATTTGTTTGCACATTCGTATTGCCTGCATTTCTACAGTTAAATGGTTTCAGTTTATTACTCTCTAACTCAAATAATTCAATTCCATATTAATCATTTGTTTGCAGACAGTGAAGTGGTTACAAGTATTGCTATTTAACACTAACAATTCAATTGAACATAAGTCATTTGTTTACACACAGTTAAATGACTGAACAGTTCTACTTCAAACAATTCAATTTAACGTGTCATTTGTTTACACTCAAATTAAATGTCAAACAGTTCTATTTGACTGATAAACTATTTGACTAATCCAATCAGGTGCTATCACTCCAGGTCAAAGTGGACCTGGGAGCAATTGCAATGAAGGGGCAATCCACATTGCCAGAGCCTTACTGTAAGATAGTTTAGTGTCATATCCTGGACACTCGCTGTAGGGAGGGGGTCTTACTCCTCTGTCTAGATGCAGTCTGTTTTTTTTTACACCCCCAGTTGACTGGGCTATTCACATATTTTTATCTAATACTAACAATTTTAAAACATTTATTTAACTGATAGATGGGAATTTAACTGGTATTACGATAATGATTTTCACTTACTTTAAGCAAAATGGTTGCACTTATTTTTGTGTTTTTTTTTTGTACAAGTGGTCATATTAAACATGATTTGGTTGCATTCAAGTACTTATTACCATCGCTTATGAATATTCATAAGTATTACCATCGCTTATAAATATTCATAAGTATTACCATCGCTTATGAATATTCATAAGTATTACTATAGCTTATGAATATTCATAAGTATTACCATCGCTTATGAATATTCATAAGTATTACCATCGCTTATGAATATGCATGTTATTGTGCATATAAGAATTCCAGTGAGGGCAGTCTTGAGCCAACGACCATTGGATTGGTTGGTTGTTTACGTTTTATGGCATATCAACCTTTGTAGGTCATTCAACGCCAAATTCTGTCTATATATACATACATATTCAACCAAAGATTTCAAAATTAATATTAAGGTAGGTAAAATTTTCTATTTGCTGGATTTCATTTGTTTGCACAAGATTAACCAGTTTTAAGTTGTCATATTTTTTTGATACAACTCTGTCTCTCTCAAGAAGGACAGAATATAATCTATTTTGATGTTCTCGAACAGATCAGTTAAGTTATTTACTTTGAAAAATCGCTTTCTGATAACAGCAAAAATTCTGCATTCTATAAGAATGTGTTTAACCATGCAAGTTGTCTCACAGGTTAAACACTGTGGTTGTAGTTTCTGTTTCAAAATGAATGAGTGCATAAGCCTTGTATGACCAATTCGCAATCGGGATATAACAACTTGTTCTCTTCTTGATTTTCTCGATGCTGGTCTCCACTCTCCTAAGAACGACCATTGGATGTGAACCACAAGAGTCCATTGTGAGAGAGAGAGTTAACCTTGTTGTTGAAAGCACCAGATTTAATCATGAAGAAGGAAAATAAGTTCTGTGAAAAAGAGGGAAATTCTTACTTTCTAAATCTCCAAACAATATTTCCTCTGCTATCGGTTAAATAGCATCATTACTGTTCTTCAACAAGAATGGCTTTGACATTAAATAACCCAAAAAGGTTGATTAAAACAAATGTTCCATACCCATGATACGGATATGTGAAATGTACATAGAATGTTCATAACATATATACAAAGAACATAGGAATCCCGAAACACGAAAAACACGTATCGACTTAGTAATTCAGGTACGAAACCTTTTATTACCTTTGAGTTAAAGGTTTCAACGTAAGGAAGAGAGATGCACAATCTTTCTATGCTGGCTTTTCTATCTGCCCCTCCCCAACACGTGTGGCGCCCATAGCGCACAAATTCGTCTGGCGAACCCTGAAAGTTGACCCTTCCCGTTCGGAGTCTAGTTCTCAACTCAGCTAACTGACTTTTTCAAATCTCCCAAAATCCTCTGCACGCTTCCGGTGCATGATGTCATTTACATCCCCCTGTCTGTGATTTTTATTTTGACATCTCTGAATGACACGTCCGCCCCGCACGCGCACTTGAACACCTGCATTCATGTTGCACCTAGCTAACCCATGCTCTGAGCCGAAAGGTTCTCAGCCTAACTAAACCCAAAGGCATAAAATGAAATCCCTCGGCCATTATATTACACAAAGACACCAAAAAATAAAATAAGGGGTTGGGTAAATACATTTTTAAGATTTAGTTACCATTCTATGAAGATAATAATTATTAGCAAAGAAAAATAAATAAAATATGCTGTTCATACTACTAGTATGTAAAAACAATAAAAGTTGGCTGAACATAGTCGAAGGTGACCTGAAGGCAAACACCTTCAGGTCACCTTCGACTACACCGTGGTGTAGGGGAGGGTGCTACTCCATTCCCTGGATTGCTCCACTTTACCCTTGATCCTTACCTTATAATGCTGAGTGTTAAGCAAGGCGGCATCAAGTACCATTTTTTGAGTTTTTGGTATGACTTGACCTGGGATTGAACCTTGGTCTCCCGGACCATAGGCAAACACTCAAACATAATGCTGGCAGATTGAAAGACAAAATAAGGGATATGCTATTATTGTGATTTAAAGGCCTAAAGATGTTATATCAGCATATGGTTGCAAGGAAAGAACAAAAACAAAGAACACGAAGTTCCCTCTCCCTTTTCATTCCTCCTATTTGGTTTGTTGTCAAGCAACCAGCAAAGACATTAGTTTTGAGTCTGGTGCAAGGTCAGGGTAGTATCAAGAAAGAGGAGGATAACAACTTGGCAGTTACTCTTCATTAAGAATTGGTTGACAATGAAATCCACTGGTCATTCTGTGGTATCATTCCTAGAGCTTTAGGAACACTAACAATATTTTAGCCAAATTAGAAATTCAGATACTTTCTCTGGTACTATGTGTGAATAGTGGTCCCAAATAGAATCCAGTTGACTATAAATAAATAAAACAGTTTAATAAATCGATTTGAAGATTTTTATTATGAGATAGAAGTACTTGGAACCATGTAACTATACACAAGTAATTATTATCATTATTATTCAATAGGAATTTTTACTTGTAACCACATAATCATTACAAATCTCTCTATATATATTCATGGAATTGAATATATATATATATATATATATATATATATATACACACATAATATTGAGTACTTATATCTATATAGTATTGAGTATCTATGTATATGTATAGAATTGAGTATTTATATATGCAAATATATATATTTGCGTATATAAGTAGTTTTGAGAAGATATATGTGTATATATAAATAGTATTAAGAATATATATATATATATATATATATATATAGTTTTGAGTATATAATCGATGTGTGTGTGTGTATATATATATATATATATATATATATAATATTGAGTATAAGTACATGTATATACATAATACTGAGAATATATATATATATATATATATATACATTTTTTTGAGTATATATGTATATATATAAAGTATCAAAAATATATATATATTTATCACTAATATCCCTATTGTTTAACAGGGACTAGTCATAGTGTGCAGTTTTGGTAGTTCATGTTGTATTCCTGTGAAGGCTCAATCATATCTTTGCCATGACAATGCAGAGGTCAGAAGACACACCCTCAAAAGACGAATATGCCTCACAATTCAAAGCGCTATTAAACCATTTTTTTTATTCATGAGGATGTAGTTTATCTGTGCTTTATCTTTATTTGTGTAAGTGTAGGTCCGTAGTTTTCCATTCTTTTTCTGAAATTTAGTATTAAGGCATGTTAATCTGTTTTTTTAGCAAGAAGTCTGTTAGGTGCTCCCCATTGCTGTTTGACAAACTGTGTAAGCTGAATTGTTTTTGTTTTTACCTATTTGAGCATTCATGTCTTCTCTGGTGATGAGAGTGTTGCGTTTAGGGACGCTATGAACAACAGAAGGATAGCTAGTCATAGAAGGTGTCAAGGTCTTTTCATCACTAGCAATGGCAGGACTGTAGCTGGAGATTATCACTGTACTGGGGTTTGACATTAAACGTAGCTACCATCATTCTCAGTTGTATTTTCTCAATGTTGTTCAGAGATTTTAGGGCATGCGAATTGAGAAGCATTTCTACACCTTCTATGATGGCGTTGACAGAGTTTTTCCACTCAAATGCAGTGATAACCATTTATCCATTACCAGTATCATTGTATTTTATTTCTACTTCACTATGATGGTACCTGTCTTCTGGTATGCATATTATGTCTATGTTATGCTCTACTGCAGATGTTATTAGCTCTGCTAGTTGGCCTATTCTATTTAAAATTTGAACGTTAAGTGTCACTATATGCTTTTACATTTAAGCAAGTTTTTTTGTGCTTAAGTTTGAGTTCTATAGCTGATTTTTTGAACACTGGGGCCAGAGCTCAAACCTGAGTAGAAGGTGCCCCTTTTTTACCCATGCAAAGGGCAATGTGGTTTGGACATAAGGTTTGAGTGAGAGTCATGGTAATCTTTTGATGGCAGTATTTTTATCCTATCAATAGACAACTCCCTTAAAGATGAGCAGCAGTAGTTTCATGACTGAACTATTAGATCATGACCGTTGACCTGTGGGGTTTGGCTGACTAGCATCAGGGAAAGCATGCTGTTGACCTGATGTTTGTTCATCTGCCATGCTTCATATCGACTGTGCTGCTTCCCATGGCTCCCGATGTTAAACTTGTGGGTTAAAAAATATTTTCCTCCCATTTTTCTTTTCCTTTTTTTTCCTCCCATTTTTTCTTTTTGGTCTTTTTTTTTCTTCCCTCTCTCCCTTCACCGCTGTGCATTCTTTAAGTCTTAACTTAAAGTCCAGCTATCTACTTTTGTAGTCCTTTTTAAGTCCTACTGATTACTTCTTGTTTTTAGGACCTGACTAGTATATAATAATTACAATAACAACAGAAGAATATGCTTATTAATGCCAAAATTTTGATCAAGAGTTCAGTTACCTTTTCAAGGTTGTCAATATTGGATTAATGCAAGAAAGTACAGCACTGTCAATTAAGTGGGGGTCATTTCTCGAGAGCTCTCTTTGACTTAAATTCTCTGACCATGTATGAACCTTTTTTGTGTTTGTTCTTTGCCCTGTTCGAGTCTTGACTAATGCCTGTGCTCAGAAACTTATGAAGGCACAAAGTGAATTAACTAACGCATACCTAAAAGACTAAACAGAATACAGTTAAGACCAGATCAGTGAGATTGGAAACTCAGTTGAAGATGGACAATCTCGAATAGCATGGCAGACAGTAAAAGAAGTAAGTAAAAGGAAGAACACCTCAAGAACTAAACTAAAATCTGCCAGGCAAGAAGAATGATCACACTTGTGGAAGGAACATTTCAAGAATCTGCTTAGAAAATCCCCAAGAGTTACGGATGAACCTGTCAAGAAAATCTTTAATGATCAACTCAACAACAAATTAGGACAGTTTATGCATGAAAAACTTGATGTAGTACTAAGTAAAAAAAAAAAAGTTGGCGACTGTAGTTGAGAGTGACCTGCAGGCTCCCTTTTCAATAGCTGCTACACCGATGTGTTGGGGAGGGCGCTACTCCTTTCCCTGGATTGCTCCACTTTACACTCGATACGTACCTTATATTGCTGAGTGTTAAGTAAGGAAGTATCAATTACCATTTTTTAAGTCTTTGGTATGACATGACCTGGGATTGAACACCCAGTCTCCTGGAACATAAGCGAACACTCTACCCACTAGGCTAAGGATCTGGTTAAATGTAGTACTAACAAAAATTAAAAACAGGAAAGTTGCCAGTCTTGATGAAATACCACTAGAAGTATTAAAAACAAGGAAATTCAATGACATACAGCTCTGATACTGCAATGCTGTATATAAACAGAACACAATAGACAGATGAACAAAAGGCTGCATCCTTCTTTTCCCCAACAAATTTGACCTCGGAATTGCCAAGAATTACCATGGTATAACCCTTATATCCATAGTAGATAAGATTTACAATGTTCTGCTACTCAATCGCATTGAAGCTGCTTCTGAGAAAGTTCTTGGGAAGAATCAAAATGGTTTTCGGAGAAATCGATCCACAACATCTCAAATTTTGACAATCTGACAAATTCTTGGAGGGGTTTGTGCAAAAAATCTTGAGGCAACACTCTTATTTGTAGATTTTTTCAAGGCTTTCGACTCTGTACTCAGAGGGAAGATGGAACAAATACTACCTACCTAGTCTCCCTAAAGAAACTGTTGTAGCCCGAATGATACTATATAAAAACATGAAAGTAAAAGTTCGCTAATGGAGATGGAGACACAAACTTCTTTGACATAGTAACAGGTGTTCTGCAAAGTGATACTGTAGCCTCATACCCGTTCATAATCTGCCTAGACTACATGCTTTGAATGGCGATAGATTTAATGAAAGAAAATGGCTTTACTCTGAAAAAGGCAAGCAGCAGACGATACCCCACATAAACTATTTCGGATGTGGACTACGCTGATCACATAGTGCTGCTGGCAAATGCACCTGCCCAGGCCAAATCCCTACTGCATAGCTTGGAGAGGGCAGCAAGTGGCATAGGCCTCCATGTCAATGCAGACAAAACAGAGTACATGTGCTTTGATCAAAATCAAACAAAAGACATCATCACCCAAACAAGTAGCTCCTTGAAACTAGTGGACGAATTCACCTACCTCAAAAGCAGTGTCTCATCAACTAAAAATGACATCGATACATGACTAGCAAAGACATGGTCAGCTATCAGTAGGATATTGGTAATATGGCAGTCAGACCGATCTGATAAAAAAAAGTGCAATTTTTTCCAAGCAGCAATCATGTCCATACTAGTATATGGGTGCACCACATGCATGCTGACTAAGCGCATCGATAAAAAGCTTGATGTCAAATGCACAAGAATGCTAAGAGCCATAGTGAACAAATTCTGGAAGGAACATACCACTAAAAAGCTACTGTATGGTCACCTACCACCCATCTCTAAAACCATCTAAATCAGATGAACAAGACATAAGGACACTCCATGTGGACAAGTAGTTGTTGGACGTCTGGCTAGAACCTATCTACAACAGATTGTACTGACACAGGATATAGTCGAGAGGACCTGCCGAATGCAATGGATGATAGAGACAAATGACATGATATATATATATATATATATATATATATATATATATATATATATGTATATACACTATTGAGTCTATGCATATACTTTGTAATTGTCTTTATAGGGAATCCTTTTGTGATGAGGCTTCTTAATCTGAGAATTAATTTTTATTGCAGACTTTTGTCCTCATCTTGGTAGTTTGCTTTTTTTAAATTAATTCTCACATATACTTTGCTTTGAATGTGTGTGTGTGTGAATATATATATATATATATATATATATATATATATATATATATATATATGTAACCAGCCCATTGGCCTATTGGGCAGAGTTTTCACCAATGGCTTGGGAGACCTGGGTTCAATCCCAGGTTGAGTCATACCAAAGACTCAAAAAATGGTACTCGATAACTCCTTGCTTAACACTCAGCATTATAAAGTAGATATCAAGGGTAAAGTGGAGATTCCAAGGAAAGGAGTTGTGCCCTTCCCTACACCTTGTTGGAGTAGCTATTGAAAAGGGAGCCGCCAAGTCACCCTCGACTATGGATGCCAACTTTTATATATATATATATATATATATATATATATATATACTTAGTATTGAGTCTCTATATATATTATTGAGTGTATGTGTGTGTATATACACACACACACATATATATATATATATATATATATATATATATATATATATATATACAGAGAGAGAGAGAGAATGTTTCCCATACATATAGCACATATACATATATATAGAGAGGGATAGAGAGAGAGTGTGTCTCACATATGTAAGTGTGTATATACACACACACACACACACATATATATATATATATATATATATATATACACAGAGAGAGAGAGAGAGAGAATGTTTCCCATACATATAGCACATATACATATATAGAGAGAGGGAGAGAGAGAGAAAGAGAGTGTGTCTCACATATGTAAGTGTGTATATAATTGCATTTATGAGTTAATAGATAATGAAATGATGTAGTATACATGCATGAATGCCCAAAATATCAATATGAATCAATCACGTTGACCAACTGCCAAGTGTGTGATGGGGGGTGAGGAGAGGAAAAAAATCTGAATCCTTACTATCACCTTCCTTCACTTTGAAAAAAATGAAACAACACTGGTTCCATTGATTCTACCTAAGACTGACTGCCAAATCTTCGACTATTTTTGATAAGGTTTAGTTATTTATTCTTTTCTCTCTCTCTCTCTCTCTCTGATTTAAAAAAAAAAAAAAAAATGTTGTTCTCTCAGATTAGCGATAGTGGTGTGTTTGGGGATAGGTTAAAACTGGTTGAATATTATTTACATGCTCCTTAGGAACAACTTCCTGTTCACTGAGATCACATGACTGGAATTGGCATCAAAACTACTTTGCTTGTTTCTGTAGCCAAAAAAATTCACCCTTTTAGTGTCGTAGAAAGTACATGCCATGCATGTTAAAACAAAGTTGACTTAAAATTAGCATTTTTTTTTTTTTAATTATTTACGATATTAACACTTGCTGGGAAGAAATAAGTATTCTTTTTTTTTTAAATCTGGCTTCCTCTCTTTATCTTTCTAAATCTGTTTCTATCTATTTAATCTGTCTAGATATTGTGTAAATTTTTCCTATTCTTTTTATTTATCTCAATCTACTGAAATATTACTCTGCCTGGCCATATCTATCTATCTATCTATCTATCCCCTTCAAATCTATATATCTATCTATTCAGTATCTAAATATAATCTTTATTCAACTATGTCAGTCAATTCATATCTATCTATCTATCCCCTTCAAATCTATCTATCTATCTAGTATCTAAATATATTTTTTATTCAACTATGTCAGCCAGTTCATATCTATCTATATATCTATCTCCTCCTCTCTATCTATCTATTAATCCCTGGCTTCTTTTTCTCTACTCTCTTTATTTTCCTCTTATTCTTTTCTTTCTTTGTTTTTCTTTTTCTTCTTTTATTATTCCTGTTTTATTAACATCATTTCTCTGTTCTTTTCCTCTTTCTTTCTTTCTTTTATTTAATAATAATAATAATGATAAGTTTTGCAATATTTTGGTAATGTGAGGTACAATTCAGTAATGCTTTTGCTAAACTCCTGAAGGTGATGAACCACACAGGATTGTAAGATGTACAACTTGCCGAATATTCTCCAAGTGCTGTAAACTGGATTTGTTTCTATGCTTGGAGCACAGTCCCAGAATAAACAGTTTTTGGCCTACCTGATAATTAAGGTTCTTGCAACCTTAGTGAAATTTCTTCTATACTACGATAAACTGTGCCTTCACCCTTTGCACAACAAATTTTTGGGGTTGTTTCCGCAATGTTATGGCCCAGTTTAAACCCATAAAACATAATTTCCTGGACTCTGTTACACATTCATCTGTCTGGCTTTTAAATCATACATGAAGTGAAGCAATGCACAACTTATCAGCACACCAACTATCACTATACTACCAACCCCAGTGGTTACCTTTCCATAACTTGAACAGCTTCAGTCAGATGTTATAAGTTCTGCAAACTAGTATGTATCAAAATATTGCAAAACTTTCGATTCACTCTTGTATTTTCTGTCTCAGTTGTATATTTTAACGCTTCGAGATTTTTACTGATAAGAATTTTTTCAATACAGTATAGTGTGCCCAGTCAGCTGGGGCTGTAGAATACACCGACTGCATTTCTGCAGAGGGGAAAGACCCCTCCCCCACTTACAGGTGTCCTGGATATGACATTAAACCATCTGACGGTGAGGCTTCAGCCTTAGAGATATGGGGAATGCAAAGTACCCCTTCACTGACATTGCTCCCATGTTTACTCTGACCCAGAGTGGTAGCACCTGATAGGGTCACATCTATGGGCCAAATAGAACAAACTGTGTGCAAACAAATGACTGATGTTAAATTGTGACTGTTATATAGCAATACTTGAAACCATTTAACTGTAAGCAAAAAAGACCTAAGGCTCATTTAAAAATGTAATCAACAAAATGTGTTTACAAATTATATATATATATATATATATATATATATATATAAGCAGGATTTGGTATTTAATAACCTACAATGGTTGGTATGCAATAAAACCGAATCAAACCAATACAGTAGAGTCCAGTAACACTCCAACCATTTTTTAATAAAGAATTTGTTTTCTTTTACAATTACAGCTTCAAGTAACTATTCTTAACACAAATAATTTTCACTGTTATACCCAATCAAGTATTCCTATCCCATATGACAAATGTTCAAACACTCCCTGTATCCTTGTTAGCAGGATTTAGAATAAGTTGAAGAGGGCTAAGACACTACTGTAATGGTGTCTTGAGTATGGCACTAAACTGCCTCTGGTACTGTAGTTTCAGTTCTGGAGATTCACATTATTCCCAGGTCCACTCTGACGCGGAGTGGTAATACCTATTCAAGTCCCATCTATGCATCAGTGACATCTGTTAAAAAATAATTTATTTTTTATAGATTTTTTTACACATGGCTGTAAGAAATAACTTCATAAAAATTATGAATATACAATGAATGCAATTCCCTCAACTCTAAACATAAAATAACCCTAGATGGGTTGAAGTGCCAGTGAAATCAATCAATTCACACTACCCTGAAGAGATGCAGGTTAGTATCATACCTATAACATTACTTGGGACAAGTACTGTTCCTTGCTTCTTTTTTTTTTAATACTAGGCTCTGTTGCTGTCTAGCAGTTTTTGGTATAAATCCTTTCATGAAGGGAGGTAATCCTATAGATAAAAAAAAACTGGTTTATTTTTCACAAGGAATAATGTCTTTTGTAAAATTATTTGTAGAGGAAAATAGTTTTTTTCCTCAATTAAATGTGAATTCAGAGCTTGAAAGATCATAATTTGAAATTGTAAGTAATTTTGATATTTTCATTCTTCCTTAATTACCAAAACTACCACAAATCTTCAACAAATCTTATTAATTTTATTTTATTTTGTTAAAAAAAATAGTTTTATTTGTCCTCAGTATTATTATTATCAAATGTAATTTTATCTAAACTTAAATAATTCAAATCTGTAAATAATATTACTTTTTTTTTTATCTTTCACAAATCTTATAAGAAATAAAAGTTGCCCACAGTTTTCATATTAAATGCAATTTTGTCTGAACTTAAGCACAACAATATGTCAATCAGCAGACATTTTTGATCTATTTTTTTTTTATGGGGATTATATTTATGAATAATCTGCCATTTGCTTTAAAAAAAAATTTAAAAAGTTACCTCTATAAAGAGATTTCCTTCTCAGTTATTTTAGAAGAGAAAAATCGTGTGAGATTTACCAAGGCAACACCTTTGAATTTAATTATATCTTTTACTTATTCGAGAAAATTTAATTTTTATATGAATCAGCTTTAGTTTCCAATGAGCAGGTGTTTTTGTATTTTATTCATTTTAGTAATTTTATGAATCAATAAATTTGATTTTCAATTTGATTTCCACGTTTAACAAAAGGATTATTGAAATTACATTAAAGAGAACCAATTTGCATATAAGTGGGTTATATATATATATATATATATAAAGAAAGAAAGTGTTGTTGAAAAACATTTGGCGATGGTGTTACGTGTATCAATAGTCCCAACTCTTTACTGGTTTCTGTCATTATATAACTTTCTTTTTCCTTCTTATTTATTCACTTTGATATTTTGAGGTTTATTTCTTGAGATGCATGTTGGAAGCCAGATTTTGGAATTGAGTTGGAAAGCAATGTCAGAAGTATTTGAAACTAACATATGTATAAAGACTCGATTCCACTCAATCGGCAAGGCTTGAAATATGCTCATGGAACCCAATGCAGAGGGGTAAGACTAACCCCACCAAAAAGGGTGTATTGTGTATGAGTTTAAAATGCATCCAGTGGTGAGATCAAATTGATCAGTTTGGAAATTACTTGTATTAGATAAGAATACTTGAAACCATGTAACAGTGTGCTTGCAAATGATCATTATTTTTTAAAAAAGGAATAGTTGATATGGTTTGGTTGTGTTTTGTGGCATATGAACCCTTTGTGGGTTGTTTAAAGCCAAATTTCAGTTGTATAAAAGTTTTAAAACGAGCCAAAGCTCATTTGTTTGCACATTACTATTATCTCTCTCTCTCTCTGCATTTCATGTAGTGCTATTACCCTTGGGAAAGGTATGCATCCCTCAAGTTATTGGTAAATAGTAGGGCAGACTGACTCTTTAACCTTAGTATGATTACTGGTCTAGAAGAAAAACTCTGTATTTAAAACTCTGCTTAAAAAATTCTCTTTGTGTCACAACCTGCTTATACGGAGGGGTTGTGGTGTGTGTATATATATATATATATATATATACACACACACACTTATCCATCTCAGGCTGTTCATCCCTCTGTCTCTCTATCTTTAGCAATAACTGAGACATTATAGATATAAATAATAAGATTTGTAAAATCTTAGTAACACATATTTTTAAAAATAATTCATTTACCCAACATTTAATCACAAAAATGAAATCAGGTCAAAAAAGGAGAATTTAATGAAAATCTTAAACTGATTTTTGCAACTTTCCCACAGGCTCAAATTGGTTGATTTTAATGGTATGTCTACCAGTCTAGAGTTGTTTTATGCCTAGTGGTTAGGGAATTGCATTCATATTTCCATTTTTTGTGTGTTTGTTTCGTAAGAGTATTTTTATTTATGCATATAGTCCTATTGAACATAAATGAATTTTAAAAAGATCTATTTATTCTATAGATTGTACCCTTGGGTTCTAAGTAGAGCTGGAAATAATGCCAAAGAAGTGGTAATCCGCACTTACCAGAACTTGTACCTCACCCTCTGATGGCCCATTCAGTTGGGACTGTTGAATATACTGACTGCATCTCTGCAGAATAGTAAGACGCTCCCTGACGAGTGTCCTGGATATGACATTAAACAATCTGATGGTGAGGCTCCAATAATGTGGAGCTTTGGGGAATGCAGAGTACCCCTTCACTAGATCAAAGTGGAGCTGGGAATGATGGCAGAGTGGTAGCACCTGATAGAGTCCTATGGGTCAAGAAGAACCATGTGACATTTAAGCTGTGTGCAAACAAATCACTTATGCTAAAATGAATCACTTGAAATAGAACTGTTAGTGATACATAGCAATACTTGGAACCATTTAAATTTATTAATTTATGCTAAACTCAATTGTTTGAAATAGAACTGTTTGATCATTTAACTGTGTGTAAACAAATGATATATAGTAAATAGGATTATTAATATTAGATAGAAATAAGTGAAACCATTTAACTATGTGAAAAAAAAATGAGCTCAGACTCAATAAAAAATGTTACTAACAAAATGTGTTTAGAAATTATATTTAATATATATGTATAAAAAAGATTTGATGGTTTGATCAGTGGCCTTAGTTGTTACGATGTAGTCTCATCAACCGAAAAAGACATCGACACGTGGCTAACAAAGGCATGGACAGCTATGGATAAACTATCAATCATATGGAAATCAAACCTGACCAATAAAATGAAACGCAGTTTCTTCCTGGCAGCGGTCGTGTCGATACTGCTTGAACCCTAAGAAAACCACTTGAACCCAAACAAAACAGTTCGAGAAGAAGCTAGACGGCAATTACACAAGAATGTTGCAAGCAATATTGAATAAGTCCTGGCAGCAACACCCCACAAAGCACCAACTATACGGCCACCTGCCTGCCATCATGAAAAAGACACGCAGGACACTGCTGGAGAAGCAGAGACAAGCTCATAAGTGATGTACTCCTATGGAACCCACATATGGCTGAGCAAAAGCAGGATGACCAGCTAGAACATACATACAGCAGCTATATGAGGATACGGGATGTAGCCCTGAGGACCTGACAGAGGCGATGAACGATAGGGAAAAGTGGCGAGAGAGGGTCAGGGATATCTGTGTTAGCGGCACGACATGATGATGATGATAAAAAGGATTTGGCATTGAATAACCTACAATGGTTGATATGCCGACTAACTCCATTGACAAGGCAGTCAGATGTACAAAGAGAGTTAGGGCCAGTAAGGAAGTAAAAGACGACATTATTATAATTAGTTACCCTATTACTTCTGCTCCATTATATATATTATTAAACTTAACAAATTTTTATAAATCTAGGCTTATCTAAATAACCTATCTGTAGAAAAATAAAGTTGTTTAGTGTTATACCCCTACCCTTAAAAAAAGCAAAAAAAAAAAAAAAAAAACAGAAGACCTGCGAAAGAATTTTTTTTTCTCTCTTTCAAAAAAATGAAGATTTTTGCTAAAATCTAATTTCCGTACATAGTAATTTAACGGGTTTTTTTTTGTTCTTAATTTTTTTTTTTTAATTTGGCTGTCAAGCCTAAAATAGATTTCGTTTTGCAGGATGTAATTACATCTAAAAAATGAAAACGAAAAAAGTGTGCTAACGTGTGTGTTTGGTGGGTGAGGCTAAATTTCAGAGGAGACATGCGTTTTTGAGTTTGTTTTCAGGAGTTCCTTTTTTAGGAGGTTTGATATTTTCTTAAAAAAAAAAAAAGGAAAAGACTTTCCTTCTTTTTCTGAAAGATGGTTTCAAAACCAACAGAAAAGGGGTCATCCTGAATTATCAATATATCAATAAGCTAAATAATGACAATGCATTTGTTCTTTTGTCAACAGGATCAATGATAACTTCTTTGTGTCTTTTATTATTTGTTTGTCATGCCTCCTTGGGCATCTCTTCTTTGTATTATTCTCTCACATCAACCTCATAAAATAGTTTTTAAAAAGCCATCTTCTATACAGAATATATACACTATTAATACTATATATATATATATATATATATGTGTGTGTGTGTGTGTGGTGCATTCAATAAGTTTCCGGAATTTTTTGTACATGCATTTAAAATTGTCATAGACTCTTAAAAATTCAGTATATTATTGCTATACATCTTATGAGATGACTGACCAATTTTTATGATTTCAGGTTCTAATGAACGGCTACAGCATGAATTAGAATACACTCTACTAAAGCCTGATTGTCACAGCTGGTGAATTTCAAAAATGCAATCTGGACTTTAGAAAAACGATATGCAATTAAATTCTGTTTTAAACTTGGAAAAATGCCAAGCGATGAAAGCTGGATCTACTGCTATGACCCAGAGACTAAGAGACAGAGTTCCCAGTGGAAGCATGCTGGCTCTCCTAGACCCAAGAAGGCCAGACAGAGCAAATCCACCCACAAACTTTTGATGATTCCTTTTTTTGACAGCACTGGCATGATCTACATGCAGTGGGTTCCCACTGGATAGACAGTCAACGAGGAATACTATGTTGAGGTTTTAAGGGAGTTCAGGAAGAGATTCTGTCGGAAGAGGCCAGCGCTCTTCAAATCGGGTCAGTGACATTTCCACCAGGACAATGCACCAGTCCACAACTCCATCCTTGTCACAGACTATTTGACCAAGATGGGCATCAAGACAGTTCCTCACCCTCCCTATAGCCCAGACGTTGCTCCCTGTGACTTTTGGTTATTCCCTAAGCTCAGAGGTTGTTGTTATGAGACAATTGAGGAGATGGAAAAGGCTGTGACGAAGGTCATTGACATGCTCACACAAAAGAACTTCCATGGGGCCTTCCGGAAGTTGTTGGAACAGTACAAGTGCATTGCAGCCGAAGGAGATTACTTGGAAGGGGACTAGAGTTTCATGTGTGTACTATCAATAAAAGTGCCCATACGAAAAAAGTCTGGAAACTTATTTAATGATCTTCGTGTATATATTAGTGCCCTCCCCTACACTTCGGTGTAGTAGCTATTGAAAAGAGAGCCTTTGAGTCCCCTTCGACTACAGTTGCCAACTTTACATATATACAAATCAAATTTGGCGGGGTGTCCTTGTGGTGTAATGGTTAAAGCAATGGACTGCAGAATCGTAGTAAGCGAGTTCGTACTCTAGTCCCGCTATTATGTTCACTTTCGGACAAATACCCTTGGGAAAGGTATGAACACCCTTATCCTCCATGCTGTGGGTTAAATAGTACCACGACTGTTCTTCTAGGAGAATAGCTTTATCATTAAATAACCTACAAAGGTTGATATGCCATTAAACAAAGAAACCAAAATAAACCAAATTTGGTTAAGTAATTTATCTGTTAGTTCCCCCTAAAAAGGTACTTGATGCCTCCTTGCTTAATGCTCAGTATTATATGGTATGGATCAAAGGTAAATGGAGCAATACAGGGAAAGGAGTATCATCCTTTTCTACACCTTGGTGTAGTAGCTATTGAAAATGGAGCCTTCAAGTTGCCCTCGACAACAGTAAACCAACTAAGTTACAAAAAAAAAAAAAACATTTAAATTTTTTTTTCTTACCTTTTTTTTCTGTAACCATCCAATTTCATCTTAAAATATTTGATCAAATTTTTGTGAAAAAAACAATGGAACAATACATTTTCATGATTTTTTAAAAAGAATTTTGCTGATTAAATTTGACAGATAATTGAAAAACTGAAATAAGTTTTTGTTTAAAAAGACTTAAAAATGAAAATACATTTGATCTAACCTAATATTGATAAAATTTTCATCATGTTTGTTTGTGTGTGTGTGTGTGTTTTATAAACATAACTTCTTTTTTTTTTTTAAATGCTCTAATGTACAGAATAAAACAACTTGCAATTGTATTATAACTTAGAGGAGCCTGCAATGTGTGCTGAATGTCCTTTCTTTAATCCTTGATTTGATGAAGATAACTATGAAATATTTAGCAGAATCCTTCATTCCTTCCTATATAAAAGCATGGGCTGCTCTAGTCTCTTATAACGAATTAAATTCATAATCTTGTATAATCAATAATATTCTTTTGATGTATGTGTTTATGAAATCAAATTTGGAGAGAAGGTCGGTTAAAAATGACAATACTTTAGATAGATCCTAATATATACAATAAATTATAATAAAAAACCAGACATGCAGGACACTGCTGGAGAAGCAGAGATGAACTCATAAGAGATGTACTCTTATGGATCCCCACACATGGCCGCGCAAAAGCAGGATGACCAGGTCGAACGTACATTCAGCAGCTATGTGAGGATACAGGATGTTGTCCTGATGACCTACCTAGGGCGATGAACGATAGGGAGGAGTGGCAAGAGAGGGTCAGGGATATCCGTGCTACCAGCGCAATATGATGATGATGATAATAAAAAACGGACCTGGTAATTTGAGTTCAAGCCCTGAATGAGACTGTTTGCATTTTACTAAATGCTTTCATCCTTGGTAAAAGCATGAATCTATCTCTTCTCCACCCCCAGGGCTATGGGTAAATACTAAGGTAGATAGGTACTCTTTAGCCTTGGTAAGGTAACCAATCGAGGAGAAGAAATACAAATATACTCTGCTTAAGAATTGACCTCATGTCTACATCGTGAATACATACCTTGATATGTATGACGTCAATTCATAGATATTTTTTAGATGTGGATATGATATAAATTTTTGATTAAAAGTCCATCACAAACAAATACTTTTGGTACAGCCTGATATTTAGGATTTTATATTTTCAAATTAGTTAAAAAGCAATCATTGAATTACTTTTTTATATTTTTTTTTCCGTAAATGTTTTTTTCTTTTTTAAATCATGTGACTGTGGGACCAAAAGTTGATTTTTTTTTAAAACCATGTGATTGTGAGACCAGAGGTTGATTCTTTTTTTTTTTTTTTTTTTAAATTTATGTGACTGTAATACCAGAGGTTGATTCTTTTTTTAATCATGTGTCTGTGGGACCAGAGGTTTAGTTTTTTAGTTTTTTTTAAATCATGTGACTGTGGAACCAAAGGTCATTTTTTTAAAATCATTTGACTGTGGGAACAGAGGTCGATCTTATTTTTTAAATCATGTGACTGGGACCAGAGGATGATTTTTTGTTTAAATCATGTGACTGTGGGACCATAGGATGATTTTTAAAAAATTGTATTCTGGTTAACTAAACTGTGGGAAAATTGTTTACAAAAAACAAAGAAAAAGTGAAGGAAGGAAATAAAGGAACAATATAAGAAAGAAAATAAAGACTGAAAGAAAAATAAAAAGAAGGAAACCAAGAATGAAAGAAAGGTAGTATGAAAACTGAAAGGGAAAAAAAGAAAAAAAATACAATGCCAAAAAAAAGAAAAAAGAAAAAGAAAAAGTTGTACAAGTCTTGAAAATTATACAAATGATCCTTCTCTATTCTAGACATACATTCACTGTCCTCCTGGTGTTTGGGAAGTGAAGTTGATGGAGATAAATGGCCATCAGGAGATGAAATCCCTTCATCATTTTCAACTATTCCTATTCAGGTTTGGTGATCATGTCCTGTCGAAAATAACATCTCTGTTTCAATTACTTTCTTCTTTTCCCCACCGCCATATTTTGTTGTTGTTTCTGCTTCTTCTTCATTTCCTTCCCTCTCTTTTTTTGTTTTACTACTGATCTGATCTTGCATTTGCTTCCATCATCAATACGCAAGGAAGTGGGGTAGAATTTATCATCATTATCCACTTGAGCCTAACAACAAAGCTTCATTTGCATTTTACATTCATCTGGTAACACAGGCACGCTCTACTGAGAAACAGGTCCACACATATGTACAATCACATATAATGCATCAGTGAGTGTGCGATATGTCAGTTTAAGTGCAGGATTTTCGTTCATAAAATACACACTTTGTTAATATTTATTAACCTACAACTTGAACACAGTCAGTTTGATAATAAATACTTGCACAGTAACTATAAAAAATAATCGGATTATTAATGCATGGATTGGTACTTCTGTTGATCAGAGCATAGTAAGTGTGTATACTGCCGAGGATTAAGTTGCTGGGTTCATGTTTGAAAGTTGTGAATACAAAATATAATTACAAAAAAGGCTGCATTCCAATAAAGTGAGAGAAAACCAAAGAGTCTTGGGGTTTTATATAGTTCTGGTTCGGTGCTTTCAGTCAGTGGTTATTACGCTTTGGTTTTGAAATCATTCAACACCCTATTTGCAAAGGAATTGTTTTTGCAGAGTCGTTTATATATATATATATATATATAGTCATCCACAGACAGACTGTTTCGTTCTATCAGAACTCTTCAGTGTGACACACAGGACGTTCGAAGCCGGGATCGAAACCCGTCCAACTTTACGTTAGACTGAATTTCAGACCTCTCGGCCACCAAGCAGAGCAGATTTTCTTGTTGGCATATTTTATTAACGATGACAGACATGAGAATGAAGTTGAGTTTTGTATTAACTTTTGCAAGCTAGATGTTGCAACTAAAGACAAAGGTTATTTAATAATTGTTGGAAAACTCTGTTGGTGTAACCTAAGTACTGGTATACTTTGGGTTACATTGTTTCGAGTTAAGTCATTCTCAATTATACCTTGTTTGTCAAAAAATATATATGGATAAATAAAAATCACATATAAATCATATTATTCAACTCTACATCTGTTTGCCACTAATATTGATATCGTAATTTTACTAGAAAAGTGTTAAAAGCACATAATACATAAGAATAAAGGTATATAAACTCACAACTATCCATAATCTATGTCCGTGATGTAAATAAACAAATTGAATACAAACATTGGTAAATTCAACATGAATTAGTTTATTTTCTTCAATCGTAAAATAATTTTAATAACTGTATTTGTTATTTTACCTTACAAAATCATTTTATTTTATAACATTGAAAGGAATAAAAATAACATCGGATTAATTCGACCAACAGGATTATATCATTTTATCTGTTTAATTTTTAAAGTTAATTTCCTTTTTAGATTAATTTCATATGCGGCCAGGAATGGATTACATTTTTTTTTTTTATTATTTCAGCCTGTTAGTATTCAGCCTAGTAATGTAACATGCGGGATCATATTTACTAGTCGGTGTGTTCAGTATTATATTAAAAACTAAAATTTATTTGTTAGCTTAAAATAGATTCTTATTGACCATAAATTATTAAAAATGTAATTATAAATAAAATACAGCACTGGGAATGGTTATTTGAGGTTTAGCCGAGTGACAAGTAAATTTGACTTAAGTCGCCTCTCCTGGAACAAATTACTAACGTAAGGTGAGGTATATCTGTACATGTACTTTCGACCTTTATTGGTCATTGTTGAGAATGGGGGTACAACCATGCCACAGATTACACAATGTTTTCTGTGATCAATGAATATTTTGAAAGAGAGCATTATTGCATGCAGTTGACATCATGTCAGAACGTGCAGTCTGTTGGTTCTGGTTTGAATGTGTAGAAATCACAGATCAGGATCATGTAACTATATATATATATATTTACTAATCTACTATCTACCAGCATTCACGGTTACCAAAAAAAAAAAAAAAAAAGAAAAAAAAACCCGTCAGGAACAAGAATATCTCAAATCACCGCCCGGGTGAAAAAAAAAAAAAATGTCATAGGACAAAAAGAAAGAAAAGGCCAACCCCGTCACACCAGTCGAAAAAAATCGAGATGTGCTGTCAGTTGGTCAAAAGAAAACTAAAACCTGTCGTAAACGCTACAATACCAAAATTACAAGAGTGCTCAACACGAGTGGAGCCAATTACAAAATTAACTTAAATCGCGAGTCAGAATTCTCCTACTAAAGTTTCACCTTAACGGCTCATCAGGGAGTTTCATACTGACCATGATGTGTATATATATATATATATATATACACACACATACATACACAAGTATATGTAACTATACATCATAGGATAGATTTATACATACATGTTAATCAGTGAACGCACATACTTCCACACCAA
Source organism: Sepioteuthis lessoniana (assembly GCA_963585895.1). Taxonomy (NCBI): domain Eukaryota; kingdom Metazoa; phylum Mollusca; class Cephalopoda; order Myopsida; family Loliginidae; genus Sepioteuthis; species Sepioteuthis lessoniana. The sequence continues at coordinate 12,854,233 of OY757925.1, forward strand.
AGACCATAACCATAGCAGGAAACTTTGTTTTCATCAACCTGGGCATGTCCCTGTTATTCGTGGTAATCCAGATTTGCATTTTATGGGTGCTGGCAACGGTCCTGTTGTCATAACTTGGATCGGTAGAGGCATGAGTTGTACAGCAGCGCATCTCCGATCTCGCTCGTTGAACATTGTGTCACTTTCAGACATGATAGAAGGCGCCTATCACTCTTGGGATTTGTACACAACTGGCCAACTAGTAGATGGTCTGCAACAAAAAAAGAAAACCGGTTTTCAATAAATAGAAATGGAATCATGTTGTCTTTTCTAGGGTGACAATTTTATCATTCCACCCTGTACTTCTACACCTGTATATTGCACAAATTTACCATAGACAATTCACACACACACGCACATTTATATCAGTTAGACTTGTGTAATATTGTTTGGAAAATGCAGGGGCAAACTAGACTTTTTAGTCTTTGTAAGGCAACTAGTCTTGTAGAAACAAAAAACTGAATTAAAAACCAGAGGCTATCGGGCTAGTAACTTTACCCAATAAAACCCTACCTGCAATGAAACTGCAGCACCATCCCAAATGTAGTGTAGCCCTATGCCCCTTAAGAATATCAAACATTTCTACACACATACACACACACACACACATATATATATATATATATATATATATATATATAACCACAACTTACCTGATAACCAAGAGATTTTGAAACTTATGGGTAGAGTGATTTTCTTTTTAATAATGTCTTATATATATATATATATATATATAATATCAAAGAAATCTCAACAGATATACCATTATAAATTTATTTCAACAATTCTCTCATTCTCTACACATAGCTGTATAATTTAAATGGAGATAATAAATCTAGCTTTTCTGCCAAAAAATATTAATGTTTATTTTAATAAAAAAGTTTTTTCTCCCTGAAAAGCTATGTTTACTATCTCCATTTGAATTACACAGTCATCTGAAGAGGCAGTTTGTAATGAGTAAATTGTCGAAATAAATTTATAATGACATATCTGTTGAGTTTTCTTTGATATAAAAGATATATATTTGCTCTGGATGTTAGTTTTTCTACATATCTTTATATAGCCGTACATCGAACACTCTGTTTGAATTATAGGAAACTTCTCATATATTCTATATATGAATTATTCTGTAGAAGTCAATTTAGGACTTACCAGATCCTGTATCTAAAATTAGTAAGATTTCATTAATCATTTATATCTATTCTCACTTTTAAATGTTTTTCAATATTCATCCGAAATTTTTTAAAATTTCTGATAAAGTTTCTTAAAATTCATAGCAAATACATTCCCCTTGAAAATGCATTTTGAAAACAAATTACATCACAGATTTGAAACAGAAAACTATTAACCGTAATAGAATGCTAAGGCTTTTCCTAACTTTTTTGTTTCATTTTAAAATTGAAAATTAATTCAGAAAATATAACATTACATATCAACTTTAGTCAGATGATGGTTTAACATAAATACCAAAATGTTTAACAATGGCAGATTACTCAAATATAAATAAGCTCATCATCAGAATATTTTGTCTTTGTATATATAACTTGGTGACTATAGTCAAGGGCGACTAGAAGGCTCCCTTTTCATTAGCTACGACACCATGGTGTAAGGGAGGGTGCTACTCCTTTCCCTGGATTGTTCCATTTTACCCTTGATATGTACCTTATATAGCTGAGTGTTAAGCAAGGAAATATCAAGTACCATTGTTAAAGTCTTTAGTATGACTCGACCTGGGATTGAACCCAGGTCTCCCGGACCATTAGCGAATGCTCTACCCACTAGGCCAATGAGCCGGTCTTTATTTTAACTTTATAATTTTTATTTTTACTTGATTAATTTGAGCAATCATATTGAATAGTATAAAAATATTGGTACGACAATTTTCTTAGTTTTTTTGATAAAATAGTATTAATATACAATATAATATTTTATGATATAATTTAATTTTATTAAGAGGTTATTAAAACACATGTAAGTTGTTTAAAGTAGATAAATTTCTCCCTGTAAATTCATTTATTCTATTATTTTTTTTATTTATCATATTTACCAACCCCTCCACTTGGGCAGGATATGACACAAGGTCAATTTTTAAGCGGAGTTTAACAGGTTTGAATTCAGAGTTTTCCTTCTCCTAGACTAGTTGCCTAACCACAGCTGAAGAACCTAGTCTGCCCTACTATTTACCCATAGCTGGAGGGAGAATAATTGAATTCATACCTTTCCCAAGGGTATTAGTGCTATGTGAAATGCAATCAGACTCATCAAGGATTTGAACTTGAGTCGCTATGTCCATTTCCTACGATGATAACCACGGGCACCTCCTTTTTTTAATTTATTTCTTTCATTTAGGTTTAAAAGTTTGTTTGTCATTATTTGAAAATGAGGTGAAAATGAAAGAGGAGTCAACAATTGATACATCTTGATACAGGAATTGTATGTCATTTGTCAAAAGACAAGAAAAACAAAAGGTCTGGTCTTTATATATAAAAAAAGATGAAATTTGGGTTAGGGAGATAGGGTAGCCAGAATTTTGTGAGTTTTTCTAAATTTTCATTTAAAATTTCTCATTCTTTCTTTGTCTGAATATGCAGATCTAACATATAGAAATATTGGGTCTGCTGAAATAAATATTATTACAAAAAATATGAGTAATTTTTAAAGGTTTTTCTTTTATATGGAAAGATGTGTGTGTGTATATATATATATATATATATATATATATATATATATATATATATATTTCGTTGAACATAACAGACATTTTTTGTCTCACTATTTTTTTGTTGATCCTTTCATATAGCCGTATTAATTTTATAATATTCAGTGGGAATTGGTTGATGTATCTTCCATAATTATTTATTTCCCAAGTACTTTCTGCCCGACTTTGGGCCATTATCAGGGAATGATCTATTACAAAATGATGTAACTTTTGTATGTACATTACTACTTTGTAAGAAGAACGTCTGTACTGTTGCAGTGCGTAGCGTTTACTTTTAACTTCGTTTCTATAAATAGTGTCAGTAGCTAAAGATATTTAAGTACATTAGCACTGATTTGAAAATTAATTCTGTTAAGTTTGGGTTGTATGTTCCTAATATGTAGTGCCTTAAGAATCCTCTTTATATATATATATATATATATATATATATATATAGATCTTTTGGTATGAGTGGTTGTTTAATTCTTATAATGTGAATATGTACAAAGCGAAAAGATTGCAATTGCCGATCTTTGTGTTTAATTATTGATTTTGTATTGACATAATTTGCAAGCAGAGCATTCTCTGAACATTTAATACATATGGAAAAAAAAAACATTACATAACATAGCAAGATTTTATACTTTTGAATACACACATATATTTCCTTTGATTAGTTATTTGGTTTGATGGCATATCAACCATTGGGGGTTATTTAATGCCAAATCCTCTTTTTATATATATATATATATATATATATATATATATATATATATGTATATGATTTGGTTTGGTTTTATGGCATATCAGCAATTGTGGGTTATTTAATGCCAAATCCTCTTTATATATATATACATATATATATATATATATATATATATATATAATTTGGTTTGGTTTTATGGCATATCAACCATTGTGGGTTATTTAATGCCAAGTCCTCTTTATATATATATATATATATATATATATATATATATATATGATTTGGTTTGGTTTTATGGAATATCAACAATTGTGGGTTATTTAATGCCAAGTCCTCTTTATCATTATGATGTCATGCCACAGGCACAGATATCCCTGACCCTCTCTCTCCACTTCTCCCTTTCGTTCATCGCCTCTGGTAGGTCTTCAGGGCCACATCCCATATCCTCACATAGCTGCTGAATGTATGTTTGAGCTGGTCGTCCTGCTTTTGCCCAGCCTTTGTGGAGGTGACATAGGAGTACATCACTTATGAGCTCGTACCTGCTTCTCCAGCAGGGTCCGACATGTCTGGTTTGTCTAACTTGGATAGTTTTCGTGATGGGAGGCAGGTGGCCATATAGTTGGTGCCTTGTGGGGTGTTGCCGCCAGGACTTGTTCAATATTGCTCGCAGCATTCTTGTGTAATTGCCGTCTAGCTTCTTCTCCAGCCATTCAGTTAGCGTCCAAGTAGTGCATCCATACAGCAATATCGATATGACCGCTGCCTGGAAGAAACTATGTTTCCTTTTATTGGTCAGGTCTGATTTCCATATGATCGATAGCCTGGCATATCAACCATTGTGGGTTATTTAATGCCAAATTGTCTTTTTATATATATATATATATATATATATATATATATATATATATCTCAAAATATACATGATTTGTAAACACATCAAACAGTTCTATTTCTAACAATTCAATTTAGCACAAGTGATTTGTTTGCACACAATTTAAATGTCTAACAGTTCTATTTGACCATTGATAGGACCCTATCTTGTGCTACCACTCTGGGTCAGAATGGTCCAGGGAGCAATGGCAGTGAAGGGGTACTCCACATTCCCCAAAACTCCAGCATTACTAGAGCCTCACCATCAGATATTTTAGTGTCATATTCAGGACACTTGTTTGGTGGGGGGTCTTATTTCTCTGCAGATATGCAATTGGTGTATTCTGTAGCCCCTTCTGATTGGTTTGTTTTATGGCATATCATGTTTGTATATATATATATATATATATATATATATATATTAATGGGTAAAGCAGACCAAAGTAAACACACTCCAGGAAAGAGGAACAACGACCCCCATATAAACCAGTTTGACCAACGAAAGGTCATTTATACTGGAAACAAAAGTGAGTTCAAGTCTCATTGAGTACCCCATCAAAAAGGCCTTGTGCCACACATGTTCTCGGCCAAAAGTTACCAGCTGGAAACACATATGCAAGAAAAAAAAAAGAAATTCAAAAAATATAAATCTCTTCGTGGACCTACTTATTTAAAAATATATCCTTATTCTTTCTTTGGACCTACAACAACCATCTTTATATATATATATATATATATATATATATATATATATATGTGATTTGTAAACAAATTGTTAGTAGGTAACATTATTTTTAGACAAGCCAGGGTTTATTTGTTTGCATACTCTTCAATGGTTTCTAGTATTGCTATCAGTTGTTTGCACGCAGAAGGTTTCTAGTATTGCAACTTAACACAGATAATTCTATTTAATACAAATAATAATCCATCGTCAAAGATTGAACAGTTCCATTTGAACCATAGATGAGATCCTAACTGGTACTACCACTCCTGACTTGAGTGGTTTCTTTAGCCTTGGTTTGGCCACCACTTTGAGAAGGAAAACTCTGAATTTGAAACAGCTTTACTCCACATAAAAATTTACTTTGTGTCACATCCTGCTTGTGCCTTAAAGGTTGGATAAATACGTACGTTGTTGTATTCAGACTCATATCCACATCTTGATTGATATTGTCACAATATTTTTGCACTTTCTGTAATAAATACTGTTATGTATAATAATGGAGGGAGAGAAGGCGCCACATGCGTCCCATCCCATCTCTCTGCCCATTGTTATGTCTTCTCGCTGCTGCCTATTTGCATTGCTGTGCGGGCCTTCTGCCATCGGTACCGCTCTGTTGCTACCGGCACATTGGTCGGCAAGCAAAACAGCTCCTCGGCCGGGTCTTCATGGAGCACCACAACTTTCAGCCCCTCTTTGGGTTGTGATAGGTGGTAAGGATTTGTTCTGATCCCCTACTCGTGCCCGTTGCTCAGCGTCTCTCTCAGGCATGGGGGCGTTCACCCAGCAGCGAATAATTGATCTGTTCGAGAATGCCAAAATAGATGACATTCTGTCCTTCTTGAGAGAGACAGAGTTGTACCAAAAAATATGAAAACTTAAAACTGGTTAATCTTGTGCAAACAAATGAAATCCTGCTAATAGAAAATTTTACCTACCTTAATATTCGTTTTGAAATCTTTGGTTGAATATGTATGTATATATAGACAGAATTTGGCGTTGAATGACCAACAAAGGTTGATAAGCCATAAAACCCAAACAACCAACCAACTACATACTGTTATGACCGATTATTAGGGGTCAATAAATAAATAACTCAACATGGAGATATGAGGTGCCACACAAATGTATCCAAGTTTCCTTGGTTCAACGTACACGAAGACAGGCAAGGTGCTTACTACAGCTGCTGCTCCCTCTACCAGCTTAGTTCTTGATTAATATACCCTTTGGGTAAGTCCATTATTCTGGTCATAGGGGAGTAACCTACAACACATACTTACCTCTCATCCATTATAATTTCTTAAGGAGATATTAGTATTTAATCCTAATCATAGAGTACACAACCAGCTCATTGGCTTAGTGGGTAGAGTGTTTGAAAATGGTTTGGGACACTGGAGTTCAATCCCAGATCGTGTCATACCAAAGACTTTAAAAATTGTACTTGATACCTCCTCGCTTAACACTCAACAATATCAGGTACGTATCAAGGGTAAAGTGGAGCAATCGAGGGAAAGGGGCAGCACACTCCCCTACTCTTTGGTGTAGTAGCTATTGAAAAGGGAGCCTTTTGGTTGCCCTCGACTACAGTCGCCAACTTTAAAGAGTACATATTCTTATTTCTTAATCTTCAATCTTAATGCAAATTCAATTGGGTTTAATTTGATATTGAGCTTAATAGCTGCCACAAGTGGCTTTTAAGCTTTCAAAATTTTGCACATATACAATTGGGAAAAGCATAAAACAAACACTCTCTGCACCCTGTCCTCTTACCAGTACACAGACATCCCAGTAAAATTTTTAAAAAAGTTTTGATGAAATTACTCAGTGGCAACAAAAGAACTGGGATTTATTAATTCATTATTATATTTTATGTTCTGTGTGTTTTTGTTTTGTTTTAACTCAATCCATGTAAGATATATAGGATAAACAAAAGATAACTTTATATATATATATACACTCACAGATATATACATTCATAAATTTAGTGTATTTTTTTATGAGTAGCAATAATTCCTTTGAAGTAAAATTGTTAGTGTATTGTTCCTTTTGTTCTTAATACATTTAAAAGAAAAATAACAGAGCTATTTATCATGTTGTTACAAAGTATATATATATATATATGTGTGTGTGTTTGTGTAGCATGTTGACAAATCCTGTTGCCAGACATACTCCCTCCTCCAAGGCACCTGCATACGATGAATTAAGGCATAATATCACCAGCGCTCGTGTGTACCCCAAACACCATGACGTAGCCTGGGTGTTTGCTTTTCGTCACTATCGGCGCATCTTGTAGGAACAGGGCGAACCAGTGGTTGTTCTATGAGTTCACCATCTGATCCTGGCAAAAATGTTTCTCACCTGAGAAAAACCAAAGCATGTTTGGTTAGAGGGAATGCTTAAAGTCTTTCCTCTTGTCCTTCACGGCCTGTGATAAGAATTGGCCCTTTCTCATTTTGTGTAAGAAATACCAAAAGTCTTCTTCTGGGGGTGCCCTCATGGTGTAATGGTTAAAGTGCTCATCTGTGGAATCGTAGTAAGTGAGTTCGAACTCCAGTCACGCTATTACGTTCACTTTCGGACAAATACCCTTGGGAAAGGTATGAACCCTCTTATCCTCCCAGCTATGGGTTAAATAGCATCACTGCTGTTCTTCTCAAAGTATAGCTTTGGTATTAAATAACCCACGAAGGTTGATATGCCATCAAACAAAGAAACCCCAACCCAAAAGTCTTCATACACTACCTGCTTGATAAAGAACTCAGACTCTCTCATGTCCCTGGCTATGGTCCTGATTGACTTGGTGGGATCATTGTTAGTCATAGCCTGGATCTCACCAAGCTACTGTATCTTTGTAATCACCATTGGATTCATCTAACTCTTTTCAAATCCTCTGCACTGTGAAATCTTCGTATTGGAGCTTTCATGTGAATGTCATGCAGTACAGCATGCCATTTCCAAATTGTGTCATGGAGCTGTTTTTCTCACAAACAGTGCCAAACTGACTCTAGTTTGGTGCACAGTAGACAAAACATGAAATGAACAAAACACATTTGCAAAATAAATAATTCAAAATCTTCACTTAAGGGCCTCAAATATTTCAACTGTGTCTTTTGCAGAGGAGTAAAAATCTCCTTCTAAAAGAGTGTTCTGACTATAGGAAAATAACTATTATTTGTTAATGGTTGTAACAAATGGGGCCCATAAACAGGGTAAGCTAATTATTACAGTTGTCTAGCTCTGTAGCCTGTTTATCAATTGGCCACTTGACTCTTTCATTGAAATTCTCTCACATAAAAGAAATGAGACTCTTTTATAATCAGCGATTGTCTTCACATAAGTGATTCCCTATTATTTTGGTATTATGAATTTGATAAGATATACCAAAAGAAAAAGAATACCATCATCTCTATTGGCCATTGCTCATGAGAAGTCTTCTTCTTCTAGACGACATCCAGTGTCCACACAGCTGGCTAATGTAAATTTTTGTTGCTTGGCTGACACTGGTGTGTCTATATGTCGGAGTAATTTACTAAGCTTTTTGCTTAAATATGGTACAAGGCCAGACGAATAGGGCACCCAATGAGACTTGAACACACTTGTTGGGGGTTTGTTAGCCTAGTTTGCTAACCATTGCACCACACAAGGCGCTTGCCCAGTTGGCTGGGGCTGTAGAATACACTGACTGCACCTCTACAGAGGGGTAAGATCCCCCCCATGAGTGTTCTGTTTATGACACTAAACAATCTGATGGTAAGGTTCCAATGATGCTGGAGCTTTGGGGAATGTGGAGCACCCCTTCATTGCCATCACTCCCAGGTCCACCTGGCCTAGAGTGGTAGCAACTGTTAGGATCCTATCTATGGTTAAATAGAAGTAACCTGCATACTAATGTTAAATTAAATTACTTGAAATAGCACTGTTTTGATATTTAAACTGCATATTTATGCTAAACTGAATTGTCTGAAATTGAACTGCTTTTGACATTAAAACTGTACTATGTTAAATTGAATTATTTGAAAGAGAACTGTTTTGACATTTAACTGTATGTGGATAAAAACTTTTCTTATATTATACTGAATTGTGTGAATTAGAACCTTTTGACTAAACTGGATAGCTTTAGATAGAAATGATTTTGACAATTAAATTGTGCACTCATTCTAAACTGAATTGTTTGAAATAGAATTGTTTATTGTATAAAAATGGCTTTGGCATTAAATAACCTACAAAGGTTGATATGCCATACACCCAAAAAACAAACAAAAAAATAAAAATGAAATTAAACCTAATGGTTGAAATGGAACTGAGTTTGTATGCTAAACTGAATTGTTTGAAATAGAACTGTTTATTTGTATAAAAATGGATTTGGCATAAAATAACCAACAAAGGTTGATATGTCGTAAAAACCAACCAACCAACCCAATGTGTCTATGTGTAGGAATTCAAAATAGAATGCCACTTATAATGTCGTCCTGACTTTTCCAAGAGCGCCATATGAAATATCAAAAGAAAAAGAGAACCGTTAGATGTACCTAAAGAAAAGTAGAACGCAAAGAAGTACCAAAAGGAAAAATGCACCAGGTTTGCAATGACCATAATTGAAAAAAGAACTGCCAAAATACCTCAACCTCATTGTTTCTTTAATGTAACAAGACCTGTCATTCTGACTCAACAGCTTTGAAAATTCAAAAAGTTCAAAATTTTAAAAATGAATGTTTCTTGTTGAATCTTTTGAATTACCAAGTGCCATTTTTTGATTTGATTTGATATTCTTCTAAAACAAATTCCATGACTTTGTTTGTTTTCTTGAAAACACGTGCCGAGCAATAAACAAAATCGATACTGAAGGAAATGAACAAATTCCCTGCCTAATGTATTAAGGATTCGGTTAATGTATGCTTTTAATTTGGTTTCTTTGTTATATGCCTTCTTCATTTTTTCTACCCCCACTCCTATCTTTTCTGTGAGGATCAAATTTAATTCTTTTGTCAAAGCAATATTTTAAATGAGAAGTCAGAATAAGCGGACAAAAATATGCATAATTCAACTTGAATTTTGAAAGATCAAGTCTGAATAATAATTAAAGATATTCAACAGTGTTTACAGTGATCATTTTGATTTTTCAAGGGAGGTAACTATTAGATAATAATTATATAATATTTCCCTTTGTTTATTTGCAATTTATTATAACATTATGGAATTACAAAACTTGATTTCAAATTGGGTTGTTTGCATTTTTTGTACTAATGCCATTGAGAAAAGCACAAATCCCTCTCTTCTCTCTCCAGTTATAAGTAGGGTAGACTTGACTCTTTCATCTTGGAGATGGAAAATTCAGAATTCAAACCTAACACCAGCACATCATGGGTCATTGTGGTAGGTTAAGGCTTGTATCTCATCAAGTCTTAAAAATCTTTTGGAAAAGATGAGACCTGCTGTATGCTGTATACTAAGAGGCGGATGGGATGAGGGAATAGTGTATATATGTATGTGGGTGTGTGAGTGTCATGATTCACAGCTAGATAAAATCTAAAATAATATAATTTTTAACAGACTAGAAAGAAAGCAAGAACTTAGTGTGTGTGTATGTGTGGTTTTTTTAGTTGACTTAGAAATACATATGAGAAGCAAGAGATTATGGAAAATTAGATTGACATGTTTTGTAATAAGGATAGCATCATCAGATATAATTTCTAATGAATTGGATTTTATTCCACACACACCCAAATACAAATATATATAATCTCAATCACCTCCTTCTGTACATACTGCAAACATTAAACGCAGTAATTATATATATATATATATATATATATATATAGCTTTATAATAATAAAAACAAGCATTAAATAAATAAATCACTTTTATCCAAATTCATTTTGGTTCGCAAGGCAATTTTGTCAAACAGAGAGAGTATGTTTTATTTCTTTATTTTAAGGGAAAAACTACCAATAATGTATTAATTTTGAGGTTTATTAAATGAAAAAAAGATAAAAAAAGACTTTTTATCCTGCTGCTCACAGCTTTATATCCAGACAAAGTAAATAAGGAAAAAAAAACATATATTTGAAAGCATTTATTTACACAATGGAATTTTACATAAATTACTCAGCCTCACAATAAACATAAGTATATAATATCCCAATATTAGTTATAATAAAAATAACAATTGAGTATTTGATTAAAACTATAACAGTTATAATAAAAACAATATTATTAAACAGCCATGCTTATTATTATAAATAACATGGTTTAATCATGTCCAGTTATGAAAACTGATTAAGAAAAAAAAAAAAGGAAAGAGAAGAAAATGATCCATCGATGAGATCAATTAAATCTTTTCTGTTTTGTTCTTTTTTTTCCGATATTTCCTCTGTTTTCTCAAAACATTAAAAGAAAATCTAATTATTTTATTTTGTTGTCTGATAACATTTTTATTTATCTATTTATTTATTTTTTTTTTTGGTGATTATTATTTGTTTTCATAAACATTCTTATCCAATTTATTATGTCTATTGTTCATAATCTTAGAATCTGTTTTGTGTTCTTTATGTTTTTGTCTGGTGTTTAACTCAATTCATGTAAGATATATGAGATAAACAAAAGATAAATAATCTCTCTCTCTCTCTCTCTCTCTCTATATATATATATATATATACCTACAGTCAGAAATTTAACTTGCTTTTTTTTCACATATAAAGCAATAATTTCTTTGAAGTAAGATTATTAGTGCATTGTTCTTTTGCTACAAAGCATACATATAACATGTGTATACTTATGGAGAAGTAGTACTTTTTATAGCCTTTATACTGGTCAAAAGTATTTAAACACACCATGAAATACATCAACTGCATTCCCTGCATATGAATTAGATTACCCACCTAAAAAGGGTATACTAGGTATATTAAACTGGATTCATTGGTTAGGCTCACGTTCTGGAGACCTGGAAGTGTGCCATAGCTTCAAGACCCAATCTGACCCAAAGTATTAGGGTCCTATTTATAGGTCAAATATATATTTATAAAACTTTCCACAGGTGTGACACAAGGTCAGTTTATTTAAAGCAAAGTTTATCTTCTAGACCAGTTTCTATTCCAAGGCTAAAGAGCTCAGTCTGCCCTACTATTTACCCATAGCTAGAGGAAGGATAGTTGGGTGCATACCTTTCCTAAGGGTATTAACACTATGTAAAATGTAAATAGCTTTATCCAGGTCACCATGAACACTGATTTAGTGAGATGACGTCACACCAATGAAATACTTAATTTCAGAATATATACAAATTTGAAAAAAGTGGTGTTGAGTTTGAAAGTTAGTCGGCATGAGATGTTGAAATGAACTGGTAAGAGACGGAGTGATGGGTTGGCTGCAAGGGAGATACATTCATAGACCCTTATGATGTCTTCTCCTCCCTTGTGTGGTGTCAGACTACTAGAAAAATGTTCTCGGCAGAATAAAGGTTCTTATATTTGATACAACAGTCGCCTATTGTTTTGGAAGACAGTGTAACTTTTAAAATTCAAAAATAATACCATGACTTTACACAGGGGTGAATCTAAATTAATTTAATAGTTTAGTACTTGCTTTTGATTAACAATGTGAGTTTGCCTTTTCAATCTCCTCGGTCAATTCTGAACAAGATTTTTAAAAGTTAGAGTAAAAAAAAAACTTTTTTCATTCAACAAAAATATTTTCCAGATATTTAACATTCAAAATCACAAAAAACAAGATTAAATATCTTGTTATGTTGACTGTAAAAAAACTTTTTTTTTTCTTCTTATACAGGGTCAGGCAAAATGATCTGACACATTTGTACGTTTAATAAAAGACAAATAAAATAAAGAAACAAAAAAAGAGTTTTTATTTTCGAAAAGTACGTATAATGCCATTCTTTTTCATTAGGTTTTGAAAATTAAATCAGTCAAATGGGATCCATTATTGTCTACACACTGTCGAAGGCACTCATGAAAGTTGTCTATAACTCGGCAGGTCATTTCAAGTGGAATGGCTGTAATTTCTTGACAAATTGCATCTTTAAGATGTTCAATAGATTGAGGGCAATTACTGTATACCTTTGACTTGAGGTATCCCCAGAGAAAAAAATCGCACGGATTTAAATCGGGTGTGTCAGATCATTTTGCCTGACCCTGTATAATATTCTTGCTTTTGATGATTTAGAGTGAGCAATATATTTGTTGACAGACATAGGATTGAACTATGAATACTTAGCTCAGTAAATTGTGGTTTAAATGAATGAGCCACTGACCTTACCTTTTCAGTATTGCAGTGAGTGTCTTTGCTTGCACCTTCATAGAAATATTCCATTTTTCTACAGCAAAAGCTGACTTACAAGATTGTGTGATATGGTGTTGATCTTTTGTTTGGGTTGTTTTTATGGAAAATGGAATCTAGAAATGAAAGAGAAAGAAATATGAAGAATGAAAGACGAGGAAATAGATAGAAAAGAAATAAAAAGAAAAAGAAAATAAAAGAAAGAAAGTAGAAAGCAAGCAAAGGGTTAAAATAGAAGGAAGAAAAAGAAGGAAGGTAAATTGAAGGTGAAAGAAAAAGAGAGGTTTTCTTAAACAAAAATAATGAATTGAAGGAAAGAAAAAAGCAAAGGAATGAAATAAATGAAGAAAAACTGCAAATAAAATGCAAAAATAAAGCATAAGAAGTATATAAAGAAAGCAAAGAGAAGAAAAAGTGAATGAAACCCCCACCTAAAATACTTGATCATATAAGAAGGAAAAAATTAATAAAATATATAAGTGGGAAATAATAGAAAAACAAACAGCAACGAATGAAGAAATATTGAGAATTATGAAATTTGGTACCAATGAATCTGAAAAGAAAAGTTGATAAGGGGAAAAAATATTTTATGGAAGTGATATAAATAATATTGTAAAAGTAAAGAAAAAGAGGGAGAAAAAATAAGTAAATAAAAAGGGTTTAGAGAAAGAGTTAATAGGGGTGGAAGGATATAATATTATAAAATACAATTTTCAAGAATTATTTTAAAAATAAAGAAAATAAGTGAATCACAAACATGGGATTATTATTATTATTATAATTATCATCATCATTATTATTCATTAAAAGGCTAAAGGATCTTGGCTCACTCATAGTTAAAATGAAAAATTCATCTAAAAATGAAAAGCAAACATGATTTATTTTTAAAAATTGTTTCTGCTTCTTATTACCAAAAAGTCATGTTACATACAAAACAAAAGAAAGGAAAGACAAAGTTATTTTTTTGTTCATTAACAGGATACCTGAAATCCTAAAATTCACTGAACCAAGAATTCAGCATATTTTATTCTTGGATTTGCTAACAAGAAGAGAAAAAGAAAAGACAAATTGATAGAAAAGAATTCTTTTGAGGATTTATTTCTAGTTTCTATCTTTGATGTTTTTTGTCAAAAAAAAACAAAAGTGGAAAATTTCTATCCATTATTCTTTTGACTCAAAATATTTTCTATCATAATTCGAAAAATGTAAATTTTCAAGATATCAAACTGTATCTGAAATATGAAAAGATCTTTTTCTTTTCCTTTTTTTAATTTGTTTTGTTTTTAAATTAAAAAGATAATTTTCTCCTTACAATACCTTTAGAAAATTGACTTTTAAGATATTTACTTGAAAACCTGTTAAATATAACTAAAACTCTCAAGATGAGATAAATTTTTGATAGGGTTATTAAACAGGAATATTATTATTCAAAGCAAAAACAAACAATAGTTTGCCCAGTCGGCTGGGGGGGGGGCTGTAGAATACACCAACTGCATCTCTGCAGAGAGGTAAGATTCCTCAAAAGAGTGTCATGGTGGCCCAGTCTGCTGGGGCTGTAGAATATACCAACTGCTTCTCTGCAGAGGGGTAAGACTCCTCCAATGAGTGCCAAGTCAGCTGGGGTTGTAGAATACACCGACTGCTTCTCTGCAGAGAGGTAAGACTACCTCAACGAGTGTTCAGAATATGACACTAAACAATCTGATGGTGAGGTTCTAGTAATGCAAGAGCTTTGATGAATGCGGAGTATCCCTTCATTGCCATCGCAACCAGGTCCACTTTGGTCCAGAGTGGTAGCACCAGATAAGATCCTATCTATGGGTCAAATAGAACTAAACAATGTACTTATGTTAAACTGAATCGTTTAAAATAGAACTAAACTGCGTACTTACGCTAAACTGAATTGTTTGAAAAAGAACTGTCACAATAGGATTTATAAATTTATTTCCATCCTGTTATGGATTTTTGATATAAATCAAAAACACCAAAAAAAATTAACTGGACTTCTTCAGATCTTACGGATAAAATAATTCAGAATAAAAAAATAAAATAATTCAGAATTGACACAGGAAAGAAGGGTGGGAGGGGATAGAAGAGGGGTGAAGAGTTTTCTCCTATGTTTTTTTCTTAAAGAAATTATTGCTCTGTAATGTCAGTTACATTGAGCTCTTTACCAGGAAAATTTAAATGTTTCCTGTTGAATAGTTTTGTTTTTTTTTTTGTCCTGATAGAATTACTCCCAACTCCGGTTTAACTCGACCGAATAATACACACACAAACACACATATATATAAATTTATGCTTTTAAGAGATGATTTCGACCTGCACCTGTAGCTCAGTGGCATTGGATGCATTTTCAGGATGTAAATTCAGTTTTAGAAAATGTATATTCTCCATGTCTATTTTAGATGTTAATTATGGGTGATTAGAGGTCAAAGGTCAAAATTAAATACATAGTGAGTAGATGGTTCATTGACTTCAACGTATTATCACAATTATTTTTTCTTGCAAAAACATTTTTGTAAAGGAATAAATACTGTAAGTTTTATTAGAATCAGATGAACAGATTATTTTTTTTTTTGTAGAATTTTAAAATCAATGCCTATCTTCATTCAAGGTTTTTTTTACGATAAATTTTCCTTCACAGAGTAAAAAAAATTTTTAATTCGAAAATATCTCCAGTTATTTTCCATTTGGTTCAATTTTTTTTTTTCTAATTTCAAATCATTCCGATGAATTATAAAGTTTTATCATCATTATCGAGGCATGCTAACTTGACCCTTTCTTGCTATCCATCCCTGTTTGCAAGTCCTCTTGATGGCACCTAGTGTCTTCACAAAGTTGATGGATATAAATTTTTGCTGGCTTGTTAACTCTGGTGTATCTATAGGGAAAAGTCATTTATATGTTCATCCTCAATTCTCAACATGTACCCAGCATGTCTTGTTTTAACTTCTATGATTTGTTAGATGGGAGGTAAGTGGCTACACAGCTGCTGTTTTGTAGGGTGCTGCTTCCAGGATATGTTCAAAACAGCATGCAGTATCCTTGTATTGTTCCTATCTAGCTTTTTCTCAAAGCCTTTCATTAAAGTACTTTTTTTTTTTCATCAATGTGTGTAATATATAAAATAAACATTTTCTCAGCTTAGAAATAAAAAAAAAAGAAGGAAACATTTTTTTTAAGTCAATTTATGTAAAATTTTGTTCATAACAGTTGATAGGGGTGGAATATATCTTCATTGGAGAATAGCAAAAAACCATTATACACATTCTTACATTTAAGCCTTGACATCTTATTCCAAAAAGGCATTCTCCTCTCCATGCTGATTACCATTAAAGGAATAACATTTTTTAGAGGACACTTTAATTGAAAAATCTAAGAAGATAATCCTCTGTGTTTTTAAGAAATATTTAGCAAGAAGGGTTGCAATCTTAAGAAAAGATTGATATAAGCACAGAATTTATACAGTTTTATTCAAATATGATGATGATAGGAGATTTTTTTTAAAAAACAACATTTATGCAATCGTTTTTATTTATTTTTTCAAATGTAAGCTTGCTCATGTAGCATATTTGGAATAAACGCCCATGTTATAGATGCATATTTATCTTATAAATTTCTCTTTATTGCAAATCCTATATTAAAAAAAAATGTTGGTAAAAATAACACACACTGTGATCTAATTTTCCCTCTGGTGCAATTGGATATAATCCCATGAATATCTGAAACATTTCAGAGCATTTTTTTTTTTTAGACATAAGCACAAATAACAGAAATGTTTGAATTTCAAGTTTCTTGCTGATCAAGATTCATCTGAGATATCTGTTTGAAAACATCCCAGTTATTCACGTATAGGAATAGATAAGTGGGACTTTATTGTTTAATCTCTAAAATGACCAAGAACAATCTGTTAAGGATATGCAGACATTTCATCACTTAAGGTTAGATTAAAAAAAGAGCAGATAGAAAGAGTGTATACTTTGGGGCATTGAAGCTCTTCTGTATTAAGAGGAAGAAAACAGTTTGTTCTGCATTTTCCTGTCTCATTACTTTAATTTTTATTTGATAATGAATGAATGAATCCAAGTGATTTCTTTCCTTTCAAACAGGATATAAAACAATATTATACGTGATTTAGTAACTGTAGTTAGAGAAAATGAATGAGGGCTGATATTGAAGATTGAAAGAAAGAAATGTGGCAATGAAAAGAAAGAAAGAAGCAAAGGAAATTTAAAACTTTGAGAAAGAAGGAAATCAAAATGAAAAAGAAAGGAAAATAGAAAAAAGAAACAAAATGAGAAAGAATCAAAAGGTCAAAGAATACTTCAAGAAGGAAAAAGCAAATGTGATAAAGAAAAAAAAAGAATGAAAGTAAGGAAAAAGAAATTCAGGTAAATGAAAGAAAAGGGAGGAATCCAAAGTATAAAAGAGAAAATTTTTAAAAAACATGGAAAGAAATGAAAAAAAAAAAGGCAGTAAAGAAAGAGAAAAGGGCAGATAAATCGAAAGAGGTTTATAAAAATAAAGTAGAAAAAGAAAGGAAGGAAATGAAGACGAAAGTAAAATGAAAGAAAGAAAGTTCCAGAGATGAGAGAGAGAGAGAGAGAGAGAGAGAGAGAGAGTAAAAGTAAAGAGCAAATGAAAGAAATTCAAAAAATGAAAGGAAATGAAGAAAGAAAGAAAGAGGACAGATGAAAGTAATTCAAGAAATTCCGAAAAAAAAAAAGAGAGAGAGAAAAAGAAAGGAAGTAAAGGAAAGGAAATAAAGAAAGAAAAGGAAAGAACAGATGAAAAAAAAGATTTTAAATAAGAGAGAAACAAAGAAAAGGAAGACGATTGGCAATGATGAAAGAAAGGAAAAACAGAGATAAAAGAAATTTTAAAAAAAGAAGAAAGAAAAGAAAAGATTAAAAAAAAATGAGATGTCAACAACAACAATAAAAAGAAAAGGAAACTAAGTGAATGTCGTCTTTGAATTGGTTAGATATGACCTGTTCAATCATTCTTTCTTTTTATGTGTGTGTGTGTGTTGAAATTTTGATTGACTGTTAAATTACCTAATCTGATTGAAAGAAAGAAACATCTCTGTCACCCACCTACAATTTATTGATAAACAACACTTGAGAATG
The DNA here is from genome assembly GCA_963585895.1 of Sepioteuthis lessoniana. Lineage (NCBI taxonomy): Eukaryota > Metazoa > Mollusca > Cephalopoda > Myopsida > Loliginidae > Sepioteuthis > Sepioteuthis lessoniana. Next base: position 12,872,691 of record OY757925.1, read on the forward strand.
ATTGAAGAAACACATTTAATTCTCTATTCAATGATTACAATGGCCAATCCCTGTATTTTCAAATGTAACTTAGTGGTTAGAGCAAGGGGTTTCAGATCAAAAGTTCATGATAAAGCTTTCAAAATCAGAGATTCTCTTAGCCATGAATCAATTCAGAAGAAAGAAGCACTAGAACTTCTTTTAACTATACATTAAAATTATCTTAAGTTTTTTAAGAGATGAAGCATTCTTAACTGTCATTTGCTTTGGTAAGTGTTTCTTTCATTTTGATTTAAAAGGTGACCAAGTTGGGTGGTCTTACAAAGTACTATTGGGGTACTCTGGGCCAAAAGTAATGATGATTCAGAACTGAATCCATGTCTGACTCCGCAGAGTCAACTTCTGATTGAAGCTTTCTTAGTAGCACAGTTGTTTTGTTCTTCAAAGTGTGTGTATATTTATATATATATACATATTTTGGGAGACATTTTAAACATTGGCATGACACAAAGTCCTACCCCCTTTTTTTTTGTTTGTCACATTTTCCCAATTTAAACTGCTTGTTTTTAATCGTTTCTCCGGTGTGATTGTTTGAAGAGTACCGGACGAAAGGGACCTAGCATCCTTTTATTTTTTAAATAATTTGTTCTTGCATATACTTATGATTCCGCTATCAGTTTGCCTATATAATTTCTCCTGTACCAAAAATTTGATTTATATATATATATATATATATATATATATATTTCTGGTATAAGTGTTGTGTCATGAAATAAGTAATGGTCGACACTTATATAAAATAAGAGATATTTTGTTCCGGAGAGAAATATGGTACTCCAACTCCTGTAAATAATCTTAGTCATATTTGGTACAGACATAGTCTATAGCAAGCATCACTCTAAATAGTCCTCTGACCTGTTCATCTTGTGGAGTGGGGGGTTCCAGCCACTCCACGACAAAAAGATTAAAAAATGATAGAATAGGGTTATTACTCATAACTCAAAGTTTCACATTGTTGATCCTCTGGTGATCTCGTCTTCAACACGTTTGAATTTGTTCAACTGAACAAATGTGAACTTTTTTTTTTTTAATTTGATTTTAAATCATTTGAGTATTGCTATGATGAAGAGAAACAAATGCGTTCATATTTGTACACTTGAATTTAACAAATTCAGGCATGCTGAATATTAACTCACCTGAGGGTCAACAATGTGAAACTCTGGGTCGTGAGTTTTCATCCTGTTTTATTATAACTATCTTATTTTATACTTGAAATATAATGTGATAATTTTCTGTATTTTCATGGATAGAGTAATGTAATGATTTTATGGATAAAAAATGCTTTTACATTAAATCTTAACCATAATTGCATATATATATATATATATATACATGCCCCCCATAGGAGTTGAGCTCTCTGGCGAAGGAATTGCCGGCCGCCGCTAGCGTAATGCGAAGCTCTTCAAAAGAATTGAGCACTCTGGTAGCCAATAGGGTATAAAAAATGTAAACAAAGGCTGCTGCTGCTGTTTCTAAAAATAAAAATACCTTTAAATTCCCATAGCCAACGTGGTCCGCTTGGTGGATGAGTGGTCTGAATCACAGTCTAACATAAAGTTGGACGGGTTTCGATCCCGGCTCCAAGCGTCCTGCGTGTCTAGCCACACTGAAGAGTTCTGATAGAACAAAACAGTCTGTCTGTGGATGACTATATATATATATATATATAAATAATTTTTAGCAAAACTTAACAAATGAATTCGATTATAAATTTATTTCAACAATCTTTTTACAAGATTATATCTTCAGATGAAATACAAGATTTTATTGGAGTTTTGATACATTTGTAATATAATGGCCAAGGGATTTTGTTTTATATATCTTGCCTTTGGGTTTAGTTAGGCTGAGAACCTTTCGGCTAGTTAGGTGCAAATTTGAGCGCAGGTGTTCACATGCGCGCATGGAGCAGATATGTTGTTCACAGATGTTTAAATAAAAGTCCCAGATTGAAAGGTTGACTTAGAGATGTGAATGACGTTATGCACCGGAAGCGTGCGCGGAGGATTTTGGAGATTTTGAAAAAAGTCAGTGAGTTGAGAACTAGACTCCGAACGGGAAGGGTTGACTTTCGGGGCTAGCTGAGGCCAGACGAATTTGTGCACTATGGCCACCACACGTGTTGGCAGGGGGCAGATGAAAAAGCCAGAATAGAAAGAATGTGTATATCTCTTCCTTATGTCGATACCTGAACTAAGAAGTCGTAAGTGTTTTTCGTGTTTCGGGATTCCTATATTCTATGTATATATGTTATGAACATTCTATGTACGTTTCACACGTATCGGTATCTGGCTATGTTACACATTTGCTCTGCATGTAAGTTTTTATATATTCTTATATATTAATAGCCATGCATTGAGCACTCTATTTGAATATATTCATACCATATGTTCTCTATGGATTGTTCCTCTTAAGTCTATTAATAGACTTATATATACATATATATTGTGTGGGCATGCATGTTTAGACAGTAGATTTTCTTGTAAGCATATTTTATTAAAGAAGACAGACAAGGATTTAGTGTTGAATTTTTTTTATTATTAACCTTTTCAAGGATGTGGGCATGACCATGCCAAAGATTATGAGATGCTTTATTTGATGAACAGATATTTTGAATGAGAACATTCATTGCATGCAGAAGATGTCATATTTGAATGCAAAATCTGTTGGTATTGGTTTGAATGTGTAGAAATCACAGATTAGGATCCCGTGACTATGAATTAGTGAAGCTGTAGAACTATGCACCTGTATCAGACACATTTAAGATTTGTTATGTGTAGGGTGTTTGTTTTATATATATATATATATATATATATATATATATAAGAATGGCTTTTTGTATTTGGAGTCGTTTTTAATTTTTTTTTTTATAGTTTGTTCTATGAAAGATTTTTGTGTTATTTAGTAAAATTTTTCTAATGTTCATGGGGGTGTTGTGGTCATGTAAGATGTGTTTATTGAAGGTGCCTGCTTTAGATAAAACGTCTCAACTTATGGTGTGGTCCTACCCATATACTCGACTATGACCAATGAAGGTTGAAGATAAAAGTACTCAGGTTACAACATCAGAGATTTCGTGACAATTATTAAAAAGTTTTCATCCTCAGTTCCAGTATCTCACTCTCAATCATGAAACTGCAAATAAAAAAAAACTCAACTCAAAATCCAATTCTGTCATCTTTAATAAAATATGCCTCCATGAATATATATATATATATATATATATATGCAGTCTAACACGAAAAATAAAATCTCAAAGCGTAACTAATAGTTTCACATTTTCATGATCTTACTCATTCACAAACATGAAAATGCTAATAAAAAACACAACTCTAAATTCTTGTCTGTCATCTTTAATAAAATATGCTTACAAGAATAAATAATATATATATATATATATATATATATATATAGCCAGTGTATGTATTGGCAGTCTAGCAGTAAAATGAAAATCAAAGTATAACTGTTTCTCATTTTCATTATCCTACTTTATCCTAATTTTTGAAGAATCTTACTTGTGGTTCACCTATAAGTTAAGTTTCTGTTTCAAATAATTGGTTAGTTGGTTGGATTTTGTGGCATATCAACCCTTGTAGGTTATTTAATGCCAAATCCTCTTAATACAAATATTTATTAGATATATTATTTATAAATGCATAATTTGTAGATAACATTTTAAAATGAACCCTAGCTGATTTGTTTGCACGCAGTCAAATGATTTAAGGGTGCTTTCAAGTCACCCTCAACTAAGGTCGCCAACTTAAACCGGCTTATTGGCCTAGTAGAGTATTCACCAATCGTCTGGGAGACCTGGGTTCAATCCCAGGTCAAGTCATACCAAAGACTTTAAAAATGGTAATAGATACCTTCTTGTTTAACACTCAGCAACATAAGGTACGTATCAAGGGTAAAGTGGAGAAATCCAGGGAAAGAGGTAGTGCCCGCCCCTACACCTCAGTGTAGTAGCTATTGAAAAAGGAGCCTTCTGGTTGCCCTCGACTACAGTTGCCTATGACTTTATTTGCACATAGTTAAATGGTTATACATATATGATTTGTAGGTGAATCGTTTGTAGGTTATCGTTTTTTTAAATGAGTTAGAGCTAATTTGTTTGCACACAGTTAAATGGTTTCAAGTATTGCTATATAACACTAATAATTCTATTTAATATTAATCATCTGTTTGAACACAGTGAAGTGATTTCAAGTATTCCACACATTAGTTTTAATTTTACACAGTTAAATGGTTTCACGTATTGCTATGTAACACTAACAATTCAATTTAACATCAATCATTTGTGTGCATACAGTTCAATGATCAAACAGATCTATTTGACCCAGATATGGGACCTGAAGAGGTACTACCAATCAGGGTTTGGGTGGACCTGGGAGTAAGGGCAATGAAGGGGTACTCTCCATTTCGCATAGCTCTATAACTGAATCCTCTCAAACAGATAGGACGCTCGTTGTTGGTGGTGGTGGTGGTTGTGGGGGGGGGGCTTTCCCCTTTGCAGAGTCGGTGTATTCTACTACATATAATTAGATACCCTATATGTTAAGTTGATTTCAGCATAAAATAACCAAACAAGAGTTAACGTGTGTTATTTAAACAAACTTCCACTCGAGTCTGTTCCCGGTGATGGAAACTAGAACAACACTTCACTTAGGACTTCATTCTCTGTACATAGCAAACAACAGTATTCTCATTCTTCCTTTTTCTTTGGAACATGGGACTAGCCTTCACAAGTCTCAAAGACCAACTGACTTGAAACCAAAAGTCAGCTCTTTTTATCTTTCCTCAGTCTCGGGCAAGAAACAGAAATCTCTTACTTGTGTTAGCCTTGTTCTGTGCTGTGTCGTTTCAACATCAATTTGCTGAAATTCGCCAAGCAGGTTTACGATGTCTACAAGCACATGTACAAACAATTTGCTTTCTCTTGCTTCAGTGAGGTATGTCTCCACCATACTCCCCACTGATCTCCTCATCACAAATAGTGCACCCGGGAGCACGGGTCTCTTCTGGCAGGTACTCCTTGGAAGGTGAACAACACAAAGTTTGTCCTTAGATGGACTGTCATATGGAGTTTCACTAGGCACGTCAGTATCCACTGGTAGACTGCTGATGTCAGAGCATCATCTGATGGACCTGACTTTAAATAAATTAACCCCTCGCTCTCTTCTGTGCCGGTTTCATTACCCAATGACGGACTTTGAAAATGGCTACAGATCTTTAACATGGCAAGGTATCCCATCAGTCCACACTGACCATGGGCTGACAACTTCGGTTATGCATAAAATAACTTAACAAAGGTTTACATGTTATAAAACCAACCAAACAACCATATATTGAGATGGAGAAATAAAAACATTAATACAGCAACTGAATTCATTAATTGAACACCCTGGATGTTTCTTTATTCCTTTAAAAGATTTTCTTTAAAAAATTATTTGGGCTATTTTGAATTTTGATAACTGGAATTATAATTGGATTCATAGATTATAAATTATAAAATTGAATTAAAAATCAATTTTCATGTGCTAAATTTTTCCATCTAAAAGATTATTTGAAAATCTTCAAAATTCCAATCTATAGATATTCAAAGAATGATCATGAAAGTTTAAAATGTCTATATCCACTTGTGCCAAAATCTGATTTTTATAGTCATTATCAAAACAAACATTGGATATATGATTAAAGACTTTGAGAATATACTTATAAAAGTTTTGGCATCATATAACCTTTTGATATATCTATTCTTTTCATCTTTTGATATATCTATTCTTTTCATCTTTTGATATATCTATTCTTTTCATCTTTTGATATATCTATTCTTTTCATCTTTTGATATATCTATTCTTTTCATCTTTTGATATATCTATTCTTTTCATCTTTTGATATATCTATTCTTTTCATCTTTTGATATATCTATTCTTTTCATCTTTTGATATATCTATTCTTTTCATCTTTTGATATATCTATTCTTTTCATCTTTTGATATATCTATTCTTTTCATCTTTTGATATATCTATTCTTTTCATCTTTTGATATATCTATTCTTTTCATCTTTTGATATATCTATTCTTTTCATCTTTTGATATATCTATTCTTTTCATCTTTTGATATATCTATTCTTTTCATCTTTTGATATATCTATTCTTTTCATCTTTTGATATATCTATTCTTTTCATCTTTTGATATATCTATTCTTTTCATCTTTTGATATATCTATTCTTTTCATCTTTTGATATATCTATTCTTTTCATCTTTTGATATATCTATTCTTTTCATCTTTTGATATATCTATTCTTTTCATCTTTTGATATATCTATTCTTTTCATCTTTTGATATATCTATTCTTTTCATCTTTTGATATATCTATTCTTTTCATCTTTTGATATATCTATTCTTTTCATCTTTTGATATATCTATTCTTTTCATCTTTGCAGACTTTATCTCAATATTTTTGGCTGCTGTACTTTCTGACTTAACTCAGATATATACACTAACACTTTTATTCTTAATATGTACATGATAATTTTCAATAAACATTAAAAAGAAAATTTAAGCATCACACAACTGAAATATTTTGTATATAACACTTACCTAGCACAAGCTAAGATAGATAGACAAACCCCTTGATCTAAAAAAGTAATGATGTCTGCGTCGTCCCAAAAGGAAAATTTTGATGGAGCTAAGGCAAGGTCGATAAGATAATTCCCAGGATGACCTATGAACCCTGTGGGTTCCAATTTTAACACTAATCCATGATGATATTGAATATTCTCTTTAGGAAGGAGTAAAGGATCCTAATTAGCATTTCATTATCTCTATTATAAAAGGAATTGGATTGATTGAAAAAAAAAATTATGTTCAACATAAACTCTGACACAACTAAATTATCATTCAGTGGGAAATGGAACTGGAAATCATTAAACAGCATTTTAAATGTATTGCTCTAACAGAAAACTTGCTATAATGTGCCATGTCCGTTCAATTCAAGTTACATATATACAGAGGATGTTTATTTTAAGACAGTTCACACACACACACACTTTATATATATATATATATATATATAAGTAATATCCAGTCATAAATTTATAACAATTTAATCAGGTTTGAGTTTTCTTCTCATTACATTATATATATATATATATATATATATATATATATATATATATATAAAAATATGAGAATACTGATTGCTCAGGGGTAAGATATCCACTTGATAGTCAGGGTTCCTTCCCAGCTTGAAGCATCTTGTGTGTCTAGCCACAGTGAAGAGTTGTGATATAATGAAACAGTCTGTGGATAATATTTCTATCTCTCTCTCTCTATATATATATACACACACACACACACACACGTTCTCTCTTGTATATTATATATATATATATATATACACACACACATACTCTGTGTGTGTGTGTCTCTCTCTCTCTCTCTCTCTATATATATATATATATATATATATATATTTAGAGAGAGCAAGAGAGTATATATGATGGACTCCTCTGATGATCTTGATATGAGGTCCCAACAGTTCAGTAAAAGATATGAAGTTAGACTACATACTCAAATGACATATTTATAGTGGTGAAGGTTTGTGTAGAACCAGTCACACTTTCATGGATAAGCTGATAAGAGAAGAATGCCAAACCAATGTTTCACAGATTTTCCTGGACAAAACTCTTCAGGCTTTGAATTCAGAGCATTTCCTTGTCTTAGACCCATTGCCCACCTAAGCTGGGGAGCCCAATTTATCCTACTATTTTACCCATAGTCTGGGAATTGAATGCCTAGCCATTCACACCAAATGACAGGGATATATAGAAGTAATCTTTTTGGGGTCACTTTTTCTAGACCCATCTCAATGTCGGACTGCTTTGTTGTGAACTAAGGACATAAAGATGCAAATTACTTTCAGTTGTTCAGGGGCACCTCTGGTGGTGTAATGGTTTGCAAGTTAGACTAGCAAACCTACATGAGTGAGTTCGAGTCTCATTGGGTGCCCCATTCATTTGGCCTTGTGCTAAATCGAAGTAAAGACCTTCGTAAATTACTACTTTCAGTTGTTCAGTTTACAGCAGTATATCTTTCGTTGGTCATGTGGGAAGTTCAAATTGAGGGATCCCATTGGCATCCTCCACTTGCCCATGCTGCTGTTTCTTCCTCGTCATGGGATTTTTTTGTGTTCTTTAGCCTTAGAACATGGATCAGTCTAGAGGAAGTAAAACTCTGAAATGCAGAGTATCCCTTCACTGCCAGCACTCACAGGTCCCCTCTGGCCTGGAGTGGTAGCATCTGATAGGGTCCTATCTATGGGTCAAATAGAACTGTTTGACATTTAAATTGATAGCAAACAAATGACTTATGCTTAATTGAATTGCTCGAAATAGAACTGTTTGATAATTTGCCATTGTTGCTGTCTCTTCCTCGTCATGGGATTTTTATAATATACAAGTTGTACAAGAGTTCAAATTGTAAACAGTGAATGCACTTTTCAAACTAAAAAGCAACTTGTAAATGGTTTCATGTGATCATTACTTGTGCTGCACAATGCACATTCTCTTTAATATACAACATCAATTTGCTGAAATTTGCCTAGCAGTTCTAGGATGTCTACAAGCGCATGTACAAACAATTCACTTTCCCTTGCTTCAGTGTGGTACGTCTCCCAGTCGGCTGGGGCTGTAGAATACACCGACTGCACCTCTACAGAGGGGTAATACTCTTCCAACAAGTCCTAGATTTGAAACTAAACAATCTGATAGTGAGGTTCCAGTGATGCTGGAGCTTTGGGGAATGCGGAGTACCTCTTCATTGCCCTCGCTGCCAGCTTCACTCTGACCTGGAATGGTAGCACCTGATGGAGCCCTATCTATGGGTGAAATAAAACTAAACTGCATACTTATGCTGAAATGAATTGTTTGAAATAGAACTGTTTTTGACATTGAAACTGTACTATGCTCAACTGAATAGTTCAAAATAGAACTGTTTTGATATCTAACTGTAAACAAAAACTATACTTACACAAAACTAAATTGTTTGAATTAGAACTGTGTGACTAAACTGAATAGCTTGAAATAGAAATGTTTTTGACATTTAAACTGGGTAATTATGCTAAACTGAATTGTTTGAAATAGAACTGTTTATTTGTATAAAAATGGATTTGGCATTAAATAACTTACAAAGGTTGATATGCCATAAAAAACAAACTAACTTTAAAGCTGGAATATTTTATTGAACAAGCCCTGAAGGCAGCACCCAACAAAGCAGCAGCTATACCGCCACCTACCACCCATCATGGATACTATCCAAGTTAGATAAACTAGACATGCGGGACACTGCTGGAGAACTAAGGACGAACTTATAAGCGACATACTTCTGTGGACCCCATCACACGGATAGCAAAGGCAGGATGACCAGCTAGAACCTATATACAACAGCTCTGTGCCGATACAGGATGTAGCCTTTAAAAGCTACTGGGAATGATGCATGATAGAGACTGGTGGCGAGAGAGGGTCAGGGAGATCCATGCTGGTGGCACGATATGATGATGAGATTCTAACAACTCGGTGACATTGCTGCTAAGCTCTACTGCCTCTTACCCAGCACTTGAACACCATTGAGAGGAAGTTGCATGGTGTTGCGATTAATGTCCTGGTTGGTGACATTATTATAAGGAAGTTCAGAATCCAGTTGCCCTATTACATTCACTTTTGGACTAATACCATTGGGAAGGATATGAACCCCTTTATCTTCCTACCAGCTATGGGTTAGTACCACAACTGTTCTTCAAGGACGGCTTTGGCATTAAATACAAACACTGCCTATATAGATGCACTCTGTGTCTTACATCAGATGTTAGAGTGGTCACAAACATGTACTAGATGGCTGTTAACCCAGACAGCAGATTCATCTGACAACGCAGGTTTTTTGTCCTGCTGTGTAACTAGCTGTCCTCCTCACTAGTCAAGACTGATGGAGAACTGGTTTAGTTTCTGATAACCAGACATTTTTTCTTTGGCCAAACTCTTCAAGGTTGAATTCCAAATTCATCGTACACATCATTAATAAAAAATATTCATAATTATGATTAACATTCTATAAAACTATAATAGATTATATTTATTATATATAATATAAATAATATAATATAATTATACATAAATTACAGACATTATCAAAAATAATTGTTTGATAAGAATGATCACTTTTTAATTTCAAAGACATGTTCATAACTGTAAACATTAGATGTAAATAATAATACATTGTACTGGAGTATATATATATATATATATATATATATATATATATATATATATATATATATTTAGAGAGAGAGAGAGAGAGAGAGAGTATATTTAAAGATTACTTTTTAATTTCAAAGAAATATTGATAATTCTAAACATTAGATGTAAATAATAATATATTGCACTTGAGTATATATATATATATATATATATATATGTGTTTAGAGAGTGAGAGAGAGAAAAAGAGTATATATATATATATATATATATATATATGAATGTACAGAGCTGATGTTTGACCTTCTGTGTGGACACTAGAGGCAGTCTAGAGAACCTACCAAGATTGATGAACAATAGGGATGAATGACAACAAATAGTCAAGGAATTCCATGCTCTCAGCATGACTAGATTATATATATATATATATATATATATATATATATATTTAGAGAGAGAGAGAGAGAGAGAATATGAACAAAAGAAGAGATGCAAACATTGTTAAATAAATTTTTTAGATTAATTTATTCAAATCAGTTTCAGCCTTTGGCCATCATCAGAAGATGTTTATTTTAAGACTATATATATATATATATATATATATATATATAAAATTGACTTATAAGTATTGATAAATAAGTTTTATTAATGTTATTCATCTTGACCTGTTTCAGCCTTAGGCCATCACTTGTGCTTATTTTAAGATTTGTGTCTTACAAACAAATTTGAAGTGAGTATTTCAGTTTTTGGAAATTGAAAGTCTGTAACAATATTTCTTTCAATATATAGTAAATAGGTTTGGTTTGTTGGGTTTTATGGCATATCAACCTTTGTAGGTTATTTAACGCCAAATCCATTTTTATGTAAATAATCTGCTCTATTTAAAACAATTCACTTTAGCATAAGTACACAGTTTGTCAAAAACATTTATTTCAAACTATTCAAGAAGTTATATGTAACAATTCAGTTAAGTGTAAATACAATTTTAATGTAAAAAAACAGTTCTATTTCAAATAATTCAGTTAAGCATAAGCACGCAGTTTAAATGTAAGTACAGTTTAATTGTCAAAATGTTATGTTTTGACCTGTTGACCCAGCCAAAAATGCCATTCAAGGTGGCACACCGGAAGGAAGTGACACATCCCGGTCGCTGGAAATCGGAAGAGGTTGCGTAGGCGTTGAGGCGTGTCTATATTACTGCGTGGGAGTTTGAAGGTAATATAAGGCCGACGAATTGAGGACAGTTGGAGATAGGCGAGAAGGAGGGCAAGCAGTACAGTGGAAGACGGAAGTAGACACGGTGTAGTAGGGAAAGCCAGCACACAGAAGAGTTTACTCCAGGGTTCGGTTGAGCAACCATGGAGAACGAGAAAGACACAAACTTCAGGGTCAAAATATTTCAGTAATGTTCGGTCCCCAGCTACCTCCCACACGCACACTTTGAGTAACCCTTTTCGAAACCTTACAAATAAAGTGAGAGGTAAAATATTTCATAAAGAAGTCTTCCTGTGTCTTCTTTCCTGTGTGCGTCATTTATTCCTGTGTCTTTATCATCGGGCGTCTTAATTATTATTGCATCGGTATGTATCCAGCATATATATGTATATTTCTGCATGAATCAGCAGATGACTATATAACAAAAAACATTTCTATTTCAAGCTATTCAGTTTACTCAAAAAATTCAGTTTAGCATAAGAATGCTGTTAGTTCTATTTAACCCATAGATAGGGCCCTTATCAGGTGCTACCACTCTGGGCCAGAGTGGACCTGGGAGCGATGGCAATAAAGGGGTACTCCGTATTCCCCAAAGCTCCAGCACTGCTGGAACCTCACCATCAGATTGTTTAGTGTCATATCCAGGACACTTGTTAGGTGGGGTCTTACCCCTCTGCAGAGAAGCAGTCGGTGTATTCTACAGCTCCACCCAACTGGACAAATATAGTAAATAACTTGCTGAACTTTTTGGTGCAATGGTTAAAGTGAAACGAGTTTAAACACCAGTCTCACACACAGTTAAATTCACTACATTCACTTTCGGACAAATATCCTTGGGAAAGGTATGTACTGCCTTATCCTCCTTGGCATGCGTTAAATAATACAGCTACTGACCTTCTAAAAGGATGGATTTGGCATTAAATGACCCAAGAAAGTTGATATGCCATTAAATAACAAACAAAGTGTGCTGAACTGTGACATCATATCAAGTCTGAACCCAAGTTGTACTATTAAATTCACTTTCGGATATATATGCTAGATGAAAATATGAACCCCTTATTTGCCTCCGAGCTACAGGTTAAATAATACTACTATTGTTCTTATATAGAACTATAGAAGTGGCATTAAGTAACCCATGACGGTTGATATGCCACTAAACAAAGAAACAAACCCATTGTTAGCCCAGTCAGTTGACACTGCAGAATACACCAACTGCATCTCTGCACAGCTGTAAGACAACCCTAATGAGTGTCCTGATTTTGACGCTAAATAATCTGATGATGAGTTTGCAGTAATGCTGGAACTTTAGGGAATGTAGAGAACCCATTCATTGTCATTACTCCCAGGTCCACTGTAGCCTGGAGAGGTAGCACCTGATAGGGTCCTATCTTTGGGTCAAATAGAACAGTTTGACACTTCAACTGTGAACTTATACTAAACTGAATTGTTTGAAATAGAACTGTTTTTACATTTAACTGTGTATAAACAAAAATCTGTGTACTTATGCTATGCTGAACTGTTTGATCATTTAACTGTGTGTAAACAAATGACTAATGTTTAATTGACTTGTTAGAGATACATAGCAATACTTGAAAACATTTAACTGTGTGCAAGCAAATGATTGATCATGAATAGAATTGTTCGTATTAGATACAAATAAGTGAAAAAAAATAAGCGCAGGCTCATTTAAAGATGTTATCGACAAAATGTGTTTAGAAATTATATATTTAATATATACTTATAAAAACTATTTGGCATTAAATAGTTTACACTGGTTGATATGTCATGAAACCAAACCAAGACAAATCTTATATATATATATACATATATATATATATATAGAGAGAGAGAGAGGATTTAGCATTAAATAACCTCCAATAGTTGATATGCCATAAAAGGTAACCAAACCAAATCTTATATATTTAATATATACATATAAAAAGGATTTGGCATTAAATAACCTAGTATGGTTGATATGTCATAAAACCCAACAAAACCAAATCATGTATATAAAATATATAGTTATAAAAAGGATTTAGCATTAAATTACCTACAATTGTTGATATGCCATAAAATCTAACCAAACCAAATCATATACATTTAATATATATGTATAAAAATGGATTTAGCATTAAATAACCTACAATGGTTGATATGCCATAAAAGGTAACCAAACCAAATCTTATATATTTAATATATACATATAAAAAGGATTTGGCATTAAATAACCTAGTATGGTTGATATGTCATAAAACCCAACAAAACCAAATCATGTATATAAAATATATAGTTATAAAAAGGATTTAGCATTAAATTACTTACAATTGTTGATATGCCATAAAATCTAACCAAACCAAATCATATATATTTAATATATATGTATAAAAATGGATTTAGCATTAAATAACCTACAATGGTTGATGTGCCATAAAACTGAACCAAGCCAAACCAAACTGATGAATCTCCTTATCTTCCTAGCTATTTGGTTTAATAGTATTGCTGCTGTTTTTCTACAAGGATGACTCACAATGATTGATATGCCTATTATAGAGCTTAGAACATCCCAACAGCACCCTCTGTAGAAGAGTAAGACCCCCCCCCCCACACAAAAATGATGCCTTTAGTATGATACTCTACACATGGAGGTGCCCGTGGTGTAGTCGTTATCGTCGTAGGGAAATGAACACGGCGACTCGAGTTCAAATCCTGGACGAGACTGATTGTATTTCACATAGCACTAATACCCTTGGGGAAGGTATGAATCCAATTATTCTCCCTCCAGCTATGGGTAAATTGTAGGACAGACTAGGTTCTTCAGCCATGGTGAGGCAATTAGTCTAGGAGAAGGAAAACTCTGAATTCAAACCTGTTAAACTCCGCTTAAAAATTGACCTTGTGTCATATCCTGCCCGAGCGGAGGGGTTGGGTAAATAGTACCACATCTACTGTTGAGGCTCAAAATCTGGAGTGTGGAGTATTCGTTCATTGATATTACTCCCAGGTGCATTCTCAGTTGGAGACTCCCACCTGACTCCAAAATGATATCATCATCATTGTCATACTGCTTTCTCTCACCATCATTATCTATTGCTTCCCGCAGGTCCTCCAGACTACACCCTGTATCCGTACAGAGCTGTTGTCGATATGTTCTAGTTGTTACCCCAATACTTGCACGTTCATGTGAAGGGGTCCATTTGAGAGTGTCGCTTATGAGTTTGTCCTTACTTCTCCAGTAGTGTTCGCAAGTCCTGTTCATCTTATTTGGATGGTTTTAGAGATGGGACATAAGTAGTCATACATCCGTTTTGTGGGCTGTTGTTTCCAGGATTTTTTAAACATAGCTCATAGCATTCTTGTGCAATTGCCATCTAGCTTTTTCTCTATATGCTTAGTCAGCATTCATGTGGTGCAACCATATAGTAGAATTGACACAACCGTTGCTTGGAAGAAATTGTGTCTTATTTTATCAGGTAGGTTAGACTTCTACATGATCGATAATCAAGTGGATAAGTTCACATACCTTGGTAGCAATGTCTCATCTACTGAAAATGACATCAATATGTGCCTAGCGAAAGCATAGACTGCTATGATAATATGTATACACATTTTACTTAATACAAGGTGTCTCAAAATAGATGCAACCCATTAATATGATAATGATTTGTTACTGAGACAATCAGAATAGCAGTCATTTGGCATACGTCCTGTAAAAAATATATCCTTTGAGCTAGAGACATCAGACCAATGTTGTTTTTTTTTTAATTGTTATTAGATCAGCTTCCAGGACACGCAATCTTTTTTTGAGTTTCTAGTCTATGTAATAAATCATTTTCATTTTAATGGGTTACATATGGTTTGAGACAGTTTTGAATGGATTTGTTCCCAAATAAGCAGTGATGCAAAAATATATTTCCTCTCTTATCCAAAGCATTGTGATCGAGAATTGATAGTTATTATAGAATACTATTTTCAAAACTGAAACAAAAAAGAAAGACAACATTATCAGTAGAAGAGTTATTAGCAGTCACATGGGTCCCATCTATATTGAGAGATCCTATATTAGCAGTCACATGGGCACCAAGTATACTGAGACACTCTATATTAACAGTCACATGAGTCCCATGTATATTGAGACATCCTACATATTGTCAGGTGAGAATAGGTTTTTCAACTTGCTAAGCAGTTAATAATAAAAATGTCAGTTTTAAAAAGATCTTAAGTCTTATTTGGCATGCATAGACATGTTTTGCATGAATCTCAAAGTAGTTGGGATCCAATTTTTGTTTTTTACTCATAATTATAATAAAAAAAAAAGGTCTCAGACCAAATGCTTTTAGTTCATTTACAAATATACCACCCTGGTCTCTAAGAGACTGTAGCCTCTCAAATTTGGTGTGTGGTGAATATAGGGTCGGGATATAAGTGTGTGTCTGTGCATGTTGACTTTAAAGCAGACTGGATTTTCACTGAATGTCAAAGAAAAAAAACGACTTAAATAAATAAATAAATAGAAAGAAACTAAACAAAAACATAAAAACAAAAAACAGATAAAAACCGAAAAATTCAAAATAAAACTGCATCTTTATTCTTTCTATTCAGAATCAAAAGTATCAAGTTCTGCTTAGAGAATTTGAATATGCAACAAAAAAACAAAATTTTGGAGAGAAAAAACAAAGTTGTGTTAATACAAAGATTTGGTTTTTAAAAGTCTTTGTTTTTGTTTTTAGAATTTTGTCTTTTAATCTTTTTAATCCTTGTAAATTAAAAATTAATTTTTATTTTTTATTTTTAGTATTTTAAAATTACTCCAAACTTAATTATGTTTTATAAAGCTGCATTTTCTATTAAAAGGATTTTTATGTCAGCTCATTTTTATTCTTATTTCATAATAAAATTAAAATAGATCTTTTTTTTTTAAAAAAAAAAAAAACTTGTCCTATGCTGATTTTTGGGATGTTGGATTTCATTATAATTCATTTTTTATTTACTCATCTATTTGTTTATAGATTTTACTGATCCTCTCTCAATATCTCTTCTCCTACCACACTCTCTTTGTTCTATACCTGTATTTCTCTCTGTCTGTCTCTGTCTATATATATATATATATATATATCCTGGAAAGGACATTAAATTGCTACTGATGATAAAGCTCCTGTCTTGGAGATTTGGGGAATATGCAATACTCCTTTGTTACCATTTCTCCCAGGCCTACTCTGACCCAATGTGATAGTACCTGTTAGGGTCCGTCCTATGGGTCAAATCGAATCATTCAGTCTTTTTCTAGGGATTATTATTTATATTAATTGAATTATTAGTGTTAAATAGCAATACTTGAAAGTATTTAACTGTGTTCAAACAATAGATAGAAATGTTTGATAAATAGAATTACTAGAAACCATTTAACTCTACGCAAACAAATAAGCTGTAACTTATTGAAAATAAATGTTACCTACCTAAATAAGTATAAATAGCATTTGGCATTAAATAAACAAGGACTGATATACCACTTAATCAAATAATCTAACCTAACTATATATATATATATATATATATATATATATATATATATATATATATAAATATCATGTGAATCCAATTATTCTCCCTTCTCCAATAAGCAAATAGTTGGGCAGACAGGGTTCTTTAATTTTGGAATTGCAACCAGTGTAGGAGAAGGAAAACTCTGAATTCAAACCTGTTAAATTCCTCCTAGAAAATTGATCTTGGGTTGCATCCTACTCGTGTATAGGGATTTGGTTTGGTTTTATGGCATATCAACTACTGTAGGTTATTCAATGCCAAATCCTCTTCATGCAAGTATGATATGATTTGTTAACACATTTTCTAGATAACATTCTTAAATGAGCCTGAAACCTTTTTTGCACACTGTAAAATGGTTTCAAGTATAGCTATATAAAAGTCACCATTTAAAATCTGTCATTTGTTTGCACACATAGTTTGTTCTATTTGACCCATAGATAGGACCCTCTCAGATGCTACCACACTGCAAGCAATGGCATTGAAGGGGTACTCTGTATTTTCTAAAGCTCCAAAGGCAGCAGCCTTGCAATCAGATGATTTAATGTCATATGCAGGACACTCGTTGCAAGGGTCTTAACTCTCTGCAGAGATGCAGTCGGTGTATTCAGCTGTTCCAGCCAGTTGGGTTGAGTAGGGGCTAGGCATATATATATATATATATTCTCTCTCTTTATGACTGTAACTTTTTCTCTACTTCACACTCTCCTATAACTTTATCCTATTTTCTCTGTTACCCCTCCGCAGAAGTGCAGTCGATGTATTCTACAGCCCCAGCCAACTGGGCTACGTAGTCTTGGTGAAAGTCATCTCTTAGTAATTAAGGGAAATCCAAAAGCATGACTCCGCTCAAGTAAAAGATTTCTGGAGAGGTAGCACCTGATAGGGTCCTATCTTTGGGTCAAATAGAACAGTTTGACACTTCAACTGTGAACTTATACTAAACTGAATTGTTTGAAATAGAACTGTTTTTACATTTAACTGTGTATAAACAAAAATCTGTGTACTTATGCTATGCTGAACTGTTTGATCATTTAACTGTGTGTAAACAAATGACTAATGTTTAATTGACTTGTTAGAGATACATAGCAATACTTGAAAACATTTAACTGTGTGCAAGCAAATGATTGATCATAAATAGAATTGTTTGGTGACTGAATTCATGGAAACTGATGATGAACACGATATTGAAAGTAGATTCATGGGAATCAGCTTTTCTTGGATCTTTGGATGCTAAAAATTCTCTTCCTCCTGACCTTGACTACACACAAACAGAGCATTCAATGATCGAGCTTCTTTTATTGGGGTTCTTAGGCCAGGAAATTTCAACTCCCGCCTTTGTTAGAGGTATATCTGACAAATTCTTGCAACCACTTAGATGGGTGATTTCATCAACTTTTTGTTAATTGCTGTTTTTATGGCGAAGTGGCAGAAAAGCATATCTTATATTTTGCCAACTGGACAATATTTGTGCTTTGTTAATTTGGCTCTCTTCTATCAACTGGCTTCTTTTTTTTATGATGCCTATTCGCACTCAGTGACCACTTCACTTGTTTATAATGTTTCATCTATCTTTTTTTTTCTCTCTTCCTCAATAACTTGCTTCGCTGTATCTCTTCTCTGTCTCTCCCTCCCTCTCTCTCTCTGTACTTTTGCTGTCATTTTTTCTTTTCTTTTTGACTGTATTTATGAATCTGTTTTCTTTTGCTTTTTTTTTTTTTTTGTTTACTCTTGTATTCTCTCACTATTCTTGTATGAATTTCTCTCTTCATTTCTTTTTCATCTCTCCCTCTCACTTTATTTCTTTTTCTTTTACCTTCTCTTTCTCTCCTTTAATTTCTCTTCTGTACCTTCCTCTTTCTTTCTCTCTCTCTCTCTCTCTCTCTCTCCCTTGGAATCACTCATTCAGCTGCTTTTCTCATATCTCTCTTTTCTCTTTCTATCACTCTATCTCTCTTGTCTATTATTATTTCATTATTTACTAAGTTTTGCTGAGTAAAATCACATACCTAAAGCTTTTATGCCAGACTAAGTGATCCCTCATCTAAGTAATGTGCAGGCTTATTGTTGCTTAACTTCAGTGATCTGGTTGGAACAAGTGATTTCAGTGTCTTGTTATTTACTTGCCCAGCTGGCTGGGGATGTAGAACAACCTGACTATATCTCTGCAGAGGGGGTAAGACCCCCTGTCAGTGAGTGTCCTGGATTATGACATTAAATGATTTGGCATCAATTTTTTGCTTATGTCATCTTTTAATCTGTTGCATCTCCAAGAAGTTCTACACATTTAAACATCATTGCCTGTGCCAATCATGTTTGGTTTGTTTGGTTTTATGGCATATCAACCTTTGTAGGTTATTTAACGCCAAATCCATTTTTATGTAAATAATCAGTTCTATTGAAAACAGTTCAGTTTAGCATAAGTACACAGTTTAATTGTCAAAAACATTTCCATTTCAAACTATTCAAGCAGTTATATGTAATAATTCAGTTAAGTGTAAATACAGTTTTAATGTCGAAAAACAGTTCTATTTGAAATAATTCAGTTAAGCATAAGCATGCAGTTTAAGTGTAAGTACGGTTTAATAGTCAAAAGCGTTTCTATTTCAAGCTATTCAGTTTACTCAATTCATTTTAGCATAAGTATGCTGTTAGTTCTATTTAATCCATAGATAGGGCCCTATCAGGTGCTACCACTCCAGGCCAGAGTGGACTTGGAAGCGATGGCAATGAAGGGGTACTCCACATTCCCCAAAGCTCCAGCACTGCTGGAACCTCACCATCAGATTGTTTAGTGTCATATTAGGGGGGGGTCTTACCCCTCTGCAGAGGTGCAGTCAGTGTATTCTACAGCCCCAGCTGACTGGGCAATACACAGATTTAAATGTCAGACAGTTTTATTTCAGATAATTCAGTTCAGTATAAGTATACAGTTTAGAAGTCAAAAACATTTCTATTTTGAGCAATTCAGTTCAGCATAAGTACGCTGTTCCAATATCAAAACAGTTCTATTTTAAACAATTCAGTTTAGCATAAATACGCAGTTTAAATGCAAAAATCAGTATTGTGAAAGAAGCACGGTTTTGTTCTATCTAACCCATAGATAGAAGCCTTATCAGGTGCTACCACTCCGGGCTAGAGTGGACCTGGGAGTGATGACAATGAAGGGGTACTCCGCATTCCCCAAAGCCAATCATGTGATAGATTTTAAAAAAAGAATGCTAGCTGAATGGTTATATCATCTTTCTTTGTATATGTATTTTTCTTTTTCCCTGTCATGGTATTTTAGTAAAGTATCCATTGTTGTTCTTACAACACTTGTTTCACCATCTTAATGATGAAGGTTTATTAAAACGGAAACATTTTGACTTTCTTTTATAATGACTTCATCAATTTTGGATTACTTTGTTTTTCTATTTTCTTCATACTGTCAGATTTATTTTCATTATTTGCTTCTATATATCTCATATATATGAATAAACTGCGTTTTGCATAAAATGACTAACAATGGTTTATATGCCATAAAACCAAACCAAACCAAACAGACTTGGTCAGGGATTGAACTTAGGTCACCATGTCCATTTTCTGTGATGGTAACTATTTCACCTTATGTTGTATACAATACATATACATATCAAATACACAGGCGGATTCTGTCGTTTCAGACACAAATGAGTTTATTAACTTCTGACTTCAGTCCATGGCGACACAAGGAGAGGGACACGATTCTTAAAAGTCTATGCTGACCACACCACAACGTGCAGTGCATCTTGTGATGTTTACGATCTGAAAACCCAACTACATCTTTTAAAGGTCAAAATCCAACTCTCGTCTTCTATGGTCAGAATCCAACTCTCGTCTTTTCAAAATCCTCA
Organism: Sepioteuthis lessoniana; assembly: GCA_963585895.1. Taxonomy (NCBI): domain Eukaryota; kingdom Metazoa; phylum Mollusca; class Cephalopoda; order Myopsida; family Loliginidae; genus Sepioteuthis; species Sepioteuthis lessoniana. The sequence continues at coordinate 12,893,608 of OY757925.1, forward strand.
AATTCTCAGGACCATCTCTTCTGGGCATGACGTCATCCACACTCCAGCTCCATTTCCTCTCTGGGGGTTTATTATGACAAACGGTGATTGTCATATCCTTTGCACGCAAGCGTAAACCTGCACCTAATGACGATGCACCTGAACTCTTAAACTGAATAGTTCAAAGCCCAACCAAACTGAATGATAAAATATAATTAATGAAAAATGTTAAATATAAAAAATTATTCCTTATTTATATAACACTTAGTCACTTCCTATTATATATTGTATAAAAATGCATCATCAAAATTACCTGAAACAGGTAAGCGCTTCCTACTTAATTGCAATATCAATGTTTTAAGTGCAAATGTCAGAACTATTTTGAATATTATCTTAAGCATATAAATATAATCCATAGATGGGACTATTACTGGTACTACCTGTCTGAGTCTGAGTTGACCTGGAAGTAATGGCAAAAAAGAAGTGACACCACCCTCCTTAAAGATCCATAACTTGATCATTACTACCAAATGCAGTTTAGTGAAGAAATCATTATTCTAATTTGTGTGCAAGCACAATTGCAAAAGATAGTGCTAGGGTATTTATCATTTTGGTTTGGTTGGGTTTTATGGCATGTCAACCCTTGTGGGTTATCTAATGCCATCTAGAGGTTGCAGGTTCAATCCTGACTGCAGGCGAGTAACAATACATTTGTACCCGGTTATGGCTAACGGAATCAGAACAGGTGACTCCTGTAGATTCAATAAAGGATGTAGTTTGAAATTCTGTGTAGGATCCTGAATTCGACGAACACCTGAAGAAGGCCGAAGGACAAATTGGCCGAAACGTTGTGGAAATAACAATAAAGATGAAGACAATAGTCTGAAAACCCTTAACGATAGCTTCTTCTTTATTAGCATCCTCGTATAACAAGATATTTTTGTTAACATAATAGCATTCTCAAGAGAATAAAGCAATTTTCAATCCAGTTGGCAAATTACTAATAATCTATGTTTGTGCTAAACTTGATCCTTAAAATTTCTCAAGGGAAATAACTATTGAATTTAAATCAGGGTACTTCCCCACATTTTTAATAATAACATTTTCTATAAGTTGGCTCTTAAGCTCATAGTTTCTAACCTGTCTCTATAATTGATACAAGATTAAAAAAAACAACAAATTGACACATTTCTCTCCTCCTTGTCATGTGTCGACATGTTTTTGTGAAATAAAATTTCATTTCTGATGAAGTTATTCTCATAGAGAAACAATGCAATTTAATTTTGAATAACTTTGGGAAGAGTCATTAATATCGCAATTTTTTCTCTTCCTTCAATCAATTGAATTAATTTTGTCAACACTGAGTTTCATTTCTTTTGTCTTATTCAAGTTTATTGTCTTTATGGAAAGAAAGGGGTTTTTTTTTCCAGCAGTGTGAAGTAAAATGAAAACGCATTTTTTTCCCCTTTTTTAAATCATCATAATCAAAGTGATAGTATTTTTTTTTCCTTTTAAGTGAGCAATATGTTTTAACCTTTCATGTGGAGAGTTTCTCAGATCATTTCTTTGTTCCGTGCTCTTACTATCTTCTTTGTTTAGCTAAGAAAACCTAATTGTAATGAAATGTATATGAAGTTGGCTTTTCACAGCCAAGATAGTATGCATTTCGGCACTATTTGACCAGAATAAACAACAGATTCTCAGCTTGTTCAGATACTTATAAGTACTACATTTTATGACCACTACTTGTCATTTTGTTTTTATGGACATATCAACCTTCATGGGTGTTTTTAAAGCCATCCTTGTAGACAAACAGCTGTGGTTGGTTGTTTTTTTTTTAAGGGTGTATCAACCCTTTTCTGGTCATTTAATGCCGGATTAAATTTCCAACAATTCAGTTTAGTATAAGTATAGTTTTTGTTTACAAACTGTTAAATGTCAAAACAGTTCTATTTCAAATAATTCAGTTTAGCATAAGTATGCAGTTTAGTTCTATTAGACCCATAGATAGGACCCTATCAGGTGCTAACATTCCAGGCCAGAGCAATGACAATGGAGGGGTATTCTGCATTCCCCAAAGCTCCAGTATAACTGAAACCTCACCATCAAATTGTTTTGTGTCATATGCAGGACACTTGTTGGCAGGGGGATCTTACCTCTCTGCAGAGAAGCAGTCAGTGTATTCTGTCGTCCCAGCCAACTAGGCAACAAACAGCTGGGGATGGATAAGGGAGTTTATACATTTCCCAAGAGTATTAGTCCAAAAGTGAATGTAATTGCATGACTAAAATGTCGCTGTTGACCATGTTAGTGACTATACAACCGGGATTCCCCAAGAATCTTGTTGAACATTATTTTTCTTATAGACTGTAATGTTCGACAAGAACAAAATCTGTTTTTTATTGTTCAAGATTTTATGAGCCATTACATATTTTGAGAGGGTTGGTAAATTAATTTTATTAATTTGTCTACTTGGATATAAGTCATCATCATCATCATCATCATGTCGTGCTGCTAGCACGGATCCTGTATCCTCACATAGATGCTGAATGTATGTTTGAGTTGGTCGTCCTGCTTTTGCCCGGCCATATGTGGGGGTCCATAAGAGTACATCTCTTATGAGCTCGTCCCTACTTCTCCAGCACTGGATATAAGTAAAATGATTAATTTGGTTTAGATTATTTATTTAAAGGCATATCAACTCATTATGGATTGGTTGGTAAATTAATTTTATTAATTTGTCAACTTAGAATATAAGTAATTTGATTAATTTGGTTTAGATTATTTATTTAAAGGCATATCAACTTATGGGTTATTTAATGCTAAAATCTCATTCTTCTCAGTCAGCTTGGGCTGTAGAATACACCAACTGCAGTGGGGTAAGACCCCTCCCAATGAGAGTACTGGATATGACACTGAACAATCTGATGGTGAGGTTCCAGTGATGCTGGAACTTTGGGGAATGCAGAGCTCCCCTTCATTGCCATTGCTCCCTGGTGAACTCTGGCCCGGAATGGTAGCACCTGATATGGCCCTATCTATGGATTAAATAGAACTAAACTGCATACTTATGCTAAACTGAATTGTTTGAAATGGAACTGTTTTTGACATTGAAACTCTACTTACACTAAACTGAATTGTTTAATATAGAACTGTTTTGACATTCAACTGTGTAAACAAAATCTGTACTTATACTAAACTGAATTAGAACTGTTTGACTAAACTGAATAGCTTGAAATAGAAATGTTTTTGACAATTAAACTGTGTACTCATGGTAAACTGAATTATTGGAAATAGAACTATTTGCATAAAAATGGATTTGGCATTAAATAACTTGCAAATGTTGATATGCCATAAAACCCAACCAACCGTCATTCTTCTGTGAATGTTTCATAGTAATCGTAACTATATATCCGATGTTCCATTGCAATTACATTCTAAATTGTACATTTTTTATTTGCCTATAATTCACATTTATTCATGCAGTCATAGTTTTAAGTACTCTTATCCAATACTAAGAATTTTTAAAAAGATCTATTGATCCATAGGAGGGACCCGAACAGGCCCGACCAAAATAGACAAAGTAAATACAACAAAATGGTACTCTACACTGCCCAGAGTTCCAAAACTGGATCCTCACCATCAGATTCAGTTTTGTGTCATGTTTTAGGTTTTTTTTTTAATCTTTAAGAAACTTTATTTTAAAAAGTATTTTCCAAATATCAAGCGTTTAAAATTACACAACATGGCTACGTGTCTGTCTTTATTTATTTCAATAAAAGTTGGTTCTTCCCGTGTAATGTACTTTGTAACTCTTAAAAACAAGAGATCAGAAGTAAATTTTCTATTTGTTTAAATACTTATAAGCAACATCTTATCTATATATCTATCTATCTATCTATCTCTCTCTCCCGATATATGTATATAAATAAATAAAGTAAAGTTGGCGACCTGAAGGATCACTTTTCACTTTTCATAAGTTACTACATCAAGATGTAGGAAAGGGCGCTACTCCTTTCCCTGGATTACTATACTTCAGCCTTGATCCCTACCTTATAATGCTGAGTGTTAAACAAAGGGGTATCAAGTACTATTTTCATATGACTTGACTTGGGATTGAATGCTGGTCTATTGGGCCATTGGCGAACACTACCCCCTGGCCAATGAACCTGTGTGTATATATATATATATATATATATATATATGTGTGTGTGTGTGTGATGGCTGTTGCCTTAGATTCGAGTGTGGCCATTGCATAGTATCATTTTATCATAGATTAATAAATTTTACCATGGTTTGGTTTGATGACATTCAACCATTGTAGGTTATTTGATGCCAAATTATATATATACATATATATATTAAATATATGTTTAATGTTTTTAAATGAGTCTGAGCTCATTTTTTTCTCACTGTTGAATGGTTTCACTTATATCTAATACAAATACAGAGTCAAATGTAAAAACAGTTCCCTTTCAAACAATTCAGTTCAACATAAGTACATTGTTTGTTTTTTTTGTTTACACACAGTCATTTCTTTAAATACAGCTTTTTGTTTACCCATTTAAATGTACAAAGTTCTATTTCAAACAATTCAGTTTAGCATAAGTATACAGTTTCAATGTCAAAACAGTTCTATTTTAAGTAATTCAGTTTAGCATAAGTACACAAATTAGTTCTACTTGACCCATAGATAGGACTCTATCTGGTGCTACCACTCCTGGCCAGAGTGGACCTTGGAGCAATGGCAATGAAGGGGTACTCTGTGTTCCCCAAAGCTCCAGCATCAGATTGTTTAATGTGATATCCAGGACACTCATTGGGGAAGTCTGACCCCTCTGCAGAGATGCAGTCAGTGTATTCTACTCCCTCAGCTGAGTGGACCCTGATAGTACCATGAGTAAATGTGGCTTCTTCAGCCAGCAATGTAATATAATGGCCGAGGGATTTCGTTTTATATATCTTGCCTTTTGGTTTAGTTAGGCTGAGAACCTTTCACTTAGCGCATGGGTTAGTTAGGTGCAACATGAGCACAGGTGTTCACGCGCGCGTGGAGAGGATGTGTCATTCAGAGATGTCAAAATAAAAATCCCAGACAGAAAATGTGACTTAGGGTGGTGAATGACCTCATGCACCGGAAGCGTGCGCAGAAGATTTTGGGGATTTGAGTAAAGTCAGTTAGTTGAGTTCCTGTGTCCGAATGGAGAGTTTAGTTTTAGCGTCCAAAGAAGACGGTTGACTTTTGGAGCTCCCCAAGGCCTTGCGGCAGGTGCTGCACGGGGTTTGGGGCAGATAGAAAAATCAGCATAGAAAGATTGTGCCTCTCTCTCCTTATGTTGAAAAACCTTTAAACTCAAAGGTAATAAAAAGTTTCGTACCTGAACTAAGAAGTCATAAGTTTTTTGTGTTTCGGGATTCCTATGTTATCTATATGTGTGTTATGGACATTATGAACGTTTTGCATACCGGTATGAATATGTCTATTTCATGTATTCATATCTGGCTATGTTACGGCAAGAGCTGTAAAGTCATGGGCTGAAATTTGATTGACTGTTTTTTTTTTAATGAGAAACTTGCATTTCTATATATTTCAATATATCTATTAAACCCTCCTACCAACTTGTATTCTTTGTATGGTTGGGTTTTGTTTTATGGCATATCAACCATTGTAGGTTATCTAAAGCCAAATCCAGTTTATATCTACATATTGTACAAATATTTCCAAGCATAGTTATGAATCACAAACAATTAAATATCAATCATTTGTTCACATACCGTTAAATGAAGAAACACTTCTTTTTTTCAAGCAATTCAAGTTTGTACGCTGTGTAAAAGTTGAACAGTTCTTTTTGACCCATAGGACCCTATCAAATGCTACCACTTTGGGTCAGAGTGGAACTGAGAGCAATGGTAATGAAAGGGTATTCCACATTCCCCAAACCTCCAGCATCAGATTGTTTAATATCATATGTCACACTAGGGTGTGCTCAGGCCTTCGGCGAAAATAAGCTATACTTGATAAATAAGAACTCTTATTTTTTTTTTTTTCCTTCCTATTTTCCTGTGCTTAAATCTAATTTGTTTCCTTTTTTCTGATTTTTCTTTTCTCTTTTCCTTTCTATGTATTCATTCTCTTTTTTTCTTTCTTTCTCTTATTTGTTCATTAGATTGTTCATTTCTATTTTCTTTCTTTTCATTTGTCTTTCTTTCTTTTATTGTCTTTTTCATTCTTCTTTTTCATCAATCACTTTTTTTTTAATCATCATTTTTGTTTCCTTGGATTACTTGAAATCATATACTTGTGTTTACATTATTTACTTTAGATTGGAATACTTGAAAATGTATACCATTTTAGTTTATTCGGAGAGACCGGGGTTCAATCTCAGGTCAAGTCATACCAAAGACTCAAAAAGTGGTACTTGATACCTCCTTGCTTAACACTCAGCATTATAAGGTATGTTTCAAGGATAAAGTGGAGCAATCCAGGGAAAGGAGTAGCACCCTCCATTACTCCTTGGTGTAGTAGCTATTCAAAAGGGAGTTTTCGGTTAGCCCTCGACTACAGTCACCAACTTTACTTACTTATACCTTTTACTTCTTGTTAATTTGGTTTGGTTGGCATATCAACCATTTTTGGTTATTCAATGCCAAATCTTGTTTAGGCGTATATATTACAGATGATTTGTTTACATATTTTGTAGATAACTTTTTTAAACAAACCAGAGCTCTTTTTTTTTTTCACCCATTGAAATGATTTTCAAATATTTCTATTTACTATTAATCATTCATTGGCACACATTTAAATGAATATGCATCAATGATTTGTAAGTGAATAGTTTGTAGGTAATTCTATTTTTAAATGAGTTAGAACTAATTTGTTTGCACATAGTTAAATGGTTTCAATTATCTAATACTGATGATTCTATTCAATATTAATCATCCGTTTGCTGACAGTAAAGTAGTTAGAAGTATTGCTATTCAACACAATTCTTTCTTTGCACGCAGTTAAATGGTTCCAAGTATTGCAATGTAATACCAAAAATTCAATTTAGGAACTCAGTTAAAGACTCTCAAGTATTGGTAGTCAACACTAATAATTCTATTCAACATTATTCATTCATCTGCACACAGTTAAATGGTTCCAAGTATTGCTATGTGTCACTAACAATTCAATTAGACAATCATTTGTTTCCACACAATTAAATGGTCAAACAGTTCTGTTTCTAACAATTCAATTTAGCATAAATCATTTGTTTGCAAACAGTTTAAATGTCAAACAGTTTTATTTGATTCATAAATAGGACCTAATCAGGTGCTACCACTGGGAACAATGGTAAGGAAGAGGTTCTCCACATTTGTCAGAGCTCCAGGACTAAAGCCTCACTGTCAGATTGTTTAGTGTCGTATCAAGGACACTCATTGGGAGGGGAATGTTACCCCTCAGCAGAGATGCAGTCAGTGTATTCTACAGCCCCAGCTGACTGGACTTTTTTTTTTTTAACTTGACTTCCTTTTTTTATTTATTTCATCATTTATCCTGCAGCTGCATCACATTTGCAGAACGATGGGATTTCCTCTACAAAAACATTAAATTGCATCTGATGGTGAGGCTCAGATTCTGGAGCTCAGGGGAATGTGTCATCATCATCATCATCATCATGGGCTGGCAACACAGAGTTCTTTTGCCATCCATTACTCCTGGTCAATCTCCTAGACTTCATCTTGTGTCTGCACAGTTTTTGCTGGCATTTCCATGGGTAGGAGCCCATAAGAGAATATCCCTTATGAATTCCTACCCCTTTATCATATTTACCAACCCCTCCGCTCGGGTAGGATATGACACAAGGTCAATTTTTTAAGCGGAGTTTAACAGGTTTCAATTCAGAGTTTTCTTTCTCCTAGACTAGTTGCCTCATCAAGGCTGAAGAACCCAGTCTGCCCTGCTATTTACCCATAGCTGGAGGGAGAATAATTGGATTCATTCCTTTACCAAGGGTATTAGTGCTATGTGAAATGCAATCAGTCTCGTCCAGGATTTGAACACGTGTCGCCATGTCCATTTCCTACACCGATAGCCCCTTTATTGTCATTGCTTCTAGGTCCACTCTGATCCAGAATGGTGGTACCCATTTGGGTCCCATCTGTGGGTCAGGTAGATCTGTTTAAAAATTATTAGTACGAGATTGGAGTGATTGATACCATACCAAAGAGTACAGATTAGTTGTCCGAAGAACTTACTTGATGGTTTAATTGTTTATTGAAGATTATTATTAGTTGGTTTGGTTTCATGGCATCTTAATTTGATGTCAACTGTTTTTTTACATATATATTGAATATACTATTTGTAAACATATAGTGTAGATACACACAGTTAAATGATAAAATAGTTCTATTTCTAACAATTCAATTCAGCATAAGTCAGCAAATTTAAATGGTTTTGAGTATTGGTATGTATCTCTATTAAACATCAGTCATTTGATCAAACAATTCTATTTAGTATAAGTCACTAGTTTTCATTTAGTTTAGATGTCAAACTGAGCCATAGATAGGATCCTATCAGGTGCTACCCCTCTGGCCCCGAGGGGATTACTGGACCCTCACCCTCAGATTGTTTAGTGGCATATACAGGACACTAATTGAGGGAGGGGGTCTTACCCCTCTACAGAGATACGGTTGATGTATTCGACAGCCCCAGCCAACTAGGTTCTTTATAACTTGAAACCATATAATTGAGAAAATTATTTCTATTTGATAGGAATACTTGATATCCAGTATATAAGAAAATGATTACAGATGATTTAAAATATTTCATGAAACATTGAAAATTTAATTATGATTACAAGCAAATGAGCTGCATTGGTCTAGAGGGTAGAGTGTTCGCCAATGGTCCGGGAGACTGGGGTTCAATCCCAGGTCGTGTCATACCAAAGACTTTAAAAATGGTACTTGATAGCTCCTTGCTTAACACTCAGCAATATAAGGTACATATCAAGGGTAAAGTGGAAAAATCCTGGGAAAGGAGTAGCACCATCCTCTACACCTTGGTGTAGTAGCTATTGAAAAGGGAGCCTTCTGGTCGCCCTCAACTACGGTCGCCAACTTTACTTTACTTACAAGCCAACATTTACAAATTAATCAAATTCCAGCAGTAAATAACCCATAAGGAGTTGATATACCATTAGACAAACTAAACTATACTATTGCCTTCTGTTTGTTTTGATTTTCCTTCTGGCACATTTTTCCAAGTTCTTTTTTGTATTTTGTTTTTGGTATCTTAAATTTTTTGTTAGAATTTTTTCTTTTCTTCTTTCATTTAATAATTTTAATCTGCAGTTCTCAATTCTTACTTTCACTTTTAAAGAATCATCTTTTCTTTTGTTCATTCGGTTTTTCTTACTTTCTTTTCTTCCTTCATTTAATAATTTTAATCTGCAGTTCTCAATTCTTACTTTCACTTTTAAAGAATCATCTTTTCTTTTGTTCATTCGGTTTTTCTTACTTTCTTTTCTTTCATTTAATAATTTTAATCTGCAGTTCTCAATTCTTACTTTCACTTTTAAAGAATCATCTTTTCTTTTGTTCATTCGGTTTTTCTTACTTTCTTTTCTTCTGTTTTCTTTACTCACATTTCATTCTATTTTCTTTCCTTTTTTTCGATTTTGTGCTTTTTTTCTTTCTTTCTCACCCTTTTAATCTTACAACTTTTCTTTTCTGTTTCTCTTTATTTCCTTCCTTTTTATTCACTTTCTTTTCCTTTTTGCTCTTCTTCCTTCCTTCCTTTTATTTTCCTTGTTCTGCTCATCTTTTGGTTTGGTTTCTTTGTTCAATGGTATATCAACTTTCCTGGGTTACTTAATGCCAAAGCTATCTTTGTAAGGATCAATAAAGTAAGGAAAGTTGGTGACCACAGTCCTTAGTTGTTGGGGAGGGTGCAACTTCTTTCCCTGGATTGCTCCACTTTACCCTTGATACATACCTTATCATGCTGTGTGTTAAGCAAGAAAGCATCAAGTACTATTTTTTGAGTCTTTTGTATGACTCAACTGTGATTGAACCATGGTCTCCTGGACGATTGGTGAACACTCTACCCATTAGGCCAATAAAGAAGTTCATGCCTTTCCCAAAAGTATACGATCAAAAGGGAACATTATAGTTGTAGAATAACAATAACACATACCTCCGTAAAGCGTCCAGCTGGCAGACAAAAATGGGCTTCCTACTCCTGCAAAAATATTGCATGTGGACGACGGACAAAGCTCCAATTTGCTGCCCTGAAGGCTGGCGCCTTATATTTGCTGGCAGCAGATTCTGCATTGATGCCGAACACAGATATGCACCTATCGAGGGCGAGGCAACAGCAATTTCGTAGGACAATTAGCTGCGATAGCCGAGAGTAATTAATAGCGTTAGCTAAGAGCAATTAGTCGTGAAGACAGGAAACTCAATTCCCGATTAAGGAACAGGAAGTATTTATGGTGCCTTGGGGCATCCCATTATGCACAAGTGGACTATTCCATTGCATAGATTGTCATTGGCTGCTTGTAAGTAAGTGAAAGTATTTTATTATATAAACTAGTTTAGCATTGTAAGGAGGACGGCACTGAGCTACGACCTGCTTTATTTTTGTCTACCACCTGGACGCTTTACAGAGGTATGTGTTATTGTTATTCTGCAGTAGTGAGATGAGAGTTCAAACTTGCTCACGATAATGTCAAAATCAAGTTCATTAGCCACTACGCCCTTGGAACTACCCCACCACCACCTTGTCATTTACTTTTACTTTCAGGACCAGTCGGCTGGGGCTGTAGAATACACAGACGGCATCTCTGTAGAGGGGTACAATTACCCCAACGAGTGTCCTGCATATGACACTTAATTTGATGGTGAGGTTTTTGTAATGCTGGAGCTTTGGGGAATGCGGATTTCCCCTTCATTGCCATCACTCCCAGGTCCACTTTGGCCCAGTGTGGTAGCACCTGATAGGGTCCTATCTATTGGTCAAATAGAACTAAACTGTGTACTTATGCTAAATTGAATCATTCTAAATAGAACTGTTTTAACATTTAATTGTGTGTAAACAAAATTGTACTTGTACTAAACTAAATTGTTTCAACCTTTTATCAAAATGACTTAATTCAGCTTTAAATGATCCAAAAAGGGTTGATATGCCATAAAACCAACCAACCAACCGACCAACCTTTTTCTTTCCTTCAATTTCTTTTAATCTTTTCTTTCTCTTCTATTCTTGCTTTTTTCGTCCTCCTCATTTTTTTTTCTTCTTTCGGTCTCGGTAATTAATTTACCTCAAATTTTCATTCCTATAACCTTTTCTCTTTTTCTTCTACAATTGTCTTTTCTTTTCTTTTTTTTTTTTTGAGCTCTTATTCATTGTTTTTTTTTTGTTGTTTTTTTTTTAAACAGGGATATTGGGATGGCATTCGAGAGAAGATCCTTGCTGAACTGGATAGGCCACGCAACTATGAACAGCATTTACGGTAAGACAAAAGCTAAAAACAGGGCATGCTTTTCTTATCTGTGTGTTTGTAGGAAAATATTCTGTTATTGATACCATATACTTTCTTCACAGGAGATCAATAACTTCTATATTTAAAAACAAAAACAAAAAAACATTTTCACTCTTTTTTTTCCTGCATTCTAAAATGAAAGAAAAAAGAAAAAAAAATAGTGCAATCTGAATATACAGTTTCAATAATGGGTTGAAATTCTATTCTGTTGGGTGATATTCTCATTCTGGAGGGGAAATATAAATTCATTAAAGAAGCCATATTGAAAATCTGTGTAAGCAAGATGGCTGCTATTTCTAAGATTTTTATAAACAGTGAAACTGAAAATATTCATTTTGTTGAAGATTTGATGGGCTTTCATTTCATATGTACTTTATCTCCATTTCTTTCTTCTCTGCACCATTTTCTTTTTATTTCTATTTGGGCAGATTAAAAGTATTTTCATTTTCTAATCGATTCAATGAAGCATATACAATGCCCGGCATATGGTATCTTTGAATGATCCTGGCTCTTCTCAAAGTTTTCAAGTGCTAATGGTCAACTTCTTTTGTAGCAGCAGAAGCGACTTTCCATGCTACATATCATGTATGACTGCTTGACTGTTTAGATGTGACTGCTAAACTGTTTACACAAGTTACTTGCTTATAGTGGTAAAAGCTTACGTCTGACCAGCTACACTTTTTTGGATGAGCTGATCACAGAAGAAGGGTGCAGCAGTGCGCCATACATTCTCCAAACAACACTCATTGGGTTTTGAATTTTTTTTTTTTTTTCTCCCTTCTCTTAGACTGTAAAGAGCCCAGTTTGCCTTACAATCAGTTATTTTCTATTTTAAATCATCATAACTGACCACTGATAATCATGAATTTCTGGACATTATTTCTTGGGATAAGACATCTCTCTCAAACCAGTTTTAGGTGTTTTTATCATTCAGCCAATGCGTCCTCAGGCTTTGTAAAAAAAAAAAAAATCATACATAATAGCAGTAATTCATAATGATGTAAGAGCATTAAGTTTATAAGTCCCAAAAATTCATTCTGAACCTTGGCAGGACACATAGCGTAATGGTTATAGGTGTTGGTTCCCTAAGCTTCTAAGTGGTTGCAGGTTCAATCCTAACTGCAGCCAATTAACAATGCAGAAATACTTAACACCTGTACCTGGTTATGGTTAACAGAATCAGAGCAAGCAACTCCCGTGGATTAAATAAAGGACATGATTGAAAGCCAGAGGACACATCGGCCGAAACATTGTGAATATATCAAGATGAAGGTAGTAGTCTGAAAACCCAGGATGATAAAAATCATCAGGCTTCGTTTTCATCTCACAAATTCTGACAACTAATGTCCAGTCTTGGGCAGTAGTTAGATACAGTTAAAGGGGGCATTTTCTTCCAATGCTTGATATTCTGTAAACAGCTTTAGTGACTTTGAGGCCCAGTTTAAAATGATGTGTTAAAATTTCCAGAATCTCAATATTTGTCATTGCCAATATAATATCTGAAACAAAAGATGCAACTCAAGAGGATTATTAATTGTACAATTTGTATTATATAAATAATGTAGATGGACCCCCACATATGGCCGAGCAAAAGCAGGACGACCAGGTAGAACATACGTACAGCAGCTATGTGAGGATACAGGATGTAGCCCTGAAGACCTGCCAGAGGAGATGAACGAAAGGGAAAAGTGGCGAGAGAGGGTCAGGGATATCCATGCTAGCAGCACGACATGATGATGATGAAGAATTTGATAAATAACAGGACCTTGCCAGAGAACTAGAATTTAATCAGTAATGGAGTACTCAGAACGATCCAAAAGAGACTGAGGGAACTGAAAATCTGAGAAAGAATTGAGACTATCAAGACCACAGCACTGATGAGGTCAGCTAGAATACTGAGAAGAGTCCTGGAGAGTTAAGGAGATGAGCTTTTACTACTGGTATGAGAAACACTCTCAGAGTAAAAAAGTAGAGTTATCAGTAGTCATTCAGTGTGTATATGAAATAAGCTTTGGAGGAAAGATCTATAAATTCAGGGGTGTCCTCATGGTATAATGTTTAAAGCAATGGACTGCAGAATCGTAATGAGCAAGTTTGAACTCCAATCCCATGATTACGTTTACTTTTGGAAAGGTATGAACCCCCTTATCTTCCCAGCTATACTACTGTTCTTCTTGATGGATGGCTTTGACATTAAATAACCTACCATGGTTGATATGCCATTAAACAGTCAGTAAATTTTTACTATTGATTTGGTTGGGTTTTATCATATCATATTTACCAACCCCTCCGCTCGGGCAGGATATGACACAAGGTCAATTTTTAAACGGAGTTTAACAGGTTTGAATTCAGAGTTTTCCTTCTCCTAGACTAGTTGTCTCACCAAGGCTGAAGAACCTAGTCTGCCCTACCATTTACCCATAGCTGGAGGGAGAATAATTGGATTCATACCTTTCCCAAGGGTATTAGTGCTATGTGAAATGCAATCTGTCAGGTCTAGGATTTGAACTCGTATCGCCATGTCCATAACCTGCGACGATAATCATTACACCACGGTCACCTGGTTGGGTTTTATGGTACATCAACCATTGTTGGTTATTTAATGCCAAATCCTCTGTATAGATCTAAAATAAATAACTTGTAAACACATTTTGTTGATAACATTTTTGAATAAGTCTGAGCTCATTGTTTTTGTTTTTTTTTGCACACAGTTAAATGGTTTCAAGCATTCAAGGACTAACACAAATAAATCTATTTACTATTAAACATTTGTTTGCACACATTTAAATGGATATACCTATATGATTAGTAAGTAAATAATTTTTAAATGAGTTAGAACTAATTTTTTTCAACACAGTTAAATGGTTTCAATGATTGCTTTCTAACAATTGTTATTCTAATTAATATTAATCATTTGTTTGCAAACAGTGAAGTGGTTACAAGTATTGCTATTTAGCTCTAATTATTCTATTCAACTCTTTTTCTTCATTTGCACACAGTCAAATGGTTTTAAGTATTGCTATGTATCACTAACAATTCAATTAAACATCAGTTATTTGTTTACACACAGATAAATGATTAAACAGTTCTATTTCAAACTATTCAATTTAGCATACATCATTTGTTTGTACCCAGTTTAAATCTCAAACAGTTCTATTTGACCCATAGATAGGACCCTATCAGGTGCTACCACTTCAGGTCAGAGTGAAGGAGTACTCTACATTCCCCAAAGCTCCAAGACTAGAGCCTCGACATGAGATTGTTTAGCATCATGTGTAGGACACTTGTTGGGCTGGAAGAGGTCTTACCTCTCTGCAGAGATGCAATTAATGCATTCTACTGCTCTAGCCAACTGGACTGTTTTTCTATTGAGTAGAGATACTTGATATAATATAACTCTCTGCAACTCATTTATATAGATATAGTTATTTGAAGATATAATTGTTTGCTAAAGATTATAATTAGTGTTGTTTGAAGGCATGAACCCTCTTATCTTCCCAGCTATACTACTGTTCTTCTTGATGGATGGTTTTGACATTAAATAACCTACCATGATTGATATGCCATTAAACAGTCAGTAAATTTTTACTATTGATTTGGTTGGGTTTTATCATATCATATTTACCAACCCCTCCGCTCGGGCAGGATATGACACAAGGTGCTACCACTTGAAGGCATACAACTGTGAGTAAATATTAAATAGGTTTAATGGCATATCAACCCTTGTTGGTTATTTAATGCCAAATCTTGTTTATATATTATTTTTAAGTATTGCTATCTAATATCAATAATTTAGTTTATTATCAATAAACAGTTCTATTTGAGCCATAAATAGGACTATAATAGATACCACCATTCTTCATCTGAGGGGACTAGGGAGTAATGGCAATGAAGGAACACTTCATCATCAGATGGTTTAACGCCATATCCATGATCATTTGTTAGCACACAGTTAAATGATCAAACAGTTCAATTTCTCACAATTCCATTCAGCATAAGTAATTTGTTCGCACACAGTTTAAATATAAAACTGTTCTATTTCAAATAATTCAGTTTAGCATACAAAAAGAGTTCCATTTCAAACAATTCAGTTTAGCATACAAAAACTGTTCCATTTCAAACAATTCAGTCTTGCGTAAGAATGTACTTTTTGATAGCTACTACACTGATGTGAAGGGGAGGGCGCTATTTCATTCTCTGGATAGAACTAAAGTTGGTGACCTTAGTCAAGCGTGACCCAAAGGTTCCCTTTTCAATAGCTATGACACCGAATTGTAGAGGAGGGCGCTACTCCATTCCCTGGATTTCTCCACTTTGCCTTTGATATATACCTCATATTGCTGAGTGTTAAGCAAAGAGGTATCAAGTACCATTTTTAAAGTCTTTGGTATGATGTGACCTGGGATTGAACCCAGGTCTCCCGGACCATTGGCGTACACTCCACCCTCTAGGCTGATGAGCCAGTTTAAAGTAGTGTTATTTATCCAAATTACTACATGATAAAAATAGGCGATGCACATGGCAGAAATGTTACTGTAGTAGAAAATGGATTTGGTGACTAGAATCCAAATCCTGGATGGGGCTGTTTGCATTTAACAATAAGAAAGGCATGAATCCATATTTTCTCTCCATCAGTGGGTAAATAGTAGAGCAGACTGAACTCTTTAACCTTGGTATGGCAGTCTAGGAGAAGGAATGCTCTGAATGAAAACAAGCTATGCTCTGCTTAAATATTGACAATGTGTCACAAGAGTTGTCTAATATTATATATAATAATAAAGTAAATGTTTTTGACACAAGCTGTTTCAAAAAGTCCTCAACTGTAGACATTAGGGAATGCTATGATTTTTCTTGTGTCTCCCTACCCCTTTTTTTAAATGCGATTGCCCTGTTGTATATTTTTTCTTCAAAGAGTGAGAGCAAATGTCCAAGTAATTAAGATAAATAAATCTAATACAAAGGTTCAATTTGATGTTATTTCTAATATTTTTCAGAAGTGATAATTGCAAATGTTGGAAACGACTTTGGTGTTTTTTGCTTCTTCAAGTACATACAAAGCTACTAATAGGTTTAATGTTGAAAATTGTATTCCTAGTACCAGTCAGTAAATTACAATTGACTTATATTCTTTCCCCCATTTAGTTTTTCTAAACGAATGGAAAATGTCCACATTCATTTATTCAATTTCTTTGATGTGTCGTCTTATTTTTAATATACTCTCTACCCACCCAAACTCTTTTCACTTCTACATTAGAAAAACGGTTCATTGTTAGTAAAAAAATAAAATAAAATAAAATAGATAAATATAAACAGAAAAGTCTTTATTTTAAAAATTTCTTTCAGACAATGAATGGGAAAGTAATTTCAGTCATTTTATTTTGTTTTGTTTAGTCTTTGATAATTTCAGGAATCAGATCTAATGGGTTCATCTTCTTTTTGAGATTGCCAACGTAAATGGCATTTCTCTGGGAGTTCTCCCATTGTTTTTTTAATCTTTTGTCTCTTTGATTTTTGATGGGGATTTTTCTCCTATTTCCTATGTCAAACAAATGGTTCCATTTAATAGCTGTTTGTTAAAAAAGAGAAAAGAAAAGAAAATTCCAAGAATTTTATTAATTTTAGGAAGAAATTCCATTTCAAAGATGAGGTGGAATTGAATTCTGAACATGAAAATTGATACTCCTAAATTTTTTTTCTTCTTTTTAGATTCAAAGATTAAGTATTTTCACTGTTCAACGTTTTTTGTTTATTTCTAAAAGTTTTGGGTTGTTTTTTTATCAATTCTTTCAGCAAATGTATTAAGAATTTCAAGTCAAAATTTAGCAGAAAAATCCATGAGCAATCAGATTTCTATGTATTTATGTTATTTAATGGCATATGAATCTTCTCGGGTTATTTAATGCCAAATCCATCCTTCTAGAAGAACAGTAGTGGCACTATTCAACCTCTTGCTAGGAGGATAAGGGGATTCATAACTTTCCCAAGGGTATTTACCCAACCCCTTCATCATAGGCAGGATGCGACACAAGGTCAATTTTTCAACAGAGTAGTGTTGGAATTCAGAGTTTTCCTTCCACATCAATTGCTGTTACAAGTCTTAAGAGTCCAGTCTACCTTATTTGACCAAAACTGGGTGAAGAAGAAACAAGTTCATGCCTTTCACAAGGGCATTAGCACAAAGAGTAATACAAAGAGCTTCATCTTGAATTAGAACTTGAATTGTCATGTCCATCTCTTAAAATGACAACCATTATGCCAAGCCTGTTTCTATATGACTCAAAGAGACAAGTATCGGTCCAAAGATTATTAAAGTGTATTGTCATGGAAGGAAATTATGTTAAAAAATAAATATTTGTTCTATGGCCAAATTTGTCTTGCAATCACGAAGTAAAAAAACAGATGCACATGCATAAAATATTAACATTTTCTTATGTTGAATCTTTAACACACACACACATTCATATATTATGAAAAACAAAGTATTCAAATGATGTGTGTATTCATAATTGAATTTTTTTTTTCATATTTACGTACAGTTAGATTTATGTCCATTTTTACAAACAGAGAGAGAGACACACACACACACACACATTCATATATTATAAAAAACAAAGTATTCAAATGATGTGTGTATTTATGATTGAATTTTTTTTTTATATTTACGTACTGTCAGATTTATGTCCATTTTTACAAACAGAGAGACACACACAAGGTGTTTCAGAAATATTGATATAATTTTGTATTCTAATAACTTGACAAATTCTCGTTCAAATGATCTTGAATTTTAACAGCATGTGTTGAAACAATTTAAAATTCCATATTTAATATGTCTTATTCTTTTCAGGTATAGAAATCCTATTCACTGGAAAAGAAAAGGTGATAAAACATAGAATTTTGAGTTGTTTCTATGCGGACAGTTAAAATTTGAGATCATTTGAACAAGAATTTGATTACAAAATAATATCAATTTTTCTGAAACACCCTGTACATCTCGCATAATAAATATTTTGAAATACCATTTGATATATTTGGCCAGAGTCCAGCAGAGAAAGAGTGAGAACAAAAACAACCTTTTGTTCTCTTAGTCATAGAGTCAAAACTGATTTTCTATATTTGTTTCTATGCTACAGAGACCATACATCTCTGGAGACCTTGGTCCAAATCTTAGATATCTCCATTTTTATTTTCTGACTTTCTCTTTTTATAACAAACATGTCCAATTTTGTATCAACAATCTACTTCTTTTGTTTATTGTTTACTATGCTTATTAGATATTCAAAAAATTTCAGCGTCTCAATATTTCCACAACAATCGGATTCCATTCTTAACCGAAATACCTCTTGAAACAATATCAACCATTCCAAATAATCTTCTTCAGTTTTTAATCTCAAATAGTTCTTGTTCACTTAGCCATCCACCCACCTGCTTCCTTCTGCATTATTAAGGTTACACCTGCTTCAATGACAAAAACTTGTTAAGCGTTCTCAGCATCAGGGTTGGACTTTGAATGTTATTTTAATTAGCTATCTAGTTTTTATAAATTGATTTACCATGACAAGAAAACCCAGCAAGCACTGCATGCGATGGGTACACTGGGCAGCTGTTTCGACCTCATTAATTCTCATCAGCAGTGTAAAAAAACAAACAAATATGTATATCTATTTCCTTGCCCATGAGGTTATGAGCACGCAAAGAGAGATGCATATGTCCAAATTGGGAAGGTGTGACTCTGATGGTGACTGTGACCTCTGTATGAGTACGGTTGTAACTACAAGACACATCAGGTTAAAATATGTCCAAATTGGAAAGGCGTGACTCTGATGGTGACTGTGACCTCTGTATGAGTACGGTTGTAACTACAAGACACATCAGGTTAAATTGGTCACGTGTTCACCATGACTGGTTGATTTGGCAACACCTGTGTGCAATGTGGACCAACGGTTCAGTCGTAGAGATTCGTCTCTGCCATTCTGTGGTTACTGGTTCAATCTCCAGTGGGTAAAATCACAGTATACACTACTGATGAGACCTAATTAGGTTGGAACAGCTGTCCAGTGTTTCTGCATGTTGCATGCAGAGCTTGCTGGGTTTTCTCATCATGGTAAATCAATTTTTAAAAAGCAAATAAGAAAAACTAGATATACATATTTTTCTTTTTTTTAAATAGCGTAATCATATTTAAAAATTGATTTACCATGACGAGAAAACCCGGCAAGCGCTGCATTCTCTCCATTTAATATAGTCATCTTGTTCCAGTTAATTGAGAACAAACATTTTTTAACAAACTCTGTACATGTTAAACTTAGAAAAACAGATAGATGTTGTTCAATAAAATGACTCTCGGCCTCAAAGTTTGGATCAAGCGGTTCTTATAAGGCAATCCATTACATGACCTTAGTCGAGAGCGACCCAAGGGCTCCCTTTTCGATAGCAACCACACCAAGGTATAGGATTGCTCTACTTTACTCTTGATCCTTACCTTATAATGCTGAGTGTTAAGCAAGGCGGCATCAAGTACCATTTTTTGAGTCTTTGGTATGACTCGACCTGGTATTGAATCCTGGTCTCCTGGACCATTGGCAAACACTCTACTCATTAGGCCAATTATGTGATCCATAATTGGTTCTTATTAATGTGATCCATCACATCCAGAGTGAGTCCTTGGTATCATGAGCTTGTTGGATGGCTTCCCTTTGATAATGGCCACAAAAAGATCAAAGAATTAAAATCAGAACTGAATCAGAAACTATATACTGATAGTTCTTTCTCTTGGTTACTAATGACACATCCCAAGCAGAGACTTCTGTCTTGTTCCTGACCTTGAAAATGAAAGATCTGGCCACTTTTTCAAAGCTTACTATCTCCAAGTCGGTGTTTGACGACTCATGTCACAAGCACAGAGTACTTTTCCATTTCCCAAGTCAGATTAGAACCAATCATTTCAATGCTCTCAGAATGTCCAAAAGAAAAATGTTTATATTCAAACTTGGCTGATGCTGTCGAGGTTAAGGCGTCTTAGTTTTATTATCTACTAATGATCAATTCTTAAAAACCCAGCTCATCCTGTAGAGCAAGGATTCTTGAACGGTTTCTCTAACTGTACCCTTTCTTACTGTCCACCAGTGTTGGCATATACCAAATGAAGATTACAGTGTAAAAAAATACAGTAGAACAATCATCATAATCATTAACAAAATGTGCTACAAGAGACAGTCTAAGGAATATAGGCTACCACCATCCATCCCAATTGGTAGGTCTTCTAGATGGCATCCAGTGTCTGCACAGAGCTGGTTGATTGGTGTGTTCATGAGTAGCAATGTTCATGAGTTTAACCTTACTTCTCTGGCAATGCCCAACATGTTTTGTTTGAATTCATTTAGATGGTTTGTGAGGTAAGTGCTCAGTGGCCATGTAGCTGCAGTGTTATAGGGAACTGCTGCCAGGATTTGTTCTAAATGCTATGCAGCATCATTGCTTAGTTCTCATGTAGCTTCTCCTCCAAGTATTTTGTCAGAGTTCAAGTGTTGTAGCCATACAGTAGTACTGACTCAGCTACAGAGTGGTGCCAGTGGCGTAATGGTTATTGTTGTTGGAAATGACACGATGACCCAAGTTTAAATCCTGATCAAGGCTGTTTACATTTCATATAGCACTAATACCCTTGGGAAAGGTATGAATCCAATTATTCTCCCTCCAGCTATGGGTAAATAGTAGAGCAGACTGGGTTCTTCAGCAACTAGTCTAGGAGAAGGAAAATTCTGAATTCAAACCTGTTAAACTCCGCTTAAAAATTGACTTTGTGTCATATCCTACCCGAGCGGAGGGGTTGGTAAATATGATATAACGCTAATACCTTTGGTAAAGACATGAATACAATTATTTTCTCTCTGGCTATAGTAGGGCAGACTAGGCTCGTTAGCTTTGGTATGGCAACTGGTCTTGGTGAAGAAAAATTCTGAATTAAAACTTGTTAACTAATAAAAAATTTACCTTGTATCCCTTCCTGCTCATGGGGGAGGGGTTGGTAAATACAAATACAGCAGCAGGATTTCCATTTTAGAGCATACAATAGATGTGTAATAGTGTTGCATTTTTAATGAGGTGGATGACTTTGCCTTCCTTTGGGCCAGCACTTATTAAAGTGTCAAATTTTTTATTCCATATTTAATAAAATTTTAAGTTTAAATGAGCATTTTCAACTTATTTGTATCTGAATGTTCTGTAACTTAAGAAATATTCAAGTGATTGAAACAAATAAAAATCTGTTGGCTTTGATGAGTGCGGAAGGTGTGGAAGAATCTCTCCTCCAAATGATCTTATCTTTTCTTGGGTCGGTTGGGTATGTATTTACCCAACCCCTCTACCATGGATAAGTTCAAGAACAAGGTCACTTTTTCAGTGGACAACAACTTGTTTGAATTCAGACACTTCCTTCTCTTAGATTTCTTGGTTAACCAAGGTTAAAGGACCCAGTCTGTCCAACTGTTATCCCCATAGTTGGTGGGAAGGAGAGAACAGATAGATTCATGCCTTTCCCAAGAGCTTTGTCTAGGATTTGAACTTAGATTGCCTCCCTGTGTTTCTTGGATAAGTAAGGATACTCATAGTTAAGAGAAGCTGGTACTCCTGTATCTTATAAGCATTGAGATTTTGTCTTCTGCTCAGAAGTTGGCTTTGTCACAAGTATTTTTTTTTAAATTAATAGTTTTCTTTTTCAGGATTGTGTTTTGCTTGAGCTGTAATTCTGCTAAGAAATGACTGCATTAGGGTAATTGGCAGTAATTTGTTTTGTAACTTTCCCATACACAGCTCATAAAGCAGTATTCCTGTCCTTCCACAGACATTTTCTTTGGAAATAAGCATTAAACATATTCAAAACAAACACTAATAATTGCTATAATATTTTTTTTGTTTCTTTCTGTGTAAAATACATTAGTTGAATTTGTCTGTGAGCTCCTGGCTTTGTTTGTGTATCTTTTCATTCAGTTGTGAAGGAATGTATGAAAAGTAAACATGGCTGTTATTTCAAACTTCCAAATGACATGAAAAGTTATTCTTTATTTTCTTTTTCTTTTCTTTTTAACACAGTTTTTAGAATATATTTATTGAAGTCTTTTTCCTTTTTTCAAATTTCTCATTTGTCTTCTTCATACGTATTCTATCTGTGTATCCTCACATACTCTCTCTTTTTATCATACACCTTTTCACTTTTTTATGTGTTTATATATATATATATATATATATATTGATAGACTACAAGTAATAATGTTGTCAATAATATTATGTTGGCATTGACTGACCTATATATATCATATCTATATATAAATACACACAAGAAGTAATAGTGTTGTCAATGACTTAGAGAGAGAGAATAGTGGATTCATTCTGATTGGTTGGTTTTATGGCATATCAACCATTTTCAGGTCGTTTAATGCTGAATTAAGTCCTTTATAAAAGTTTCAAACAATTCAGTTTGGCATAAGTTCAGTTTTGTTTACACACAGATTAATGTCAAAACAGTTTGGTTTGGTTTGGTTTGGTTTTATGGCACATCAACCATTGCAGGTTATTTAATGCCAAATCCATTTTTATACATATGAACAGTTCTATTTCAGACAATTCAGTTTAGCGTAAGTACAGATTCAATGTCAAAAACTATCCTATTTCAAGCTATTCAGTTTAGCATAAGGAGGCAGTTTAGTTCCATTTGACCTACAGATAGGACCCTATCAGGTGCTATTACTCCAGGTCAGATTGGACCTGGGAACGATAGCATTAAAGGGGTACTCTGCATTCCTCAAACCTCCAGCATTACTGGAACCTCACCATCAGATTGTTTAGTGTCATATCCAGGACACTCATTGGGGAGGGGTCTTTCCCCTCAACAGAGATGAAGCCATTGTATTCTACTGCCCCAGCCAACTGGGCTAGTATTCATTCTGAAAAAGATCTATTTTGCACACATCTCATAAAAGAAACCATTGATAGAGAATATACGGAGTCAAACATTAGGTGGAGGAGAAAAAAATATAAGAAAAGTTTTTAAAGAAAAACTATATATGATTTATATTAATTCAAACGGAAGCAAACAGGAACCAGTACTTATTATGTAAATTCCTTCCGTTTGCAGAGACTGGGTTTGAAAGATTTTACATAAAGTGCTTCAAGTATAGATTGCTGAAAATCCGTGCTAGTATGATCAAGTATAGAGAACATACTGATTTTATAAAATTTCGCTCTGTTCAAGTGAACCAATAGGTGTTAGGTTATGGCACAATCAGTTTTGATTGGTCGAGCTGGCAGGTAATGTTTGGTTATAAGATTGGATGGTAGTCTGAAGTGGCACACTATTTTTGAGATGAAGTGGGAAAACCACATTAGATTTGAGAATAAATCTCAAACTGAAAAAAGAAACAGCTGTTGGTAATTATATCAATTTGCTCAATCAGACAAAGAGTTATTTATATTTACCAACCCCTCCACTCAGGCCAGATATGACCCAAGGTCAATTTTTAAGCAGAGTTTAACAGGTTTGAATTCAGAGTTTTCCTTCTCCTAGACTAGTTGCCTCACCAAGGCTGAAGAACCTTGTCTGCCCGACTATTTACCCATAGCTGGAGGGAGAATAATTGGATTCATACCTTTCCTATGGGTATTAGTGCTATGTGAAATGCAATCAGTCTCATCCAGGATTCGAACTTGTGTCGCTGTGTCCATTTCCTACAACGATAACATTACACCACGGGTACCTCCAGACATCAGACAAACAGTTATTACCCTGTCAAAGTAGTTGTAAATATATTAGACATTTTTAGGGCCAAACTTTGTATTGCCAGGAAATTTGTTACATCTGTTTTGGAGAGTAATTAAAACTTTATCTTCTGGATAATCATTTTTTAAAAGAATAGTTTTATAAAATCAAGTTAAAGTGTAAGTTTAGTTTTCAAGCAGATCACTCAAGCATGGTGGACTTAAATGTTGATAAAGTTAATTTTTTTTTTTTGGCGCAAAAGGAATCTCAGCATGCGTTGTTGAGGTTGGAAGACGTGAGTTAGAATGTTCAACCAACCAAAACATCAAGAAATAGAAGAGAATTCTTGGTTTTAAATTCAGAATAAATCTGCTACTATATGCCATTTTGAAATATTGTACTCACAGTTAATGATGTTTTAAATAATACTATACTGTCAGTGACTGACCGATTATTTATATATATATATCATCATCATGTCGTGCCACTAGCACTGATATCCCTGACTCTCTCTCGCCACTTTTCCCTATCTTTCATCGCCTCTGGCAGGTCTTCAGGGCTACATCCCATATCTTCACATAGTTGCTGAATGTATGTTCGAGCTGGTCGTCCTGCTTTTTCCTGGCCATATGTGCGGGTCCATAGGAGTACATCATTTAGGAGCTCATCCCTGCTTCTCCAGCAGTGTCCTGCATGTCTGGTTCGTCTAACTTGGATAGTTTTTGTGATAGGAGGCAGGGGGCCATATAGTTGGTGTCTTGTGGTGTGTTGCCGCCAGGACTTGTTCAATATTGCTCGCAGCATTCTTGTGTAATTACCATCTAGCTTCTTCTCCAGCCGTTTTGTTAGTGTCCATGTAGTGCATCCATACAGCAGTATCGATATGACAGCTGCCTGGAAGAAACTGCATTTCATTTTATCGGTTAGGTCTGACTTTCATATGATCGATAGCCTATTGATAGCTGTCCATGCCTTCGTTAACTGTGTGTCAATGTCCTTTTCGGTTGATGAGACGCTGCTTCCTAGGTAAGTGAATTTGTCTACTAGTTTAAGAGGGGTTCCGTCTAGTGTGGAGATGTCACCTGTTAGATGAGTAAAGTTGGCAGCCGTAGTCGAGGGTGACCTGAAGGCTCCCTTTTCGATAGCTACTACACCAAGGTGTAGGAGAGAGCGCTACTCCTTTCCCTGGATTACTCCACTTTATCCTTGATCCCTACCTTATAATGCTGAGTGTTAATTCAAGGAGGCATCAAGTACCATTTTTTGAGTCTTTGGCGAACACTCTAACGTGTGTGTGTGTGTGTAGTTAGACAGCAGTCCTTATTTTAAGCATGTTTGATTAAATAATAAAGACACATTTTGTCAATATAATTTTATTAGGATCCTTTCAAGTTTCCTGACAAGTACGACTGTTTTGATTCACCAACCAACTCCAACCTAAAACCAAAGCACTTTTCAGGAAATTTGAAAGGATCCTAATAAAATTATATAGACAAAATGTGTCTATAATTTAATCAAACACACACATATGTGTGTGTGTGTGTGTGTGTGCGCACTCACACCGATTAGCTTTTTTGCCATGACCCAGAATACCTTGACAGCTGCCTCTGCAGTGATAGGCCGCCAGATACAATCTCTGTGTGTGTGCGTGTGGTTTGGTTTGATAGCATATCAACTATTCTAGGCCATTTAATATCAAATCCTTTTCATACAAATGTATCAAATATATATGATTTGCTTTGGTTTGGCTTTATGGCATATCAACCACTGTAGGTTATCTTATGCCAAATCCTATTTATACATATTGTTGTAACCTAACAAAAGGTTACTGAATGAGAAATAACCAAAATGAAGGTTGGAAATGAAATAGAAATTTTTTATAACATTAATAAAATACAATACTCGTCAGTAGCATGAAAAAGGTAACCCACTGCTAGTGTTGAACTACTTAGTCATCATATCAACCACCACATCACAATAGTGTTCAACGTATTTATGAGAAATGGGACATACCTGTTTATGTTCATAGGTAGGGTATATATTACATATATATTAAATATATTTGCTTTGTTTTTTTTAATGGCATATCAACCATTATAGGTTATTTAATGCCAAATCCTCTTTCTACATATATGTTAGATATATATGATTTGGTTTGATAGGGGTTTTATGGCATATCAACTGTTGTAGGTTATTTAATGCCAAATCCTCTTTATATGATTTGGTTTGGTTGGATTTTATGGTATATCAACCATTGTTGGTTATTTAATGCCATATCATCTTTATACATATATATTAGGTATGATTTCTAAACACATTTTTTTAGATAATATTTTTAAATGAGCCTGATCTCTTTTTTTATGAACACAGAAATAAGTGAAACCATTTAACTATCTAATACGAATAATTCTTTTTACAATTAATCATTTGTTTGCACACAGTTTAATGTTTTCAAGTTATGCTTTGTATCACTAACAATTCAATTAAACAGTCATTTGCTTACACAAACTTAAATGATCAAACTGTTCTATTTAGTGTAAGTACACTGTTTAAATGACAAACAGTTCTATTTGACCCATAGATAGGACCCTATCAGGTGCTACCACTCCATGACAGAGTGGTTTGGTTTGGTTTGATTGTTTAGGTTTTATGGCATATCAACCCCGGGTCAGAGTGAACCTGGGAACAATAGCAATGAAGGGGTAATCTGCATTTACTAAAACTCCGGCATTACCGGAGCCTCACCATCAGATTGTTTAGTGTTATATCCAGGACACTCATTGGGGGAGTGCTTACTCCTATGTAGTTGGTGTATTCTGCAGCTCCAGCCGACTGGGCCAATATGTGCATTTTGAATCATGCAAACATTAGCACCCAGTATACAGAGTCAGAAAAGAACTTCTGACCAATGGACTGCAAGATGTGCTAAATACTTCAAGCCCATAGATACACGTCCACACACATACTTACATGTATTATATTAATTCCTTTCTAGAATTCATTTTGTTTACAAATTTCTTTTTTTTTTTTTCCTTTTTTTCTATCTTTCCCTTCATAAATATTTATTTTTTTCTTCTTCTGAAAGATTTTATTGACTTTCATTTAAATGCTCTTTCTTTTCATTCTGGTTTTATTCTGATATTTTGTCTCCTTTTACTTCTCTTTCATTTTTCTTTGTTGTTGGTGGTGTTGTTTTTTTTTCAGTCTTTCTTTCTCTATTATTGATTTCTTTTCTTTCTTCTTTTTGATGTCTTTCTTTCTTTCTTTCTCCTTTTTGATGTCTTTCTTTCTTTCTTTCTCTATTTTTGATTTCTTTTCTTTCTTCTTTTCGA
Organism: Sepioteuthis lessoniana; assembly: GCA_963585895.1. NCBI lineage: Eukaryota > Metazoa > Mollusca > Cephalopoda > Myopsida > Loliginidae > Sepioteuthis > Sepioteuthis lessoniana. The sequence continues at coordinate 12,921,195 of OY757925.1, forward strand.
TGTCTTTCTTTCTTTCTCTATTATTGATTTCTTTTCTTTCTTCTTTTCGATGTCTTTCTTTCTTTCTTTCTTTCTCTATTATAGATGTCTTTCTTTCTTTCTTTCTTTCTCTATTATTGATTTCTTTTCTTTCTTCTTTTCGATGTCTTTTTTTCTTTCTTTCTTTCTCTATTATTGATTTCTTTTCTTTCTTCTTTTTGATGTCTTTCTTTCTTTCTTTCTCTATTATTGATTTCTTTTCTTTCTTCTTTTTGATGTCTTTCTTTCTTTCTTTCTTTCTTTCTTTCTTTCTCTGTTGTTGATGCTTTTCTTTTTTCTGCTCTAGTATTCTTTTTCATCCTTTCTTTCTATATTGTTGCCGTTTTATAAATTCTTTTACTGTTGTTGTTTTTTTTTTAATTTTCTTCCCCCCACTTTCTTTCTCTTACCTTTCTTCATTCACTTTCCATTGTATTTTTCTTTCTTTTTCTCTTCCTTATCTTTTCTTTTATTTTCTGCCTAAGTGATGGCTCCTCTTCATGAGATTCTTCATGCCCTTCAGGCATTTTTGATTCTCAACGTGAAAATATTCATTTTATTTTAATGACTTTAATATTGTCAACATAAGAAAAACAATTTATTCTTTGGCCATAAAAAATGTTTTGTCTGCAATCTTTTTTCTTCTTTATAGAATTAAATGCATTTTGATAATCTCTAGTAACTAGAAACCTGGTTTCAAATGCTGTCAACTTCAGATTTAGGTCACTAGGTTATGGCCAAAAAAATAAATAAAAATTCAATACAGATTTTATTTAAATGGAAATATTTGAGATCGCTTTTTTTCTGGAGAGCAAGGGCAAAAGGATGTATTTGGATAATACAAGATCACCCATAAATAAGTATAGTGTTTCTAATTTTTTTTTTATAAGTTAATTATCTTTTACAAAAAGCTATGGGGAATGAGATGGGTTGGATCTTCATGGTGGTGGCTGTGATAGTTGTCAGGGAATTGTTGGGCATGTTGGGAAGTTCTGAGTTTCATATCTGACTCTTTTTTTCTTCTTTTTATCCCATTCACTTTTTGTCTTCTTTTGTCTATGGAAGCTGCTAGAGAATTAAGAGCAGAAGGAAAGAGACTTTATTTTGGGGTTTATGACTATTCTGTGGTGAAGGAAATATTTTCCTGAAACCAGTAGAAATAGTTGTGTTTCCCAGATAAGGTGTTGAAATATATTATAGAATCATTGTTGGCAGTTGAGTGTTCAGTAGGTATGTTTAGCAGAGGCTACTACAAGCAGAAGAGGCAACCTGCTGCTAAGCCCCAGGACTTTAGCAAGCATCACCGCTTCCCACTAGTAACCAAGAGAAAAGGTCCATCCAGTAAAAGTAGTCAGAGTTTAAATGAGAAAAAAAATCTTTTTGACACCAGGAAGACCCTCTTTTTAGGCATGTGTCAATTTCACCTTCTGCCAGAGGCCTCCTGGGAAACTGTTACTTTTTGTATTTATTTTTTTTGTTTCTTTTTTAATCCTGACAAAGGATACTAGGATTTTCTTATTCCTAGTAAAATGTTATCCAATCGAAACAGATGTGATTGTTTATTATTTTTCTTCAACGCTCTCTCTCTCTATATATATATATTGGGAGATAGTTATTGCCTAATGGTTATCTTCGTAGGAAATGGACTTGGGAATGAGAGTTCAAATCCTGGTTGAGGCTGTTTGAATTTCATATGGCATTAATACCCTGAGGAAAGGCATGAAGCCAACTATTCACTCTCCATCTATGAATAATTGGGCAGACTGGGTTCTTTATCCTTGGTTAGACAACCAGTCTTGTAGAGAGAAAACTGTAAATTCAAACCAGCTGTACACTGCTTATAAATGGGCCTTGTTTTGCATCCTGCTCATGCTGGAGGGGTTGGGTAAACACAAACTATACCGCATTCTACGCTAACCAAATACCATTTTTGCTATATATTCTTTTCATGGTAACTCTCGCAGATTCACAACAACTGACACGGGTTACTCTTGCTGACTGACTCTCCAGGGAACTATCTAAGAATGCTTTATATATTTTCCCTGCTAGATACCTTCTTTGACTTTTACTGGAACCATTAATTGAACTAGAGTAGTCATGGGTAAACCGCAACCCGTAGGTCACAGACTGCCCATGGTGTTTTCTGAATGGCCTGCGTAATTTCACAAGGAAGATACATTTATTAAAAATTTTTTGTTCCATTTCATTCTCACTAGTTCACTCATCTGCTCTCTCTCTCTCTCTCTCTTACTCACTCAAGAGTTTTGAGAAGCTGGTGTCAAAGAGCAATAACTATTACAAGGTATTCTTAAGATAATGGTTATCGTCATAGGAAATGGACACAGCAACCTGAGTTTAAATCCTGGATGAGGTTATTTACATTTGATTCAAACATGATAAACTGCTTAAAAAAAAAAACTTGACCTTGTGTCACATCCTGCTTGTGTAGAGGTGTTGGTTAAATATATATAAGTATGACATATTTTACTCACCTTCCTCACTTATTAATGGCTGTTGCATTGTGGGTAATCTTGTCAGAAAAAGAAAAATATTAACCATTATCGATTTTGAGTAACTTTCAATGTGCCTCAGAGTCAATCTGTCACGATCCAAACTTTCAAGAACCTTAAATGATCATTTCTACTCAGGACACTTATTTGCCCAGTTGGCTGGGACTGCAAAATACACAGACTGCCTCTTTGCAGAGGGGTAAGGCTTCCTCAACAAGTGTCCTGGATATGACACTAAACAATCTGATGGTGAGGTTCCAGTAATGCTGGAGCTTTGGTGAATGCAGAGTACCTCTTCATTGCCATCACTCCAAGGTCCACTCTGGCTCAGAGTGTTAGCCCCTAATAGGGTCCTATCTATGGGTTAAATAGAAATAAACTGAGTACTTATGCTAAACTGAATTGTCTGAAATAGGAAAGTTTTGACATTTAACAGTGTGTAAACAAAAAACTGAACACATACTAAACTGAACTTTTTGAAACTTTTAACAATGTTAAATGACCCGAAAAGAGTTGCAATGCTCTAAAACAAAATAACCAACCAACCAACCAACCTTAAATGGAAACACAAAAATGGTTACTGTTATGTTAAACATGCCTCATTGATCATTTTATAGGCAGAGAGAGAAGAGTAACTTTCTTGCAACCAAATAGTTTCGTTTTTTGTCCATAAATAAGTACAGATCTACTGATTTTTTTTAAAATAAAAAGTCTATTTTTATTATTTTCTTTTAAATCAAAGAAACCAGGATTTTATTATTTCTATTGGAACATTATCCAATTAAGATGGATATTACAAGATATTTGTGTTCTGGGTATGACACTAAACGGTATTCAGTAGTGAGACTCTACTTCTGGTGCTCTGGGGAAAAGTGGAATCACTCCTTTGTTACTAGTGGCCCAGTAGTAGCCTTTAAGGTCAAATTTCTGTGTTAAGGAGATGATGTTTAAACTACATTTGTTTTTACAAAATTGACATTACAAATAAATATGAAGTGTTTGTAGCCGTTTAAAATGATTGTGAAGATATATTTTTGTACTGGTTATAATTAGAGATCATAACTGTTGATGTGACTTTGGTATAAAATGACCCAACAAGTTTTGATTTGTCATAAACCCAATTAACAACTACCATTACTGAAAATCAACTTATATATAAAGGGATTGTAAAAAATTTCTTTGTTTCAGTGTGAAAAATATATTACATATACATTTTGCCGTTCAATATACTTGGTTTAATGGCTAGCAAACTAGACTAGCAAACCTACATGAGTGCCACATCTAATTAAAAGTTTCTTTCACTCAAAAAAGGTACTTTCTTGGTCAGGTTGAGACCTTTTTCGTAACTCCTGTTACCCACATCACATACTTTCATATCTATTTTGCTTATTATTACACATAATAGAGTTGTCTGCCTTCCCAAGGATTTGAACTCACGCCACTTGCTTTAAAGAGCTAAGACATTTACCAGATAGGAAACAATTTCCCCAAGTGTGTAATTATCCATTACTCTGGTTTCTTTATCTACATTTGCCCTTTAGCCATTATGAAACTGATTACTGGACTTGGCAATCACTGCCTCATGAAGAATACGTTTACAAGCTATAGGAACCTTATGTGACCAGGCTGCTTTCTTGCCAGGGTTGATCAAAAAGAATTCAGGCAATCTCCATGGTGTTGAGAGAGAGAGAGATGTAAGACCTGTTATAAAACCTTGCTGATGCAATAAGAATCAAAGGTTCTTCTTGCTTTAAGGTTATATTATAAAACATGTGTATGGCTTTATTATTTCTACTCATTAAAGAAGTCTTTATGCTCCGGAAAATGTCAGTGGATGTAAAAGTAGTTATTACAGTTTACAGTGCTTTATCTTCCAAATAGTAATAATGGGTTATTAGGCCCACATACAAGCTCCTTGTCATAGTGGGTAGAGTGTTCGCCAATGGTCTGGGAGACCTGGGTACAATCCCAGGTTGCGTCATACCAAAGACTTTAAAAATGGCACTTGATACCTCCTTGCTTAACACTCTGCAATATAAGGAACATATCAAGGATAAAGTGGAGCAATCCAGGGAAAGGAATAATGCCCTCCCCTACACCTTGGTGTAGTAGCTATTGAAAAGTGAGCCTTCTGGTCATCCTTGACTATGGTCGCCAACACTATTAGGCCCAAAGCCTAAGCAGCTGTTTATACTGACTATCAATGAAATCCATCAAAGACTTTAGACTAGATACATATCGGTAAAGATCATTGAATTGTTCATTGATTTCCAAAGTTTAGGGGAATTATAACTTATTTGGCCATAAAACCATGATATTAGAAATAGTGCAAACTCTTTCAAATTTATGTCCTGATTATGACTGCATCTGATGGTGAGGCTCTAGTTCTGGAGAGTGTAGAGTACTTCTTCATAAGCATTACTGCCAGATCCACTCTGACCTAGATTGGTAGTACCTGTTAGGGTTCCATCTATGGATCAAATATAACTTTTAGAAATTATTTGTATTCAATATGGCCATGTGCAAAAAAAAAAAAAACATTCCAGAAAAGTAAATATGAATGTAATTACCAAACTTCTTGGCATAAGATAACCCAAGAGAGATTGTCATCCTGTTACAACTAATCAATCTTAATTAATTTTTATTCATCTTATCATCTTGTTCTGATTTGAACCCTTTTTCATATTCTGGTAGATCTACAATTTTCGTGGGGTTTGGTTTGGTTTTATGGTATATCAACCATTATAGGTTATTTAAGGCCAAATCCCCTTTATATATCTATATTAAATATATATGATTTGGTTTGGTTGGGTTTTATGGAATGTCAACCATTGTAGGTTATTTAATACCAAATCCTTTTTATACATATAAAATGCAATCATTTCTAAACAGATTTTGTAAATAACTTTTTTTAAATGAGCCAAAGCTCATTCTTTTTCTCACAGTTAAATGGTTTATTTATTTCTATTTAATACAAAAAATTCTATTAGCTGTTAATCATTTCTTTGCACACAGTTTAAATGTTTTCAAGCATTGTATGTAACACTAACTACTAAACATCAGTCATTTGTTTACACACAGTTAAATGATCAAACAGTTCTATTTCAAACAATTCAGTTTAGCATGTAAACAAAGTGAAATAGTTCTGAGTACTGCTATGTATCACTAACAATCTAATTAAACCTCAGTCATTTGTTTACACATAGTTAAATGATCAAACAGTTCTATTTCAAACAATTCAATTTAGCATAAGTACACAGTTTAGTTTTATTTCACCCATAGATAGGACCCTATCAAGTGCTATCCCTGTAGGCCTGAGTGGACCTGGAAGTGATGGCAATAAAGGTTTACTCGGCATTCTCCAAAGCTCCAGCATTACTGGAACCTCACCATCAGATTGTTTAGTGTCATATCCAGAACACTTGTTGGATAGGGGGTGGGGGCCTACCCCTCTGCAGAAAAGCAGTTGGTGTATTCTATAGCCCCAGCCGACTGGGCCATACAATTTCCGAGATAACAACATTGTAGACTATTTTGGTGATATGACTCAAAGCTGCATCCTATATTGAGACTCCAGTTCTGGTGCTTGAGTGTGGAGTTGATCCTTTTTTATCATTACCTCTGAGTCAATTCTGATATAGAATGGTAGTACCTGTTTGGATCCCACCCATTAGATCAAATAGATCTATTTGGACATTATCAGAACTGGATGAAAATACCTGAAACTATACAAGTGTTTCTTATAAATAAATAAGAATATTTACTTGAAACCATATAATACAAATAATACTTGAAACCATATAGTACATATTTGAAACATATAGTACATACTTGAAACCATATAGTACATATTTACTTGAAACCATATAGTACAAATAATACTTGAAATTATATTACTGTGTGGAAATTATTAGTATTTAGAATAGTTAATTAAAGCTGTAACTGGTTACAATTGATTATTAGTTATAGAAAAAACTGACTTTGGTTTTAAATAACGGGTTGACATGCTATAAAACCAACCAATGAACCTAACTTAGTCATATTTACTTATAGGCATGTTGTCTCTTGAAAGAAAAAGTTTGTGTAACACACACACAAAAAAAAAAAAAATAAAGATTTTAGAATCACTTATAGAAAAACCTATCTATTCTCTTACTTTGGAAATGATCAAATATTTTTTTTATTCAAGTTTTCAATTCCTTCTGATAAATAATTCTTTTTTTTTCCTTGCTATATTTATATGCTTCATACCATTTTTTCAAATGATTAGCATAAATTTTAAACAAATAATGTTACTAACAAAAGTTTAAAGAGTGTGATGTATTTGACAGGGGAAACAAATTGGTAAATCAAAATATATGGAGATATATAGTCAGATAAATATATTGGGTTTGGTTTGGTTTGGTTAGATGGCATATCAACCATTGTTGGTTATTTAATGCCAAATCCAGTTTATTTCTATATTAGATATATATGATTTGTAAACAGAAGTCAACACAATTAAATCGTCCCAAACTCACTAACACTCCAGGCCAGAACGAACATGGGAGTGATGGCAATGAAGGGTACTCCACATTCACCAATGCTCCAGCTTAACGGAAACGTCACCATCAGATTGTTTAGTGTCATATCTAGGACACTTGTTGGGGCAGGGTCTTATTCCTCGGTATATTCTACAGCCTCAGCTGATGAGGCAAAACTAATTTGGTGAAATGTGTTCTATTTCCAGTCAAAATTGATTGCTTTCACTGACTTTTATTGAAAGAATTTTTTCAAATTATTTCAATGAGATCATGTCAAACCTTAAATAAACACAACTCTTTAGATTTAATTTTTTTTTCTAATGATGGGATAAGATTGTTAACAGAGAGATGAATATGTCCAAAGTATTAAATAACAATCAACTAGAATTATTTACAACAGTTAACAATTAGTCAACAATTACTGCAGTTGCTACTTGGTATCTGTAAGTTGGCAACCATAGTAGAGGGCGACCTGCAGGCTTCCTTTTCATCAGCCATTACACTGAGGTGTAGAGAAGGGTGCGACTCCTTTCCTTGGATTACTCCACTTACAGTATGGATTAAGGTTGAGTGTTAAGGTAGGAGGCATCAAGTACCATGGTTTGAGTCTTTGGGGTTCAACCCCAGGTCGAGTCATACCAGTCTCCCAGGCCATTGGCGAACACTCTAACCATTATGCCAATGGACTGGTTAGTGGTGGTTATTGTTGAGAAAAACAGGATCAGCATGCAGGATTTTAATTACAGATGAGGCTGTTAGCATTTCATTTCTTATTAATGTGCTTTTGAAATACACTTATCTCCCTTGAATTATGGGTAAATAGTATGGCAGACCTATAGTTGGTTGTTTGGTTTTATGGTATATCAACCTTTGTAGGTTATTTAATGCCAAATCCATTTTTAAACAAATAATCAGTTCAATTTCAAACAATTCAGTTTAGCATGAGTACAAAATTTAATTGTCAAAAACATTTCTATTTCAAGCAATTCAGTTTATTCAAAGAGTTCTAATTCAGCCAATTCAGTTTAGTATAAGTATAGGGTTTCTTTACTCACAGTTAAATGTCAAAACAGTCAAATGTCAAAACAGTTAAATGTCAAAACAATTCAGTTTAGTCTAAGTACAGTTTCAATGTCAAAAACAGATCCATTTCAAATAATTCAGTTTAGCATAAGTATACAGTTTAAATGAAAGTACACAGTTTAATTGTCAAAAATATTCCTATTTCAAGCTATTCAGTTTAGTTAAACAGTTCTAATTCAAAAAATTCAGTCTAACATATGTATGCAGTTTAGTTCTATTTAACCCATAGATAGGGCTCTATCAAGTGCTACTACTCCGGGCCAGAGTGGACCTGGCAGCAATGGCAATGAAGGGGTGCTCTGCATTCCCCAAAGCTCCAGCATCATTGGAACCTCACCATCAGATTGTTTAGTGTCATATCTAGGGTACTCGTTGGCAGGGTGTCTTACCCCTCTGCAGAGAAGCAATCGGTGTATTCTACAGCCCCAGCCGACTGAGCAAGGCAGACCTGTGGTAAATAATACAACTAACCTCTGATAAATAATAGGGTAGATTAAGCTCTCAAGTTTTGGTTGGGAAAACATTCTAGACAACACATCACAAGCCTGTATGACTGGATAAGGCTCATATTCTGTACATTTTACTGGAAAGACCTAAGTCCTACTGTAGAAAAAGAAAAAGACTTATCCAATGGAATATATAATTGCCTACTGCTTAAATAATAACAACTCACCTCAAATATTCTATGATTTTTTTTTAACTTTCACAAATGGAACAATGACAAAAGATAGTTTTAAAAAAAAGTAATTGAATATATCAATTTTTTTTTTTAGTCACTCAAAATCTTATTTTCTTTTAAGTTTAACATATATTCCATTTTTGAATTCATATTTTGTTGCTCATTGGATAAAAAAAAATGTTTCATTTCCTTGACTTTTTTGCTCCATCTTTTTAGGCAGGAATCTTAAGTTTTCCTACTGAATTTTATGTTGTATATATATATATATATGCAAGTGTTCAGCACAAACCACAATAGAGCCGATATTGAAAGGAATCATCATCATCATCATGTCATGCTGCTTGCATGGATTTCCCTAACTCTCTCTTTCGCAAACCATCTCTATCAACCATTGCTTCCAGCTGGTCTTCCAGGCTATAACCTGTGTCCATACAGAGCTGTTGTAGATAAGTTCTAGCTGGTCATCCTACACTTGTGCGTCTGTGTGATGGGTTTCATAGAAGATTGCTTATGAGTTTGTCCTTGCTCCTCCAGCCGTGTCCTGCATGTCTTGTTCATCTAATTTGGATGGTTTTAGAAATGGATAATAGTGGCCATACAGCTGCTATTCTGTGGGATGTTGCTTCCAGGATTCGTTCAATTGCTGTCAAGCTTTTTCTCTAAACGCTTAGTCAGCATCCAAGTGGTGCATCCATACAGTAGTATGGACACAACCACTGCTTGGAAAAAATTTTGTTTTATTTTATTGGGTGGTCTGACTTCCATATGACTGATAGCCTATCGATCGCTGTCAATGCCTTCACTAGTTACATATTGATATCATTTTTGGTAGATGAGATGCGGCTTTCAAGGTAGGTGAACTTGTCCACTAGTTTCAGAGAGCCACCAATTAGTGTGGAGGTCTTTATTTATTGAAGGACTCTCAAATATTCCTGAAAGTAGTATCTCATTGTACACTCCCCACAATAGCCCCCAAAGTTCCAAGTTATATTTCTATCAATTGCTGCTTTGATTAAAGCAGTGATTGATAGAAATATAACTGGACAACGAGATATACTTTCAGGAATATACGAGTCATTCAATAAAAATTGGAAACGTTTTTTGAAAAAAAAAAAAAATTTTTTTTTTTCCAAAAATTATTTTCCATTAAATGTAAATTTTGCTTTGTTTGGAATTGGACATGAGCAAAAATTCTTTGAATCTCAAAAAAATATTTGTTTTGTGGCTATTCACATTGACAGCAAATCAAAGAGCTTGCACGAGGGTTTAACAGAGGTATGTTATCAAATTTTTGCTGGCTGAGATGTGCAAACCATGTGAAATTTACTGGAGAATGTGATATGTAAAGAGAAGTATATTTTAGTTAAAAAAAGGTGTTTACAAACAGAGTAAACATGGGTTTACAACTATGTGTCTGAGTTGAAATGGAAACATACTCTCAAGTAAAGAAAAAGTTTCAGGTGGAGCAGTCAGTAAAAAAAAGTTGTTGACAGTTTTTTTGAAATATTAAAGGTCCCATCACTTGATTTTCTTGAAAAAAGGGTGTAACTATAAACAGTGTTTCTTATTAACAACAAGGTAAGTTAGGCGACCATTGTCAAAGGCAAGCCTCCACTTACCCTTGATCCATACCTTATAATACTGAGAGTTAAGCAAAGAGGCATCAAGTACCATTTTTGAGTCTTTGGTATGACTCAACCTGGGATTGAAACCCAGTCTCCCAGACTATTGGCAAACACTCAAACCATTATGTCAATGGGCTGCCAACAACTTAAGTAAAATTCCCCTTACTTTTTGGTTTGGTTTGGGTTCTTTGTTTAATGGCATATCAACCCTTGTAGGTTATTTAATGCCAATGCTATTCTCCTCGAAGAACAGTAGTGGTACTATTTAACCCATAGCTGGGTCCTTATTTTTTGTTTTTAAGTAAAGAGAAGTCATAAGTAAGTTGGTTGGTTTGGTTTGGGTTTTTTGTTTAATGGCATATCAACCTTTGTTGGTTATTTAATGCCAAATCTATTCTCTTAGAACAACAGTAGTGGTACTATTTAACCCATAGCTGGGAGGATAAGGGGGTTCATACCTTTCCCAAGGGTATTTGCCCAAAAGTGAATGTAATAGCGTGACTGGAATACGAACTTGCTTACTACGATTCCACAGTCCATTGCTTTAACCATTACACCACAAGGACACCCCCTGTAAGTTGGTAACTATTTTCTTCCTGATTTTGTTCTTTGGAGGTTTCTTGATTTCAAATGATGACATTAGAACTCTTGATAATCATCCTCAATTATTTTCAGGTGCTTCAACAAAAACATCATACATTAATTGTATCAATTGAACGTAATATCTAATCTACTGAAGTGTTTAGTAAATTACTTGACAGAAAGAGAGGAAAAGAAAAATTCCAAATCAAACCCTGTCAAATCAATACGCTATTATTAACTGTTCTTTTCTACTGATAAAGTTAATGATTACAATGTTTGTACATATTTATCTATATTCTCTTGGGATTCACTGCAAATAAAATAAAAATAAAAATCCAAAAAAAGGGAAATCTGTATTTTTACAATATAAAATGAGATTATATATATTATAACAGTGTATAGTTGTCACTATCTCACTTGGTGTGTTTGTGGCAGACCAAATGCGGTGTAATTTGGAGAGTACTCAATATCTTTGATAGAGCTATTATATAATAATAAAAAAATATATATATATATATATATATACAGAGAGAGAGAGAGAGAGAGAGAGAGAGAGAGATTAAAAAAAGAAAAAATACTACTCAAAGAAATAAAAAAAATCTAAAACAGTAAAAGAGAAAAAAAATAACACCTTAGCAATAAACTTTTGTATATAGTATACCATTTCATAAGAAAAAAAAATATATATATAATTCAATGCTAAAAGGATTTTTTATTCAGAAAAATCTTTACATAGAGCAAAATAATAATTTTTCTCTCATAATTAGGATTGATCAGTGAAAAGAGTACTTGACTAAAATTTAATGCTATAAGCATTTTTAATCAGTAAAATTTAAGTGCTCAATGTATGGCAATATCCCATTTTCATAAATATATATATATATGCCAGACTGTTATGCCAATGTTAATGTATAAAGGTCCAAAAATTCAGCTGAGAATAGAAGGTTTATATTGGTGAGGGTTTGTGCTAGAACAGCCACACTCTTTGGATAGCGGATAGCAATAATAAAATTAATTTTGACATAGAATGAGGATGGGGGGATGGTTTTTGATTCCCCTCATTGTTGATATCGTTGTACAGGGTGTGGAAGCAAAATATGAAATAATTTATCCAAACAAAAAAAAATGGGATTCATCTCAATTTTCATATTTAGCTCTATTATTTAAGCACTTGTTTTTATCAAAATTCAGCTCAAAATAAGTACACAAGAAAAAAAAACAACAAAGAATCTATGATTTGTTTCATTGTCTACCATACACAAAAAAAGAAAGAATGTTTTACAGAAAAAAAACTTTTTTAAGGAAAAGCGTTGGTTGGGTTTTATGGCATATCAACCTTTGTAGATTATTTAATGCCAAATCCATTTTTTATGCAAATAGCTCTATTTCAAACAATTCAGTTCAGCATGAGTACACAGTTTAATAGTCAAAACAGTTCTAATTTAGCTAATTCAGTTTAGTATAAGTACAAATCTTGTTTACACACAGTTAAATGTCAAAACAGTTCTATATTAAACAATTTAGTTTAGTATAAGCACGCTGTTTAAATGTAAATACAGTTTAATTGTCAAAAACATTTTTATTTAAGCTATTCAGTTGAGTCAAACAGTTCTATTTAACCCATAGATAGGGCCCTATCAGGTGTTACCATTTCGGGTCAGAGTGGACCTGGGAGCAATGGCAATGAAGTGGTGCTCTGCATTCCCCAAAGCTCCAGCATCACTGGAACCTCACCATCATATTGTTTAGTATCATATCTAGGGTACTCATTGGGAGGGGTGTCTTACCCCTCTGCAGAGAAGCAGTCGGTGTATTCTACAAGCCCAGCCGACTGGGCAATAAGGAAAAGTGGGGGTGGAGGACTGAACAAAAACAAAAAAAGCTTTTTAACTGCTATCACTACAGCGATTAAGAAGGACCCCCACAACATCAATAAGAAAGCCCGCTAAGTCCATGAGAAAACTGTGAGGACAGCAATTAAACATGATTTAAGCCCCGACCTTAACCTTCTTGATTATGCTATATGAGATATTTTAGAAAATAAAACAAATGCAACTTCCCATCCAAATATTGGTTTGCTTAAGACTGCTGTTGAGGGAGAATGGAATAAAATGTCTGAAGAATTTGTTTCGAAGGCATCTTGATAGAATAATTGAAAAAAAAAAATGGCAGTCATATTGAGTAAATTTACAGTTTTGTGTCTATCTTGTTATTTCATTGTTTACTTTTTGAATTAAAATTAATCTTGTTTTGTAATAGAGTATTTCTAATTTGGCTTCTATACCTTGTAAATCAGCAGGTCAATTTAACACAGACGGAACCAAAATTGATACTACCACTTGATACAATAATTGAAAAAAAAATGGCAGCTATATTGAGTAAATGTACTGTTTTGTGTTTCTCTTTATTTTGTTGTTTATATTTTAAAATTAAATTAACTTTGTTTTATAATTGAGTCATTTATTATTATTATTATTATACAAGAATATTCCTAATTTTGCTTCTGCACCCTGTATATATGGTGGTATAGGTCAACTAACTTTAAGATGTTGTTTTATCTATCTTGTTTTGAATGCTGCATGGAATTAGGTAGAGGAGAACGGGCGATACTTCTAAGAGTATAAATAAAAATTATTAAAAAGCTTAGTCGGCCGAGGCTGTAGAATGTAACAACAACATTTCTGCTGAGGGCCATGATTCCCCTCTCTTCAACAAGTGTCCTGGATATGACACTAAATTATCTGATGATGAGTTTCCAGTCCTGGAGCCTTGACTAGTGATGAGTACTCCTTCATTGCCATCATTTTTAGGTACACTCTGACCTGGAGTGGTGGTACATGTTAGAGTCCCATATATGAATAAAAAATGACTGTTCAATCATTTACAAGGAATTATTATTAATATTAAATAGAATTATTAGTTTGGTTTGGATAGGTTGGGTTTTATATCATATCAACCATTCTATGTTATTTAATGTCAAATCCTGTATATACATATATACTAAATATATATGATTTGTAAACATATTTTGTTGAGCTCATTTTTTGTGCACAGTAAAATGGTTCTAAGTATTGCTATGTATCACTAAACAATTCATGGAAACATCATTCATTTGTTTTTTTACACAGGTAAATGATCAAACAGTTCCATTTCTAACAACTCAATTTAGCATAAGTCATTTGTTTGCGCACAGAAATGTCAAACAGTTCTATTTGACCTATAGATAGTACCTTATCAGGCACTACCACTTCAGTTCAGAGTGGACCTGGGAGTAATGGCAATGAAGGAGTGCTCCACATTCCCCAAAGCTCCAGCATTACTGGAGCCTTTACCATTAGATTGTTTAGTGTTATATCCAGGACACTTGTTAGAGGGTCTTATCCCTCCGCAGAGAAGTAGTCGGTGTATTCTACAGCCCCAGCCGGCTGGACCATTGGTTCTTTAGAATACACACAAGTTATATATATATATATATATATATGGAGTGGGGGACTATTAGTGTTAAATAGAAATACTTGAAACCATTTAACTGTGATCTCATTTAAAAATAAAGTTACTTACAAACTATTTGGTGGTGTAATGGTTAGCGAGCAAGACATGCAAACCTACACAAGTGAGTTTGAGTCTCATTAGGTGCCTCGTTCATATAGCCTTGTACCATATCTATGCAAAGTAAAGTTGGCGACCTGAAGATTCCCTTTTCAATAGCTACTACACCAAGGTGTAGGGGAGAGGGCTACTCCATTCCCTGGATTACTCCACTTTAATCTTGATCCTTACCTTATAATGCTGAGTGTAAGCAAGGTAGCATAAAGTACCATTTTTTGGGTCTTTGGTATGACTCAACCTGGGATTGAACCTAGGTCTCCCGGGCCACTATGATTACCATTATGATGCAAAAAGCTTAGTAAATTACTACTTACAAACTATTCCCTTAAAAATCATATATAATACATCTATAAACAAGATCTGACTTTAAATAACCATCAAGAGTTGATATGCCATTGAACCAAACAAACTAAGTCAAAGAAAGTTTGGAAAATCAGTTTCAGTTGCAGACCAGCATCATGAGAATGTAAATGAAATTATTATCAAACCCGGATCTACATTGTAAGGGAGAAAGCTCTTGACCAACCAGATTTTCTGATTGTTTTATTGTGGCGCCGTGGTTTGCAATTGGATCATTATATAGATGTACTTATATTTATATCTGAAAACCATTCATATACATTGATATGACAAGGCATTCATTAGGATTTTTATCTTCTTTGGTTTTCTACCAGGTTTTGCTTCCTCTAAGGAAATCAATATATATGTAAATTTAGCCATTTTATATCTTTGTACAATATATATTTATATATTAATTATGTTTTAACTTAATGCACTCCATGAAATCAACAAAAATGACTGGTTTAAGTTTGATAGCCTGAATAGTTATATCATAATTTTATCATATATGTGTGTGTGTGTGTGTGTGTGTGTGTGTGTGTGAAAATAAATAAAGGATTGTTATCCGACAATATGTAGAAAAATTGATAAGGTAATCAACATGGAAGGAGAGATTAATTGAGAAGTAGACACGATAGCGTTTCAGTTCTACTGAACCATCATCAGGATTATCATATTTCTACATATGAAAATGCATAAGGATGAAAGAAAAAAACAAGGTTTTTAGAGCATGATTTTATTTCTAAAAATATTTGCTAATAATTAACAGTTCAGTTTTCCGACCATCATCAGGTCATGTAAGTTACTGAATTAAACAAAAGAGATGAGAAAGTTTTAAAAAGGCTCTGTTCCAAATTTGTGCGATGCAACTATCATCCTGAAATTTCAATGAAAAATCCTTCATAGTTTATTTATCATGAATGTAAACTAACATCTTTTTCCCCATATATATATATATATATATATATAGTAAAGTTGGCAACTGCTCCTCTGCAGAGGGATAAGATCCCCCACCAATGATTGTTTTGGATATGACTCTAAACCATTTGATGGTGAGGTTCCAGCAATGCTCGTGCTTTGGGAAATGCAGAGTACCCTTTGCCATCACTCCCAGGTCCACTCTGGCCCGGAATGGTAGCACCTGATAGGGTCTTATCAATGGGTCAAAAAGAACTAAACAGTGTATCTATGCTAAACTGAATTGCTTGAAATAGAACTGTTTTGATATCTAAACTGCATCCTTATGCTATTGTTTGAAATGAAACTGTTTTTGTATGCTACACTGAGTTGTTTGAGATAGAACTGTTTTTGTCATTGAAACTATACTTATGCTAAAGTGAATTGTTTGAAATTTAACTGTGTGTAAACAAAAAAACTATATTCAAACGGAATTGTTTGTTTATAAAACTGTTTGACTAAACTGAATAGCTTGAAATAGAAATGTTTTTGACTATTAAACTTTGTACTCATGCTAAACGGAATTGTTTAAAATAGAAGTTTATTTGTATGAAAATGGATTTGGAAGTAAATTACCCACAATGTTTGATATACCAAAAAAAGAAAACAAACATAACATTCGTTTGAAGATAATAACTTTTATAACTTGCATGAGGGGTGATATTAGTGATGTTAAGTCAACAATGGATGTTTAAAATATTATGTCACCCCTCATGGTTCTGATGTTTCAGTAGAACCAAAACGCTATAGTGTCGACTTCTCAATAAACCTCTCCTTCCACTTGGATTACCTTGTTATCAATTTTTCTCTACATATTGTTGGATTACTGTCCATTATTTACTTCCATATATATATATATATATATATATATATATATATATATTTTTTTTTTTTTTTAATTTTTATACCTATTTTATAATTTTGATGGTGTGAAAAAGACCTAGATGATACAATTTGTAAATAAGAAGATATTACACAAACTGATATGTGGGGAAAAATATAATAAAAAACAAAAAGTCTAAAAACATTGGTCCCACTTGAAAATAATCAACCAATAATACAAAGCCTAGTCAAAAGAAAAAAACACTGACAGAATCACTTCAGCTGAGACAAAGAAATGCTCAATACATGAAGTAAAGTGAAATTACAATACCCAAAGCTATAATCTGGTAGGTGAAAACTAGATAGTCTCTCCTCTCTCTCTCTCTTTATATATCTATATATATATATGTATATATATATATATACACACACTCACAAAGTTACACCCACTACTGTATTCAAAATCAACTTTAATAACGTTTTATACATTTTTGGCTTAGTGAAATAAGATTTGCACAGTTTGTCGATCAATTACAGAGCTATCTATTCACCAAGTTTCAATTAAATAGGTTCTTTACGATAACAAAATTGAAATAAGCGAAAAAGAAATTGTAGCCGCTGGCAGAAATTTTGGTGGACAAAATATGTTGTTTACTGTTATGGTGGAACAATACTCATATAAGTACATGAAAAGGACAATTTCTGCTCACTTTATAGAATGCTACAGAACGTGGCATTATAAGTGAAAGACGACTATTAGAGTTGAGTTCTATCTCGCTTCAACTGCACTCACAGTAACATAAGCTTGCTTTTCTACTCCATGACCTGTCTTGCAGAGTTCACAATTCAAAAGTGTCAAACCCCTTCAGCAGAAATGGGGGGGGTTCACTCAGTTATATAGTTTCAAGTATTTTTATCAAACACTAATGATTTAAAATTAATCATTTAATTGCTCACAGTTAAATTGTTTGGTTTGGTTTGGTGGGTTTTAGTTGGTTATTTAATGCCAAATCCTATTTATACATATATATTAACTATATGGGATTTGGTTTGGTTTGGTTTTATGGCATATCAACCATTGTAGGTTATTTAATGCTAAATCCTTTTTATACATATATATTAGATATATATGATTTGGTTTGGTTTGGTTTTATGGCATATCAACCATTGTAGGTTATTTAATGCCAAATCCTTTTTATACATATATATTAGATATATATAATTTGGCTTGGTTTGGTTTTAGGGCATATCAACCCTTGTAGGTTATTTACTGCCCAATCCTTTTTATATATATTATAAATGATTTGTAAATACTTAGTTTGTTGATAATATTTTTAAATGAGCTGGTTCTCATTTGTTTGCATACAGTTAAATCGTTATACATGTGATTTATAAATCAATAGTTTATAGGTAATCTTATTTTTAAATGAGTTTAAGCTAATTTGTTTGCACATAGTTAAATGGTTAAAAATTTTCAAACATGATTAGTTCTATTTCGTATTAATCATTTGTTGGCACTCAAATGGTTTCCAATACCGCTATCTGACATCAATGGTTTCAAGCATCACTATTTAACGTTACCCATTCAATTTAAGCACACATTTAAAGAGTTTCAAGTATTGCTAATCAATGCTAATAATTCTATTCACCATAACTCATTCTTTAGCTTAGAGTTAAATTGTTCCAAGTATTCCTATGTATCACTAACAATTCAATCAAACACCAGTCATTTGTTTGCACACACTTTAAATGTCAACCACTTCTATTTGATCAGGTGCTACCACTTCATATCAGAGTGGACCTGGGGGCAATAGCAATAAAGGGGCACTCCATATTTCCCAAAGCTCCAGGGCTGGAGCCTCGCCATCAGATGGTTTAATGGTTATAACAGGACACTCTTTGAGGTCGGGTTCTTACCCCTCTGCAGAAATGCAGCCACTATATTCTACAGCTCCTGTTGCCTGGGCTGACAGTTAAATGTTTTCAGGTATTGCTATCTGATACTAATAAAAAAGTAAGTTAAGAAGGCGACCATAGTTGAGGGCGACCAGAAGGCTCCAATCTAGCATTAATCATTTGTTCGTACACAGTTAAATGATTTTAAGTATAGTAAATGATTAAATAGTTCTGTTTGATCAATAGATGGTACCCTAACAAGTAATCCACTCCAGATTAAAGTGAACCTGGGAGTAATGGCAATAAAGGAGTACTTTACTTTCCCAAACATTCCAGGAATTAACTGATAGTTTAGCGTCATATCCAGATCAAGATCAAAACGAGTGGTGTGCATTTTGTGACCTGAAAGACAAAATGAATGTGACTTGAAGCAGAAGTAAGATGGGCTGTATGTCATTTGGAAAAGAGGAGAGTGATCGTTCTAGGTCTTGCTTTTCACAAGACGGGCCACTACCGATTGACAAGAGAACCAGCCAATCAGTGCCTATGACTTGCTTACCCAAACTCGAGACAGTTCACAATTGGGGATTCAGCTCCAAGATCAGAGTGTGATGGTTGGGGAATTGAGAAATTGGTTCGTGCATTGACGAAAATTGGTTTTGGGTGATTGCAGACATGTTTTGAGGACTGAGAAGACCCGCTGACAGCACTGACCCTTTCTTTCCTTTTCTTTTTATCTACATACAAACTAAATTCTTGTTCAGAAGAAAATATTTTATAACAAGAGCTCTCTCGATTTTCTCACATGCCAAGTTATGGTCTCAAGCCAGACTGAAATTGGATATGATAGATGTATTAGACTTTGCTAAACATCCATTCTTATTATGGCTATTCTGGAAGTTTCCTTGAATAATAACAAATGTCGATTCCATCAGTTTTTGGTTCTTTCTGTCATTTGACTTGTGATATTCGAATTACCTAAATAGCCATTTTTCTTTGACATGTCTGCCAAACTGTCTTTCCAGACACTGACAACCTCTTCCTTTTTTCCTTACTAATGTGCAAACAGATTGGTGAATAATTGCTCTTCGATGTAGATACAATTTTCCTTCATCTCCTGTTATTGAGAGACAGACAACCATCCTTTTTTTTTTTTGGCACGTTCATATGTTAAATTCACTTGGGTTTTTAGAATACCTCATTTTTTGTAATTTTATTTTATTTTTTTTTTTTTTTACTCATTTCTTATGTTTATTTTACTCTTTATTTTATTGTTTTTGTTTTCTTTTAGTTTCAGCTCATTAAGCTATTGAAGTTTTTTTTTTTTTTTAATTTTTCACACTTTTTTAATACATTTTCTCTTCATTTTTTTCTTATCCTTCCTATTGGACATTTTGTTTTAAATGTTTTTATTTCTTTTTCTCTTTAATTTCTTCATTTTTTTCCCCCTTTCTTTCTCATTTTTTCCCCAAATTCTTTTCTTTTTTTTTTTCCTATAATTTCGGCTTTCTGTTTACACCTTCTTTTTTTTTTTTTCAAAGAAAGTCATTTTTCTTTTTCTTGGTCTTTGTTTTAAATTTCATTCTTACTTTTCAAGAATTGGAGAAACCATTAATGAAAAGCTATTAACTTTAGAAAGAGATCTTTTTTAGTGTAGATACTAATTAAAATGTCTCGGAAGAGACACCGAGAACTTCAAAGTTTCTAAATATTTTACATATATATATTTATTTATCTTTTTTTTTTTTCCTATTTTGCTTTCTTTAACCACTCAAAGAATGAAAGATTAGCCCATGTACCAAGTCACTCCTGATCTCATTTCAAAACAAGCAGACCATCTATTCAACACCAGACTGTTAGATCCTGCCATTAACTGATTTTTTTTTTTAAATCTTCAAAAGAAAATACCTTTTGGGAATCGATTCTCATTACAGATTGTGAAAAATTAATGAAGTATTGTTTTTAAAGAGGTCTTTAATATGCTCCTCCGTTTCTTTGGGTTAAGTCAAATTTATAAGGCTCACCCTTCATTATGATAACTCAGCATTTTTGAATTTCAGTAAAAAGATGTAACCATTATTATTATTAATTTTGACTAATATTTTCTTTTATCTTTTTAACTTTAGTTACTTTTTTTAATAAAGTAAAACTCACATTGATATTGAGCAAAGAACAATGCATATTAGAATCAATAAAAGATACAACTGGAATGGCAAGTGGAGATAACTGTGTCTTACTATCCATATAGTATTACTATACCAGTAATTGGAAGTGCCCGTGGTATAATGGTTATCGTCGTAGGAAATGGACATGGTGACACGAGTTCAAATCCTGGACGAGAATGATTGCATTTCACATAGCACTAATACCTTTGGGAGAGGTATGAATCCAATTATTCTCCCTCCAGCTATGGGTAAATAGTAGGACAGACTAGGTTCTTCAGCCTAGGTGAGGCAACTAGTCTAGGAGAAGGAAAACTCTGAATTCAAACCTGTTAAACACCGCTTAAAAATTGACCTTGTGTCATATCCTGCCCAAGTGGTGGGGTTGGTAAATATGATTACTATACCAGTAATAAGGTAACACTTTTATTGATTGATTTACAAAGAAAAGGATGTGTAAATAATATTGTATATTTGAAACAGTAATAAAATATACTTTTAGAATGGCTGGTAGACATAAATGAATCTTACCATCCCAACATCAGCCGTACTATACCAGTAATAAAGTAATACTTTTATTGATTGATGTCTAAAGAAAGTAAAGTTAGTGACCTTAGTCGAGGGTGACCCAAAGGCTCCCTTTTCAATAGCTACTATACCAAGGTATAGGGGAGGACGCTACTCCATTCCCTGGATTACTTCACTTTACCTTAACCCTTATCTCATAATGCTGAGTGTTAAGCAAGGCAGCATCAAGTACCATTTTTAAAGTCTTTGGTACAACTCGACCTGGGATTGAACCCCAGTCTCTCGGACCACTGGCAAACACTCTACTCACTAGGCTGATGGCTCGGTATAAAGAAAAGGATGTGTATATAATATTGCATATTAGAAACAGTAATAAAATACACTTTTAGAATGGCTGGTAGAGATAAATGAATCTTACCATCCCAAGATCAAGTGAGAAAGTAAAACCTTTCTACATCAAGGAATAAAGATGAGCTCATGTGTATATATATATATATATATATATATATATATCATCATCATCATGTCGCGCTGGTAGCACGGATATCCCTGACCCTCTCTCGCCACTCCTCCCTATCGTTCATCACCCTAGGCAGGTCTTCAGGATAACATCCCGTATCCTCACATAGCTACTGAATGTATGTTCGTGCTGGACGTCCTGCTTTTGCACGGCCATGTGTGGGGGTTCATACACACACACAACATATAAGAAAAAACAGTTTGTGCAGCAACTAAATACATATTAGAAGATATGGAAAAGAGAAGTAAAATTATGCAAATAATCAGTTCTATTTAAAACAATTCAGTTTAGCATGAGTACAGTTTAATCATCAAAAACATTTCTATTTCAATCTATTCTGTTTATTTAAAAGTTCTAATTCAGTTTAGTATAAGTACAGATTGTTTACACACAGTTAAATGTCAAAACAGTTCTATATTGAACAATTCAGTTTAGTGCAAGTACAGTTTCAGTGTCAAAAACAGTTCCATTTCAAACAATTCAGTTTAACATAAGCACACAGTTTAAATGTAAGTACAGTTTAATTATCAAAAACACTTCTATTTCAAGCAATTCAGTTTAGTCACACAGTTCTAATTCAAACATTTCAGTTTAGCATAGGTATGCAGTTACTTCTATTCAACCCATAGAAAGGCTGCTATTAGGTGCTACCATTCCAGGCCAGAGTGGACCTGGGAGGAATGGCAATGAAGGAGTGCTCGACATTCCCCAAAACTCCAGCATCACTGGAACCTCACCATCAGATTGTTTAGTATCATATCCAGGACACTCATTAGGGGGAGATCTTACCCCTCTGCAGAGGTGCAGTGGGTGTATTCTACAGCCCCAGCCGACTGGGCAACCAAGCAAGCAGCATATATTTTTAATGTTGCACCTGTCATGTGAATCATTCCTTACCCTTTGCCATGTGTATAGTCAAGGGCAGATAATTATATTTTGTAACACGACAAGTTTCTCAGTGAGACTCACTCACTTACCATTTTGCTTTGAGTGGGGTCTGGTTATCCATATCACAGCCAGGGTGAAATTAATCAGCTTAATTCAAAGGTGGCCTTTTCCCAAGACAGCACATTCCTCCTCAGATAAAAGTGAGTGAGAGCTAGGTTGGCTCAAGGAGAATATGAATGGAAGGTAAGCATTTTTTTGCATCACATCATGTAAGGCTTGCATCCCCACATTAAACTATCCTAGTGAAGAGCTGGATAAATTTCTCAGTACAATAGTAATGATCTTTAAGACTAGTCGGCTGATCACTTACCAATGATAAGTGAACTTAGTATCTTTATATTAGTAAATGTCATTCAAATCAGTTCTTTTTGCTGACTTGGTGGTTTTTCTGATGTGTTCCTCTTGGGACAAAACTGACTGTTTCTAACCAATGTCACTTTTGCCTAACCTTTTCTACAAAAGTTTGATAGCTAAAATTCTTAGATTGGAAGTAGGTTTTGGGAGTTTAGAAATGGGAAGACTAAGACAAATGATCAATCTACTGTTTTATGTCTCAGGGGTTCAAAGTTCAAAAATTAAGCATTTTTTTATGTTCTATATAAACTACTTTTATGAATACCTTCACTATTTGATGAATAGATTTTCAGCTGATATACTCTTTGGTTTTCAAATAAAAACATTATTGTTTCTATATAAATATTTTTAGATTATATATATATATATATATATATATATATATATATATATTTCATTAAGAAAAAAACAACGAAACCAATCACAAAGGATTATAAATTTATTTCAATCCTGAAATAAATTTATAATCCTTTTTGATTGGTTTCGTTGTTTTTTTCTTAATGAAATTATTGCTCTGTATAATTGATACATTGAGCTCTTTACCAGGAAGATCTAAATATTCACGAATATTTTCTTGTCCTGATGGAATTACTCCTAACTCCGGTTTAACTGGACTAAGTATTCTATTTTATATATATATATATATATATATATATATACACACTCACATTATTTTCCTTACATATTATTATTACTTTGTATGCATATTTAACTTGTTATTACAAACACAAACATGTACATATCATTACATCATGATTATATATATATATTGTCATCTACATATAGACTGTTTCATTGTATCACAACTCCTCAGCGCAGCCAGATAAACAGGATGCTTCAAGTTGGTATCAAAACCTGCCTAACTTTATTTAAAAGTTGTTACTTATTCAAAATGATAAATCACTTTTCTCTCATGCTGTATTACACACACACACACAAACAAACAATAGCAATTCAATAAATAAAGTGAATTTAAAAAAAAACAAAACATTTCTTTTTTTTTTTCAATTTTTGTCCTTAAATGTAAACTCTGCATTGTTTATTTTAATCTTGTAAAAATATTTATTTTTATGATATTCAAAATGATGCTAAATCAAATAGAGTGTTGCAGGCTTGAACAGAGGTCTCTCATTAAATTTTTGCTGGCTGATAAGTGCAAACCATGTGAAATTTACAAAAGAATATGTAATGTGTATGGAGAAAAAAAAATTCACGAATGGACTAAATATAGGTTTCCCACTATACACCTGAGTTAAAAGGACAGTCTAATTCTCCAGCACAGATGCATCAGTCAGTAAAGAAGGTCATGCTGACAGTCTTCAAGGACATGAAAGGAGCCGTGATTTGAATTTTCTGTAAACATTGCTTTCTAGTGTCCACTCCTTTGGCAAAATTCCCTTTATTTATTGAATCAACTTTGTATATCTATTCATATCACGGATCTATCAGCTGGAGCTGTAGAATATGTCACCTGCAACTCTGCTCAGAGCTAAGAACCCCAACTCCACCCATGAGGTCACTTTTTTGCCATGGGTTGAGACCTGCAATGCTTCAAGACAGAATCCTGGGATCCCAGTGGCTGAGTAGTCTGTGACCTGGTAACCAAAGTGGTCACATGACTTGGCCTTGGTAAGTGGTCACCTGGCTCCACCTAGATTCGTACTGGACTAGATGGGAGGTTGCAGAGGCCTGATTTGATCATAGCAAGCCCCAGCACCTATATGATTGTCCCGACCATGTTTCTCTTGCGGCAAAGAAATACCCAATCTAATTTTATCTTAAAGATGCTTAACAGTGGTGGCTGAGGGTCAAGTGCACTGTGATAACAGTAGTCGAAGCCATTTAAACTGTGTGCAGACAAATGGTTTATATTATTTAGAATTAGTTGTCTAAATTTCTGAGACGAAGCTTGTTGATTTTTATCATTAAGGGTTTTTGGACTATTGTCTTCATCTTTATTGTTATTTCCACAACGATGTCCTCTGGTCTTCTTCAGGTATTTGTCGAACTCGGGAACCTTGATGGAACTTCGAACTACGTTCTTTATTGAATTCACGGGGGTCGCCTGTTCTGATTCTGTTAGCCATAACCGAGTACAAGTGTTAAGTATTCCTGTATTGTTACTCGCCTGCAGTCAGGATTGAACCTGCAACCTTCAGATGATTGTCTCCTTAGAAGCTTAGGGAGGTTTCAGGTTCAAGTGTTAAGTATTCCTTTATTTTTACTCACCTGGACACTCGGCGTAACGGTTATAGGCGTTGGTTCCCTAAGCTTCTAAGGAGACAATCATCTGGAGGTTGAAGGTTCAATCCTGACTATAGGACATATTGGTCAAAACGTTGTGGAAATAACAATAACGATGAAGACAATAGTAAAAAAAAAACCTAAATGTTATTTAGAATTATTAGTATTAGATAAGAATACTTGAAACCATTTAGTGTCCTGGGTGGACATTAAACAGTATCTGATGGTGAGGTTCCAGTCTAAGAGTCTGGAGAATGTGGAGTACCCTTTCATTAGTATTACTTTTATGTCTACTCTGACCTGTTAGGGTCCAATCTATTGGTCAAATAGAACTGTTCAATCTTTACTAGGGACTAATAATTTTATTTATTTAAAACCATACAGCTGTGGGTGGGTTGTTCATGTTAGATCAAAATACTTGATAAATAGAATTACTATTGTTAAATACCTAGGTGAATAGAAATTATCAATATTAGATAGCGATACTTGAAACCCTTTAGATGATTCAACTGTGTGCAAAAACAAATGATTAATATTAAATAGAATTGTATGTGTTGGATAACAATACTTAAAACCATTTAACTGTGTACAAACAAATGAGTTCAGACTCATTTAAAAATATTGTACTGACAAATTTTATATTTATATATATATATATATATATATACACACACACACAGGATTTGGCATTAAATAACCCACAAGAGTTCATATGTCACAAAATACAACCAAGTTTTTTAGCTTACAGAAAGAAGAAGTGACTTAAAGCAATGAAATATACAAAGTAAGTGAAAGTAAAGTTGACAACCACAGTCAAGGGCAACCAGAAGGCTCCCTTTTCAATAGCTACTACACCAAGGTGTAGGGGAGGGCGCTACTTCTTTTCCCTGGATTGCTCCACTTTACCCTTGATACGTACCTTATATTGGTGAGTGTTAAGCAAGGAGGTATCAAGTGCCCGTGGTGTAGTCGTTATCGTCGTAGGAATTGGACACGGCGACACGAGTTCAAATCCTGGACGAGACTGATTGCATTTCACATAGCACTAATACCCTTGGGAAAGGTATGAATCCAATTATTCTCCCTCCAGCTATGGGTAAATAGTAGGACAGACTAGGTTCTTCAGCCTTGGTTAGGCAACTAGTCTAGGAGAAGGAAAACTCTGAATTCAAACCTGTTAAACTCCGCTTAAAAACTGACCTTGTGTCATATCCTGCCCGAGCGGAGGGGTTGGTAAATAGTATCAAGTGCCATTTTTAAAGTCATTGGTATGACACAACCTGGGATTGAATCCAGGTCTCCCAGACCACTGGCGAACACTCTACCCCAAGTTATCCCCCAATTCAACTCACTGAGCATATACTTTTTGAAATTGCTTTAAAAGTTTCCAAAAAAATCCAAAAATGATTTTAAAAAAAAGAAAAACCAGGGCTCATTTCTTCCTTGGTTGGACCAAAAATCTTTTCAGTATTCCTTCATATCCTTACATTTATCCTTCATATCATTACATTTCTTCCAAAATATTTATTATTATGTCTACTTTATACAAGTGCTGATCATAAATCACCATCAGGTCAATGACTTTAGTTACATGCACTTCCGATGATTGCAAACAATAAGAAAGAGTCAATCTCATAGGAAATGTCTTATTATTCTAGGAATATCTTGAATCCTTTGGTTATGGTGTAGCGGTAAAAAAAGTAAATGATTGAATAATAATCTGATTTATAAATTCTATTTCTTTAAATTGAATAAAGAGTTTGCTAAAAAAAACTAAAGTACAAAATCTTTTCTTGTAAGCAAAGATGATATTAATCAGAGTGTAGATATCTTAAATAGATATAGTTAAGATTTGTGCAATGAGGTATAGCAGTAATTGTTAGCTTAAAATAAAGGGATATATTTTGTGTAAAAACTCTTTGTATAAGTTTGTCACCATGTGAGACTGAAAATGCATATATGCCTTAATGAATTTTATCAGCAGAAGACAAATATTTTTAATCCAAATAAAAATGTAAACAAACATTTGTTCAATTTAAGAAAAATTCAATTAATCAAAGTTGAAATTAACTGCTATCTTTAAAGAAAAGAATGCAGATCTTCACTGAAAAGAAATTAATCGAAAGGTTGAGTAAGTAATAATTTTATACTTACAAAATATATAGCAGAGTAGATCAGAATATCATAGAGTTTTGAGCTCAGCTTCTTACAGAAAATTACAGTCCATTTTATTGATCTACTCTTAGGCAGTATGTGTGACAAGATCAGTTTTTAAGTGAAGTACAGCTGGTTTCAATGCAGAGTTTTCCTTCTTTTAGCTATACCAAAGCTAAAAGGCCCAGTCTATTTACCTATAGCTGAGGTCGGAGGAAGGGAGAAGAAATTTGTGCTTTTCCCCAGGGAAAAGCACAAAAGCAAAGTGAAATGTAAATAGCCTCACGCAGGATTTGTACTCAGCACAACACTTTTACTAACGCTAACCCCAGTCATTATCATATAATTCCTAACCTTCAATTTTTTAGATCTTTTTAATGGCATGTAAACCTTCATGGGTTTATTGATGCCAAAGCCATCCTTTTAGCATAACAGTAGTAGAACTATTTAACCCATAGGTTTCTTCGCTTTTTTTATACTATTTAGGTCGGTTCGAAATTAGATAAAAAAAAAAAAAGTTGATTTATCTATTAATCTAATCGATTAAAAAAATTGCATTTTTAATTTTCTTGAAGGGAAAATATTTCTTGAATTATTTTGGGTTTTGATCCTTCAGATTTTTTCACAGCCAGTTAAATATTTCCATTTGTGAATTATCTTGAAATTTAAAAACTAGTACAAATGTTAATAAATGCAAAAATATATCTGTACCATAGCCCGATATGGATATGCGAAATGGACATATAATGTTCATATATATATATATATATATATATATATGTATATATATAGAACATAGGCATCCCAAAACACGAAAAACACTTACGACTTCTCAGTTCAGGTACGAAACTTTTTATTACCTTTGAGTTTAAAGGTTTTTCAACATAAGGAGAGAGAGGCACAATCTTTCTATTCCGGCTTTATCATCTGCCCCCCCCATCTCGTGCGACACCTGCCCAAGGCCTCTGCGAGCAAGCGAAAGTCAACCCTTCTCATCCGGTGTCTAGTCTCAACTCTCCTAACTTTCTTCAAATTCCCAAAATCCTCAGCGCGTTTCCAGTGCGTGACATCATTCGCACTTGCTAGCCCTGTTTCCCATCTCGGGCTATTGTGACGTCTCTGAGTGATACATCTGCTGCGCGCGCGAACACCTGCGTTAATGTTGGACCGAAGTTACCCATGTGCTGAGCCGAAAGGTTCTCAGCCCAACTAAACCCAAAGGCATAAAACGAAATCCTTCGGCCATTATATTACATATCTACAGAAATTACAGTTTTTGGAAAGGCTATTTTTTGCACAAAAATTAACACTTTTTTTTTTTGCATGGAAATCAGTTTAGTTTCCTTGAGGGTGACTCAGAGGCTCCCTTTACAATAGCTACTACATCATGGTGTAGGTAAGGATGCTACTACATTACCCGGATTGCTCCACTTTACCCTTGATCTGTACCTTATAATGCTGAGTGTAAAGCAAGGCTGCATCAAGTACTATTTATTGAGTCTTTGGTATGACTCGACCTAGAATTGAACCCGGTCTCCTAGATCACTGGCAAACACTTGGCTTGGTCCAACCTACTCCAATAAACATTCTTTCAGACATACAATGCACAAGAGACATCAGATAATTGTTTGATTTCTTTGTTTAATGGCATATCAACCTTTGTGGGTTGTTTAATGCTAAAGCCATCCTTGTAGAAGAACAGTAGATACTATTTAACCAATAGGTGGAGAGTAAGGGGTTACATTCCTTTCCCTAACATATTAGTCCAAAATGAATGTAATCATATTTACCAATCCCTCCGCTTGGGCAGGATATGACACAAGTTCAATTTTTAAACGGAGTTTAACAGGTTTGAATTCAGAGTTTTCTTTCTCCTAGGCTGAAAAACCTAGTCTGCCGAACTATTTACCCATAGCTGGAGGGAGAATAATTGGATTCATAACCTTTCCCAAGGGTATTAGTGCTATGTGAAATGCAATCAGCCTCATCCAGGATTTGCATTCGTGTCGCCGTGTCCATTTCCTACGACAATAACCATTACACCACGGGCACCTCTGCGAGTTTAACAGGTTTCAATTCAGTTTTCCTTCTCCTAGACTAGTAGCCTTACCAAGGCTGAAGAACCAGTCTGTCCTACTATTTACCCATAGCTGGAGGGAGAATAATTGGATTCATACCTTTCCCAAGGGTATTAGTGCTATATGAAATGAAATCAGTCTCGTCCAGGATTTGAACTCGTGTCGCCGTGTCCATTTCCTACGACGATAACCATTACACCACGGGCACCTCCAAAATGAATGTAATAGGATAGCTGGCATTCCAACTCATTTACTATGATGTCAAAGTGCAGCTCTTTAGTCACGATGCCACAAGAACTCCCTTCCAACACGAGATGAATTTTTATGCTCATTTTTATGAGGGAGAAATACAGAGTAAGATTTGATAATGACAAAGAAAGAAAAAGTATTCTGAGCCTTTTGAGATTAAAGACATATCCCAGATAGTGCCCACCAAACTAATCACATTACATCCCAACTTAAAGATTAAAAATCTCTCCTTAATACAAGATAAGCTGTGCTAAAGAATTTAGCCTGTGTGGAGAAAAGGTGGTAGGCCTGAAGAGATTTTCCAGGAGAAAACCGAAAGAAATGCTTCAAAAATGGGTGAATCAATAATACAAGTTTCTTTGAGAACTCTCAGGCATTTGACATGGACCTGAAGATTGAAATGCACAGATCTATCAGTCTGTGAAAAGTCATCCGTTCTAACATCCTTTGTTCCATTATCTTTGTTGTCCAATTTACCAAAATATCTTCTGCCTTTACTTTCATTCTTTTATCTTGTGATTTTTTTCTTTTGTTTTTGTTTTTCCTGTTATTTCTTTTAACCTTAGTTTCTTTCTCTTTTTTCTTCTGTTTTTCTTTTTCTCACTTAAACTGTTCATCTAATCCTTTCTCTCTTTCTTTTTCTCCTTTTCTTTTTCTATAGCTACTGATCAGATTCTGCTTTTTTTTCTTTTCTTATTGATTTAATTCCGTTTCGTTTTCTGCTTTTCTTTCTCTTTTTACCTTGCTTTCTTTGATTGACACTCTCTCTCTCTGTCTCTCTCATTTTATTGATTCTTTATATCTCTGCGATAGATTTTTAAATACCATCTTTAAAAACAGATTCTTTGCATCATTCTCCAGCTCATCATTGTACTCATGTACTTATAAAATCCATTGTACCTAAATAATAGTAATAAAACTTATCTAAGGCTTTTCATATCTCCTTCATTCTGTTTATTTGAAAGTCTTTATCTGTTGATAGTTTTGTTACTTTATCCTCGGTCTCATTTTCACTTTCTCCTCAACTATTTGCTCGTCCCTATACACCTTATTTCTCTCTCTCTTACTCTTTATATTTTGTGACCTTTTTAGGGACCAGAAATAAAGACACAAGATAGGAATTGAGTTAAAAAAATATATTAACCAAAAAACGGTAGCACAACATATACAAATGAGAGGGTTACCAGCGAGACTATTTGGTCCAACTGTCAAGGTTGTCAGCTGGAAGTACCTGCTGCTATTCAAAGCTGGGAGAGTTCATGAGTGTGTGGGTAAATTACCATAACATTATGCATAGCTACATTTTTATTTTTCTTCTTTTCATTCAGCCTTATTATGTCCTTCTTTCTTTCTTTTTTTTTGTGTGTGTGTTTTTCACTTTAGTTCCTTTCAGTATGAATCATTCCTCCCTTTGATTCTATCCTTCACTATCATTTCCTTATTTCCTTACACAGTTCCTTTTATTTTATATTTATCCTCTCTCATTCTCCATAATTGTCAAGCTCGGTCAGGATATAAAATAAGCAGTATTTCTGAAATATGAATACATTCCTTATTTTGTGTCATAATGAAATGGCACAATCTCAAAAACTACATCCCAACTATATAAATAAACTATATCCCAACAACTTTGCCAATGGTCTGAGAGATCGGGGTTCAATCCCAGCCGAGTCATACCAAAGACTCAAAAAACGGTACTTGATGCCTCCTTGCTTAGCACTAAGCACTATAAGGTAAGGATCAAGGGTAAAGTGGAGCAATCCAGAGAATGGAGTAGCACCCTCCCCTACACCTCGGTGTAGTAGCTATTGAAAAGGGAGCTTTTGGGTCACCCTCGACAAAAGTCACCAACTTTACTTATATCCCAACAATTATATAAATAAACTAAAATAAAAGGTTTCTTGACCAATGCATATTGTAATCATCAGAGTCAGAGATAAAACATATGAATTAAAACTTGCATTTTGATCCATTTTTCTTGTTAAATTATCTGGGCCAAGCCACATTTGACAAAGTCCGAGATTTATGGAGTACTTACAAAGAAATAAATACTAGCAATGACTTTAAATTAATATATTGTCAATCAGTCTGTGGCAAGTATTCCTATACCCACCCACTCCTTTCTCTCTTCTTCAGCATTTCATTTTTGCACGGCATTTGAAGAAGAAGAAATGAATAAGTTAAGGAGAAATTGAAAAAAAGAGAAAATTGAAGTTTAGAAAGTTATAGCCATTCACCCAACCCCTCCATCACAAGCAAGATGTGGCACAAAGGCTAATTTTTAAGTGGAGTTTTCCTTCTCCCAAACTGGTTGCTTAAGTAAGCCTGAAGAACACAGTTTGTCCTAATAGTTACTCATAGTTAGGTTGCTGATTTCATTTCCTACGATAATAATTGCAATGCTGAACGCTCCTCCAAAATCTAAAAATGTGAGAGGGAGAGAGAGAGAGAGAGAGAGAGAAAGTGCCAATATAAAGAATCTTGTCACTTCTGAAAACTTTTTCTATTTATCATATCTTGAGTGTAATCAACGTTGCTTAGGTCCCCATGGTTAACAAAAAGCCTTCCAGAACTTGATTATTTTAAAAATTTAGTGATTTTTATGAAACGTGTAGACCTCTCTAGAATCCCTGTAGCAACACCTAGTAAACACGACTTGGTTATAGACAATGGCAATTTTTAAGTGGATTACCATCAGTTTTAAATTCAGTCTTTTCCTTTTCCTAGCTACATTTAAATAGATTAGCGCTGGTTTTGAATCCAGTTTTTTTTTTTCTTGCTACTTTTAAATGGATTATTGCTAGTTTTGAATCCAGTTACCCCACTAGCCATGCCATGATTAAAGAACCCAGTTTTACCCTACTATTTACCCTGCCTGAAGATGGGACAGATTTTTTATTCCATAGACATTTTCAAAAAGTTATTCAAACTTTGTTTGCTGTTTCCATTTTTGGTAAATTTTTATCCTTTAACTCACCCTATTTTAACAAAAACTAAAAATCAGATTATACTTTTTTTTGAGAATACATGTCAACAGCCAGAAAAAAATATCCCCAAAAAGAAATTTTTAAGAAAACTCCAATATTTTAGAATTTGGTGGGGGGGATCACTTTGTTATATAAATTTAACATAAAATGATCACCCACTTCCGGACCAGCAAGCATTTCTGACGACTGGAGATAAAGATAAAGAAAAAGAAAATAAAATAAACTGTGTAGTGGGAACCCCTCACAAAAGTTTTCCTTCTCCCAAACTGGTTGCTTAAGTAAGCCTGAAGAACACAGTGGAGGCCCCTCACCACACAGTTTGTTTATTTTCTTTTTTTTTCTGCTGAAACTTGGGTGTTTTTTATTTTAAGTCTTTTCATCATTTATAAAAAAATTTTTAAGTGAAGAACAGCTGGTTTTGAATTCAAAGTCTTTCCTCCTTTAAGTCACATGAAGGTTAAGGCGCCCTATTATTTACCCATAGCTAGGGGATGAACAAATAGATACATGACTTTCCCAAAAAGTGAAATGGAAACTTTTTTGTCCACTTGTTAATTCAATTTTCTTCAATAATAAAAATTGCATGAAGTACCTTTACAGTTGGTATAGGGTGTAATCAAGACATTTTTTTGCACAATCAGTATACAACCAATCAAGCATTGATACTGTTTGCTGTATGGAGGTGGGGCAATGAGATTCCACTTATGACTCCCTAAAAGCTATGGCTGGCTCTAGTCTGTTGATTTTTGTTTTCTTCAAAACCAGTGAAAGGAATCACTTTCAGTCTATTTTGTCTAACAAAATAAAATAAAAATTTGAAAATAAATAAATCATTGTAGCTCATGTACAATTTGGTTTGTTGGGTTTTAAGGCATATCAACCTTTGTGGGTTATTTAATGCCAAATCTATTTTTATGTAAATAATCAGTTCTATTAAAAACAATTCAGTTTAGCATGAGTACAAAGTTTAATTGTCTAAAACATTTCTATTTCAAACTATTCAAGCAGTTATATATAACAATTTAGTTTAGTGTAAGTACAGTTTCAATGTCAAAAACAGTTCAATTTCAAATAATTCAGTTTAGCATAAGCACGCAGTTCAAATGTAAGCACGGTTCAATTGTCAAAAACATTTCTATTTCAAGCTATTCAGTTTAATCAAACAATTCAGTTTAGCATAAGTATGCTGTTAATTCTATTTAACCCATAGATAGGGCCCTATCAGGTGCTACTATGCCAGGCCAGAGTGGACCTGGGGGCAATGGCAATGAAGGGGTGCTCCGTATTCCCCAAGGCCCCAGCATTACTGGGACCTCACCATCAGACTGTTTAGTGTCATATCCAGGACACTCGTTGGGGTGGGTCTTACCCCTCTGCAAAGGTGCAGTCAGTGTATTCTACAGCCCAAGCTGACTGGGCAATTAAAAATTGGTGATTTTTGTCATCAGAACTCATCTAATAAAACAGAAGCAATTAAAAAGTTTTCTTTTTGGAAGTTTGGGGGTGGGGGGTGGGCTTTAAGTCAGAAAATGTTTTTCTTTTGATCTCAGGCCAATGCAATTCGAATTCTTTATTCATCTCAAGTTTAAAGAAGAATTTAAAAAACAATGAAAGAACTGTCTCTATTTATCTAATATTTCCTTTACTTCTATTCAACATTGTTTTTGAATCACTCTCTCTAAATTCACCTTTCACCTTTTGTGACAGCTTCTATTCTATTCCTTAACACACTTAGAAAAAAAAAAAAATTTAATTAAATACATTCCTGTGAAGTTTTTATCATCAAACCATTTTTCTAAAGCAGTATTCAATGATTCAACCATCACAGCTTTTTGTCCCTCTCGTTTTAATCAGATCTGTTTGTATCTCTCTCAGACAGTACATGTATATTAATGACATTCTTTTATATCTTTCCAAATGTTTTTATTGTTATCTAATTATTTCAGTTTCGCCTCAATCTACTTATGTCTATCAGTTTAAGGTATTTTTCTGATTTATTCCAGATTATTTAGCTATGTTGTTAACTGGCTAACACACAATTTCTATCTTTCTTAATTTCTTTAAAAAAAAATCAAAAGATAAACATAGACAAATTTCTTTTTAGATTATAATTCTCTTTTTTTTTTTTATTTCAGTTCTTTCCAATCTAGCCACCATTAAAGAATTGTTTTTGCTTTATTTCTTCCATTTTTTCTCTCCTCCCCATTTTTTTCAGATAGGTAGGTTGATGAAATTTTCAAGGCAAGGTTATTTACAAAAATTCAACTCTGAAAACTACCATGATTAAAAAGTTAAATGTATTAAGCATTTTGGTTGGTTGGTTGGGTTTTATGGCATATCAACATTGGTTTCCTAAGCTTCTAAGGTGACAATCATCTGGAGGTTGCAGGTTCAATACTGACTGCAGGCAAGTAATAATACAGGAATACTTAACACTTGTACTCAGTTATGGTTAACGGAATCAGAACAGGCAACCCCCATGGATTCAATAAAAGACATAGTTTGAAGTTCCGTGAAGGTTCCCGAGTTCGACAAACACCTGAAGAAGGCAGGAGGACATATTGGCCGAAACATTGTGGAAATAATAATAAAGATGAAGACAATAATCCAAAAACCCTTGATGATAAAAATAAACAGTTCTATTTCAAAAAGTTCAGTATAGCATAAGTACACAGTTTAATTGTGAAAAACATTTCTATTTCAAGCTATTCAGTGTATTCAAACAGTTCTATTTATTTGGATCTGGGAGCAATGGCAATGAAAGAGTACTCTGCATTCCCCAAAGCTCAAGCATTACAGGAACCTCACTTTCAGATTATTTAGTGTCATATCCAGGACACTCGGTAGATGGGTCTTACCCCTCAGCAGAGAAACAGTCCATGTATTCTACAGCTCCTGCCAACTGGGCAACATTGTAAAAGAACTCTCTTCATTTAGGATCAACAACTTGTTTTTAAAAAAACTGAGTCCAGCATTAAATAACCCAAGAAGGTTTGACATATAAAACCAACCAACCAAAAACCAACTTTATTTTACAGAAAAAATAAAATTTCAACACC
This sequence comes from Sepioteuthis lessoniana, assembly GCA_963585895.1. Lineage (NCBI taxonomy): Eukaryota > Metazoa > Mollusca > Cephalopoda > Myopsida > Loliginidae > Sepioteuthis > Sepioteuthis lessoniana. Next base: position 12,957,121 of record OY757925.1, read on the forward strand.
CTGAATGTTTCACTTGCAATTGCACATGCTATACCTGGTCCTCATCAACCACAAACCAAGGATAATACCATAGTTTCGGTGGCTAAGGTGGTACTACCACTTCTGGCAGCTTTTGCCACCAGATAGGGTATCATTTTGTCTTATCTATTAGCATTGTGCATCTCCTTGTCTCTTATTTTCATTAATGATGTAATATTGATTAAGTAGCATCTTATTCCTATTGAAGTTTAATGTCATCTTCTCTTGAGATCGTCAGTCACCTTTGCTCGAGAGTACACAACACTACAGAAAGATCTAATCTAGTGACGAGAGGGTCTTTTGAGATGGTTCACAAATATTAACGGAAGTTACTGATAAAGATATGCCAAAATAGTTCTCTGCTTATCTTTAGGCCACTGAATTGCACAGAATTTCACTCAAGTGCAATATTGAACAAGTCCTGGAGGCAATACCCAACAAAGCACTAACTATACGGCTACCAACCTCCCATCACGGAAACTATGCAAGTTAGGCAAACCAGACATGCAGGACACTGCTGGAGAAGCAGGAACAAGCTCATAAGTGATGTACTCCTATGGATCCCCACATATGGCCATTCAAAAGCAGGACGACCAGCTCGAACATACATACAGCAGCTCTGTGAGGATACGGGTTGCAGCTCTGAAGACCTTCCAGAGGCGATGAATGATAGGGAGAAGTGGTGAGAGAAGATCAGGAATATCCATGCTGGCGGCACGACATGATGCTAATGAACAGCAATAGGACCCTGAATACTGTGGGTATAATACAGATTAATCATCCCATCATTCAATTTACATTCTTTGATCAGATTGCATTGCATGGCATACACCATTGTGTCTTATGAAAGTGCAATTCTTGCAAGCTGTTGAAATTAGGATTAAATTTATTGTTCATATAGCTAAATTACAGTAAATGATTACTTATTCCTATATTGAAATCAGAATTATCCTTCAGATTGTGGCAACTGAGATCAAATCAACATAATCTTTTTGAATGTTGCAACCTTAATCAAAATCAGCATTATCCTTCAGAGTATTGCAATATTGTTTTCTGTCAGTGTAGTTGAAGTAAATATATTTTCAATGAAATTAGTTACATTGTAGCAATTGCTATTCCCATCTAAAAATTGATTTTAAGATCTACCCCACCTTTTTTGTTAGGGGTGGATGTAATACAATGGTTTGTCTCTTGCATAAATCAATCAATCACTGTGTATCAGTATCTGTGTATATTTACTAAATTTTAATCAAGTAGAGAAAAATAGGTGAGACAACTAATAAGGTTCAAACCTACTCAACTTTCCATCTTTTCTTCTCTTTTTGTTGCCATTTCTTTTTAAACTTTAAATTTATGCTTTAGAAAAGAATCTTAAAATCAATTTATCATGTTTGACTTGAAAACTAAGGCTGGAATTAAGCTACTTGAACCTTAGAAATCCCCACACTATAATGTAATCTATTCTCAGCTCCTCAGGTATACACATTGCAATATCATCATCATCATCATGTTGTACCACTAGCACGGATATCCCTGACCCTCTCTCGCCACTTCTCCCTATTGTTCATTGCCTCTGGCAGGTCTTCAGGGCTACATCCCATATCCTGACATAGCTGCTGAATGTATGTTCGAGCTGGTCGTCCTGCTTTTGCTTGGTCATATGCGGGGGTCCATTGGAGTACATCACTTATGAGCTCATCTCCGCTTCTCCAGCAGTGTCCTGCATGTCTGGTTCATCTAACTTGGATAGTTTCCATAATGGGAGGCAGGTAGCCGTATAGTTGGTGCCTCGTAGGGTGTTGCCGCCAGGACTTGTTCAATATTGCTCGCAGCATTCTTGTGTAATTGCCGTCTAGCTTCTTCTCCAGCCATTCAATTAGTGTCCAAGTAGTGCATCCATACAGCAGTATCGATATGACTGCTGCTTAGAAGAAAACTGCATTTCATTTTTATTGGTCAGGTCTGATTTCCATATGATCGATAGCCTATCGATAGCTGTCCATGCCTTCGTTAGCCGTGTGAACCTAAACCTCATAAGGTAGGTTATTTGTCTGGGTTTTATGGCATATCATCAATTGTAAGTTATTCAATGCCATAACCTGCTGATACATATATCAAATATCATTTGAACCAGAGCTTATTTGTTTGCACACAGTTAAATAGTTTCAAGTATTGTTATCTAATCCTAATAGTTCAATTTAATCTTAATCACTCATTTGCACTCATTTAAATGATTTCAAGTATAATAAATGATTAAACAGTTCTAGCACTCTGGGTCAGAGTGGACTTGGGAGTAATAGCAATGAAGAGGTAGTCCACATTTCCCCAAAGCTCCAGGACTGGAACCTCATCATCAGATACAGTTCAGTATCATATCAGGACACTCATTGGTGGGAGTGCTTACCCTTCTGCAGAGATGCATTCAGAGTATTCCACAACACAAGCCAAATGGGCTGTCTTAAGGCTGGCTCTATTTTAAACGACTCCCTAACTCTCTGAAGGCTGTGTTTCTTCAACCCAATTTTGGTCTATTCTTTATTGCTATCTACCGTTTTTATTTATTTTTAGTTCCATTAACAGATTTCATATGGACTATTCCATTATAATTTTTAGGCTATGACAAGAATCTTATAATATTATACCGAGAAATCATACTATTATATATATATATATATATATATATGAGAAAGAAGATGGTTAAAACATTTAGTCTATTGCTCCTCCCCCATTTATTTATATATATATATATATATATCATACTTTTTTTGCCATATTTGTTTATTATGATACTTTAAACCACTCACTAATCCACTGTGTATTTTTCTTTCTGCTACTTACTCTTTCTTTCATTAACTTTGTAAATTACCCTGTTTCAGACTATTATTTTTAATTCTGTTGATATATTTCACATAGACTATTCCATCATAACTTTCAGATCATGACAAAGATCTGATAAGGCAGGCAACATTCAACCATAAAGTATTATTATATATATACACTCAAACATACATGAGAAAGAAGGTTTTAAAAATCAGATTAATGTTTCACTAGTAGTCGGGTTTTTACAATATATACCCCTGTATCACCAAATCAACACTCAAAGAATATGGGATACTGAAAGATATAAGCAATAGAAAATGAATATATCCTCAGTGTATTTTTTTTTCTTTCTGTTACTCAATCTAATTCTATTTTTCTTCAACTCAATTTTAGTCTATTCCTCATTGCTATCGAGTATTTTATATATTTGTTTGTAGCCGTCTTTTAAACTACCCCATTTATTTTTCTTATATGCACAATGGGTGAGACAGAATGAAAAGAAAGATAAAGATTCTATAAAAAAAGGAAAAAAGAAATGTACTTCTCTTTCTTGCCTCTTAAATATTTCTTTTTGGGAAAAAAAAAAACTCATTTTCATTCTGTCGACATAAGATCACTAAAGAAACATGTCAATCTTCTTTCTCATACCTTTGGATTTCATTGTAAATCTTACTTTAAATGCTTTATCATCAAAAAATGTAGTTTCACTACAAACTTCTTAAATTGGTAGCATTAAAACTTAAATAATGTTATATACTGTACCTATGAGCATAAATGGATATGTCCCATTCCTCATAAATATGTTGGACACTATTGAGAGGGGGGTTATATGCTGACTTAGTAGTACACCACAAGCAGTGGGTTATCTTCTCCATACCACTGGCTAGTATTGTATTTTGTTAATGTTATAAAGATTTCCATTTCATTTCCAACCTCCATTTTGGTTATTTCTCATTCAGTAACTTTTTTTAGGTTACAACAAATAATAAGATCCAAAAGAAAATATCTTGTAGTTAAAAGAAGAGAAAAAGTTATACAAAGGGCAGAGAGAATAGTTTTCGTTTGGTTTTATGGCATATCAAACATTGTTGGTTATTTAATGTCATATGAAAGTAAATATGGATTAAAATCCGACAGTATGAAGGTAGCAGAAAAACATAATCTAAATAGGTGAATTTATTATGATTTTAAGTTGACGTTAGCATTTCAGTTTCAATAACCATCATCAGGACTTGGATATCAGAATAGTTCACATAGAGATGGATACTTGCTGAGATGACAGGAGCAAATGAGAAATATATATACATTAAATATAATTTCTAAGCACATTTCGTAAATAACATTTTTAAATGAGCCTGAGCTCATTTTTTTCATACAATTAAATGGTTTCACTTATTTCTATCCAATATGAATAATTCTATTTACTATTAATTACTTCTTTGCATACGGTTTAAATGGTTCCAAGTATTGCTATGAATCACTAACAATTCAGTTAAATAATCAAAAAGTTCTATTTCAAACAATTCAGTTGAGCATAAGAACACAGTTTAAATGTCAAACAGTTTTATTTGACCCATAAATAGGACCCTATCAGGTACTACCACTCCAGGCCAGAGAGGAGATGGGAGCAATGGCAAAGAAGGGGTACTCCACATTCCCCAAAGCTCCGGCATTTTTGAAGACTCACCATCAGACTGTTTAGTGTAATATCCAGGACATTTAGTGAGGAAGTCAAACCCATCTGCAGAGATGCAGTCGGTGTATTCTACCACCCCAGCTAACTGGGCCAAGGTGGGAAAGAGAAAGAAAAACCCTTTTTAGACTGTGGTAAGAATTTGTTTAAATCTTATGACCCCATCTTCATCCTAAGGAAATCGGTAATATATTCAGCACGTGGTTAACTGGGAAACAAACCTCAACTTGTGCTATTCATAATTCACTTAATGCTAATGCCCTAGGGAAAGGCATGAACTTGTTTTCTCCCAGTGGATAAATAGTAGGACAGACTAATTTATTTCACTTTGGTTAAACAGTTAGTCTAGAAGAAGGAAAACTTAGAATTCAAACTAGTAGTACTCCACTTAAAAATTGACCTTGTTTCACATCACACTTATGGAAGAGAAGTTACAAGTCGAATAGCACTCAGCCCAAAATATGGGTCCAAAAATTGGTTGGTTGTTTGGGTTTTATGGCATATCAACCTTTGTAGGTTATTAAATACCAAATCCATTTTTATACACATAATCAGTTCTATATCAAACAATACAATTTAGCATGAGTACACAGTTTAATTGTTAAAAACATTTCTATTTCATGCTATTCAGTTTAGTACAAGTGCAATTTTTATCCACACACAGTTAAATGTCAAAGCAGTTCTATTTCAAACAATTCAGTTTAGCATAAATACACAGTTTAGTCCTATTTGACTCATAGATAGGGCCCTATCTGGTGCTACCAATATGGGCCAGAGTGGGTCCAAAGGATTAAATTGTTAAAGTAAGCTGCACTACCATCTTCAGATCTTCAAGAAGAAATGTTGTGATTCTGGGTCAGTATCAAATTGTTGGTTTCTTTTGTTTTATCGCTTATCAACCTTTTTCAGATCATTTAATGCCAAATCAAGTCATTTTAATGAAACTATTTTAGTTTGTTTTATTGTAGATTATTTAAAATCAAATCCATTTTTATACATATAAATGGTTTAAATGTCAAAACAGTTTTATTTCAAGTTATTCAGTTTGGCATTAGCACACAGTTTAGTTCTATTTGACCCATAGATAGGACCCCATCAGGTGCTACCACTCCAAGCCAGAGTGGACCTGGGAGCAGTAGCAATGAAGAGGTACTCTGCATTCCCCAAAACTCCACCATTACTGAAGACTCACCATCAGACTGTTTAGTGTCATGTCAGGACACTCATTGGGGAAGTCTTACCTTTCAACAGAGAAGCAGTTAGTGTATTCTACTGCCCCAGCTGACCTGGCAAAATATTTAATCTTGATTTTTTGTGAGTGACTTAGATTTTTTAAACTATGATCTTCCATTTTTTTTTTTTTTCAAAGATAAGTTCAGCTATGAGTTTCAAACAAAAAAATGGTGCAAAAAAGTGAGGAAATAATGAATTAGCAAAGACACAGGCATTGGATTCAGATGAATACACACATATACACGAGCGTTGTCCAAAAAGTACTCAGGCTCACTCAGAAAGTAGAGCCATTGGTGAACATTTTTGTTGACGCAACGCACTATCCTTTAGCAATCTGAAGGCCCATACAAGTACGAGAGGTGTACGACAAATCTAAAATCTCTGTGAGGCTTAGAACTTCTTTTATGACCCTCAAACATATATACACGTGTGTGTGTGTGTGTGTGTGTATGTATATATATATATATATAGAGAGAGAGAGAGAGTGTGTGTGTACGCATATACATGCAATTATCTAGAATTATGGCAGAGAAAATAAATCTGGTTAAAAAAATTTTTTCTTTAAAAAGATTATGAATATTACACACTCGTATCATTCCAACTGTCTTTAAGCCTCAGAATTTATGAAAGAAAAATATTCATGACTGCAGGGAGTGGGGGTAGATAGAAAAAACTTTAAGGAACTAGTAAAATCTTCAGTTCATCTGGTGCATTTGAGAAGATTCTGAAACTTCCAAGAATCAATGAAAAGAAAGATAAAAATAAGCTTTTCATATTTTCACCAATTCTGTTTGATTTTATGTGTTCATCTCATCCAATAAAAAAAAAAAAAAAAAAAAATCTATTTGGAAATTTCCTGGTTGCTCAGCAATCTTAAAATTAAACCTGTCACTGTTTACTTGAACTCATTAGATGTTTGTATGCATCTTCTGGTCTTAAATAATTTATGTTACGTATATGTATAATGTTACTTGTCTCAAAAATGATAGGCGACTCATGTTATTTAGATACAAAGCTGCTTTATTTGGACCTGTGAAGGTAATGGACGCAACGTACCTGGGCATTCGAAGCACGCACGAACGTGTCTGGCTTGTAGAGTGGAAAAGCAAAACCGATATGGCTGCCTCAAGCATATTTGATGATGGGAGATCTCGAACCAGCGAGAGGTAATTTGCACGTATGCAAATTCTTGCGAGATCTCACGAACATAAAATACGCACGGTAATGGCTGGAAAAAACAATTTATACATTTTATAACAGTAAACACAGACACAAGGGAGAGGAAGACCTTGTAAGGGTTTATCAACGTATGTCCTTTACAACGCACCGTCCCTCACCAATTTGTACCATATAACCCTAACATCTGTCTTAGGGTTTCAAAACATAACTACCTTATTTTTCAAATTATCTCATTCTTATATATTTTCTATTTTAATGACTTATTACATCATACTTTCTAGAATCATCACATGTGCTACAAACCCTTATTTTCTCACGCCAGTCAACCAGCCTTGCTTGGTTTATTATTCATATCTTATCTTCCCTGGCGATATTTATTGGAGGTGCCCGTGGTGTAGTCGTTATCGTCGTAGGAAATGGACACGGCGACACGAGTTCAAATCCTGGATGAGACTGATTGCATTTCACATAGCACTAATACCCTTAAGAAAGGTATGAATCCAATTATTCTCCCTCCAGCTATGGGTAAATAGTAGGATAGACTAGGTTCTTCAGCCTTGGTTAGGCAACTAGTCTAGGAGAAGGAAAAACTCTGAATTCAAACCTGTTAAACTCCGCTTAAAAATTGACCTTGTGTCATATCCTGCCCGAGTGGAGGGGTTGGTAAATAGTATCTTCCCTGGCGTTATTTTAATGTGAGGTGTTAAACCTGGTCATTACTTGTGCACACATTTGACCTTGGCGATGAAGTACACTTACATACAAAGTCCTTAGCTAACCTACAATTCTACCAAATAAATAATATAATTAATAAATCACCCTAATTATTTTACATATGTGCTTACAAATTTCCATTCATCTGTCAGTTGAGACTGAGGGGCAAGGTTCCTTCCACGAACAAGTTTCCTAGATATGTGTACAAAAAATAAAAATGATGTTTCACAGAATGTACTTTAGAATATCATCTTTATCCAAAGCAATGTTGGGTGCCTTTGCTTGTGTGTGTATGTATATACTACTATTGCAAAACATAATTGTAAGATAATTTATAAATTTCAGTTTCGATAGGAGTTACTGATATTGTCTGCCAGAAAATGTTTTATTTCAGGAACCACTCCTCAAAAGAAATCCATTGTCAATTCTTACAAGGGTATGAATTTCTTTAAAATTGAACTTTCTGCTTTCTTACAATCATCTTCCAATGCACATTTTCCATTGAAAATTCTCTCTTTGACAAAACATTTTTTGATTTTATTCAAATTCCCCTACACTTATGTCTGAGACAAAATGTCAAACATTCAGGATAAAAGAAGAAAAAAAATTCTGATTCAATGTAGGTATTTGGACCCATTTACTTTGGCTGCTAAAGAGTTAAGATTTAAAAAGAAATATTTTATTCAAATAATAATCTTTTAGAAAAAAAAAAATGCAACAGATATCCCTGATGGAGCCATGGGTAGCTCGTACGCTTTCATTTATTTTTGCTGTTTAAGTCTTCAGATTTTAAAAAATATCATTAACCCTTTCACAGACGAATAAGTTTTTTGAATCATTGTAGAGTGATTTGAAAAAATTTGAAAAATAGAGAGTATGTTCAAACAAGTCAATTAATCATTTATAAAAATAGACATGATGATTTGATCGGCAATTGTGTGTCAAAGCCCAATAGCACGAAAAATAAAGCACTCATTTTTAGATATATTTTGCAAATCAACCGTAACACAATTCTATACCATGGTGGGGCCTCCGAGCAATATTTCTATACATGAACATTGAATTGGTCAAAAAACAGCTTGTAGGAAAATGCCTTACATTGAGCTATCACAGAATTGACAATAATGTGTCTCTGCCTGGGTGCCATTGGCAATAAAAAAAATATCACTGTCCGAAAAAGACAAAAATCATTATAAACATTCACTTAAAGACTAACTTCTTTAATGAAGTGACAGATTCTCACTTCCATTGATTCTGATGCCCAGTTGTGTGGCTAACAATGGGTAAAATTACAATAACTTTCAAGTAAGTATAAGTAATAGTCACACATACAAGAATTGAGGATTTTTGAAAAAGGTCAGTTAGTAATCAGCAAAGAACAAATAACAACCTTAAATTCAGGGCTAGCAAAACCACTGACCCATTATCACTGCAGCAGTGGTAGTTGTGAAGATGGGGGCTGTGATTTGTCAAACAATAAATCTTTCTTCATCACCTCATGAATACTACTTGATATCTTGTTTCTTAAACTGATCCAGATGGAAGTTAAAACGTTAATGATAAAATTATTGTCTTTGTTTTTTGTTTTTTTTTCTGTGACCTCATGTCTGACTTTTCCCTTTTTCTGATGTGATCTCTTCATCTCGTCTTTGTCTCAACCAACTTTCTTTGAGACCCTGCACTTCAGTCACTCCAAAATAAGTGAACTCCTACCAATCTTTAATAAAAACTTCATTTTTTGCCAAAACAAAGACGCAAAGATTTTATGATTTCTAGTGAAATATTATACAATCAAAACATTCTCCCAAAGATTAACCAAAATCTTTAATAAATCCAATAGTATGAAACTAACCACAGAATTGCTAACCTCAATCCAGCAGATATATAAGTAAAGTTGGCGACCATCGTCGAGTGTGACCCAAAAGCTCCCATTTCAATAGCTACTACACCTTGGTGTAGGGGAGGGCGCTATTCCTTTCCCTGAATTGCTCCACTTTACCCTTGATCCTTACCTTATAATTCTGAGTATTAAGCAAGGCAGCATCAAGTACCATTTTTTGAGTATTTGGTATGACTCAACCTGGGATTTTAACCCTGGTCTCCCAGACCATTGACAAACACTTTACTCATTAAACAAAAAAAGAAAAAAATGTTTCCTCACAAACTATTTGGGGTAAGATGTCCCACTGATCCAACTTGAAGAATATCACAGGTCAAGCCATGCTGAAGAGTTGCAATACAACAAAACAGTCTGTCTGTGGATGACTATATATATATATATATATATGTTCCCCCTTATGAGTAGAACACTCTTGTGGGGAAAATTTGCCGGCTGCCACATACATTGAAATGCAATTGTTCTTCTCAAGAATTGAGCACTCCAGGTATCTGATAATATATATGTAGAAAGATATATTAAAAAAATTCCTTCACTTAGGCTGAGAATGACAACAGCTCTGGCGTAAGGTGTCAAACTGATGTTAAGTCAGCTGGGTTTCAATCCCAGCTTGAAGCATCTCACGGGTCTAGCCACACTGAAGAGTTGTGATACAACTGTCTGTGGATGATAATATATAAGATCTGGCATTAAATAAACAACAAGAGTTGATATGCCATTAAACACCAACCAACCTACTTATTAATTATCAAATTTTAAAGCATTGAAACTATCAAAATATGAATACATAACAGTCCAAAAATTAGTATACTCCTTATATATATTCAATTTTATTTTTGGTTTTCAGTTTTAGAGCTGTACAATTTGGTTATAGATATTACCTAATGATGTTCGTTTTGATTGTATAATGTTGCACTAGAAATAACAAAATCCTGGTATCTTTAGTTTAAAAAAAAAACCTTTTATAAAAACAAAAATTGGTTAGAGTGTAAGACTGTGTGTATATATATATATATATATATATATATATGTGTGTGTGTGTGTGTGTGTGTGTGTAAAGAATTTTTGAGAAAGTACTCTAAGTTTGTTTTTTTAATTTGAATTTTATGAGTGTACATTGAAAAAAATTTACAGAATAATAAAAATGAAAGTCCATAAAAAAAACTTAATGGAAGAGTGAAAGAAAAAGAAACTGAAAAAAAAAAAATGCAATGAAAACATTTACAAGACACCATTCCCATCTTAAATAGCATTAAAGAAATAACATATTTTCATGGCAACATTCTTTACAGCTTTTGTCGTAGGTCAAATGATATTCAGTTTCTAAGATTTTTTATTGTATGCTCTATGCATTTACAATAGGTTTCTTGTATTATTTCTTATAGTTCAGTTTTATATATTTTATGATTTCTGTGTTTGATCTTTAAAGCAAGCAAATCACAATAAGACATCTAAATGTCACGTTACAAAAGGCATTTCCTCAGGATGTGAGCAGTTCCTTCGAGCATGATCTTTTGTAAATCTTTTCAGTGTTAATTTATCTGTTCAAGTTAAGTTTATCTCAATAGGACCCAGTACTCCCATGAGAACCTGTACTTCTCTTTTTGGAGTGTCCCTGTGGTGTAATGGTTAAAGCGTTAGACTGCAGAATTGTCGTGAGTAAGTATGCACTATTACATTCACTTTCGGACAAATACCCTTGGGGAAGCTATGAACCCCCTTATCCTCCCAGCTATGGGTTAAATACTATCAATACTATTCAATTAGAAGGATGGCTTTGACATTAAATAACCTACAAAGGTGGATATGCCATTAAACAAAGAAATCAAATCAAATTTCTCTTTTCTCTTGTGTTCTACATTTGCTAGTTTCAGATCTAGACCAGTGGTTCCTAAACTATTTCAGATTATTACCCCTTTGGTTACCTAACTCCATCCCGAGTACTCTGTAGCACCAAAAGGTTTTACCTTGCATTAGATTTTACAAGTATCAGAATAGTCTTAAGCATGAGAACTGATTAGCAAAAAGAATTAGAAAAACAAGGACCTGGACACATGTGAGAACTACTAGGGTTTGAACCTGAAGAAACCAAACCAGCTAGCCTTCACAAATTATAATGATGGTTGGTTGGTTGTTTGGGTTTCATGGCATATCTACCTTTGTAGGTTATTTAAAGCCAAATCCATTTTTATACAAATAGTTCAGCATGAGTACACAGTTTAATTGTCAAAAACATTTCTATTTCAAGCTATTCAGTTTATTCAAACAGTTCTAATTCAGTTTAGCATAAGGACAGATTTTGTTTACACACAGTTAAATGTCAAAACACTTCTATATTCAACAATTCTGTTTAGTCAAAAACAGTTCCATTTCAAACAATTCAGTTTATCATCAGCATACAGTTTAAATGTAAATACAGTTTAATTGTCAAAAACATGTCTATTTTAAGCTATTCAGTTTAGTCAAACAGTTCTTATTCAAACAATTCAGTTTAGCATAAGTATAAAGTTGGTTCTATTTAACCTATAGATAGAGCCCTTTCAGGTGCTACCACTCCAGGCCAGAGTGGACCTGGGAGCAATAGCAATGAAGCGGTGCTCTGCATTCCCCAAAGCTCCAGTATCACAGGAACCTCACCATCAGATTATTTCATGTCATATCCAGGACACTCATGGGGGTGGTCTGACCCACTCTACAGAGGTGCAGTCAGTGTATTGTACAGCCGACTAAGCAATAGTTATCATGATGATCAAGAGCTGAGCATTATTTACGGATTCCTAGTGGATGCAAATAGTACTGAGGTGTAAATAGATGCAATTAAAAAAAGCCAGCAGCCAGAAGAAAAACAAATTCATAAAGTTCAAAATCTCATTCAGTAGGCTCAGTATAAGGTACTATTTACCAACCCCTCCGCTCGGGCAGGATATGACACAAGGTCAATTTTTAAGCGGAGTTTAACAGGTTTGAATTCAGAGTTTTCCTTCTCCTAGACTAGTTGCCTCACCAAGGCTGAAGAACCTAGTCCGTCCTACTATTTACCCATAGCTGGAGGGAGAATAAGGGGGTTCATACCTTTCCCAAGGGTATTTGCCCGAAAGTGAACGTAATAGCGCGACTGGAGTACGAACTCGCGTACTACGATTCCGCAGTGCATCGCTTTAAGCATTACACCACGAGGACACCCCCAGTATAAGGTAAGCTTGATCTCCTATCTTAGATTGCAAAGAGCAGTTAACTAGAACATGCCAAGGTCACCAGACTGATGAACGATATAAGTGGTAGCAGGATTGATTAAACAAAGTCGGAAATGGAGGTTGAAAGTTCTGTGAACACCAATAAAAGATGAGTTTTTCTATTTTGATGGCTATGTTATGAAGAGACAAGCATTTGCATGTACAGAGAGCGAGTGAACCTTTCACACACAAAGTACAATTGTTGGTTCAAACGAGAACAAAGAAGCTACCTATTGTGTTCGTTATTAATTTCCATGGCCTCCAAAGCTGAACAGAAGTGCAAACACTTAAGGAGAGTTATATTTTAGCATTTTTCATGACCCATCTCATGATTAACCATCAGTGACATAGCTGTTGTCAGTGATGACACAAGGTTAATGAATATTGATGAAATTCGAAAGGCTGACCTATTTCATAAAGTTCTTTAGATAAAAAAAAAATTCCCTTAAATCGCACGACTAGAGTAACATAAATCTTCTTGAAAACGACAATACTTTTTAAGAATTATATGGCAGAATTGAAGTTCAAGTTCAGTATAAACATTTCCAATGCATGTATTTACCAACCCAACCCCCCTGCACAAGTTGGATGTGACACAAGGTAAATTTTAAAATGGATTTGTAACAGGATTGAATCCAGAGTTTTCCTTCTTTGGTTGCTTAACCAAAACTGAAGAACCCAGTCTGCTCTACTATTTACCCATAGCTGGAGAGAGAATGATTGGATCCATGCTTTTCCCAAGAGTATTAGTACAATATGAAATACAATCAGCTTCGTCCAGGATTTACACTTGTGTCACAGTGTCCATTTCCTATGATGATAACCATTATGCCATGAGCACCTCTAATGCAGTGTGAGACTATATTCAAATTCTTAGTGCTATATGTGGCTATTGTGGCACTATAAGTAGAGAGTAGCATATAGTCTCAGATGAAAGAATTAGAAAAGCTAATGAAGAACAATAAGATAAATTTGCACTGGGATGCATCCAAAAACCATGAGGGTTTGGTTCAGTTTGTTTTCATTTAATGGCATATCAATCTTCTTGAGTTATTTAATACCAAAGCAATCCTTGAAGGAGGACAGGAGTGATATTATTTAACCCATGGCTGGAAATAAGGGAGTTCATGCCTTTCCCAAGGGTATTAGTGTTCTGGCTATGACACTAAAATTCATCTGATGGTGAGGTTCCAGCTCTGGATTGCCATTACTCCCAGGTCTACTCTCATCTGGATTGGTACTACTTGTTAAGAGTCTCATAGAAATATTTAATAATTTTCTATTCTTGAAATCGTTTAATTGACTTATCAGTATTGCATAGCAATACTTGAAACCATTTAACTGTGTGCAAACAATAGCAATACTTGAAACCATTTAATTGTGAGCCGACAAATGAGCTCTCGCTCATTAAAAAATGTTATCTAAAACCTATTCATTTACAAATCTATATATATATATATATATAGTCAAGGGTGACTTGAGGGCTCCTTTTTTGATGGCTACTACTCCAAGTTGTAGGGGAAGGCGCTACTCCATTCCCTGGATTGCTCCACTTTACCCTTGATCCTTACCTTTTAATACTGAGAGTTAAGCAAGGAGGCATCAAGTACAATTTTTTCGAGTCTTTGGTATGACTCAACTTGGGATTGAACCCAGGTCTCCCAGGCCATTGGTGAACACTCTAACCATTAAAACAGGATTTGGCATCAAACGACCTACAAGGGTTGATATGCCATAAAACACAGCCAACCTACAATGTTGCTATCCAGCACATTAGCCACCACACTACTGGGACCCTCCCTCCAATCAGGGTGTGAAGCTGAAATAAGATTAGGTTTTATGTGCCCACTTTGGAAAAGAGATAGGAAACATCCTTGAACTCAACTAATTTTTGTCTAACAATAATTCTTATGACACTGTACACATTTCTCTTTAAGCTTTTCTGCTTCCCGATTGTCCATTAGAACTGATATATCAAACAAGAAACTTTTGAAATGTTTGGGTGAAGACAAAGATAGGAATGCTAATTTGAGAAAAATCACTGAATTAAAACAATACCTCATCAGAGAATTGCAAATAAAAATATTTCTGCCTGTTTAATTCTTTTTTGTGCTTCCGTTCTTATCTGATTTCTTTAAATTCTGAAATAGCTTGTGATTGATATAAATGTTTTTGTAATGTGATGCTATAAGATTTTAATTTAGCTTATGATATGCCTCTGTGTTTCTGATCAAATAAACCTATAGTCAATGCAAAAAAAGCTGACACGAAATTTTGCACTAATTTTCTTGTGGAGATACTTTTGTTATTTAACTCTTTGCTCCTCTATAAAGCAAGACAACATAAAATTTTAGGATTAAGGATGTTTAAATTTTAATAATTGTTTAAAGTATATATTTACTCAGCCACAGACAGGATGTGACATAAGGTCAATTTTTAGTTTGTTTGGGTTTTATGGCATATCAACCTTTGTAGGTTATTTAATGCCAAATCCATTTTTATACATAAACAGTTCTATTTCAAACAATTCAGTTTAGTATAAGAATAGTTTTTGTTTACACTCAGTAAAATGTCAAAAGAGTTCTATTTAAAACAATTCCGTTTAGCCTAAGTTTCAATGTCGAAAACAGTTCTATTTCAAACAATTCAGTTTAGCATAAGTACGCAGTTTAGTTCTATTAGAGCCATAGATAAGACCCTATCAGGTACTACCACTCCAGGCCAATGTGGACCTGGGAGTGATGGCAATGAAGGAGTACTCCACATCCCCCCAAAGCTCCAGCAATACTGGGACCTCATCATCAGATTGTTTAGAGTCATATCAGGACATTCATTGGAGGAGTCTTACCCCTGTGCAAAGAAGCAGTTGGTATATTCTACAGCCCCCAATTGAGAAGTGGAAGTTGCCTTTGCATTATTGAAGAAAGAGACCAGAAAACTCTTTTTCTTCATGGACAGGCATATTACTCTGATAGAATGTACTTGTGGAAACGTGTCAACAACAACAAAAAAAATAAGGTAGAATTCAGTTGTTCGAATAATTCTTTGAACAAAGTTAAGAGCTGCATATGATCAAAATCTTTTCTTTCTTGGCTATTCCACTTTTCAGTGACAACAGTGTTTATATAATATTCTCTACAACACACTTTTCTATATTTTTTTCTTTTCCATATAAATTCTTCATCTTCTATTGATCTTTCGTGTCCTTTTTTTACTCTGTCAAATTTGTCATTCTAAATTGCAATCCCATTCATTGCAGCTTTTCTTAAGAGTCTATATCTTATCCCACATATTGTTTCATTCTTCTATTTCTTGCGAGAAAAGATTTAAAGGAAAAAGTCACCGAGCCGTGATGGGCATTTATGAAAAATTGCAAAAAAAAAAAGAAAAATATGTATTTACCCAACCCTCCACCACAAGCAGGATGTGACACAAGGACAATTTTTAGGTGGAGTAAAGCTGGTTTGAAATCAGAGTTCTTCTCCTAGACTGGATGCCTAACCAAAGCTAAAGAACCCAGTTTAACCTTCTATTTACGTAAAGCTGGAGTAGAAGAGTTAGTTTCATGTCTTTCCCCAAGAGGCATTAGCACAAAGGGAAATGCACACAGCTTTGTTCAGGATTTGAACTGGAGTCAAGAACAGCCAAACAGATATAATGAAATAAAAAAGAATATATCCATAAATTCAAAAATTTGAAGTATTCTGAATAGATAAATTTGATACTTATATATACATGATGTAATGGTTAACAAGTTAAGCTAGCAGAGACTACTGCTAGTGAATTTGATTCTCACTGGGTGCACAAATCTTTTGGCCTATAAGCTTAGTAAATAATTATTTGAAACAGGTTGTTGTGAATCGCAAAGTACCAGTAACACCGAAAGATCCTGAATGTCATGGCAACATGAGTAGACATACGCATTAATATTCCTGTACATATTTGTACAAATGTGTGTATATGTTTGTGTGTGTGTGTGTGTGTGTATATATATATATATATATATATATATATATATATATACACACACACTTATACTTTTATGTATGCATATTTAAAGATAAGTACATGAGCCGGCTCATTGGCCTAGTGGGTACAGTGTTCGCCAATGGTCCGAGAGACTGGGGTTTAATCCCAGGTCAGGTCATACCAAAGCCTTTAAAAATGGCACTTGATACCTCCTTGCTTAGCACTCAGTATTATAAGGTACGTATCAAGGGTAAAGTGGAGCAATCCAGAGAATGGAGTAGCACCCCACACACACACACACATACACGCACACCTTGGTGTAGTAGCTATTGAAAAGGGAGCCTTCGGGTCACCCTCAACTAAGGGAGACAACTTTACTTTAGTTACTTACATGTGGTTATTAGTAAATATCTGATTTCTGAATGTGTTTCTATTTGATAAATGTCTACGAAAAGCTGGTAAAGTTTGTGGTCATTCATAAGAAAGAAATGAATGGTGGTGGTGGTTGTTGGTGGTGGTGGTAGTAGTGCAAGTAAGAGAATATCAAAAGCAACCATTTGTATTTGTCTGCCGACCATAACTCAATTATTTTACTAAGATTACCAAAATGTTTTCAAAAGCTTCCATTGTGCATGCTGATGCATTTTTACCAATTTTTGTAATCTCAATTCTCTCTCTTTCTATTGTTATCTCTTTCTGATCATTTACTCTCTTTCCCTCTCTCTTGTTACCTCTTTCTTTCCAGTTACTTTCTCTCTCTCTCTCTCTCGTTATCTCTTTCTTTCCAGTTACTTTCTCTCTCTCTCTCGTTATCTCTTTCTTTCCAGTTACTTACTCTCTCTCTCTCTCTCGTTTTCTCTTTCTTTCCAATTACTCTCTCTCTCTTTCTATTGTTATCTCTTTCTTTTCAGTTACTTTCTATCTCTCTCTCGTTTTCTCTTTCTTTCCAGTTACTCTCTCTCTTTCTATTGTTATCTCTTTCTTTTCAGTTACTTTCTATCTCTCTCTCTCTCGTTTTCTCTTTCTTTCCAATTACTCTCTCTCTCTCTCTCTTTCTATTGTTATCTCCTTCTTTCCAGTTACTTTCTCTCTCTCTCGTTTTCTCTTTCTTTCCAATTACTCTCTCTCTCTTTCTATTGTTATCTCTTTCTTTTCAGTTACTTTCTCTCTCTCTCTCACTCTCGTTTTCTCTTTCTTTCCAATTACTCTCTCTCTCTCTCTTTCTATTGTTATCTCTTTCTTTTCAGTTACTTTCTCTCTCTCTCGTTTTCTCTTTCTTTCCAATTACTCTCTCTCTCTCTCTATTGTTATCTCTTTCTTTCCAGTTACTTTCTCTCTCTCTCGTTTTCTCTTTCTTTCCAATTACTCTTTCTCTCTCTCTCTCTATTGTTATCTCTTTCTTTCCAGTTACTTTCTCTCTCGTTTTCTCTTTCTTTCTAATTACTCTCTCTCTCTTTCCAGTTACTTTCTCTCTCATTTTCTCTTTCTTTCCAATTACTCTCTCTCTCTCTCTCTCTATTGTTATCTCTTTCTTTCCAGTTACTTTCTCTCTCTCTCTCTCTCGTTTTCTCTTTCTTTCCAATTACTCTCTCTCTCTTTCTATTGTTATCTCTTTCTTTCCAGTTACTTTCTCTCTCTCTCTCTCGTTTTCTCTTTCTTTCCAATTACTCTCTCTCTCTTTCTATTGTTATCTCTTTCTTTCCAGTTACTTTCTCTCTCTTTCGTTTTCTCTTTCTTTCCAATTACTCTCTCTCTCTTTCTATTGTTATCTCTTTCTTTTCAGTTACTCTCTCTCTCTCTCTTTCTATTGTTATCTTTCTTTTCAGTTACTCTCTCTGTTTCCCTCTCTCTCTACTCTTGATTACCCTTTCTTTTCTTTTTCCTCCTCTTACGATCTTACTTTCTATCCTCTTTTGTTCTTTCATATTTCTTTTTTCTGTAATTATATCTTTTCTATATTCATCTCTTCTCTTTTCTTTCTTCACCATTTCTTTCTTAAGTTTTCATCTTGTCATTCTTTCTTACTTTCTGCTTCTTGCTTTCTCTTTCTATCACTCTCCCTTTCTTTCTAATCCTTTCTCTTTCTATCCCTCCCCCCCGTTTCTCCTTTCTCTATTTTCTTGTCTTTTTTTTTCTCCCCTGTTGGTCCATGTCAGTCATTTTTTTTTTTTCTTCAGATTTTTCTTCTTGCTCTTATCTTTCTTTTCCACAGCATTTTTTTTTCTTCTTCTTACCTATTCCATTTTTCTTTCTTTTTTAATCTCCCCTTCATCTTTCTAAAGCTCCCCTACTCACTGTCCTTTAATTCTCCCCCCACCCCGCTTCATCTATGTCTCCCCTGTTGAATGATTATATGCCCAATGAAAGTGACATGCAATGGTGCCAGTATTAAATTTACTACAACTGAGCCAAGTCCCCAATAATCTTTTATACTTTCTCATGCAGACATGTCCATTCATTCTTCTGTAGTCATGGCGACAGTTAATCACAGCTAGATGAGATCAGGTAGAAAATAAAAATAATAAGTTTCTCTTGAGCAGGGAGAATCGAGAGAGTCTGGTGGTGACTTGGATGGCCAACTGATTCGCCTCGGATTAATATAAAGTAAAATGTCTGAGTGTTTCACTTAGAAGATAGATCGGCTTTTATCAGAGATGAGGCATTGTCATTATTCTATTGACTATTTCAACTAACATTCTCATCTTTGTTGTTTTTCTAGCAATATTTTGACTAATTTTCTTTAGCTTTATTATGCCTGTAAGTCCTTGAGTGTCACCTGGTACATTATTTCAAAAAGTATTCTCACTAGTTCTCCTAGCTTTGTCATATTTTATCACAATGTCTTGGCTATTGCGTTTCTCAACCTGCTGCATTTGATAATACTTGGCAGGAGGTGATACTGAATTTCTAACTAACGTTGATTAGAATATAATAACAAAGCAATAATGCATAGATAAAGTGTTCTTTTTTTAAAAAAAAAAGAATTTTCTTTTGAATTCTTTTCTTATCTTATTCATATAATGATATAAGTAAAAATAAAGTTGGCGACTTTAGTCGAGGGTGACCCAAAGGCTCCCTTTTCCATATTTACCAACCCCTCCGATTGGGCAGGATATGACACAAGGTCAATTTTCAAGCAGAGTTTAACAAGTTTGAATTCAGAGTTTTCATTCTCCTAGACTATTTGCTCACTAAAGCTGAAGAACCCAGTCTGCCCTACTATTTGGCCATAGCTGGAGGGAGAATAATTGGATTCATACCTTTCCCAAGGTATTAGTGCTATGTGAAATGCAATCAGTCTTGTCCAGAATTTGAACTTGTGTTGCTGTGTCCATTTCCTATGATGATAACCATTACACCACGGGCACCTCCACCAAAGGCTCCCTTTCCAATAGCTACTATACCAAGGAGTAAGGGCGGATGCTACTACTTTTCCTAGACAAGTAAAGTTGGCAATCTTAGTTGAAGGTGACATTAAAGCTCCCTTTTCAATAGCTACTACACCAATGTATAGGGGAGACCACAACTTCATTCCCTGGATTGCTCCACTACCCTTGATTCTTACCTTATAATGCTGAGTGTTAAGCAAGGTGGCATCAAGTACCATTTTTTGAGTCTTTGATATGACTCGACCTGGGATTGAACCACAGTCTCCTGAACCATTGGTGAACACTCTACTCACTAAGCCCATGGCCCGGTTGATATTATGATATATTCAATACAAAAACTTAAAAGATTGTATAGCAACAACTATAAACAAATCTCATAACACAAAATGCACTATTTTTTGATTGTAATATCTACAGAATGCGTGAATGCTGGCTGTTGATGTGAACAGATGCCTTTTTCATTGCTTGAAGAAAATAATATATTTTAATGTAGATAAGGGAAGCGTTCATTATTTGTGTTTATTTATTCTTTGTATCGTATCTTTTATTCATCAAATCGTATATAAATTATGACACGTTTGAAGTATATACAAATTTATATTCACTTTTTGTTTATTATTGATATGAAATTGGTATAAATTGCTTTATTAAAAAATCTAACTTGAATATGCTCATCTTATTTTATAATTTGGTTGTTTGGGTTTTATGGCATATCAACCCCTGTGGGTTATTTACCACCAAATCCATTTTTATGAAAATAGTTCTATTTCAAACAATTCAGTTTAATGTAAGTACAGTTTAATTGTGAAAAACATTTCTATTTCAAGCTATTTAGTTTAGTCAAGCAGTTCTAATTCAGCTAATTCAGTTTAGTATAAGTACAGATTGTGTTTACACAGTTAAATGTCAAAACAGTTCTATATTAAACAAATCAGTTTAGTGTATGTAGAGTTTCAATGTCAAAAACAGTTCCATTTCAAATAATTCAGTTTAACATAAGCACGCAGTTTAATATGTAACTTAGCTAAATTCACCTTATAAATCTGGCACAAATAATCAAGCTTTCTTACTATTTAAATCTTGATATTGTTTTTCTTTTGATTTTTTAAATTTGAGCTGAAGTAATTTTGCAGTAGTTACCATATACATTTTTACAGTAGATGAAAATATAAAAGTAAATAATACTAACTTCTTTTGGAGAAAAATAATTAGCAATTGTGTGTGTGTGTATATATATATATATATTATACATACATAAATTCCTTGTTGTTGTTGATGTTGCTTTTATAAGTAAGTTTGATTTATCTAGGAGAGGTGTCTCTGATTCTACCATTCAATCTTTATAGTTGATTATTTTATCATTTGTGAGTTAATTTTTTTTTTTTTTTTAAATATTTGCATTTTTAGTCAGTTGATTGTGTTTTATGGCATATCAACCCTTGCTGGCTTATTTAATGCTAAATCCTGTCTGTACACATATACATGATTAATATTTTTAGTGCTCATTTGTTTACATAACATTAATTGGTTTCAAGTATTGCTAACACTACACAAGAATGTTGAGAGCAATATTGAACAAGTCCTGGCGACAACACCCCACGAGACGCCAATTGTACAGCCACCTGCCTCCCATCACGAAAACTATACAGGTTAGACAAGCCAGACACGCCGGACACTGCTGGAGAAGCAAGGACGAGCTCGTAAGTGACGTACTCCTATGGACCCCCACATATGGCCAAGCAAAAGCAGGACGACCAGCCCGAACTTACATACGGCAGCTATGTGAGGACACGGGATGTAACCCAGGAGACCTGCCGGAGGTGATGAATGATAGGGAGAAGTGGCGAAAGATGGTCAGGGATATTCGTGCTGGCGGCACGACATGATGATGATTGCTAACACTGATTATTCCTAATAGGATGCTATCTAAACTCCAGAACTGGAGTCTCGACATCAGATGATTTAGTGTCATATACAGGATATTCATTGGGATGAAATTGGTACGTTCTACATACCCAGCTGACTGGATTGATTTGTATTTTTAATAATAATAATCGATCTTATAAATCTGGCTACAATATATAAAAAAGGCAAGAAGCAAATGATATCCTGCAGACAATCTCATGGATGCAGATTATGTAGACCCTGGATGCAATCTAGACAGCCTACCAAGAGTGAAGAATAACAGGGACAGATAGCGAGAGAGTGTCAAGGAAATCTATGTTAATAGCTAGACATGATGATGATGATGATCATCATCATCATAGAGGTGCATGATGATTCGGAGCTTTTCTTAAAAATCTGAGTAAAAAGCAAGTTGGGTGCTCCAAGCCACTGGCACACATTTTTTACTAGGAAAAATCTACTACTGTCAGATGGTTTGTTCTAGTGGTGTTGTACTACTTCACACTAGCAGCACTAGAGAGGTCTAACTTGTGACCTGATTTTCTTGATTGGTCACTCATCTAAGTATTTAGCTGACTCATTGTTGCTTAACTTTAGTGATCTGACAGGAATATTAATTTAAAATGCTTTAAATATGACTTTAAAATCCTCTCCAGCCAAATTATTGGAATGATTAAAACAAAAAATTGTTAAGGGCAATTTATTTCTAACTCTGAAATATCTGCTGACTTTGATGACTAAGGTCCGAGTAAACACTAATACAATCTTTCTTGTACAAAAGTGACTTAAAAGAATCTGTTTGTTTTTAAATAAACCCATTAAAGCAAGACTGGCTTTTATAAAAACATACATCAGTGACTTAGAATGCAAAGTAGCAGAAAGAATTGTCATCAGGTGAAATTAAAGTAGAATTCTTTGGCTAAAATTCAAAATGCTATGTTTGGTCGAAAATTGGCACATCTTACTATCTAACAAACACCATTCTTACTGTCAAACATAGGGTGGGTTGGATATATCATGATTTGGCTGGGGGTCATTTCTCTGCATCTGGGATTGAAGATTTTGTCACCATTAAAAGAAAAGTGGACAGTACTATGTACTGGCAAATTCTAAAGGAAAACTTCTGGAAACCATCCAAAATTCTCCAGTTGGATTGCAATTTCAATTTCTAATAGGACTATAACTCAAAACGTACAATCAAAGCTGCTGCGAAATGATTCTAATTAAAGTCAAGTCCAGACTTAGCTGAAGGCCAAATTTGAATCCTATCAAAAATCTGTGATAAGAGCTCGGCCAAGTGATTGCCATTGAATTTGGCTGAAATGGAATTTTGTAACGTAGAATGGCATAACATCCCTTCTGAGTGATATAAAAAAAAAATTGCTTCTTTCTGACAATTTCTAAGTGACCGCCAGCTGTTACTCAGTAATATAATGATTTTATAAAGTATCAGCCCTAGAGTGGCTCTTTTGTAGAGATTTACCACTATGTTTCTGCAAGCGATTTCTAAACATCAATTCAGTTTTGTACTTCATTTTTGTTTGGTAACTTAAGATGAACTTTGCTCATTTGTAAAAGTGCAATTTTATCACAGTTTGCAGATTTGCCATCAATAATTGAATATATATCAATAGACATGTATATCTATGCACACAAAGTATCATGCACAAGTAAATGTGTACATATATATATATATTCGTGCGTGTAAGAAGAAAAACAAAAGTATTAAGACAAATACTTATTTTTTTAAATTACGAAGATAGGTTTTGCAAAGAAAAAATGTTTTTTAAACATTTTAAATAAAGTTGATTTGCGCCAAAAGAAGCAATGAAAAATGTACTGGTCATGCAAGATATTTATTCATTGAATGAAAATTATTTTTTGATATATACAGGGTAAATAAATACAACTCTAACTATATATTTGCCCATAGTTATCAAAAAACGAATTTATGATCACATTCGAAACTTAAAAAAAGGAAACTTGAATAAATATTTGGTTAAACATCGAGAAACTAATCCTAACTTTAATTTTGAAGAATCTAAGACATTAGTTTATCTACATAGTTTACCAATTGTTTGTTGTTTGTTTCCTGGCCTCTGGAGCACCCCTTTTAGCGGGTGCTGACAGGGCTGAGGGTGTTTTTGGATTTTGCTGGGCACGTGTGGGCTGCGGCCCTGTGTCCGAACCCACTTTAAAAAAGGCCTTGTGCCGTACTTGTCCAGTGGTGGGACGGAGGATAAATAAAGTTTATCTACATGGTAAAAAAAATTCCTGGAAATTGTTGAATTTAATATTATTTCAACTTACAATGCTATCAAACAGAGAGTGGGGTTTTTTTTGGGAGTCTGATTAGTGCTGAAAAATTACAACATCCCTTATTTAAAATAATTTGACTTCCGCATTTATATATACTGAGATATACAGTTGAATTAAACAAAGATTGAAAGAAGAAAGCTAATACTGATGAAGTCAAATATGTTATGGAATGTTTATAATTGGTAGATATGAACTAAATGGTATAAATATTAACATAGATAGATGGATAGATAGACTGATGTGACAGGGAATTTTTTTTTTTTTTATGCTAATTACTTTACAAAAATCTGAAACAGCGTTTTAAAACTTTCTAATTACCCACCAGCAGGACACATAGCATAACAGTTATAGACATTGGTTCCCTAAGCTTCTAAGGAGACCATCATCTGGAGGTTGCAGGTTCAATACTGACTGCTGCCAAGTAACAACATGAGAATTCTTAACACTTGTACCTGGTTATGGTTAATGGAATCAGAACAGGCGACTCCCGTGGATTCAATAAAGGAGTTAGTTCAAAGTTCCGTGAAGGTTCCCGAGTTCGACAAACACCTGAAGAAGGCCGGAGGACTTATCGGCCAAAATGTTGTGGAAATAACAATAAAGATAATAGTCCAAAAACCCTTAATGATAAAAATCATCAAGCTTCGTCTCAGAAATTCAGAAGACTAAGTAGATTCATATCTTTTAGAACAAATTGAATTCAAAACACACAATGATATTATAGCGCAGTACATTAACCATTATGCCATGGAACTCCCCCACACACTCACACACCATTTCATAGATGGATTCATTTTGTATAAAATTTATAATATATCTAAAGTATCTACTGTTATCAGTATAAGTAAATAAAGATGGCTACTGTTGTCGAGGGTGACCTGAAGGCTCCCTTTTTCAACAGCTACTACACCGTGGTGTAGGGGAGGGTGCTACTACTCCCTAGATTGTTCCTCTTTACCCTTGATACATACCTTATAATGCTGAGTGTTAAGCAAGGAGGTATCAAATACCATTTTTCGAGTCTTTGGTATGACTCAACCTGGAATCGAACCCCAGTCTCCAGGGCCATTGGCAAACTCTCTACTCACTAGGCCAACGGGGCAGTCTAAACCTAAAAACAATAAAATAGAGGGAATTTATTAATTCCTGAAGATTTTTTAAAAGGGAAGTATTATTAACCATGCAAAAATATTTTAAAATATCTAAAATGTTAAAAATGAAATGTTAAAATTTCAGCTTTATTAAAATGTTAAATCAGTTGAACAAGACTATTAAAATAATTTTGATAGGTAGATATGAACTAAATAATATAAATATTAACATAGATGGATGGATAGACTGATAGACAGGGAATCTTTTTTTTTTTTAATGCTAATTACTTTACACAAATTTGAAACGGCGTTTTAAAACTGTCTAATTACTTGCCAGCAGGACACATAGCATAATGGTTATAGGCGTTGGTTCCCTAAGCTTCTAAGGAGACAATCATCTGGAATTTGCAGGTTCAATCCTGACTGCTGGTATTTGATTTAATGGCGTATAAAGCCTTGTTGGTTATTCAATTCCAAATCATATATATATATATATATATATATATATATGATTTTTAAGTTAATAGTTTGTAGGTTACTATTTCTAAATGAGTCAGAGATCATTTGTTTGCACACAGTTAAATGGTTTCAAGTATTGCTATTCAACACTTATAATTCTGTTTATTATTAGTGTTATAGGGACATATCCTACCATACCCTAAAGATTGACTCGTCCAACCTAAACATATTCTCCGAGCTTAGCTTGCTCAGAGAAGACAACTTCTCGTTCCTTACGAGACATTTGACAGACGGAGTGCAAGCTGAGCACGGCTAGTACTTCCTTTGTATGACTTCCTTTTTCTGCTAATACAATAACGTTTACCTATCACCCGTTGTTTGAGTTGTTCTTCCACCGGTCTTATCTGAGGACCACAACAATTAGTAATTATCCTGAGTAAAATATTGAACAGTTCTATTTAATGAAAAGATGGAACACTGACAGGTACTACCACTCCAAATCTGAGTGGACCAGTCCAGACACATTCTCGAAACTCTAAGACTCGGGCCTCACCATCAGATGCAGTTTAATGACATTTCTGGAACACTTACCTGTTTTACTTCTAAGAAGTGTATTAAATCAATGTTTTAATATTTCTAACCAAATGTTCCAAACAGCAAAAAGAAGTCCCTGTGGTGCAATGGCTAACATACTGGACTGCAAAATCATAGTGAGTTCAAACTCCAGTTGTGCTACTAAATTAACTTGGAAAAGGTATGAACTCCTTTATCCTAAACGATGTGTTAAATAACTCAACTACTGTCCATCTTCAAGTATGGGCATTCAGTAACCCAGAATACACCAACTGTATCTCTGTAGAGGGGTAAGGCTCATCCAACGAGTGTGCTGGATATGACACTAAAAAATTTGATGGTGAGGCTTTGGTAATGCTGGAGCTTTGATGAATTCAAAGTACCTCTTCATTGCCATCACTCCCAGATCCACTCAGGACCGGAGTGGTAACACTTGAAAGTGCCTTATGTATGGGTCAAATGGAACTGTTTCACATCTAAACTGCATAATAATTCTAAATAGAATAGTTTGATCATTTAACTGTACGTAAACAAATGACATATTTAATTGGATTGTTAGCTATGCATAACAATACTTGAAAACATTAAACTGTGTGCAGACGAATGATGAATAGTAAAAAAAAAAAAAATTGTCAGTATCAGATAGAAAGAAGTGAAAACATTTAACTGAGAGAGGGGAAAAAAAAAAAAAAGAATGAGCTCAGGCTCATTTAAAAATGTTATCTCCAAAATGTTTATAGAAATTATATATCTAATATATATGTATAAACAGGAATTGGCAAAAATAACCTACAATGGTTGATATGCCATTAAACCCAACCAAACCTAATCATATATATTTAATATACATGTATAAAAAGGATTTGGCATTAAATAACCGACAATGGTTGATATGCCATCAAACCAAACCAAACCATATATATTTAATATACATGTATAAAAAGGATTTGGCATTAAATAACCGACAATGGTTGATATGCCATAAAACCAACCAAACCAAACGATAATATATTTAATATATATGTATAAAAAAGAATTGGGCATTAAATAACCTATGATGGTTGATATGCCATAAAACCCAACTAGACAAAATCATATATATTTAATATATATGTATAAAGAGGATTTGGCATTAAATAACCTACAATGGTTGATATGCCATAAAACCCAACCAAACCAAATCATATATATTTAATATATATGTATAAAAAGGATTTGGCATTAAATAACCGACAATGGTTGATATGCCATAAAACCCAACCAAACCAAATCATATGTATTTATTATATATGTATAAAAATGGATTTGGTATTAAATAACCTACAACGGTTGATATGCCATAAAACCCAACCAAACCAAATCATATATATTTAATATACATGTATAAAAAGAATTTGGAATTAAATAACCTACAATGGTTGATATGCCATAAAACCCAACCAAACCAAATCATATATATTTAATATATATATATAAAGAGGATTTGGCATTAAATAACCGACAATGGTTGATATGCCATAAAACCAAACCAAATCATATATATTTAATATACATGTATAAAAAGGATTTGGCATTAAATAACCGACAATAGTTGATAGGTTTATACATCATTAAATAAAGAAACTGAAATCAAACCCCAACTTTAAACTCGGCTTAAAAAATGATATGATGATAAATGTGTTGGGCCAACTGTATTTATGAATGACATACAATCGTTCAACTTCTCTCCAGAAAACTTTTTGCGGTTTTCAACCAACTAGTTTTACACTAAGCATAAATTTTACTTACCAAATTAAATGTAAATTTCATTTTTCCCCAATTTGTTTTTTCTTGGAGACCTATGAATTTTTTGCTTCCATGACTTTGGAATTAAATTTTTAAAAAGTATTACCTCTGTCGAATGCTAATTTTTACATTTGCATATTATTTTTTCTTTCTAATTTAGTGATTCCATAATTTGTTTCGCTACCTTATGTTAAAAAATCTTGATAATTAATTAAAGTTAAATAATTTGAATTAATTTGCATTATGTTCCATGATCCCAGAAAGTTTGGCTACAAAATAAAATGGATTTTGTTTTTCTGTCGTGAGTCCATATTTTTCATCAGGGGTAGTAAAACTACCATGGTTTTAGTTTGGCTGATATGCCATAAAACCAAACCAGTGTAGGTTATTTAATACCAAATCCATCTTTATACATATAAACAATTTGAAACAATTCAGTTTAGTATAATTACTCTGTTTACATATCAAAACAGTTCTATTTCAAACAATTCAGTTTTATCATAAGTATGCAGTTTAGTTCTATTTAACCCATAGATAGAGCCCTATCAGGTGCTACCACTCCAGGCCAGGTTGGATCTGGGAGCAATGGCAATGAAGAGGTGCTCCGCATTCCCCAAAGCTCCAGCATCACTGGAACCTCACCATCAGATTGTTTAGTGTTGTATCCAGTACTCTCATTGCGGTGGTCTTACCACTCTGCAGAGGTGCAGTCAGTGTATTCTACAGCCCCAGCCAACTGGGCAAGAGAGTCAGTGTTTCAACTCTATGGACTATCTTTTTGACTTAAGCTTGTAGAGGCAAACCCAAGTTTAACCACTTTGTAAAAATCTTTTTTTTTTTTTTTTTTAAAACATCACATTCTTTTGTAAATTTCAAATAGTTTACACTCCTCAACCATCAAAAATTCGATGACAGATCTCTGTTCAAGCTTGGAGTTGTTTGACTTGCCACCATTTTTGCCTCAAAATAAATATTTTGTGAGATTAAAGCAATTTTTGCTATCTACAAGTTCCAAACAATGCAAAGTTTACAATTTTCGAAAAAATTTGCCTTATTTATTGAACAACTTTTTTATTGGAAAGAAATAACATTTACTCCATCTAATATTTTGATGTCTTCCTTTTTAATTTAAAAAATCTTTTAAGTCTTTCACTACTAAATACACAATAAAGTCTCTTAATGCATGCTTTTAAAACGTAAAACTCAATTTGGCTGAGAAACCTCCTTTTGGGCCTGTTTTGGGATTATATTTTAAAATATTTTACATTTCTAATTGATTTACTTAATTCCTTAGATGCTAATTAATGTAATTATCATCTCGCTCAAATAAAATTGATGAGATATCAGTCAAAAGATGATTGGATTATATTATCTGAACGTAAGAGAAACTATAGAAAAAAGTAAATCCCAACTGAATGGTTTTTGGAAGATTTAAAAAAGAAAACAGAAATGAAAACATCGATTCTAAAAGTTTTTTTTAAAATACTCTTTGCGAGAAAATAAAATCCAAAATCAACAAATGAAGATTTTTGATTCAAGTTTTGAATAGTTAGATTCCTTTCTGTGATATTTAATGAACTGCTATTGAATCAAGTTATAAAAATACATTAGAGTTTGTCTTTCGCATTTAGCAGTGTTGAAATGTTATGAGATAAACACGTGAAAAGAATGTATCTGAATTGCCAAGCTTTGAAAGAGCCGATTGTAGGCGGACGATGACAGGGGAGGAGGTATTAGGTTTTGTTAAGAACAAAATTAAGATTGTTGGGAGTTTTAATTAGCAAATAAAGTCATAAAATATAGTGAAATGTAAAACGTTAAGTGTGACAAAAGCTTTAAAAAGTATTAATCATTATTTTATCATCAACGTTCAAAGATGGCATGGAGAGATTGATCTTAATGGTATATCAAACCTATCATGGGTTATTTTATGCCTATTTGCATTTGACTTAAGACTTATATCTTTGGGTAAGAGAATGACGTTCATTGTACATTCACATTTTTTTAATTGTTATTTCTTAAGAGTTTTTTTTTATTTGCACATAGTCCTATTGATTGTAAATAATTTTTTAAGATCTGGTTGGTTGGTTGGTTTTTATGACATATCAACCCTTGCAGGTTATTTAACGTCAAATCCATTTTTATACAAATAGTCAGTTCTATTTCAAACAATTCAGTTTAGTATGAGTACACAGTTTAATTGTCAAAAACATTTCTATTTCAACCAAATCAGTTTGGTCACACAATTCAGTTTAGTATAAGTACAGTTTCAATGTTAAAAACAGATTTTTGTCCACACACAGTTAAATGTCAAAACAGTTCTATTTCAAGTAATTCAGTTCAGTATAAGTATGCTGTTTAGTTCTATTTGAACTATAGATAGGACCCTATCAGATGCTATCACTCTAGAGTGGACCTGGGAGTGATGGCAATGAAGAGATACTGTACATTCCCCAAACATTCCCCTCTCCATCAGATTGTTTAGTGTCATATCAGAACACTCATTGAGGGGAGTCTTACCCCTTCGCAGAGATGCAGTCGATGTATTCTATAGCTTCAGCTGATTTGCCAACCCCTCCGCTCGAGCAAGATATGACACAAGGTCAATTTTTAAGCAGAGTTTAACAGGTTTGAATTCAGAGTTTTCCTTCTCCTAGACTAGTTGCCTCACTAAGGCTGACGAACCCAGTCTGCCCTACTATTTACCCATATCTGGAGGGAGAATAATTGGATTCATACCTTTCCCAAGGGTATTAGTGCTATGTGAAATGCAATCAGTCTTGTCCAGGATTTGAACTCGTGTCGCTGTGTCCATTTCCTAAGATGATAACCATTACACCACGGGCACCAACTAGTTTGTTTAACAGTATATCAACCTTTGCGAGGTATTTAATGCCAAAGCCATCCATTTTTAGAAGGACACTAGTAGTGCTATTTAACCCAAAGCTGGGGATAAGGAAGTTCATGCCTTTTCCTGAGATATTAATCCAAGATTGAACATAATAGATTGACTTGCTCAAACTTGTTCACATTGATGTTGCAGTCCTGCACTTTTGCCATTATTCCATGGGGACTCCCCGTAAAATCATGACGAAGCTTGTGAAAAGTTCTCTAGATGAATAATTTGTATGATTTTGTCAGTAAACAACTAAACAACGTAGCGTAGAAAATCTGGAATGTATACTTGTTGGATCGAGAAGGAAGCTTTTAACATTAAAAAAGTTTGGGTTTTATTTTCATGGTAAAAGGAGCAACTCTCATCAAACGTGTAAGGAGGACCACTTATCTGCAATTGTTGAAGTGTGAATCTGAAACAGAATCTGTTTTGTTTTTTTTTAATGTAATTTTCAATAATAGATAAATTAACAACTGTTTTTTGTTTTTTTTTCAAGAAGTCTTTCAAACTTTAAGTGACTGTCTCTCTGATATTTTTGTTAAAAATTATAATAAATAAACATACAAACCTAAGTTATCTTTTATTCCTCCAAATATTTGTTCTTATTTTTTATTTAAGAGGCAAACAAAAGAAATTAAGAAGCAAAGTTTTTACATTCATAAGAAAAGGAAACTGTATCATCAATCTTCTAAGAAAAATGTTACCTTGGTCTATTTAAAAAAAATTTTTTTTTAAATTTTCTAAGAAACTATAGCAAACCAGATGAGGTTGGCGGATCATTTGCAACTGTGGAAATGGAGGATATGTAAATAGGCTTGATGTCAAAATAGGAAAGGAAGATACAAAGATCAAAGCAATAAGCTTAACAAATAATAAAACAGAAAGAAAATCAAACGGATGTGGAGGAAATAAATGTAGACTTAGACTAATGAATCATCCTTTTAAAAAAAAAATTCTTTTAAGTTTTATGATGGAAGAAAAATGCTATTAATTTGCTCAGGAGAGACTCATCAACCACACAATTTAATCTTTTTTCAAACAGATTCTCAAAAAACTAGTTTGTTTGCCAAGGATTCTTAATTATATCATCTTCACCATTGTGATTTTTCTTTTTTTAATTAAACCCAAAAAGAAAAAAAATCCTTTTATGACATCAACTTTTAATACACTTAACAGTTGTTTTTTTTTCCTTATTTTTAAGGATTTTATTTCTTTTTTGAAATGTCTAAACTAGTTGTATAAATAAATAACAAATTGCCGAGCCAGTATTATGAAACGTCCATGACCTCAGTCTAAAACTGGATCTGCTCCTCTAAGGTTTTTAAAAAAAAATTCCCAATATCTGAAATTTTTGTTAAAGTCAAAATAGAACAATATCCTGATGATTTTTATGCAGGAGAAAATATGTTATTTTGCAAATTCTGTCTCCATGGTGTTGACATTTTTAAGGTTGTCACACTCAAAGATCACATCATTTCCAAAAAGTCATTTCAACTGAAAAAGAAGACAATCATAACTTTGTTGAAGTTGAAAGAGGTATGAAATGATTTGGTTTTCAATTTTTTTTTTAATGTACATTTTGTCTGACATCACTCTTGACAAACTGAGGCCATTCATATCAATGCATTGCAAGGAAGTGGGTGCTATTCTAAGTGGCAACTGTGTCAGGTAAATTCATCTTCTCAAATTGTTTCCTCATGTTGTAGACAAGCCTAAGGTTGCAAGAGACAAAGAACAAGAGGATTGGATTTAATTTTGTTTATTTATAAACATATAAAAGTTGGTATATTAGAAGAGATATAGGCTCTCTTCTTCCATCAGATAAGGGTCAGGAGGTTAGTGGGTGTAAGTTATTCTTAGGTGACTGGCTTGTCTGCTTGCAGCACAGTAGTGGGGCGTGGATCAGTAGGCTATGAATGATTTTGGTCTTGGGGTGGAAATGCTGGAGACTTGATTGTGTGGTGTGTTGATTATGATGTGGATTGGTAGGGTGTCAGCGGTCTTTGATCTTGTCCAAAATGTGACGTGTGATAATTCTCTCTGATAGAGGTCCTGGGTGTCAACTGCTTTTGTGAACTTTTGTTGACTGTTTTATAGCCATGTTTGGGATTGAATTAGCACTGAAAAACTTTGCAAGGGAAAGGACGTTTTTTAATTGTGAATTTATTTTTACATTCCAACAGGATAGATATATGGAGTCTACCTGTGCAGTGATGTGTTTTAGTCATTTTGTTTGTTGTCATTGTCCAGGTACTATTACCTTTTTTTTTTAAAACTGAAACGTATGCTTGTAATGTGTTTATTTGTTTATTCATTTTGCTGGTGAGTTGGTTTGAAACGTATTTGCAAATCAGAAGAGATTTCTGTATATAACACTCATCAGTTTGTTGTCCTGAAAAACAAGCTTACTAATCATCAGTATCTTAGCAGATGAAACAACTGTCATAACCATAGTATACAGAATGTGATTGCAAGCATTCATCAAATGTTTGAGTTTGAGTTTTGTTTAATGGCATATCAACCTCTGTGGGTCATTAAATGCCAGATGGGATAAATTGCTTTTGTCTTTTGTGCATGTTTTAGGTTTGAAGGTATGAGTTTTAGTTATGTTTTATTATATTGGACTAGATTTTTATGAAGAGATTGATTTCTTTTAGAAAGCTTAAGATTTCCTCTGGTTTGGAGTTTTTGAAGAGGTTCTTTAAACTATTTGTTTGGTAATGTTTTGGGTGAATTCATCTCAACCTGTCACAGTTTATAAGAATGTGTTTGACTGTGAGAGGTACTTTGCATGTTAGACATACTGGGGAGTCTTCCCCTTTTAGGAGGTGTGAATGGGTAATGTGGGTGTGACCAATACAAAATCTGGAGATTATCACATCTTCTTTTCTATTTCTTCTATAACCTGCTGACCATTCATCAAAAGTCATTTCTAAATGATGTTGTAATCTTGACAGAATGCAATCATCAAATTGTCAGTCAGACATACATCTATGGAGATCCTGTGGACTTGGTCAGTTATTTGGTTTTTAGTTTCATAAATTCTGGGTATTTGGGTTTAGTGTATCTAACTCTATTTATTCTTTACCCCACATAACTTGCTATCTTCTTATTTGTCTGTAGAAGCCTGCAAACAAATTACTAAAGGAAGGAAGAAAAGATACCTTTCAAATTTCAATTTTATTTTTAGGTTTCATACCGCAGTTCTATTGCTTGGAATTTTTTCTGAACCATTAGAAAAACAGTCACATCTCCAAACAAGGCATTGAAATATACAA
The DNA here is from genome assembly GCA_963585895.1 of Sepioteuthis lessoniana. Taxonomy (NCBI): domain Eukaryota; kingdom Metazoa; phylum Mollusca; class Cephalopoda; order Myopsida; family Loliginidae; genus Sepioteuthis; species Sepioteuthis lessoniana. The sequence goes on from OY757925.1 coordinate 12,991,572, forward strand.
GTTGTTTTTGGTGGGTGATAAGTCCAAAGTCGGGGTGGTCATGTCTAGTTGGTGTTTTTGATACAGGATGCTGTCTTACACCAAGTACGAGACTTGGGTGGACACATGCATTGCCTGGTCTTAGCCGAGGAGAAGAAGGTCCAGCTAGTATCAAAGGTAAAGCTGAAGTGAGAATGGGTTTCTTTCTTGCGCTGGTAAGAGTCTTTCAGAAATTTGCAGTTCCTACTTCCTATCAGGGGCTTCTTGGAACTGCTACATTTTTTCTTTTTTTTTTCTTTTCTAACATCTACACATCTGAGCCGTAACTCATGTTGATATTACATTTGTAATAGATTCTGCAGCCTTTTGTAGTTCAAATAAGTTCAACTCTAGGAAACTATAAACAAACATATATATTTTAAATCTTCATAGTGAAATATTTTCACACTGGCTAACATTTGATAATATTAGCCAGCTAACTACTTTCATCAAGTAAACCATTTTTAAAAACCCTAGCCTAAAAGAATAATACATAAGATAGTTTGAAAACGAATTGTGTAAGGAATAAATAAAATTGCCCTTGTGCTGATGGCCACCAGATGGGATTCCTGGTTTAATGTGGCCAAATATCACTCATCCTTTGGAGAGTTTTATGAAAGATTCTTTAAGCAAGTAAAGAATCATGGCCTTGTAGTCAACTGGATTCAAGAATTAATTGGAGATGATTGACAACATCATGCATCCTACCATAATTTGCACCTGAATCTGCATTTTAAAAACAAGAACTGCACCTGTTTAATAACAGCTTTGACAAGCTTACAGGAGACTAAGTCTGCACCTGTATGCATTGTTTATGGAGGATATAAAATGGTATTTGCTTACTGGTATGTCAAAATCAACTTTTGACCCAGCTATTTATTTGCAAAGCAGTTTCTTCATTCTAACAGAAATAACATGTACCAATTCCCCATCATTATCAAGTTACACTTTGACTACCTGTACAACTTGGTGCATAGTTTAGTTTTTGCAGACTTGATGGATATGCCAGTCAAGGCCACCTGACGTGTGTTGGGGAAGACTGACATACTACTCGAGCTTCAGGGGGCTGTCCTTCCAGGTTCTAACCCTCTCCAGAGAGGCTAGTTTTATTACCTGGCACCTGAGACACCTCTTTTTTTAGTGAAATGCTGATGGGGGCCCAAGGTATTTTTGGAGCTGTTAGGCTTGTCTGGCCTATGGCTCTGCCCCTGGACACACCTTAAAAAGCCCTTGTGCCACACTCGTCCTGTTGGTAGGACGTATGACAAATACCACCATTATTACTAAGAAACTATTTGACATTGTATTCAATTGCAATCTAAGTTTGGATGTCTTGACTAATCAGAAATTCCAGTACATATATAAATGGTCTTGTCATCTATCTGAATAACAGAGAGAGAGGGTCATGTCAAATTTCCAAGATTATTTCAACACATCTTTTTTGAAATTGAATAAATACCTGGATGCCCATCCTGTGTCTAACTCATAATAATATAGGCGATATATAAGGCGATCCATCTGTTTAATTGTGAACAGTTATGCTGTATAATAGTTGTCTGAATTTCTGAGACAAAACTTGATGATTTTTATCATCAAGAGTTTTCGTACTATTGTCTTCATCTTTATTGTCATTTCCACAACGTTATGGCCAATATGTCCTCTGGCCTTCTTCAGGTGTTTGTCGAACTGCTGTATAAGGCATGATATTGCTAGTTTTGCAGCTATTTAGGATTTACAAGATCCTTCTACTCATCTTCTTGAAGAATTACAAATTTATGCAAGTGACCAAAATTCCTTTTAACATCCCAACATATAAGAGCAGATTTCTTCTTCTGGAAGAGATTTCCAATCAGGTCATATGGATGTCTGCTGCTAGTATAGATGCTAAACATTCATTTTCTCAGCGTAAACAGTCACTCAATAACCAACGTGAAATATTACCCGTGAGTACTCCAGGCAGTTACAATATTGTATTACGCAGGAGATTTAAATATTTGAATATCGCTAAACTCTTTACTTGGGGAAATATTCAATCTGTTAACTAATTTGAGCGATATTGATATTTCAATTTGAGATGATTTATTTAACAATATCAATAAATATATATATAGTTTTTTTAAAATTTTTTGATTCAATTATTATAGTTTAATTTCTTTTGTGTAAAATTGTAGTCAACACTTTTTATTTATTCAGATATCTATTATTGGAAAGTTATTTGCAGTTGATTTTTTAAATTTGTGATTTTTGTTTTGGTTGTTGGTTGGCTGTTTGGGTTTTATGGCATATCAACCTTTGTAGGTTATTTAATGCCAAATCAATTTTTATACAAATAATCAGTTCTGTTTTAAACAATTCACTTTAGCATAAGTACACAATTTAACCGTCAAAAACATTTCTATTTCAAGATATTCAGTTTATTCAGACAGTTCTAATTCAACCAATTCAATATATTATAAATATAGATTTTGTTTACACACAGTTAAATGTCAAAACAGTTCTATATTAAACAATTCAGTTTAGTGTAAGTACATTCTCAATGTCAAAAACAGTTCCATTTCAAACAATTCCGTTTAGAAGCTGGAGAAGCTAGGAAAAACTCATAAGCAATGTTCTCTCAGATATCCCTAGACAGAGATGTTAGTTAGTAGGTTGTTTAGGTTTTATGACATATCAACCTTTGTGGGTTATTTAATACCAAATCCATTTTTATACAAATAGGTTGTATTTTAAACAATTCAGTTTAGCATAAGTACACAGTTTAATTGTCAAAAACATTTCTATTTCAACCTAATCAGTTTAGTCAAACAGTTCTATTTCAAACAATTCCGTTTAGCCTAAGTACGCATATTAGTTCTATTTAACCCATAGATAGGGCTCTATCAGGTGCTACTACTCCAGGCCAGAGTGGAAGCAATGGCAATGAAGGGGTGCACCGGATTCCCAAAACCTCCAGCATCACTGGAAACTCACCATCAGATTGTTTAGTGTCATATGCAGGACATTCATTGAGGGAATCTTACCCCTCTGCCGAGGTGCAATCAGTATATTTCAGGAAAAAAAAATTACCAAAAGAGGAAATGGATTTAACAAAAATTTGAAATGGAAAATCAGTAGCCTTTCATGTTCCCCCTACCCACAATGATTAGCAGGAAACTATATTGCTCTAAGACCATCTTTGAGAATAAAAATTTCCAAACATTAACAAATAGCTATTCATTTGCAAAGCAGTTTCTTCATTCTGACAGAAATAACATGTACCAATTCCCAATCATTATCAAGCTACACTTTGACCATTCATAATACTTGGTGCATGGTTTGTATGGACTTGATGGACATGCCAGTCAAGGCCACCTGACATGTGTTGGGGAAGACTGACATACTACTCAAGCCTCGGGGGGCTGTCCTTCCAGGTTCTAACCCTCTCCAGAGAGGCTAGTTTTATTACCTGGCACCTGAGACGCCTCTTTTTTAGGGAAATGCTGACGAGGGCCCCAAGGCATTTTTGGAGCCATTAGGCTTGTCTGGACTATGGCTCTGTCCCCGGACACACCTTAAAAAAGGCCTTGTGCCACACTCGTCCTGTTAGGGGGACATATGACAAATACAACCATTATTACTAAGAAACTATTTGTCATTGTCATCAATTGCAATCCAAGTCTGGATCTCTTAACTAATCAGAAATTCCTGTACATATATAAATGGTCCTGTCATTTTTAATGGATGTTCTGCTGCCAGTAATAAATAAGTTAGGGGACTTGTACAAATTTTACAGCTAATATCAAATGCAAGAGATGATACTTCTCATAAGTGTTTGAACAACTAGATAATTTACTTCTTGTTCATTTGGTTTGTTTTTATGGCATATCAACCACTGTACGTTATCTAATACCAAGTGCATTTTTATACTTATAAACAGTTCTATTTTGAACAATTCAATTCAACATAAATCCACAGTTTAGTTCTATTTGACCCATAGATAGGACCCTATCAGCTGCTATCTCTCCAGGCCTGAGAGCAATGGCAATAAAGAGGTACTCCGCATTTCCCGAAGCTCCAGCATTGCTGAAGCCTCACTATCAGATTGCTTAGTGTCATATCCAGGACACTCATTAATAAGTTTTACCCCTCTGCTGAGATGCATCGTTTTATTTTACAGCCCCAGTCAACTGGGCCATAATTTGCTTCTTGTTTTGTAGTCAAAAACAAGCACATTACATTTGAAGAACCAAATTTCATTGCAATCAGCCAAAGAAGGCATTTAGTCATGTCTTGTGGATATTAATACTGAATTTATGGATTTTTCTCTTTTTTACCAGAAATAAATTGTTAAAACAAAAATTCCTGTCTTTCTAAAATCCAATTCAGAACCAATCAAGGAGACTGCAAAAGTGAACTCATCTTATTTGAAAGAATTGCTAAACAAGACTACTACCACATGCCTGAAATCTTCAATGGCATCTGTTATCTTCAGACATAAAAAAAGCTCCTCATTTTATACTTGTTCAAATACTTCTGAGCAAAACTTTCTATAGCCTTTATAAGCATTGCCCTATAGAATGTACTGTTTCTGGTGATTTATGTTTAGGATATTCATATTTCTTAAATAATATTGGATTGCCTATATATAGTAGATTGTGAAATATAATGAAATGCAAAATGAAAATAAAAACAGTGTTGTGTATATTGTTTGGTATGATGTTATCAGGCTGAGTGGTTTCATTGAAAACCACCAGGTGGCAGTATTAGTGGCAGCCATATTGGATTGAGATAATTGGAATAGAACTGAAATGTGAGACAATATCATTGACTTTCCTTTTTCATGGCTTCATTTCTGCCATCATCAACTTCTTTGGGAAATGATAGTGTAAGTTTTGTTTAATCTTCATTTATTATGAGGAATTTTAATTATGTTCTTTTTTTTATACTTTTGATATATTTTTTTTATAATGTCCTCTGGACTTCTGATTACCAATCAGAGAGTATTAATATCCAAATTTGCACAAAGATTGTTAAAAGACACAGGGTAGATGGATAGTACAGCACACATTAGACAGAGGATGGTTGGTTGGTTTGGTTTTATTGCATATCCTCCATTGCAGGTTATTTAATGTCAAATCCTCTTTATACATATATATTAAATATGATTTCTAAAAACATTTTTAAGTGAGGTTGGGCTCTTTTTTGCACACAGTCAAATGGTTTCAAGTATTGCTATATAACAGTCACAAATTAACATCAGTCATTTGTTTGCACACAGTTTGTTCTATTTGACTCAGAAATAGAACTCTTTCAGGTACTACCACTCCAGGTCAGAGTGGACCTGGGAGCGATGGCAATCAAGGAGTACTCCACATTCCCCAAATCTGCAAAGCTGGGGGGTTTTACCCGCTGCAGAGATGTCGTCAGTTGTGTTTTATGGATTACAAACTCTCATAGGTTATTCAATGCAAAATCCTGTTTTTATCTATATATGATTTGTAAATGTATTATTTGTAATTAACATTATTTTTAAATGAACAGAGCTCACGTGTTTGCCCACAGTTAAATGGTTTCAAGTATAGTAAATGATTAAATAGTGTACAACTGCTCTGGGTCAGAGTGGACCTGGGAGTAATGACAACAAAAGAATACTCCATATTTCCCAAAGCTGTAGGACTGGAGCCTTATTATTAGATAGTTCAGTGTCATATGCAGGACACTTATTGGGGGGAAGGATCTTACCCCCGTGCAGTTGGTGTATTTTTTTAGCCCCAGTCAACACAGAAATGAAAATCCCATATTGTAGTTAATAGTTTTATATTTTCTTGATCATATGGCCATACTACTTTCTGAAGAATCTTATCAGCAGGACAAGAGTGTGGTACATAGAAAGTATGGAATATAAATGGAATTATGTTTACACAAGATTTAAGAAGACTCAAAAGAATAATTTTGGTATAAAATAAACTCATAAGGGATGATATGCCATAAAACATAAACAAACCAAACACTGAAATGTATTAGATGGTGAGACTCCAGTTCTAGAGATCTGGAGAATGTAGAGTATCCTCTCATTACCATTACTGCCAGGTCCACTCAGAACCAGAGTAGTAGTATTTGTTAGGGTTCTATCTATGAGTCAAATACATGTGTTTAAAAAGTATTCAAATTCACTAGGAATGTATCTGATTTCATGAAATTTAAACTTATTAACTTGATTACTGATGTCTTTTTAAAAAAAATATTGCTTACTAGTTGAAGAATGTAAGAAGGCAAGACAGGGATCACAGCTTGTTAGATTACAATATCTAAGTTAAAGTAAAGTTGGCGACCTTTTCAATAATCTTGGAAAAAATTCAATAAGGGTTGTAGAATAAAGAATTCTTTTTTTTCTTTTTATTGTAGTGTCACATGAAACATAACAGAAACCTATTTTTATATCATCATCATGTCGTGCCGCCCCCACAGATATACCTGACCCTCTCTCGCCACTTTTCCCTATCGTTCATCGCCTCCGGCAGGTTTTCTAAACTACATCCCGTATCTTCATATAGCTGCTGTATGTATGTTCGAGCTAGTCGTCCTGCTTTTGCTCGGCCATAAATGGGGGTCCATAGGAGTACATCACTTATGAGCTCGTCTCTGCTCCTCCAGCAGTGTCCTGTGTGCCTGGTTCGTCTAACTTGGATAATTTTCGTGATGGGAAGCAGGTGGCCATATAGTTGGTGCTTTGTAGGGTGTTGCCGCCAGGACTTGTTGAATATCAGCATTTTATTTCCTTAAATTTTCTAGCAGTATGAACCCATATTATATACAGGTTATAAGATGATCATAATTACATTTTTAAGCTATTTTTTAGACTGGGTGATCATTGAAATTAGATTAATTCCTTCTTAGTGGCTTGACACTTGGCCATGACAGAGAGGGTCTAGTTGCATATAAGAAGGATGGGACTCACAATGCTCTTGTAATGATTACCAAAAGAATGGTTAAGAACTATGAGATGGACAACCTTTTATAAGAAAGAAACAAGAAGGTATAGAGTGAAAAGAATATTTTACCTAAAAGAGTCATATCTCCTAGAATAATTTGGAACCTTTCGAGTCATGATTCTGACAATCCTTGAAATCAGATCAAAAATGGTGAACCCTTAAAAGAACAGATGGGATGGACAGCCTGTTAAATCTAATCAGATACTAAAAGGAGGTGAAAGTCCCCATCAAAATCATACAGTCCTTTTGGCAGGACTTAAAATATCCTTACGGCATCACCTGCAGAGTGGCAAGATTTCTTCCCCCACTCTCCACCAAAAAAGTGTTCTGGCTATGACACAACACTACATATTACGAGGAAATTCCAGTTCTGGAGATCTCAGCAGTGTAGGGTGCTTCTTCGTCGTCATTACTCCTAGAGACCACACTGAACTATATAGATAGTAACTCTTAGGGTTTCATCAATGGGTCACGAATAGATCTGTTTAAAAATCATTTGTATTCAAAAGGACTGGGGACCCCCCCCAAAAAAATGTAAATATGAAGATACAATAAACATGATTCCCTAATCTCAAGGCATGTCATTAAAATCAATCAACTAGCCTATCTGGCCCCAACTTTCTTTGGGTCTGTTTATGTCTACTGTGAGCTGACTAATCCCCCCCCCATACTACATATGCAGATTCGACAACAAAAACGAGAGAAACTGTTCAACAGAGAAGAAAAACATTAAACAGCACTGGCTACGAAGAAATCAGTTCAAAATCTCAGATTAAAAAAAAAATAACCACAGCAGTTGTAAAAAGTATTGGTAATCATTATTGCACCGATAGTCGTATTTTTGTCAACAAAAGAATCACAACATCAATTATAATTGGAATGATTTCAAAAAAATTTTAAAAACTTCTGTAGTCCCTCCCAATTTGTCTCTCAATTCGGTTAATCATTTTTTTGGGTCCCCCCCACGACCATTTTTAGACAAATGCTTGGATAATTGTCTCAGTTTTCTCTATCTCTTTCTTCGTTCAGGTTTAAAGAGGCTTTGTGTTGGTGCTATTTATTTCAATTATACACTTTCTGAATGTATGAGAGAGAAAAGAAAAAAGAAAAGAAAAGAAAAAAAAAAAGAAAAAAAAAAGAAAAAAAAAAGAAAAAAGAAAAGAAAAAGAAAAGAAAAGAAAAAAAAAAGAAAAAAAAAAGAAAAAAGAAAAAAAATGAAAGGAACATAGCTCCCAACATTCCTCTCTCATTTCTCCACCCTTACCGCAATTCCTTCCAACTTGAGACAATATACATTTAAGTGTTGCAGATTTCCATTTTAAAAGTAATCACCTAAAGATTCATTTAAGCATAAAATGGTAAGAGAGAGAGAGAGAGAGAGAGAGAGACGGAATAAGTTTGAAAAATAAAGTGTCGAGAGAAAGAAAAAGATAGAGTTGTGAACCATGATGGAAGTTAAATTGAGAGAGAAAGATAGAGAGAATGATAGAATAATTAGATTCAGTAAAGAAAGCAATTAAAAAAAAAAAAAAAAAAAACTGTACTTAATTAGAGCGAACACATAAGAGATGAAAGTGATGAAAAAAAAGTCAAAATAAAAGATAATCATCCTTTAATATAATTAGACTTGAAATAATCAGAAAAAAATGAAAAACCTAACAGCAAAAATAAAAATAAAGATAATTACCCCAGATGAAAATGAAGTTTGTGAGTATTTGAGAGGCATATGGTGCTTATTATTCCAATGAAAAGGGTTCTACCATAATTTGATTTGGTTTTATGGCATATCAACCACTGTAGGTTATTTAATGCCATATCCATTTTTATAAATATAAAAGTTTGCAACTGTAATCAAAGGTGACCCGAAGGCTCCCTTTTGAATAGCTGCTACATCGAGTTGTAGAGGAGGGCGCTACTCCATTCCCTGGATTGCCCCACTTTACCCTTGATTAGTACCTTATAATGCTGAGTGGCATCAAGTACCATTTTTTGAGTCTTTGGTATGACTCGACTTGGGATTGAATCCGGGTCTCTTGGACCATTGGCAAACACTCTACTCATTTGACCCTTAGATAGGACCCTATCAGGTACAATCATTCCTGGCCAGAATGGACATGGGAGTGATGGCAATAAAAGAGTACTTCACATTCCTCATTGCTCCAGCATTAGTGGAGCCTCACCATCAGATTGTCTAGTGTCATATCTAGGACTTTTGTTGGGGGAATCTTACCTCTTTGCCATCGCTTCCAGATCCACTCAGGCCTGGAGTGGTAGTATCTGAAAGAGTCCTATCTATGGTTGGTTAATTGTTTGGGTTTTATGGCATATCAACCTTTGTGGGTTATTTAATGCCGAATCCATTTTTATGCAAATAGTTCTATTTCAAACGATTCAGTTTAGCATGCGTACACAGTTTAATTGTCAAAAACATTTCTATTTCAAACTATTAAGTTTATTCAAACAGTTCTATTTCAAACAATTCAGTATAGCATAAGTATGCAGTTTAGTTCTATTTAACCCATAGATAGGGCCCTATCAGGTGCTACCATTCAGGGCCAGAGTGGACCTTGGAGCAATGGCAATGAAGAGCTACTCTGCATTTCTCAAAGCTCCAGCGTTACTGGAACTTCACCATCAGAATATCCATGACACTTTTTTCAGGGGGGTCTTACCCCTCGGCAGGGAAGCAGTTAGTGTATTCTACAGCCCCAGCTGACAGGGCAAAAATTGTTGGGGGAATCTTACCTCTTTGCAGAGATGCAGTCTGTATATTCTACAGCCCCAGCTGACAGGGCAAAAATTGTTGGGGGAATCTTACCTCTTTGCAGAGATGCAGTCTGTATATTCTACAGCCCCAGCTGACTGGGCCAAAATACATACTTATGATAGTGTAACATTCCCTAAAATCCAAGTTAACCGCAGTATAGAAGTGAATAATTTTAACATCCAATTTATTATTCCTTTCTTTTTTGGTAAATACAGTTTTAATCTTAAAACTTTTTGAATACAACTCATGGTTTAGTTTGGTTTGGTTTTATGGCATATCAATAATTGTCGGTTATTTAATGCCAGATCCTTTTTATATATAAATATTAAATATATATGATTTGCTTCAGTTGGGTTTTATGGCATATCAACCATTGAAGGTTATTTAATGCCAGATCCTTTTTATACATAAATATTAAATATATATGATTTGCTTCAGTTGGGTTTTATGGCATATCAACCATTGTAGGTTATTTAATGCCAGATCCTTTTTATACATAAATATTAAATATATATGATATGCTTCAGTTGGGTTTTATGGCATATCAACCATTGTTGGTTATTTAATGCCAGATCCTTTTTATACATAAATATTAAATATTTATGATTTGCTTCAGCTGGGTTTTATGGCATATCAATAATTGTAGGTTATTTAATGCCAGATCCTTTTTATACATATATATTAAATATATATGATTTACTTCAGTTGGGTTTTATGACATATCAACCATTGTAGGTTATTTAATGCCAGATCCTTTTTATACATATATATTGGATATATGATTTCTAAACACATTTTGTTGATAACATTTCTAAACAAGCTTGAGCTCATTTTCTTTTGCACACAGTTAAATGGTTTCAATTATTTCTATCTAATACAAATAATTCTATTTAACTAGTTGTTTGCACATTGCAATGCTTTCAAGTATTACTATGTATCACTAACAATTCAATTAAACATCAGTCATTTGTTTACACTCAATTTAATGTAAAAACAGTTCTATTTCAATTATTTCAGTTTAGATGTAAAACAGTTCTATTTGACATATTGATAGAACCAAAGCTCCAGCATTACTGAAGCCTCACCATCAAATTGTTTTGTTGGTTGGTTTTTATGGCATCTCAATCTTTGTAGGTCGTTTAATGCCAAAACTATTTTTATGCAAATAGTCACTTCTATTTCAAACAATTCAGTTTAGCATGAGTACACAGTTCAATTGTCAAAAACATTTCTATTTCAACCTATTCAGTTTAGTCAATCAGTTCTAATTCAGCTAATTCAGTTTAGTATAACTATAGATCTTATTTAAACAGTTAAATGTCAAAACAGTTCCATTTCAAACAATGCTGTTCAACATAAGTATGCAGTTTAGTTCTATTTAACCCATAGATAGGGCCCTATCAGGTGCTACTATTCGGGGCCAGAGTAAACCTGGGAGCAATGGCTATGAAAGAGTGCTCTGCATTCTCCAAAGCTCCAGCATCACTGAAACTTCACCATCAGATTGTTTAGTGTCAATGTCAGGACACTCATTGAGTGGGAGGTGGGTACCCTTCTGCAGAGGTGCAGTCGGTGTATTCTATAACCCCAGGTGACTGGGCAATACATAGAATTAATGTCAAAACAGTTTTATTTCAGATAATTCAGTTTTGCCTAAGCACACAGCTTAGAAGTCAAAACAGTTCTATTTTGAGCAATTCAGTTTAGTATAAGCATGCACTTGATATGCCAAAAACAGTAAACTCAAGAAACCAGTTTAATTCTGTTTAACCCATAGATAGGACCCTTATCAGGGGCTACCACTCCAGGCCAGAGTGGACCTTGGAGCGATGGCAATGAAGAAGTACTCCACATTCCCCAAAGCTCCAGCATTACAGGAACTTCACCATCAGATTATTCAACAAGTGTCATATCCTTGACACATGTTGAGGGTGGGGGTCTTACCCCTCTGCAGAGAAGCAGTTGGTGTATTCTACAGCCCCAGCCGACTGGGCAAAAATTGTTTTTTGACATATCCAGAACACTTATTGGGGAGTCTCAACCCTCTGGAGAGGGTTAAGACTGGGCCAACAACTTGTGTAAAAGAACCTTGCATTGCCTCCTGTTCATTTGGAAGGGGTTGAAAAGGTCTTAATTTCAAGTAAACCTAATCTTAACTGAATGTTTTGTATTCCTTTAAAAAAAAAAAATGCTGAGACAGTGGGGCTTAGAATATGCTGACTGTAACAGGCTAATCTCTTGTTAGCGTCAAAAAGTTGTTTCTAACAAATGACCAAAAAAAAAACTTTATCATCTTGAATTTTCTGAACTTTTGACCAGTTCATCTATTTTCTCAATATCACCACACACAAGTATATATGTCCACACTCACAAAGGCATGTCCATCTTCACACATATATACACACTTCAGTTAACACACAAAAATACACACACGTCAGAATAAATATGCCTCCCCTATATATATATATATATATATACCCATACAGATATGTCCAGCAGCACAAGTTCAAATCCTTGACGAGGCTGATTGCATTTCACATAGCACTAATACCCTTGGAAAAGGTATGAATCCAATTATTCTCCCTCCAGCTATGGGTAAATAGTAGGACAGACTGATTTCTTCAGCTTTGGTGAGGCAACTAGTCTAGGAAAAGGAAAACTCTGAATTCAAACCTCTGCTTAAAAATTGACCTTGTGTCATATCCTGTCTGAGCAGAGGGGTTGGTAAATATGGATATGTCCAATTCCACATAGAAATATGTATACACCCACACATATGCCTATCCTTACATGGAAACATCCACTTACATCCACATACAAAACATCAGAGTATCACATCAATTTCATAGAAGATTCATTTTGAAAGTCCTCTAATTTTTTTTCAAAATTTCAACATGCTTTTTTTTTATGTGAAGAAATCACTTTGCAAGAACATTAATCATTCTTATTTTATGACCATTTAAAATTTTAGGGAATTTCCAAAAATTTCCACTTTTTGAGTGGGTGTTTTTTTCCCCAATTTTGGAGACTTGTACTTTAAAATTGGGTTTGTTACAAGCCTTGGCAAGGTTGAGTTTCTTTACTCAAGAATAAAGTGTTTTAAAATCTTGTTAGAACTAATTGTTTTAACTCGAATAGGTTTGAAAAATTAACAGTAAAGATTCAAATTTTAAGTGACTCTCACACAAAGACCATATGCTTAAAAGACTTAACTACAGGGTGGAATGATAAAATTGTCATCCTAAAGAAAACAACACTACAGCTTTATTTTAAAACTTTTATTGAAAAAATCAATTCAGCTAACTTGATTATGTAGTAGAACTGACATCTATTTAATGTAGCCGCCTTCAGCCTCACTCACCGCCTCGATACATATCCGGAACTGGGAGCATGCCTTTTCGACAAGCGCCGGCAGGAGCTCAGCAAATACTCAGCAGATGGCAGCGATCAGGCTGGCTCCTGGCGAGCGCCCCGGGGCCTGTTCTGGACTTCGGTCCGGAGCGTGGCCCTGGAAAAGGAACAATGGCAGACTTGGGGCCTTTAATTAGGCACTTAGTTTCGACTAGGCTACCTTCGGGTGGGCGAGCTGCATTTTTGTCTCCTTTGTCCCCCTTGTACGGCACTAGACCATGTGTCTAGTTTAAGCCGCAAACTGGCATACGTGCCCGGACCCACATTTGGGTTCGTGAAACTGCTTGCCTCATCAGGCTCACATTGCACTAAGTGAGCCGATGAGCAGCACTGACAAGCAGGGTTCGAGTCTCGATTTGTTCCTGACCTCCCCTCCCCTTTATCCCCACTTTAATCGGCCTTCAGGCTTTTGACCTTGTGTCAAGTCGTGTCTGGTGGGAGGCAGCGACAAATACTTGGCTTTTATTGCCATCGCTCCCAGGTCCAATCTGGCTCTGAGTGGTAGCACCCGTTAGAGTCAAATAGAACTAAACTGTATATTTATGCTAAACTGTATTGCGTGAAATGGAACTGTTTTGACATTTAAGCTGCATACTTATGCTAAACTGAATTGTTTGACATGGAACTGTTTTTGTATGCTATACTGAATTGTTTGAAATAGAACTGTTTTTGACATTTAAACTGTACTTATGTTAAACTGAATTACTTGAAATAGAACTGTTTATTTGTATAAAAATGGATTTGGCATTAAATAACCTACAAAACTTGATATGCCATAAAACCCAAACAAACAAATACATGAAATTTTGAAAAAAAAAATTGATGACCTTTGGGATTGGCCCAAAGTGAAATCGGCTAGAATTACTCAAACCCAATTATAGGTAAAGTTTAAATGCTGTAGAGTTTGTTAAGAACTAATACCTAATAATATCCATTCTGACTGTACAAAGTTTTGTTATAAATAATAAAATCCTAGCAATAAGTGAACTCCTACAAACTTTTTATAAAAACGATACCTGTGTTGTATAGTCACAACCATATACATATACATGCAGAAACAAAATCAACAATAATGATGAATGAACACACTTCTTTAGAAAAATATACCTCTTGCACTTTATTCGAAATGGTTGTGAAAGGGTTGTGTGTGAGAGGTGAGTTGGAGACTGAACAAACTGCAACATATTGACCCCCAGTTCCTTTGTCTTTAACAGCACTTCTTTCTTGTTCTGCTGGGCTGCTCGATCGGGGGTCCTGAGGGCCCATAGCCCTCTGCTGGGTGCTGGTTCTCTCTACAGCATCTTACTGACTCCAACTAACTGAACCTGTCTGTCGCACCGGGTTATATAATTGTTTGACGCCCATCTGCTTCTCATGGGCGTCACATCTGCACCCAATCCAACCCGTCCATAGTCAAGGTCATACCTTGATATCTTTGATCGGATGCACCTGTTCCCCGATTGACGGCTGGGTCAAAGGTCAACATGTTACACCTGGACTTTATTCTTTCTTGTGGAATATATGGCAATCAAAATGGATATTATTAAGTATTAGTTATTAATAAACTCTACATCATTGAAACTTCGTAACAAATAAATTCATGCAGCAATTGAAAATAAGAAGACTGTGTGTGTGTGTGTGTGTGTATATATGTGTGAGTGTTTGCCAATGGTCCAGGAGACCTGGGCTCAATCCTAGGTCGAGTCATACTAAAGACTTTAAAAATAGTACTTGATACCTCCTAGCTTAACACTCAGCAATATAAGGTACGTATCGAGGATAAAGTGGAGCAATCCAGGGAAAGGAGTAGCGCCCTCCCTTACACCTCGGTGTAGCAGCTATTGAAAAGGGAGCCTGCTGGTCACCCTCGACTACGGTCGCCAACTTTACTTACTTTTATATATATATATATATATATATGTATGAATATATTTAAGCATGTTTAATTAAATAATAAAGGCACATTTTGTCAGTATAATTTAATTAAGATCTTTTCAAGTTTCCTAATAGGTGTCTTAGTTTCACATTGGAATTGGTGGATGAATTTACCAAAATTGTCCTGAGCACTTCAGACCTTTATGTATTTCAGTATTTAGAGTGTTTATTTTTTCTTTATTGTAGTTAATTTGTCATTTTACAAGACTACAGCAATGCTTTTGGGTGACAGTATCTTGGTGAGCTACAGAATCATGTATTTTAAAATGTGTAGTTCCTACCTCAAACCAAGACACTTATCAGGAAACTTGAGAGGATCTTAATTAAATTATATAGACAAAATGTGTCTTTATTATTCAATCAAACAGGCTTAAATGAAAGACTGCTGCCCAACTACACATACGTGTGTGTGTGTGTACATAGGTGGCAAGTCATTATTTAAGAATATTTTGTTGAAGACCAAACGGTATTTTTTAGAATCTTTAAATGAAGAGGTTCAAGCCTTCTCATTTAGGGTCAAGGTGGTGTAGAAAGTACCCAATACTAGCCCAAGTGCTTTCATCTATTTTACTGGTCATCCCCCAAAAATCTCACAGCAGCATTCAATCAAACAATTCCTGAAAATGACCAAGGAAATGGTCAAAAGCACTTAGCCTAGTATTGGGTACTTTCTACACCACCTCAACCCTGACATAAGGAAAGACTTGAATGTCTTAACTTAAATAACCTGATAAGAAAATACTCCTCAGTTTACAATAGAACATGCTTATATATATATATATCTGTGCTGATGGCACAACATGATTTTATATATATATATATATATATGCAATTTTGATGATAGTAGTGTTTCAAGTTTATCCTATTTTACCAACCCCTCCGCTCGGGCAGGATATGACACAAGATCAATTTGTAAGCGGAGTTTAACAGGTTTGAATTCAGAGTTTTACTTCTCCTAAACTAATTGCCTCTCCAAGGCTGAAGAACCCAGTCTGTCCTACTATTTACCCATAGCTGGAGGGAGAATAATTGGATTCATACCTTTCCCAAGGGTATTAGTGCTATGTGAAATGTAATGAGTCTCGTCCAGGATTTGAACTCATGTTGCCGTGTCCATTTCCTACGACGATAACCATTACACCACAAGCACCTCCATTGTTTCAAGTTTATTTTTGGTTACAGTTTTAATACTGTAGAAAATACCTAAGGAACCCATTTTGATCATGTAATGTTCTGCTAGAAATAATAAAATCCTCGTATCTTTGGTTTTGAAGTTACAGGATAAGAAAAAGGCGAGTAATCTTTTATTTCAGGTTTAATACAGCTCTGTTTGCTGGCATCTGCACACTAATTTTATTCCCAATCTTAGTTTCTCGAATTGCTTTATCTTATTGTTTTTATTACATATATGTATATATTACACGGAAAATTCCTGTTGTCTATAAAGAACATTGTGTTTGTAAATACACCAATATTACACTGATATAACTGTAGATAAAAACTAAGAAATATTGGAAATATTAATTTTTAAAAAAGTAGAAAATAAAAAAAATGTACGGTTATTTGTATGTGATATTTATTTAGAGATGAAATGCAAATTTGCAGGCACAATGTTGCTCATTCTCCAGTACTTTGTCACTCTCCCATTATCCTGCTGTCTAAGCAATAACATATTGTATGACTAGCTTTAGAAGAGCACTGTACTATCTCAAAACAACTGCCAATAAGACAGAATGGAAAAATTAGTTTTCTCTTATTATTTATGATTATATTGATTGGTTGGTTTATTGGGTTTTATGGCATGTCAACCTTTGTAGGTTATTTAATGCCAAATCCATTTTTATGTAAATCTGTTCTTTTTAAAACAATTCAGTTTAGCATAAGTACACCATTTAATGGTCAAAAACATTTCTATTTCAAACTATTCAAGCAGTTATATGTAACAATTCAGTTAAGTGTAAATACAGTTTTAATGTTGAAAAACAGTTCTATTTCAAATAAGTGAAGCATAAGCATGCAGTTTAAATGTAAGTACGGTTTGTCAAAAACATTATTATTTCAAGCTATTCAGTATATTCAAACAATTCAGTTTAGCATTAGTATGCTGTTAGTTCTATTTAACTATAGATAGGACCCTTATCAGGTGCTACCACACTGGGCCAGAGTGGACCTGGCAGCGATGGCAATGAAGGGGTACTCCGCATTCCCCAAAGCTCCAGTATTACTGGAACCTCACCATCAGATTATTTAGTGTCATATCCAGGATACTCGTTGGGGGGGGGGTAGTCTTACCCCTCTGCAGAGAAGCAGTTGGTGTATTCTACAGCCTCAGCCGACTGGTTTGGTTTCTTTGTTTTTCATGGCATATCAACTCTTTTTAGGTTATTTAATTCCAAAGTCATTCTCCTGGAAGAACAGTAGTGGTACTATTTAACCCATAGCTGGGTCAGCTGACTGGGCAAATGATTATATTGAATGTAATTAATATTTATGATGAATTTACTATCTAGCCGAGCACACCCAGAATATATACATGTAGGATATGAGTCTTGTTGACTTGTTTAGTAAGCAAAATTATTGCATGTTTCATACTGGCTCTTGGTTTGGTTTGTTTTTATGGCATATCAACTATTATTGGTTATTTAGTGTCAAATCCTGTTTTTACATATATATTAAATTTTTGATTTGTAAATACATTTTGCTGATACACACAGTTAAATGATCAAAGAGTTCTATTTCTAACAATTCAATTCAGCATTAGTCAACAGAGTTAATTGGTTCCAAGTATTGCTATGTATCACGGACAATTTAATTAAACATCAGTCATTTGATTATACATAGTTAAATGATCAAACAGTTCTATTTCAAAGAATTCAATTCAGCATAAGTCATTTGTTTGCACACAGTTTAAATGTCAAACAGTTATATTTGCCTCATAGATAGGACCCTATCAGATGCTACTACCCAAGGTCAAAATGGACCTGGGAGCGATGGCAATTACAACTGGCTCATTGGCCTAGTGGGTAGAGTGTTTGCCAATGGTCCGGGGGACCTGGGTTCGATCTCAGGTCGCGTCATACCAAAGACTTTAAAAATGGTACTTGATACCTCCTTGCTTAACACTCAGCAATATAAGGTATGTATCAAGGGTAAAGTGGAGCAATTCAGGGAAAGGAGTAGCGTCCTCCCTTGAAGCTCCAGCATTACTAGAGCCTCACCATCAGATTGTCATATCCAGGACACTAGTGGTGGTGGTGGGGCTTACCCTTCTGCAGAGATACAGTCGATGTAGTCTACAGCCCAAACCATCTGGGCTAACACAGGCTCCGGTTGAATGTTTAGTTTCTAAAATGAAAAAGTAACAGCCAAGATTTCAAAAATAAATTTTCAGTTTCTAGTGTAGACTGACCAACCGCACTTGAAAGATAGGTGAAACACAATCTTCCACTTGAACCTTCCTACATGGCAAAAAAAAAAGTTTCCTTTCATTTAGCTCTGTGTTAAATTAAGCCAAGCAGAATATATAGCTCCACTGGTCTAATTCATCAGCTGAAAGATTGGCATGAAAAAAGACTTTCAAAGCTGTTGCCATGTCAGTTATATTGTATGGTTGCACCACTTGGGTTTTAAGGAAACACCTGGAAACAAAGCTAGATATAACTATTCATGCTATTTTGAACAATTCCTGGAAGCATTTTGTTTGGGTTTTATGGCATATTAACCTTTGTGGGTTATTTAATGCCAAATCCACTTTTATACAGATAATCAGTTCTATTTCAAACAATTCAGTTTGGCATATGTACCCAGTTTAAATCTAAGTACACAGTGTAATTGTCAAAAACCTTTCTATTTCAAGCTATTCAGTTTAGTCAAACAGTTCTATTTCAAACAATTCAGTTTTGCACAATTACACAGTTTGGTTCTATTTGAGCCATAGATAGGACCCTATCAGGTGCTACTACTTCGGACCAGAAGAGACCTGTGAGCGCCAACAATGAAGGGGTACTCCACATTCCCCAAAGCTCGAGCATCACTGGAACCTCACCATCAGATTGTTCAGTGTCATATCCAGGACACTCTTGCAGTTGGTGTATTCTACAGCCCCAGCTGACTGGGCAAATTCCTGGAAGCAATACCCTACAAAACATCAACTGTTTGGCCACTTACCTCCAATCTTGCAAACCATCAAGACAATCAAGAGATGTCGGGCACTGCTGCAGAAATAAGAATGAACTGAGTAATGTTCTCTTACAAACTCCTACACATCGACACATCCGTGTTGGTTAGCCAACTTACATTTAGCAGATTTGTGCAGACACAGAATGCCATCTTGAGGAATTGCTAAGAGCAATGATCAGTAGGGATAGATGGCAAGAGAGAGAGTGAAAAGAGTCCATGCTATTGACATGCCTTGAGGATGATCCACCCCCATACAATTTGGTCATATGAAAAAAATCTTAGTAAAATCCATATGGGTATATACATGCTGTCATGAGATCAATGATAATTTTTTTTAAAGTTGGATGTGTGTGTATATATATATATATATATATATATATACACACACACATGTGTGTGTTTGACAATGTTTACTTTTGTCTGTAATTCTCAAAACCAGTTAAAGTTTTGAAGGGATTAACCTACTATTGTATAAGCCTAGATAGAAGTACTTATCGATATGTATACTCTTATTTTTATGGAAACTATCGTCATAATAATAATAATAGAAAGCAAAAACCTTAACAAATACCAGGATCTTGCTAAAGAGCTGTAAAAAAAGCTGATGACACAAAGGTGACAGTGATACCAATTACAGTTTGAGCTCTTGGAATGGTTCCTAAAAATCTAGAAAAGAAAATGGGTAAGCTGAAATTCAGAAAAAGAATGGAAACCATCTTTACCAAAGAATGGTAAAAATCATCTAGAATACTCAGAAGAGTCATGGAGATCTGAAGAGATTTGCCATCACTCAGATATAAGTTAAAACTGGTGGGTAAATCTTGCAAGGAGTAAAAAAAAGAAATTAAATGATGATGAAGGAAGAAAAGGAAGGAAGGAAGAAAAGAAAAAAAGAAAGAAAATTGGAATACGAGAAAACAAAGAATAAATCAATAATCAAAATGAGAGTGAATGAAGAAAGAGAATAGAAGAGAAAAGATGAATTCTGATGCACCATATATATATATATATATATATATATATATATATATATATATATATATATATGTATGTATGTATGTCTGTGTGTACAATACAGATTCATGTAATAGCCAAATTTTGAAGACTGAATTCTTAGCCAAAATTAGGATATTGACCCATCCATGAATCATAATTTTGTAAAGTTGAAATTCAGACATTGATTTAGTTGGTTGGTTTCATGGCATGTCAACCGTTGTTGGGTTATTTAATGTGAAAGTCTTTTTCCCCCCCAAGCAATTATGTGGTCGGTTTTTTGTTTAGGGTTTTATGGCATATCAACCTTGGTAGGTTATTTAATACCAAATCCATTTTTATGCAAATAAACAGTTCTGTTTCAAACAATTCAATTTAGTCAAACAGTTCTAATTCAACCAATTCAGTTTACTATAAGTATAGATTTTGTTTAAACAGTCAAATATCAAAACAGTTCTATACTAAACAATTAAGTTTAGCATAAGTACAGTTTCAATGTCAAAAACAGTTCCATTTCAAACAATTCAGTTTACCATAAGTATACAGTTTAATTGTCAAAAACATTTCTATTTTAAGTTATTCGGTTTAGTCGAACAGTTCTATTTCAAACAATTCAGTTTAGCATAAGTATGCAGTTTAGTCCTATTTAACCCA